>CM031860.1:32997954-33680512 GCA_018697195.1 Certhia americana
ATATATATATATATAAACCCAGAAATGGGATGAATATAGCACCTAGAACAGGAGTCTGTTAAAGGAAGGAGTTGGTTAAGTTTATTCTTATGACTGGCTGCCACTTGGCAGACAAACTTCCCGACAAGAATAATAAAATATTTCATTATTTTGTGTCCTGATTCAGTTGACATCCATAGGGAGAATGATTCAGTGAAGCACCTGAAAACCCAGAATATAACAATTGTAAACAACTAGAATATTTGGTTTGTTCAGCATGGAGAGTAGGAGACTGAGGAGAGACCTCATTGCAGTCTTCAGCACCCTCATAAAGGGAAGAGAAGGAACAGGTACCAATCACTTCACTCTCATGACTGGTGATGTAACCCAAGGGAATAGCATGAAGCTGAGTCGAGGGAGGTTTGGGCTGGATATCAGGACAAACTTTTTCACCCAGAGAGTGGCTGGGCACTGGAGCAGGCTCCCCAGGAAAGTGGTCACAGCACTGAGCCTGACAGAATTTGGACAATGGTCTCAGGCACATGGTGTTACTCTTGGGGTTTCCTGTGCAGGGCAAGGACTTGGATTTTGATGGTCCTAGTTGGGTCCCTTCCAACTTAGCATATTCTGTAATTCTACAATTCTATGATTTGCTTAATGCTGTCTCTGCTGAGACAATATGTGTGTAACCACAGCCTACAAAGACTGATATTATATGGTAGTAGCAAAATGGGGAAAATGTTTGTTCACTTTCATCTGTGGCTTTATGATCTGGCTTTTATGGCATGTTTCTACCAATAAGAAACTAATTCTCCACAAGAAGGTCAAATATTCAGTGGACTGAGAGAGCAGATAACTAAGAAGGTACGGATTAAAAAGCAGCCAGAACTAAATTTGTACATACTGAGTTAAAAGTAGAAGAGAGTCTGGCTACAGTGGAATTTACCCCTGGAAAGAAGTGATGGTATCAGCTCAAGAAAGCAAAGATAAGAATAAAGCAAAATTGCATAGGCTAAAGTTTATTTCTCAAAAGCTGGATATTGTGGAAATGATCTAATGGTAATAAGTTTCCTTTGTTTGGTCACACTGACAATATGCACACACCAAAGACTCCATAACTCCATTTATACTGAACTTACATCAGTGCATTTAAAACATGAAAGCCCATGGCATCTCAGGAAGTTTTAAAGCTTTCTTCTTAAAATGTGAATTAAAGTCACACTTTAAATTGTGCTGCGTGTGTTACCATGTTTACTCATGTCTCTTTGGAGTTCTTAACAGCTCAAAAAATAGCTTTCTTCAATGGGAAGCATATGCCACTAGGGCCTTTTATTTGAATGCTTCAGAATCAATCAAAAAGCACAATTTGAGCAGCCATGGGCCAAGGCAGGATTCATCTGTTTGAGTCTCTGACCCTGGTAATATACTGCTTGAGTGACTCCACAGCACTCAAGCCGTGTCCTGTAGGACTTACTGTGAACTACATTTGTGTGTGTGTGTTGTAACTCACCAGCTTTTCTTATACTGAGTGGAGTTTGTTTTGGTTTTTTCTTACTCTTTTGTATGACAATCATATCACTTATTACTTTCAACAACAGCATCTCTTATAAAGATCATAATTTTAGTATTTACTTGTGACCCATTATGCAACCCACATATGTATTGCTTGATTGTACATAAAAATAGTTCAAATTGTTTTCTTGTAAAAGTAGTTTGAAATTGTTTTCATGTAATACTTTGAAATTCTGATTCAAAAGGAAAGAAACATGACACACAATGAAATAAAATAGAAACTGCATAGAATGTTTTTGTTTTTCAGGAAAAAAAACCCACATAAACAATGGGCACAAAATTTTTGATATTCATAAACTGTGATGTGCTTTAAATGCAAATGGTGAAAACTGAAGTAGGCACACTACTCTGCTCAACCATAATTATATTTCTTCTTGTGGATAACTGATATGGAAAAGTCTGTTAGCATGCACACTCGGAATTTCACACAGGCTGAATAGCCAATATAAAAGGGTAATGTGGTCAGCATTAAGACAAATGCATTCTTCAGATTTCATCTTGTCACCCCTGTGTGTTTTGTGGTACACTGGAACTATGCAGATTCTTGTCACCATTTCTGTTTCTGCTTCTCCAGCACACTGGCTGGCATGCATGTATTCTGTCTGCTGAGATACTAGGTCCAGAAAAACTGGATTTATTCCTAACATCTGTGTGCAATCTATCCTTCTCTAGCACTTTCTAGGTAACTTAATAGAGATAACTTAATAGAGACTTTCCAGAGCTAGCAAGCATTGTGACCATTCTTGTTTTATATCTCACTTCTTCAGAGACAGTAGTGGAAAGAGGGAGAGATTTGAGCTGTGGATAAGTTCCAGAAATCTTACCAAAGTATGTTTCACTTTAGTTCCTATAACCAAGATATATTACAAAAATAATAAACAACTATTACTAAGCAGACTCCATCTTGAGAATTTTGCATTTAAAGTCATATTAATTTAAGGAACTCCTTATGTTTCCTTTCTTCCACTTGGCTTCTCCAAACATAAGCCCTACCCAGACTTCTAATTTCCAATTTTTTTGTCTAGTTATTCCCTTATCACATTAATTAGATAATAAATTATTTTGCTTATCCCACTCATTTCGAATTCACTGATAGGTCAGCTGAGCAGAAGTTTTATTGTTTTGACGATGATCTGTATGGTATCTATTTTATCACGGATACAAAAATATCTAAACATTATATTACCAGAGAGGCTAATTTCTATTTTTAAAAAGTCTCTGAAAAGAAACTTAATGCCATAGATGACAATTTTGCAACTTTAAATAGTCAAAATCAGTTGCAAATGTAACTCAATAAAAAGTTAAGTATGAAGTGAGCTCAGATTCTCCATGCAGCATACTTCTATGCCAGTTCTTTTCCCAACAGGTTGCTTCTCACTCCTTAATTTATCAAAGAAGTGCAGGGGAGGCAGGGTGATTGATTTTTAACTTAATCTTCAATTGTGATTTTATATCAGTGTGTGTCCTGTGAAACCTGCAGTAAAAAAGATGAGTACATTGCTAGTCTGAAAACACAAGTTTACTGTGACACATACGCATTCAGCCTCTTAGAGTCAGTTATCGCTGCCTGGTCACAGGACCACAAGCACCTGTGGTATTCTGTGGCAGGACAGAGTTAAGATTTTGCAGTAGCTGGGAGGGACATGGTTGGGAGGGGGGTGGTAGCTAGGGCGCAGACATGGTTCCCAAGGGAGGGGCAAAGTAACTCTCTTGCTTCCCAGGAGAGAGGGATCCTTCCAGTGGAGCAAGCATGGCAAACAGAGCACAAGGGTAGCTCCAGTCCCAAGCCGTAGGGAGCAGTTTGGGTGCCATGGCTATGGCCAGGTCAAGCTCTGCACTCTGTGCTTTGTGCACTTGTCATTCATATAGTTGCTGTTACAGTCCATTTTCTTATCTCATTGCTTTTGCTAAAATTATTTTAACTTAATTATTTAACATGTTAATTATTTTAATTAGAATTTTTTTTGTAAATTGTTCTTATTGCAGTCTGTGATCTTTGCCTTTTGTGCCTCCAGTCCTCTCCAATCCCGTGCAGCAGGGAGGGGAAGGGGAAACAGGCAACAGGAAGGGCAGAGCGAGAAGAATCTGGTTTTGGAGTCATGGCTGGGTCACTAAACTGAGGAATACCATTTCTAAACCATGAAAGGTACCGCTCTTAAAAAATGGATGAGACCTGTGCGATGATTCTGTTAATCACAAATTATTTCAAACTCTGTGAGCATTAATTCCCTAACATACCTTGACAGATCTAGGCTCTTAGGGACCTTTAGCTTCAAAGACCAGCAAGTTTGACAAGTAACACTGCCCCAAAATTCCATCTGTTTATGAGGTTCCAAAAGGTTGAATTCAAGTCCTATGCTTAGAACCTTTTATATTCTTTAATTTGGAGGATTAAAAAAAAAAAAAAGGCTGCTTCCCCAAAATATTTTGCAAATCCATGGCTTTTATTGAAATTGCCAGTTTTACTAATCTGTCTCTTAATAGTTGGAGAAAAACTAAAACCAAGTGAAGCTTTGAAGAAGTTCATCTCAATTAATATACCACTTTGATTTTGAATTGTGAATAGCTGCAGCTGTAGCTGTTCAGCCCTAAGTCTTCCTGACAAGATGAAGAACAAAATACAATTAAAGGGGTGGAGTGGAAAAAAGAAATAAAATTTGAAAATACAATTTAGGCATTGATAACTAGAAATATTCAGGAGTATACTTATTAGATGAAATTCAGTAAATTGTCCTAGTGGCAATAGTAATGACTAAATTACTCTAGTATGAAGCATCATTTCAAATTTATTTTGATGTTTATTTAAATTCTTACACTTGAATTGTTATAAGGATGAATCATCAGTCGTTATGATTCATACTGGGTTGCATCCAATAAGCCTATAAGGTATGCATTTCACAGCCTTGTATCAGTTTTGGTAGTGGCAATACAAATCCTTCATGTAAATTAATTGTAACTCAAAGCTAAAGTAGACCAAATTCCAAATATATTTATTGCCATATGAGATCAAGTTTAGTGGTAAAAGTATTTTCACCTCTTGAGGACAGTAGGTCACAAGTTTTCATCTCAGCAGCTTCAAGGTGTCAAAGCCCCCCTGATTTACAGTAGCTGAAATGCACTGGTGATGTCTGTATTCCCACAACACCCAGTTTTCTAATGCCAGTACCACAAAACCACTACCAGGCTGCTCCCATGCTAGTAATCAAGAAATGTGTCAGGACTTTGACTCACTGGACTATGGAGACAGGCATCTTCAGCTTATAGAAGTGATCCCTTCAGGGGCAGAACACATTGCTTTAATACTGTATAATTTGCACCGTTCCTATTCATCTTTTGAAAGATTATTCCAATCCCAAAGCTGTCAATTTTGCATTTTCATAAGAACTAAGTCAGTTTTTAAAAAGTCAGAAAGTTGCTTTCTCTGTTTCTGTCCTTTTGATTGATTATCTATGGTTCCACAGCATATTACGTGATCACAGCAATGTTCTTTGGAGATATAATCATCAAAGAGTATTACTCAGCTGGCAAAGTACATGTGAAGGGTGTAAATAATGAAACTGAACAGGGGGCCATTAAATACATTTTTTTGTTTTCTGTGCTTAGAGGCTTGTTTACAGGGTAGGGCGCATACTGCTAAAAAGGAATGTTAAAAAAAAAAAAGGCAGAACTCCTAAATTGTACCAACCAATCCATCTGTTCAGCTAGAGAGCCCTGCAGACCTGGCAAACCTTGAAGGTTTATCAGTGTTCATTTTGGCTTTGAAAGGTGTGTTTAGTCCCTGTGGCTCTGAAAGTTCTAGTTTATGTGTTCGGAAGTATATTCCCAAAGCAGATGTTTAATTTTTTAATTTATATGGTCTTTGTAATCCTAGTCATACAGTGCAGGGTATTTTATAAAATCTATTTCTATGTAGCACATCAAATACAAATTATTTGATCCATTAATTACAAATTGGTTTAGAGGAGAAAACAGGGCAGGAAGCAAAGTGTTGAAACATGCAGCCCCTTGACTTGTAGCGGAGTTGAAAAGCAACTGATTGTGTGTGGATAATTGCCATGACTTAGTTTGGCAGACCCCTATTGTTATCTGAGCTGCAAGGCTGCCTCTTAAACTATTCAAACATGGATCTCTAACATTCATGTCCAGAAAGGCCAACTGTTCTGTTAAAATTCATTGCTTGTTTGTTAAAAAAAAATTGTATCTTCTTTCTGTGTCATTAATCCTGTGGGTTTTGGTTTGGTTGTTGTTTGGGGTTTTTTTACAAAAATGGTTCTATAATTCTCTTTTTGATGCAACCTTCTGTAACTTATGTGAAGTGTCTGGTACTGAGTCACCTGATACTGGCCTGATGTTACTTTTATATCTGTAATAAGCATCATTGGGAGAAATCCATGCAGAAGCCTATGACTCTTATTTGCACTATAGCTCTCCCTTTCATTTTGCATAAAGGAACTTTGTGTGCTACTTAGGCACAAGCAAACTTAACTTGTCCTAAGTAAAAGAATATTTTAGAAGTGAAAATTAGATCCATTACAGTTGAACATTAAAAATATTGCAAGGTCAGAACATTACTGCATGGATTGCTGCTGTTTATATGGAAACCATTTAGAAAATCAGAAAGGTATGAAGCCTTTAAGGAGACTTGAGAGCAAAATACATAGGATCCAATGCTTTGTTATCATTAAGAAAAAATGCCAAGGGACTGGAGAAGTAGGATGTGTTTGTCTGAAACTAGGTATATGGAAGTTTGAGCACAATACTCAGTATATTCACCAGCCTTTGCTGGGTGAGATTAAATCAGCTAAAATATTAATCTAAAGGATTTTTATTGTGGACCTACAATCTCAACTTTCAACTTTTTTTTTTTTTTTTTTATGGTCAGTCAAACATTGTCACTTATTTTAAGATTTAGTCTGATGTTTGAACTGTAGATATGTAAAAACGTGGCTTCAAATTTTCCAGTTGAATTTAAAATAATTTCACATGATTATTTTTGCTTCCTTATCAAAACAATAATGGATGAATCCTAGATATCAAGAACTCTGACCTTATAGATGATGTAGTAGTTGTTTTGACACATGGAAAACTTGCACCTTGAACAAACTTTAGTTGATCTTTTCAGATGAATATGACCACAGAACTTTAACACATGTACCATTTTTCTTACTAAAATGACATTAAATTGAATTTTTATTTTCGAGAAATGTAGATTTCACATACAGTAGAGGGGTGATTCTTAATAATAAATCAAAATACACAACCTACCAATCAAGAGGCAGGAATACAAGGCATGAGAAACCTTCTAATTTAGCATAGAGCAGTCTCCTGTGCATAACTGCTGTCCTCTGATCAAACCATGCTTTTTAACCTCAAACAAGGAGGGAAAAAAGAGTCTTGGTAAAAAGTACAGCTAGCACATCCTTTAATAGAGATGGAAATTACATGATATAGAACTGGAAAAAAACCCAAACCACTATACCAGAAAGCAGTAGGCATTTTTTGGAGGGTGGAGTGACGACCAGAAACATCCTTGACTCTAAGCTCTGCTCAGCAGTAACTAAAACATGCCTGTATCCAAAACAGAGTCCACACTAGCTATTGTAAAGATTCTGTCTACCCCAGACAAAACTGGCAGACACCATTTATAGTGCTTGTTAAGGAGAAATATCTTCTGAAGAGTATGCTTTGTCCACTACTCTAATCTTAGAAGATTTTCAATTTATCCATGTCTATATACTGAAAAAATTTCTGGCTTTCTTTTTGGATGAAGTTTAAATTATAATTCACACTGCTGATGATATCAAATTATATAATGATTTAAGACTAACAGATATACCAACAGTACAGGACTTCTAACTCAAAATTTTTAACCTTATTGCAGACTGGAGGAAAAAAATATTGTATCTATATCACTCTTGCTGCAAGTTCAAACCTTAGAGTATAAACTAATATTTGAGTGCTTAGAGGCCTTTCTAGCAAAGTTAGAGGTGCCGGCTATGAACCTGTGATACTAGACATGGTAGAATCACGATCAAATTCCATTAAAAATGGTATTTTACTACTATTTCTTTTTAATCTAATAGTAGTTTGGTAAGACAAGAATCAGGATGAGAAAAGTGGGCTTGTACAACATTAATTTTCTCTCTGGAAAGAAGATTTTGCCAGGGGCAAAATTACATTCCTCTTATTTTGAAGTTAAAGCAACAAAGTTAGTAAATTTTGTCCTGCGATACTTTTGTATGTACCTTGACATTCCTCATTTCCTGATGGCAAGCTAATCCAGTGGGAGACCCAAAAGCTACAAAAATTTGGCAAATAGCATACAGGGTTGAAAAGCAAACTCTTAACAGTTCAAAGTACTGAAACTGAAAGAACTGCATTCATCTAGTCTTTCTAGGACAAGAACCATTGCTTGTAAGAAACAGTTACGTGCCTGAACGGTCTGGGACAGTACTCAGCTGAAATCTCTATGGTTAAGTTTTGAAGTTTATTATATAGGTTGTGTGTGAAAATAGCCCAGCTCAGGGTTAGTTCAGAGCAGGCTGGAGGACACAGGAGCAGGAGAGAGCACAAGGCAAGAGAGCACAAGAGGATAAGAGAAAGAGAGAGTAAGAGCAGGAGAGTAAGAGGGTAAGAGAAAGAGAAGAGGGCAAAGAGCAAAGAGAGCTAAGAGCAAAGATACAAAAGAGACAAAAAGAGAAGAGTGAAGAGAAGAGAGACAAAAGAGTAAAGAGTGTGAGAGAGAAGAGGCAAAAAGAGAGCGAGCTCTCCTTTTACAATGACTTATATCTCTTTCTATGTTGAATATTCTACTTTCTCATCAACCAATCTAGTATTGAATACAAACTTTCTACATTTACATGCATCCTATAGGAATCACTACATTACCATGTTTTACTACTTTCTAATCTCTAAATCTTATCGGGGTCCCTTCCTGGCAGGCCAGGGAAGAAGGGTCTGTTCTGGTTTGGTATGTCTGTTAGTAAATCACATTCTTAACAAAGACAGAAAGACCTTTGGTCAGCCAAAGCTGTTCTATAAACATTCAAACAAACACTGCTTTTATTTCAACATCTCTTCTAGTTCTTGCATTCTTCGCATCTTTGGATAAGTAGTCAGATTTATAGGACTTGCCTGTTTCTTCCTTCCCAACAATTGCTCTCTTTAATAGTTCACAAATCTCAGCAAGTTATATAGAACATTATACACAGGTGTTTCCATAATTTGTCCAGTGCATTGGAAATAAATAATGATTAGGGGTTTTTAATGCTTTATCCTAAATATGACGGTAAAAATGTGTTAAAATATATTTCTTCTTTAAAGAAGGACAGCAAGAAGACTAAATTACAAGTTAGGCAATAAATAGGATGGTTGAATAATTGAAATCTCTTACTATGTAGACATCAACAAATTATTTTTTCCTAGTGAATTTATTTCCAGTAATGACCTTTGTAAGTAAGCTCTCATTAGTAAGCTGTCACAGTGAAGGAGAAGATTCTAGGCTCTTGGTTAAAGTTGTGCTAAGTGTACTGTGCCCATAGGTGTTCTATACAATTTTCTTCTTCAGTTGCACAGAAAGCCTAACAAGCAATACTTATGAGCTCCTAAAAGCCCCTTTAAAACACTGGCAGTTTGATAATTATGAAAATAACTAATGTATTTTGAGATGGCACCAAAGTTTTTAAGGTCTTTTTATGCTTTTTTAAAAGAATTTTAATGTAAGCATAGCTTTTCGTAACATAAAAGGAAACTGATCTTTGGTGTCAATTAACACAACCAAGAAAAGTTTATCTTGAAATGCAAGATTCTTTGTAAGAATTTAGTTATATAGCCTTCTGGAGAACTTGAACTCTAAATGAGAAAGCAAATAAATCATTTGAAAATATTTTACTCCTAAGCATGGATATAGCCCATTACCTGTTTGGGCCCTGATTCCTCAATCTGGATCTAGTATTTTGATTGTTCCTACATCACCATTTCTATAGATGTTTTTGCCTATCAAAAATGTGTGTCTTGAAATCCATAATCTCTTCCAGATGTGTAGATATGCCTAGGGATAAAAATTAGCCTGCTCAAATCTGGATTAGCACCTTCCTATCAAGATTTTTAAAATCCTTTTTTTTTTTTTTTTAATGAAGCCAAAAATAAAAAAGGATATATTAAATAGCATAAAATCCTAAAAGTACAATTGGAGAGTTTGATGCTTTGCATAATATAGCTCAGAGCATAAAGACTGTGATTGCAAATACTAATTGTTAGGTTTAAAAAGCCCTAGAGAAATAATTGCTGCTAGTCTGCATGTCAGCAATATCAAGGTAAAAGACATAACATGGTTAACTGAAACGCAGCTAATTAAAGCAGAAGTAGACCCCTTTCAAAGTCTGAGATGATGATATACACAATAGAGCTGTTAACTTCAGAAAACTGAGTGCTGATGTAATCAAATAGGGAAGCTGATTTCTTTTTTTTTGTCTGTATTTCAAGAGAGATTCAGATCAATATGTTGTTTTATTTCATTCTCACAGTTGTAGGGTACACAACTCTACAAAAAAAAAATCACCCTCACTAAATCTAAAAGTTCAACCTTGTCCAATATTTTCTGGGTGTTAATTTTTTTTAATTAGCCTTTTCATTTTCATTCACAAAATTTTCTATTTTTGAGCAAATTGTTCAGAATTCCCATTTCCACCACTTTATATCAAGAGTTAAAAAGCAATATATTTCCTCTCTAGGGCTGTATTTGCAAATGATTTTAATATTGTTGGTTAAGAGCCACATAAATCCTTTTGAGAGAACCATGAGGATCCTGTAATGCAAGCTTGTTTATTACTGACTACTGAAACCAGTTACAAGCAAGATCCCTGGGGAGGAGCAGCCATTCCATTAGGACAGAAAATGTCAGTGCTAAGGTAAAGCATTGTTGGAACTTCAGTAGAGAAACAAATCGTCAATAGCTTCAGTATCCCCTCAGTCTCAAACATGGTCCTTCTCTCATGTAAGAAATGAGCAAGTTTATTGCAAGAGCATGTGAAAAATTCAACCTCTCTTGTACCTGCTCATTAGCAGTTTCATAATTTCATTCTCCATTTCCTACATTATATCCTGGTCTGTGAAACTTGTTGAAGTTGTTTTTAACCTACTGGATTAATAATTTCCAAAGATACCTTTCTTTATAGCTTTTTTCCTTTTGCAGTTTGTTACAACTTAGAGACTTTACCAGGAGGGCTGAAATTTCCCCTTAATTTTTTCCTCACAACTAAAGTTTTTGACTGCACTCTCATATTTGTTTTGCCAAAGACCAACAAAATTCTGAGACCATTATCATCAGGTTCCTCCTGGTAATTGGTGGCTTCCCCAGTCTAGCATGGTAAAAGATAAGGCCTTTTGAACACTGTGGATTGTTTTGAGAATCTTAAGCATGCATGCATCCAGGAAAGAGTGCACTGAGTAGTATCCAAAGATTAATTGTTACTTTTTCCTGTCCAGATCTCTGCATTTGGTGTCCTCTTTTAAAGTTGTAAGCTGCACATCTCTGTCCTCACCTTCAAAAATTGAATTTCTCGTCTAGCCGATTTGCACTACAAATTGACAGGGGTTTTGGTTTTTTTGGTTTCTTTTTTTTTTCTGTAATGAGACTTGAGGAAGAATAAAAAGGTGGTAAAAGAGTAGTGACAAAGGATAAACAAAGAAGGAAAATGGATTTCTCTGTACTGTAGCTATTAAGTGACTATATAAGAAGAGTAATTTTCTGAAATGGAAATCTATATCTGTTTATGTGAAACAAAAGGTATGCTAAATCAGCAGAACCTGTGGATTCCTGACCACAGTAATATTGACTATGCCATCCTTACTATCGTATCAGAAAATTTATGCTTAAAATATATTTGGAGTACAAAAGGTTAATGTCAAAAGTCTTTTTAATAGACAAAAAAATATCATTTGTCCTTGGACTTATTCAGGACCTCTATTGACTATACTATTCTCTATTGCAAAAGAAACATTAATTTATGGAAATCTCTACAATAATAAATGTACATATTCCAAATTACTGTTCTTAACTGTACTACATTATTCTTTGTATAGTTATCATCAATACGCATAGAGTAACGTTAATAGAAATTATAAAAAAAAGTGACAGCTAAGAGTTAAATAGACTTAAGCTGTTCCAGATTTGATTTTAAATAGATTTTGAAAGAAAAGATCTGAAATTATCAACAGCTACTAACAGAAACAAAAAAGGCAAGCCTTTATTACCACTATGTGTGGGTCCTTTTTTCAACCACCCAAGCTCACTTTAAATTATTCTTCCATTAACTCACTGTGCTGCCTACTTCTAGCTCTTGCTGAGCAAACATCAAGAGCTGCACCCAGCATGTGTCCTGTAGCTCAGAACAGGAAGCACTTTGGTACTCTGTATTCATGGGGAGAAGTGGGAGGAGGGAAAATCCATGAGGAAGAAAGGGAAAAAAAAGAGAAAAAGAAAGAGAGAAAGAAAGAGAGAGAGAGAAAGAAAGAGAGAGAGAGAAAGAGAGAGAGAGAGAGAAAGATAGAAAGATAGAAAGAAAGATAGAAAGATAGAAAGATAGAAAGAAAGATAGAAAGAAAGAAAGAAAGAAAGAAAGAAAGAAAGAAAGAAAGAAAGAAAGAAAGAAAGAAAGAAAGAAAGAAAGAAAGAAAGAAAGAAAGAAAGAAAGAAAGAAAGAAAGAAAGAAAGAAAGAAAAATTTGATGCATATGTTACTAATATCTGTTACTGATCACAGAAATTAAGCATTATACTTACTATTAACTGAGTTGCTATTAACTGAGGGGGATCTATTTCCTGAAAATTAGTTACTTGTTTTTGTACTCTTGGTACTGTTATGGATGCATTAACTACGTAATGGTTAATACAATGTCTAATTCCAAGTACAAACAAACTTTTCCTTTGTATGTGCTTGATGAAACAAGTACAATTTTTATCAAATAGTTGTTCATTGTAATAGTATGGAATCCTTCCTTGAAATGGAGGAGCAGCTTTTACTTGACACACTCAACTTTATTTCCACTATCTGGAAAATTGCTTTTCTTTGCTTTCATCACCAAACCCAAATTTCAGTGTTCCATGTATCAACTATGCAATATCCTGAACATTTGGCCATTCTCAATTTCTTCATTGAGTATATAGACAACGTAACTTTCTTGAAAGACAGTAATGCTGCACAACTCATACATTCACATGAAAGTATAACATTATTCTATGTACGCATTTTTTTTAATTTACAAGGAAGCATAAGCTTTATGGAGAAAAAAAAAGAGTTAGTCAGCTGGAGGGAAAGAGAACTTAAAAATATTTTTAGTCCTTTTCCTTCCTTAGTAAGAATATGAACATTTAAATGTATGCAGTAGAAGCAGATGAAATTACATGCTCTGACACTTTTTAACTCTGAAACAGATATGTGATTGATTGCAAGGTGGCATAGCTGCTGGCATTTTTTGTCGGCACATTTTGATGATACAGTTACTTAGGTGAACTTCAAGTACATCAGTGACACATACAATGTTTCAGACACTTTGAGTGATTTCAAAACTAATAATTTATGAAAGCTTTTGGAGCCAGTTATTAGGTTTGTCTCAGAAGAGATTGATTTTTTTGTTTTAATCCCTAGTTCCTCACTACATATCCTGTTTATCTTAACTTATTTAGTTAGAAAACAAATTCATAGAACTTTAAATTAGAAATGTCTGTTTTAACTACATGTCAACACCTTAACAAGGTGTCCTATATGAAATGTCTGGACTTGAAAATATCTATGCAGCAGATGAGTCTAGAAAAAGGTGAAGAAAATATGGAAGGAAGTACCACGGGAAAACATTTTAAAATAGTCTAAAACATAAGGGGAAGGAAAAAATTTCTGACAAGTTTAATGCCTTCTTTGTAAGGCTGTTAGACTTAGTATGTTAATACTGTGGGACAGAAAAAAATCTCATATCCCCAGCAATGTAAAGGAAATAACACCTGACACTGAAATTGACCCCATTTATGTAGCATGTCCATAGGTTTCTTCAGGACTTCAGAAGTCCAACTCAAGTCAAACACAGTGATTGGGACACTCCAGAGAAGTACTAGCTAATAAAAAGATGAAGGTCTTTCTCTTCCAACATCCAGTGTATATACAATATTAGATCACTTAAATGGAGTATTCTGAAATATAACTGGAAGAATAGTAATGTAAGGAAGAAAATATACTTAATTACTTGCTACTGTAAATTGTGTTTAGATTGCAATGAGATAAAATAATTTCAAATTATCTTATAATTATGGAAGAACATATTCAACAAATCTAGAATGCAAAAAATATATACTTAATCCATGAATTTCTGTTTGTAAGATTTTGGTACTGAAATTATTGCAAAATTATTGTATGTCATTATATTTCTGGACAATTCAATGGAAATTCAAGTTTTATTCAAAACAGTCAGATGAATTATTTACTATCATGCTGTAAAGTTTAAATTCTCTTTAAGCAGACATTCCTTATAACAACTCTAACATGTAGATCTACATCCAACACTAACATGTAACTCTTGTATTCATTTACTGAAAAACTCAGCTGTACTAACCATGAAGCAATATCTTTTTGATTAAACAAGTAAATTAACATTTCTTTAGGAGAGATGGACTTATTTAAGATATTTTAGGCAGGTCCAAATGTTATCCTTCATGGCTGCCAGTGGACGAAAATGATTTCAAAGATTTTATCATAAGCATAAAAAGCATAAATAAAGGATGACTAGCAGGTTACATTGCTATTTCAGACAATAACTTGAGAATTGTAGTAATTGTTGCTTGTGTTGTTCCTGAAGTTGGAGAGTCAAATTAACTTTTGGACTAACAGCAGTGATGCTAGTAAAGCTGGTCGAGGGATGAATTTGGCCCACTGCATTTTGATTCTAGTTGTAGCAATACACTTAATTGCTACAACTAGAATCCAGTTCTCTAAACAATATGTAGGAAAATGAATCACACAAGAAATCAAGCTTGATAATGAGGAAAAATGGATTATCAGACTTTGTATGACTGCTAGAAGAAGGATTACTCTGTGGCAATGAACCTCAGTGGAAAACTAGGTGACAGATGAATTGCCCAGGAGTTGCAATGAAATATGCCCATTTGTCATCTCCATAGTCTCAGAATACAAATCTCATAGCACATTTTTTTTAATTAAAAAAAAGAAAAAATAAGTTTTCTTCTCATTGTTTTGCATATAAAACAATTAGAATGCTTTCAAAATATTTTTTTAATAATTTTGAAATATTCTCTTCAAATTCCAAATATTTAATTCCAAATTATTCTTCTAGTAGATTTTAAGTATTCCTTCAAAATTAGTTCAACTGAGCAGTCCTAGAAATCACAACAAAGTCCTTTGCAGCTGACCCTCTGTTTGGGTTGGAGAAGATATCTTGCCTTTTTTAACACAAAATCTGTCAATTCATGCATCTGGTTCTGTTAGTGTGTAAATTTAATAAGTGAGCCTTACATATTGCACATTACTTAATGCAAAAAAAATCAACATGGCAAAACCAGCAAAAATACTGAGAACAGTGTTGTGAAAAATAGACTTCACTTGGAAATTTCTGAATTTGTAAAATATAGATGAGAAATATGCATGCAGTGCTTAACATTGGCTAGAGCTCAGCTTCTCTTCAAAACATTCTTTTTGATCACACTAATAATACACTATGAAGCATCACTCTGTGGGATGCAGTTAAAGCTTATTTAAGCCAAAGGAACTACTCACACTCTCCCAGTGGAAAATATCAGAACATTTTTATTTTTACCTCAGTCACTCCAGAAAACTTCATAAGGGGTAGTCTTAACCAGCGTTACAGGGAAATAACTACCACCAGTATGCCTGGAAAAAATGGGAGAGAATTGAATTGAGTAAATGTGGTGCTGAAAAATACTGAATACGATGATTCAGAATTAAATGCTTAAGGCTTGAGCTTAAGTTGTGGAAGGTTTATGCAAATTAGGCAGTTAATAGATATTCTTGTCAGGAATCTTTTTAGAAAATGCAGATAAAAAAATTCCACTCTACCTCCTCTCCCCATTCTGTTCCCCAGCTCCCAAGAGCTAATTTTCTGCCATAGAGGCCACAAATTCAGGTCCCACTTTTTCAGTATTTTTGTTCTCATAAAAATTTAATTTATTAGCATTTCATGCTTAAAGCTGCCTACTTTTATTTTATCTTTTATAATTGTGACTTTCAACCATATGCTTTTTTTTGTTTGGTTGGGTTTTTTTTTAAGAGAACAATAAAGTAATTAGCTGGCATAATAAGGGATGGTGGATTTATTCTTAAGTAGTATGTATAGACTCCTTGGGATTTTGCCAAACTGGTTAAATAAATCAGTTTGAAAAGTCTTTTCTTTTGCAATATCTTTACATCTAGAGGGAGAAAATATGTGTAACTATTACTGTTAGTAAAACAGATTCTTTTTTAGGCTCTGAGAGACATATCAAGAAGAGAACTAAAACACTAATATAATGAGCCTTGCTATACTGAACTTTTAGTCCTGAGCAGAGCAATTAGATGCAACAGAAAAATAGGATAGAAAATACATCTCTTTGTTCACTGGAGCCTATTTCTGTTATTCAGTATAATTGTATAACTTTCATAAACAGATTAGACTCCATCTTAATGGGAACTTGCTTCTGAGTACTTTATTTTTCT
The DNA here is from genome assembly GCA_018697195.1 of Certhia americana. Classification (NCBI taxonomy): domain Eukaryota; kingdom Metazoa; phylum Chordata; class Aves; order Passeriformes; family Certhiidae; genus Certhia; species Certhia americana. Next base: position 33,014,222 of record CM031860.1, read on the forward strand.
TCACCCTACTATTGCTATTGGGAGGCTGTTCCAGATCATCACTGCTGTTTGATCATTAAGAATACTTTTGATCTCCAGCCTAATTTTATTCATGGACAATTTATAATATTTTTCTTCTGCCAACAGTGTCCTTTAGTTTAAATAAGCCTTCTCCTTTCATGGCATATAATTATTTTCCAAACATAATTATTTATAGAGAGTAATTATATGTCTTCTTAACAATATGTCTTCTTAGCCATTATTTTGCTAACTTAAGGAGGATAAGCACTTTTACTCATTCTTTGTATGACAGGCACTCTGTTACTCTGATCCTCTTTATAGCACCTGTTCAAGCTTGGTTTCTCTTCTGTTGTGCTTTACTAGATTGTATATTCCCCATGCAGGTCCATGCAGAGGTAAATATTCCCCAAGAGAATTCACAGGTATTGAAAGCAGAGCCAACAGAGTTGTCATGCAAAAATCCACCTTTGACAAAATCTAATGTTTGTGAATCTCATATGAAAACATGTGTCCTAATACTTATTATGCTAAATCTGACTCTGAATAATACCCCTCATATTCCCTGTTTAGGAATTCAAGACTCTTCAGAATTTGCAGCTCTGAAGTGTGTCTTTACAGGTTAGTGTCTGTGACCATTCTTCCCAAAAATAAACAACCCTAACTTACCTTAAAAATTGATTAAGTAGGCAATAGTTTTGAGTTACTTAAGAGCCTGAGAATGTAATATTTCTCATTAGATGATGTATGAAACTTTATCACCATGTTTAGAAGGCTGTAATAGAGGAAGCCAGCCTTAGGTAGGATAAATTAAACAGTTGGGTAGAAATGTTAATTAAGCAGCTTCAAGGAAGAAGAGAAGAAGAATGTCTTAATCTCCCACAGTAACATGTGGTATTTCAGTGTTCTATTACAAGCACTGAACATAGAAACAGAGAAAGAAGTAAACAAGATCCCATCATTCTTTCTGGCTAGAAAAAGTGGAGGTAGCTCAGAGTGTCTCTTTTGGGGAATCTGGTTGCCATCTTTAGGAGCACAAAAATATTACTTTAAGAACACTTCAAGGTTTATAGATTTGGAGGACTTTTCAGAGACTAATTATGTGCTCAAAAAATCTAATATCCAGCTGAGATGTATGAGCAGCCAAGGTACATCCTTATTCCTGAGGTTACTGTTTATAATGCATGCTGTTATTTTAAGTCAATAGTTATTTTAAGTCAATAGTTATTTGAAGGTAAGCATATTCTCATATTCTTAAATCTTTTATTCTGGTGAAATTGAATCTGAGTAATTTGGTTCATGTCAAACACTCTATTCCTCTGGGTCACTATTTAAAGGTTTCCAGTATCCCTTGAAGTACGAGGGGCTCATCACAGATAGATTTAAAAATGGTCAAAATTTATAGAATTAATTTTCTGAACTGTATTCTGAGCTTCTAGTAAGGAAGAGGGAGAGCTGGAATTGAAAATTACATTTCTGCTAATGCCTCGCATAACCTTCTGTATGCAAATGCAATGATTAGAAAACTTCTGAGGAGATGACAGACAGACGTGTGAGCCTTCCACTCTCTGAGCACTGGTTCGAGGACCAACCTCTGAAATATCATAAAACAGAAATGCTCCCATTGTCTTGTTTCAGATAGCCTACTTTGCATGAAAAAATTGCATATTAATTAGCTCAGAGAGAATGCAGGAGTGTGAAGATAAATTCCATCCTAATGGCTGAAGTTTCTGTACAGGTTGAGAAGCTGCTAGTTGCAGTTTTTAACACAAAATTTGTTTATGCATTTTACCAATAATTAATAAGTTCCACGTGCAACTTTTTTATTGACCCTCCATAGTGGAAAGGTTTTGAGAGGCTGAGCCATTAAGCTAGAAATGTATTCTCATTCTAACTCCTCTCTATCACTGTGATTTTTGATTTATCCTAACACAGTAGAATTGCTACAAAAGGAAGGATTAAGAGTCCTTGGATAAAAAAAGCATAGTAGATTGATGGTGATAGCTTAGGAGATGTGGGTTTGATAGCTCCTTGGCAGAAGACAAAATAGAATCTTTGTCCTGTATCTTCTTGCAGTGTGAGCTATTAAATAAAAAGCAATGTGAGGAGATCATCCATTTAGATTTAGAAGAAGTCTATAAACTCAATATATTCAGTGAAGTGCTTGATCCTTCAGGCATAGTCACGATCTATGATTAGTACAATTATTTTTTCCCTTTCGGATGCTGACTATTTAATCATGAAACTGATGACAGTTTGAGAGTACATGTTTTGAACAGAAATGAAAAAGTAAGGTGAGATGTCAAGGAAAACCTTTAATATCAAAAAAAGAGATTCTGATAGTATTTATTTTTCTTTTGGAAATTATTTTTTAAATTTTGCAAATTGAAATTGGGATTACTCTATAAATTGTAACTTCTATTTAGAATAAATACAAATAACAATTCTACAATTTGGAAAATTTTCATTATCACAAATATTTTCAGAAAACTGGTACTGAAAAAATTAGATCTCAATTACACATTTTGTTTAAGGATGAACTGTACTAAACTATGCAGAAAGCTAAACTATTCTTATGGAAGAGGAAAGCAATTATAAAAACTATTATTTAGTTTTAATAAGTCCCATGGAGGTTAATATATCAATAAAATGATACTTTCTTGACAAGTTAAAAAAAAAAAAAGGCAGTTCAAACACTGCCTTTTCTAATCATTTGTACACTTTCATTTTTCATCTCTTAACTGGGAAAAATGAGACCTCAACCCAGGACAATGCCTGTGCACAGCCCCACAATAACCAGGGATCAGACCTGGCTAGCAGGGAGCACAGACTGCACCGGGTTCAGTTCCCACTGCTTTAAACAGCTCTGCAGCACCTCCCCAGCATTCCCGGCACCCTGAAACCCTGCTGTGTGCCAGCAGGACCAGCGCCAGGCTCCTGACAGCAGAGCAGCATTCCAAGGGGCAGCAGTACAGCCTTCACAGGCCCCCTGCACTGGAAAAGGAAACACAGTTATGCTAAAGCACCACATGAACACAATGTGGGACTGCAAAGTGATTCAGGAGCACAGACTCTTTAGATGGATATTACCAATGTTACTGGCTCCAGAGCCCAAGTCTTCTCACTGACCCTGTTTAAATAAATGGTATAGGCAGTCTTTGATATTTTAAAGACTTGGTTCTGTACAGCCTTAGAACTTATCTCAAAGAGGCAATGGCTTCTAACTATGTCCTCCTACTGAAAAATCTGTCTTTGATGAGTTTTCAAGTAAATTTGGATGTTCTGTATGTATTTGGGATTGTTCAGCTTCTGAATTAACATCTGGGGAAAATATGTATGAAAGATCAGTTCCATGACTGCTTCTTCATAGGAGCAACAGACAAATATGGAAATCTTTCTCTTGACACCAAATATAACTTTAGAGCCAAAAATATGTCAAGATATTCTATCTTGAAAACAGAGCAGAAGTAAAATACAGATTTGAGCTTGCAAAGGATCAAATGAACAGATGTTCTGTCAACAAACTGATCACTGTGCAACAAATTTTAAAACAAGTGGAACCAAGACATTTACCACATTTTTACACAAAACAGTTTTTCTTCAAGCTGTAGCTGAGACTTCTCTCATGAGCATCATTTTTTAAACGTAGAAAATTAAAAGAAAAAATACAGTTTAAAAGCCAGATTTATTTTAATTCTAAGGGCCTATTTAGAAGCAACAAGGTTCTCTTCTGCAGTCAGTATTATCTTCGGTTTCTGAGTTAGGTAAATGAGTTCTTTTTATACCAGGTAAAAATGCTATCATTAAGTAAAGGCCTTATCCAAATTTTTCGAGTATATGTGTTAAAGGGAGTGGAGAATTGTAGTTTGGGCACTTTCCACTAGCTTTCAAACTGTTCATTCTGTGACCCTGCAGTAAATCTACCCCAGCCCTCCAACACCTTGGTAGTAATCATTTACAGTCTCACCCTATATCTGTATCTGCTGCTGTAGGTTTTCAATACAAATATGCAGAGAAATTTCTGCAGGATTTTAAGGAGGCTTTGCAAACAGGTGAATCATCCAGCCTGTCTCCAAAAGAAAATTAGCCCAAGCTTTTGACCAATTCCAAACAGATCACTTTAGGTGATGAACTAGGAGAATAAGACAATTACACTTGGTACCAACTAAATGCAGTATCTCAGCTGCATGTAGTGAATGGAAACTGGTAGACATTTGTATTGCACAAGTAGATAGCCTATGTGCCAAGCAATATACCTACCAGCCACCTGACAGAAAATACACCAGGACATTCAGGACTTCTAGCCTATATTCTCATGTGTGTTTGAGAAATTTCACACCTTCAAGGTTGCCTCTGTAACCAAAAATACAAAATTTACAGGATACTGTATGTATCATTGAGGAAGGAGCCAGATAGGGTGCTAATTTTACATTACCAAAAGGCAGCTGAGCTATTTATTGAAGAGAGAAGCTGCGTACACAGATGAAGGTGCCAGTTCTACTTACAAGTACAGTAAATGACATAAGATACTTACATCTTTACAATGGTGGACAAGGAAAATCAGTATGACATTCTTTTTTATTAGAAAGTACTCCTTTATAAGTACTCCTTTATCTTTGAATCCAAACTAACACCAAGTGAATATCCATTTACCATTTGTAACAATTAGCTTTATTTATTGCAGACAGTTATTAGTTATTCATAGTTCTAATAAAGAAGGTGTTATTATACAGATGACTAGCAATCTTATGTTCACATTTAAACAATAATCTGAAAGAACTATACTATATAAACTGGCATTTCAATTATTACTCATTCACAGACAATTGTGCAATTTCCTCTCAGCATGTATTGTAAATTTACTCTGTACTCTTGTCTCTTGACCAGGATTTTTTAAATCTTCTCTGTAGTGACATTTTTAGAGCACATCACAGAACCACAGAATGGGTCAGATTGGAAGGAACCATGGTGGGCATATGGTCCAGCTACCTAAAGCAGAAAAATCCTAGAGAACAATTGCAAAAAATGCAGAATTAGGCAGTTCTTGAATATTCCCAGTGCAGGAGACTCCACAACTTCTCTGGACAATCTGTTCCAGTGCTTGGTCACTCTCACAGTTAAGTTCTTCCTCATGTTCAAGTGGAACTTTCAGGGCATCAATTTCTGCCCATTTCCTCTTGCTACATTGGTTAGCACCACCAAGAAGAGCCTGGCTCCATCCTCTTGACACCCACATTTAGATACTTATATACATTAATGACGTCTCCTCTCAGTCATCTTTTCTTGAGGCTGAACCAGCCAAGCTCCCTCAGAACTTTCCCTTTTAAAACTTGGATAGTCAGTATTATAACACTTATATAAAGCTTGAATAATTTCATAATAATTTGCTTGTAATTTAACAGCACTATTTTCTTCATATGCTGGTGGTTCTTATTTGCTATTTGTGTAAACCTTGTTCCAGTATGAACAATCAGTATGCTGACAGCCATAAAAGCTTATAAAAATGAACAGCACTGCACTACAAAATCAGAAATCTTGTTGAAAATATTCCCTTTGAAACAGTCAGAGATCTGGCCTTTTATATAAAACTCCCAGTGCATGAAAGATGGAGCTTTTCCAGTGTAGCTTGCTATACTTTTGTTTTAGAATTAAGGGGCATTAGAACTGGGAAGGAAGCACAAAGGAAAACTTTCTATGCACTGACTTAATGAATATAGTTAAAGAGAATGCTTTCCTTGATATTTCCATATAATTTTAAGAGTCAGTTTAGAGAATGTTGCCTAATGGGTTGTCCTTAAAATTTGAGTTGTCACTCCATTATTTTAAAAAGTTAATTCACTCTCCTGCCCCTTTCATATAAACTACCAGTACCTTTCATATAAACCATGAATACATTCAGTCCTGAGAAAGCCTGGTATCAAATTCTGTGTAGGGAGGACGTCAGCTAGAAAAAGGAGCTGATGATTGCTGAAGCTCTAAGTGAAAGCTTCTGGGGAGCAGATTTTCTTGAAGTGCTCTAGCTGTATAAATGAGTTTTCGAAAAGCTGGAGAAAGTTTGGTTACATGTTAAGTGTTGTACATTGATGAATTGGTGCTGTAATATTTTCTTGTTACGTTCACAGTTAATTACCTATCACATGATTGCTATAGCAACACAAGGATTAAAAAACAGTAGGAAGATGGAAGCTGATGATTTTTATCTGTCATTCATGATGCAAACACACATGCCTTGCACTACTTGAATCCAAATGCAAAGGAGAAGAAAGACAGTGAGTGATACTCTGCCTTTCAGCAGATGTAGAAACAATGGTCAGAGACTCACATTCAGCAGTGCCTCCATAAACAAGAGATGTTAAAATTTAAAAAAATATTGCAAAACATGCATATGCCAGGTTGAAACTATGAGTCATGGCAGCTCTGAAATGGAGTAGTCCCAATGCCCACCCACTTTTTTTACAGTGGGCACAAAAAAGGGACTGCAGGAAGCTTCTGTTCTCTCAGGATGTGTTTTATTAAAATATCCAAATTGCAGATGAATACAGAACTGGGGTCTCTGCAGGATGGGCCCTTCCCTGCCCAGAGGGCTGACACACAGTGCTGCTCTGGACACACTGGGCAGGGGGCTCTGCAGAGCCCCAGGGCTACCCAGTCCCTGCCTTCCCACCCTGCCATCCCTCAGAACACACAGGAAACTGCAGGAAGTTAAGGAGAAGGTTTTCCCTTTCAGCTCCTGGGCTGCACCTGTGGCAAACAAGTGTGGGTGGATGTCCAGACAAGGAGCTGATGATAGCTGGATTTTGTCAGCCTTGGCCTCAGGCAGGGGGACTGTGGGTCAGCTCTGGAGAGGAGCAGGCTCTGCTCCTGCTGCATTGGTTATGGAAGTTCTTAACTGCAGTGCAAAAAGTGTTCTGTGACAGTAAACAGAGAAAAATAGAAGTTTATTATGAGCGCTTACAGTAGGGGAGTAAGAGTGCTGCAAGTTGGGGAAGGAAAGGATTTCACCTCTGAAGAAGTAGAGAGTGGGCACATGTGTCTGAGAAAAAGCCCATAAAACATTACTAGCTGATTTCTGGTAGAAAGTTTGATGCTGTCATTAAATGAATTCAATAAAAATTTTACCAAAATCATAGCATGCTTTCATTGAGCTTTGTATCTCTGGCACCCCCCACACATAATACACCAACTTAGTTCTATTATTCTACCAATTCCTCAGTCATTTGTGATCCTGCAAAAATAGCAAAGCTAGTTTTGCTATTTAGAACTACTAGTACTGCTGCCTTGGCTTTAAGTGGGCATTTTATTTCATTTAGCAATACAGTCTAAAAGTTGGTAGCTACCATATTATTCAACAGGAAAGCATGGGCTAATTAAATGCTCTCACCCATATTTCCCCTTCTTTTTTACTGTGAAGATGGAAAACTTGAAAAAGGAAAGTGGAGGAAAAGTTGTTTTGAAAGTGAGAATCATAATGATGAGCCAATGTGTGGTAATCTACAGGTAGGTAATACAGGGCCATAGGGGAAATGGAGTGCTCTGGATCAAGCCAAGAATTCCTGAAAGGTTTGTTTGGTTTTGTTTTGTTTGTGAATATGAGCTTTTATTATTATTGAATTTTGTAAGCTATTAATTAATTTGGTTTCAAATGTTTATCCAGCTATATGTTTTCTTACTATTTAACAGCTAGTATCATACTTTAAAAAAAGCATCATTGAAAATTGAACAAATGGGAGATTTGATTAATTTTCAATATAGACATCTTTTTACACCAACCTCCTATTTGTGGTTCAGGATACTGAGGTATCAATAAATTTATTTGTGCTCTTTTACCCCCAGCCTCTTGGTCACCATTGTCATTCAGTTGAAAACACGAACCCCTACCTGCTAGCAGTGGTGCATCCAGCTTCTGCAAGGAGCTAGAAAAACAGGTAGATAGCTTTTTTTTTTTTCTGAAACATGCCATTTTATTCTTGGATGATGTCTGGCTGTTGCAGCTGAATTCAGATTAGATGCTTCTGCCCTGTAGTTTGAGCAACAATTCACAAGGGAAGGTAACACAAACTACTGTATTCCAAGGCTTATTTTCACCCATTTTCACTTCCAAGGGGAGGAAATGCATGTTTAATTTGTTATTTCTCATTCTTAATCTTAGATCAATGGTGGGTTACTTTGGAAAAGTCGAAGAAGATAAGGGGAATCAATTCTGAGTGACAATGTTGTGAAAAATTTACATATTTCAGTTTCACGGAAGTGTTGTGACCTTTTTTTGCTCTCCTGTATCTCAGAAGTATTTGGTGTTAAAAGTTCAAGCTTGTCATGCAGTTAATCCTTGATGAGAACAAGTGCATGTGGCATGTCTGAACAGATTTGATTTAGAAACAGAAAATATCTTTAGTCCTATCCAGAATGGAAGATAATTAAGCAGTTCCAGATGCCTGCATGTGGCATCTTTAGCAGACATGAGCATATTCCTTCACATCACCAATAATTCTATTCTGATTTGCCCTAAGATTAAAATGAGAAGGAAAGGGAAAGAAAGTTACCTTTCCTTTGTGTTGTGTCACTTACCAAACAATTTTATTCATTTAAAAATTTTAAAATTAATTTTTAAATTTAATTTTTTAATTTAATTTTAAAAAATACACATTTTATTACTGAAATATATTCTAATTATAATATACACTTAGCAAAATACTTTTATGTTATATTTTTGGGGCAGCACTAGGACTACACCAAATCAAGGTATTTTTTAATGCCTCCTGAAGGCATAACTTGAGGTATGTATTACTCCCAAAACTCTGACACAGCACTGTGAGAAAATGATTAATCTTTAAACCTGGAGTAGGAATGTGGATTGACTGAAACCAAATCTGTTAAAATATTTTTCAAAAGCACTTCTTGTTTCACATGACTCTGATTTGCATGACTCTTTGCATTTAAAATATGGGGGAAAAGGGAAGAAAATGTCAAAAATTGAATTCTGAATTATGTACAGTATTGAATGGTAGAAAAGAGGTGATGGAATAATTTATACGGAATTAATTAAGCATTTTCAAATCTCTAGCATGAAGTTTTCTTGCCATGAAGTATTAAACCCTAGGATTAAACTCCTGTAAACTTTTCTTCAGAGAATTTAGGTTTCTTTGGGGTTCACTGATTTGGGACTTGCTGAAGGCCCAGAGAATATCTAGCAGACATGACATTTCCTGATTTCCAACTGCAGAACTGGTTTCCTTCCTGTCTGTTGAGAGTAAGCAGTTTTGGTTCTCAGGATACTTGGCTCCACACCTTTCTCAAAGTGACTCAACATGAAGAAGTGAATGAAGTTTCTTCTTGTATCTGTTTACAGATTAAAGAGTAGAGGCAGAGTTTTTGTATGCCCTGTTACTAGGTCCTGAATTAAGTTATTTAAGTTCTTATTTTTGCTAGCAGACTTCTAAGTATAAAAAATGACACATATATTTTAGTGTATTTATTTTTCTTTTAGATGACAGCTGCTTTCCGGTTATATTTCAGTCACTTCGCAGTCAGTTATAAAAGTCTAGGCCAGCTGTCAACGTAATAAATTCCCATAGAACCATGCTGATGGGAGAGTAACTGTTTTGTCCATACCTTTTTCATATCCTTTCCTTCCAAACCTGTTGTCCCCACTACAGTGTCACAGGATGGCTATTTTTTTTGTTTTTCTCACTGCTCTCCTTGGGAGGAAAAAATATGCAGCTTGCAATACTGACCTACAGTGATCTTCCAATAGATAAGAGAAAAAAGAATCCAAAGCATGAGGAATGCTTGGACCCTACTGCAAAGGTGTGCTATCAGTGTTGTAAGGAAGTAAATTAATCTCATTCTTCACTGACAATACAGCAGTTCAAAATTTTATTTGCAATATGTGGCAGAAAATACCTTTTAATACACTTTCTTTAAGTAAACTGCAGCACAGGTGTGCTGAGCGCAAGAATATTTTCTCAAGGCAGAGAAAACACAGGGGTGATTATGTGTGCCAAAGTAATGCATATCATAAAGCAGTCTCACCTAACAGTTTCTTCATCAGGACAATTGAGTATATGTTTAAAATTAATACTGTGTAGTACACCAGCTACTCTATTTACAGGCTGCAATGAAATGTGTTAGAAAAGCAAAAAAATGGCCATTGTTTCTTCTGCTGATTAGCATTGCTCCTATTTATTTGTACGGATTACTTTTATATGAATAAAAAAAGAAGTTCTACAATATCAGTAGGTATTTCTAAATACTCAAGTGAGCTATAAATGTAACCATCCCTTTTATATTTAAATTAGGTATTTGATATAAATCAACAAAGCTCAGTGGTGAAAACTGACAACTCCATGCATAATGCTGTAAAGAGAATGATTTCTCAAATATTTACTGCATCCATAATTTTTTTACATGCTGGCAGAAAAAATACCAACTGAGTAGCCCATGCATGTATATTTTATCTATTTTATAATTTGTGTCATTTTAATCCTCATAGTACCTAATTTTTTTCTTCCAGTAGACTAAATAAGAAATCTATGATTACTTACAGAGTCCTTAACAATGGGAGACACTATTAAGCATGCAGAGAAAACAAATGCAGCCCATGAATTTAATTCTAGTTTTCATTATCTTTTATTTGTGTATCACACCCTAAAGCTGTCGATTCTATTCTCATATTCATCTTTCTAGTAAAATGTTTGGAGGCAGAGGGGAATGTGCTGAACAACTGAATTATTGATTCACTTTATGTGAGAAGAAATCCCTGTATTTTAAAAATTATAATGTCTTAAGTTACTAATGTATTTTTCCAATATTTTTAACTCTGGAAGGGTCCTAATTCTTGATAGTAAATTATTTTCAAAGTGCAGTAAATATTTTATGCAGGGTATAGTATCATAAATTGAGAAATCTCAATAGCAAGTGTACCAACTTTAGCATAACATCTCAAATTCTGTTAGGAAATGTTTCATGTCAGCGTGGTGGTGTATTTGGCCTCTGTTCAACCTCTTGCAAACCATTAAGAATGCCTTTTCCCCCTTCTTTACGTAGTTTGCTTCTTACATGTTTTTCCCTGTCTATTTGCCCAAGAGATATCTTAGCGTAGTTGCAGAATCTGACTTCACTGAGGACCTGCTTTTTCGTGGTTTTAAGCTGGATTGACTGAAGCAAAGGAAAGATGAATGATTTGCCTGAGGTTGGCTCACTGGGGATTAGAACCAAGAATCCTCTTGCTCACAGCCATTTGCTCTAAGCTGGAAACCTCACTGCCTTTGTATTATCCCAGAAAAAAAAAAAAAATCTCACGTTTAGTTTATTTCTAATAGTTTACATTCCCTTTTTCTTTGTTCAGATTTTCAGAGATTCTTTTTCTCAGTCCATCTTATTTTTGGACATAAAACACAAATCTGTCTTTGGGTTCATATTTCATTTAAGATTTATCTTTTCAGGGTATGTGATACATACTAACATTTACAAATCAGTCTTAATTTTAGTATCTTTTCCTATTTAGCACTCAGTTCTTATAAGCAATTGTCAGAAAGACCTGTCATGAGAGAACACCCCAAAAATATGATTTTTCATAACCTGTGACCCTTAGTAGTAAGTACAACCATCTGCATGTAGATATACACACACACGTTACACACATAAATTCATGTATTTATATGTGCAAATTTGCATACCTGTACTCATGCACAATACTGCTTTAAAACCAAAGTTTTATGTAATGGTCAATGATTAGACCATATTTTAGGAAGAAAGGCTCCAAGATAACTTTTTTTTTCCCCCAGTACCAAGCCATAAGGCTTCCGGCCAATGACAGAACCCCTTGAAGTTCTGTGCCTTCCAGCAATGAGTCTATTGGGTTTCCAAGATATAGGGTTTCCAATAATTTCCTATAGCAAACTTCCCTCTTGCTAACAAAATCTCCTGTGCTAGAAGTGTACTTGTAAAAATGTATATGCTGAAGCTGTTAGAATTTAGAGCCCAAACTGTGGCAGAGCAAATTCTCCCCATAAGTCTTTCATGCCATAATTTTACTGGTGATGCTATTGTCACAGTTGTTTTTCCAATTCTGAATGCATAATTAAGGTACAGTTTTCAGATCTGGTGGTAGAAGACATACTGGCCTTGAGGGATTGGTAATTATGAAGAGATTCCTAATCTATTATACATGACAGTAGGAAAAGGCAAAAATAAGGAATAAAAGGTAAAGGACAGCAACCTAGAGTCATCTGGGAACAGACAGGGAAGTACACAAGGTCAGTCTGTGGTATGCAACATTTCCTTGCCATCTTAAACAAAAATATCTTAATGGAATATAGAATAAAGCAAAAAGACTTCTACTTTGCTTCTTTCCTCCCCCTGCATAAACACAGAAGGGCTTCTGTGTTGAGAAGACTTGTTCTGGGCAGAGAAAGAAAAATAAGTATGACATCTTTTTAGTCACATTTCTGTACCTATCAAGTGGTAAACAATATGAAACCTAAACAGAGGAATAAAGCTATGTTGTCTTGATTGAAAAGAAAAAGGAAGAAAAATCAGTAATTTTACTTGGAGATGGACTGTCCTGTAATCCTGAAAAATTTATTTCATGGGTGTCTCCACATTACCAAGTCTAGAAGTACCTTCCATTTCTTTGGGCCTCTCATGCTGCCCAGCCATTTCTCACTTCTATATTGAAGGAGACTAATGACTTGACCTTTTGCTTCATGAGCTGTTTTACATAAAAATTACAGATAGATACACAGAGTAGGTGAAAGCTGAAAAGCATTTTTCACAGCTTCCTCCATCACAATTGTAAGGGACGTGGTCTTAAAGTGTATCACATTGCAGTGAGTCAGGTGATCCCCATGCAGTCTCAGAGACTTCTTTTAAATGTTTAAAAATATTTCCAAGGATTCCTTAGGTCACTAGGAAATTTCTTAACAAATCAAAGAAAGGAAGCAGCATAGGAACATGCCTAATTTGTTAATAATTTAGAAAATTACCATCATTCAGACCAATTCAAGTCTGCTCCAGCTTGTAAGGCTTAAGGGAGACCAGATGGTGGTAGCACATTGGAAGGTATCCAAAATTGCTTTTGAGTTAATTGATATAGTGGAGAAGAGATCTCTGAAGAAGTATATATCCCCAGGTAGTTGATTGCTTTGGAATTCCAACAGAGAAGAAATGTGTCAAAAACGAGAAAGGAAACATAAGTTATTGAGTGGTTTTATCTTAGATTTAGCCCACTAAATTTGTAGCCAAGCATACATGAAAAAAAAAAAAAAATTTACTAAATAACGAAAAAGTGGACATTGCAGAACTAGATGGAATTGAGAAAATAGACTTTAGTTTTAACCTTTTGTATTTAAAATTTACTTGTTTTCGTTGTTTTAGTGTATAGAAGAAGACTTATTTTTAATTTGAACCAGTAAATTTCAATCAGAATGGTAATGTTGGACCTTCTAACAGTATATTGTTACATACTGCTAAATGAAAGTGTCCATGTACTAAATTAGAACTGCCACCAAAGGTGATTTAAATTGTCTATAAAACAGATCAAATGAAACTGGAAAAGTAATTCATAGCTACAGTGAAATGGAAAATGAATATAGAACTTTAAATCACAGAAATCAGGAACTACATAGTGAATATTCACTCTCTGCTTAGGCTTCCTAATTGAACACCTGCATTGTGCCCACTTGGTAAGCAAGGAATCTACTTCTACTATATATTTGACATTATAATGAATACAGACTCTTAGAAGTATTTAGCTTGGGAAAGAACTCTAAGATCATTGAGTCCAATCTTTAATACATAACAGACATTGAATATAGCTTTGGTAGCTTAGCTTAATTTAATTTTTTTTTTCTCCATTTTTTTTCTTTCTGTATTCTTCATTTTCTTTCTTTCATTTTTCTTTTCCTTCTTCCTCTTTTTCCTTTTTTTTTTTTTTTTCTCCTCCAAATATATATAACTACATGTATTTAGTTCTTAATGAGATAAATCCTTCAGTACTTTTATTAATTTTATTTTGGAAATGTTTCATCAGGAGACTTAGAATTTTCTGTGCTTTTCTTTCACATGATGTCTTTCAATCTTTTTAGTGTGCATTCCATTAGAAGAGCAGTCAATGTGACCTTCTACTATGGGGTTAATAAAGAATGCATAGTTTCATAAGCTTGATTCAATTTCCTTAATGTGAGCACGCTGAATAAGTGACCATTATAGTATTTGTCTGGTTTTTTGTGCTTCAGTGTGCAGTTACCAACCTTTTATATGAATGACCACATCTGCTGTGCATTTGGCCACGTAAGGTGAGACAAAAGCAAAATAGATTTTCCTTAGCATTAAATCAAATTTCCACACATTGTACTCTCTAATGTGGATCTAAAATGTATCAGGTCATTTATTATTTAGCTGCATTGCATTTTGTGCTTTTTTTTAATTCCATCCAACATTCCCAGTTTTAATAAATGCATGAGTAGATGCAGTATTTGAGCATTATATCTTAGATATTCAACACTTTCAACAGATTCTTCAGACTTCAAAGAATTTAATATTAGTATCATAAAAGGTCTTTTGAAGAATAATACTAGAACATAAGAAAAATGACTGCCTGAGTGTGCCCTAACATTTTGAAAGTGTTTTATTGGTTTAATTTCCTGTCTTACTAAAGTAACAAGCAGCGTAATAGAAGATATACTGTAACAGAGTTAGCAATTTATTAGAAGGCCTGAGCTGGCTGAGGACTTTATGGGATGTGAAAAAGAAAACCTCTATTTAGCTGAAAAATGGAGACAAGATGCAACGCTAATGTTGCAGCAGCTTTAAATGGAGTACTATCTTTGAGTGATAGGTTGCTTCTAGAAGCCCAGTATGTTTGAATAGGATAAATCTGTAAATATAGGTCTCACTCAGTCCCTCTTGTGAGTGGATAGCCTCCTGGAAATGTAATGCTCTTTCATCCATGAGTTGTATATGAGACAATGCTGCTATTTGGATTCATTTTAACAAAGGCAGTGTTGCAACGATATTCATAGAGTCATAGAATAGCTTGGGTTCAAAGGGATCTGAAGGATCATCTGGTTCCCAAACCCTGCTGTGGGCAGGGTCACCCTCCTCTAGGCTAGGTTGCTCGAGGCCCCATCTTGAACACTTCCCAGGATGAGTCATCCACAACTTCACTGGGTGTAATTTGTATTTTCATTTATTTATTATACCTTTACATAAGTGACTTAACTAATTCTCGACTTTGGCCATCTGGTATAGTAAAAATTTAGACTACGCTAAGTTTTTTAAAAGTTTTATCTATTCACTCTTTGTAACATGAGTGGAACTCATTTCACACAAAGCTGAAAAATCCATTTTTAAAAATTATAGAAATTGAAGATGTGACAGTAACAAATCTATAAAATTATGATGCAAGATGAATTCAAAAAGCAGTTATTGCCCTAGAAGGAGCAATGGACTATTGAGTTGCTATTTACAGTGTGCATAGCAAGATATGCAGGCATCTGTATGCTTGTGATGGAAGTTGCCTGTTTATCACTGCAGAGCAAGAAGTACAAGAATCACAAGAGCTTCTTAATCCCAACACAGTCCTGCCACTGAAGAATTACAAAACAGCTGGTTGTAACAGATTGCTTGGTATTTCCAGAAAACAAAACAAAACAAAAAATGTGTAATAATGTGTAAGCAATGCTTTTGAAACAACATAAAATACAGTTTAGCTGGAGATTTTATTGATACCACCATTTTTAGTTGATTGCATACTGTGTGAATTGCTTAGAGAAATTTATTCTTATTTCTTATATTTAGTGCATTATTGAACAATGCTACTTCTGTTTTGGGGTTTTGTTTTGGTTTTGTTTGGTTTTTTTCCATTGAGACACTCCTAGGTATGTTTTAAGAAGGGCAAATAATGTAAATCATATAATAGAAATCTAACCTTAAAAGTTTATGTATTGAATTAGTACCTTGGACACCTAGGGGCTCAAGAAAAAGCCCAAATATTACTGTTATCCCCTATGTTAGTCTTTGAAAGAATAATGATTTGCAAGGCTTATTGCCTGCTGAAGCACAAAAGATTTCCTCTGGGCTTGCCACAGACAATCCTCAGGCACATTAGAGGAGTCAACTAGAGTTAGTTCAAAGTGAATTACTCTGTTTTAATCATGGTGACTTTACCATCTCAGTCATGGTATGTAATATTGTCAGTATTTTTTTTTCCTTTTAAATGACAAGTTTGGTCACTTTCTTAAGGCATATTTTAGAGTGTTTGTGAGATTTATAGATTCAACAGCTCTTCAAAGACTTTCTGCCTTGCTTTAAAACCCTGAAATTTTGTATCATGTCTATTTCATCACCTTGAGGCTGTTCTAAGTTAAAATATGTGGAGATGTTCTACAACTGAATGAGTTCTTAGTATGATATATAACCAATTATGTGTCCATAATGAGTCCAAATTTGAAAAAGCAAATAAAAAATGTTGCACTAAGGATTACTAAGAACTATGATAACCCGCTCTTCATTTATTTGCAAAGAGGAAACAGGTATATAACCATAGTATTCACAAATATTGCTGTCAATACATTTAAAAATTCAGCACTTTGATTGCTTTAATATTTACCTAATTAACTTTGAAACCTTGGAGGTTTTCATGCATTTTCCAACGTCAGTGCCAATTTTGTATTTGTTTTGATCACTTCCTAAACTGCTAAGTTTATCAGGATACAAAATAGTAATCAATGAACAAAAAATGTGAATCTGATCCTTTATCAATTCTTTTTCTTTCTCAACACACCTGAGACAGTTTGCTGCTGAGATTCTTTTTTTTTATCATGTAGCAGATTAATTACTGAATCTTCCAGAACAATTCAACTTTTTTCCCGTCCTTTTCAAGAGGTTAAAGAACCATCTAGACTCAACTCTGATTTTTATAGAGTAAATCAACAGACTCTATGGTTATACAATCACTTCTGTATTTTTTTGCTAATACAGGTTATAAAACTACTGATGATGATGGTCTTTACCCTTAAGCCCTTCCTATATTTATGTTTCTGGTCCAATAACCAGAGGGATTATGGAGGTGTGTTTTATCTTCATTTTAGCCCTCTTGATATCATTTTAGTCCAAAAGGGAAATCAAATGAGATACAGAAGATGCTAAACTTGCAGAACTCTCAGGTCATTAGAAACTAATTAGAAACAGCTTATGGATTTCAATGATCCTTTAGGTAAGATGTGAGGGATCAAAAACCATTTAATATCTTCACTTCCTCATTCTTTTCAGACAATGTGGAAGAGTGTGACAGTTCTGACTTATTTTCTTTTGTTTTTTTGGTTTTTTTTACAATATAAACTTGTATTTTGTGGAGTAGGTGAAGTGCAAGAAAATACTGAGATACTAATGTAGACAATAAGTCTTTTCACTATGACTTCACTAATTAATATTCAAATGTTATGATTTTCTAAATCAATAAACTCCAAATATCTACCTGAATTACAGCTCTTGTCACATATAATCTATATGAAAAGAAAGATGTTGTCCTATGAAAAACTTGGAGGATACAAATTAGTAATAGATACACTGTTAATTTTAATGGTCTTATGCAAGCTGTTATTTATCCCCAGGTTTAAAATGCTGAAGTCTAGGAATTTTGTAAATCTTAGAATTATCTCTGCTGTTACATCTCAATGTTTTCACATGAAATTGGAGCATGAATTGTTTTATGACAACATAGCTGTCACAGATGTCCAGCAGAGTTACAGGAACTAAGTTGGACTTTCTTATGAAGTCTTTCTATCTGTGATTTGCAAGAGGTACTTGCCTTCCCCCAAAAACACACAACCTCTTTAGCTTGGCAATGTCTGTGAGGAGGACTGCTGACTATAGATGTCACTCATGTGCAAACCTAATACTTTGATTTGTCCATCTGAACAAAGCTGACAGTAAAACTTAAAATAAATAGTCATAGTTTGGACAAAGTTGACTCTTTCTAGCACAACAGAACTTCCGAATGCATGTGTACACCTCTAAGTCTAGCTGGAACCCATGAAGTAGAATTCATCCTCTGTGGACAAGGCTGAACTTTTGATATCCCAGCTGGCCAGTCCTGCATGTTAGGGAGCTACAGAATAGTTTATATTCCAAGTTTTGTCAATCAGTAGACCTAGAATTCCTTTATTAACTATTAATAGTACTGGGATAGGAAGCATAAAAGACTTAGAAAAAAAATTAATTTTCTGAGGTCGCCTGTGTTTATGCAAATGTTAGCTAAATTTTTACAGCTCCTTTTCATGTTGCTTCTGTTGACTTACAAAAAGACTTACATGACTTCAGTCATTATTTGTCTTGCACTTTCATGGCTCGACCTTCGACTAAAGAAGATACCTTTTTTAAAATGAGGGACTTTATACAGCATCCTTTCTCTTACAGCAAATGTTCTGTGTCTCCAGACACTCTGTTCTTGCTGATCAATCTTTACACAACTGGCTTCCTTCCCAGGATGATTTTTAGGATGGTTATCCCTTGGTTGCTGGAGACCAGTTGCTAAGGTTAACAGTTCCCTTATGCATGTAGACTGAAGAATAAGTGTTATAACCTGTCAGCAAGCGCTTGATCCACATCAAAAGAGAACTTCAGACTTACATATTTTTATGGGCTGTGTATAGACTGATTCCCTAAATCATTCTGGTTTTAAGGCATTTTTTCAGTAAGAATTCATGAAATCTCATCTTGTAGTGCATGTAAACCAGTATTCTCTTTCCATCAATGAAAAGCCTCAGATGTCTTGCAGAATGAAAAGCATGCAATGATTTAACAATTATAAACAACATTTACTGGTTGTTTTCATTGTATTTTACATTCATCAGTGCATTTGGAGGATCTTCTCATGCTTTATTGGGACTTCTGCAAACATACAAAACATTTGATAGGTCCAGCTATCTTATAGTTGTCTACAAAGGACACTATAGAAAGATTATTTAAATATTTACATAAATCACTTTCAAAATAACAATAGCTCCCAATACATTCATTTATTCAATATTTTCATGATGCCAAGTTAGAGATGACAGCAAATAAATGTCTATTATGTATCATTTGGAAAACTGAGAAGATTCCTCATGGACAATGCTGAGTGAATAAGAGCAATATGGAAAAAGATAGCAGCTCCACTACAAGGGTTTTTAATTAATCTGTTGAACTATATGACATAGAATATGATGTGAGAACAGTAAATATTTTAGTCATGGTTTTCATCATCTGAATTAGTGCTGGGCTGGAATGCCCCAGATAATGAAAGAGCATATTTCTGGCCACCTGCTTGGAAGTTTCTGGGCAGTACATCCCATGAATAGTACTCTTTTTATGAAAGTTTATTATTTTAGGAATTGTAGTAAGTCTCTTTATATAAGTGTAGTGTGAAATTAATGCAGGGTCAAATGCAGTATTGTGGTATTCTGGTATCCTCAATCAGTTAGATGTGGAAAAATAAGAAGGGACTGGCCCCAGCAATCTTTGGAATAAAATGCAGATGTATATGAGTGAACTCTGCACATAACTGACACCACCTAGCAGAGTTCATCAGTTTTTTTCTAGTACCATAACTAGTACCTAGTACTTATAGTTACACCACAGCTCACTACACAAAGTATTGCTATATTTTCATAGATGTGCTTACTTGTCACTGGCTCCATAAACTGGTCTTAAAAGAGACCTTAAAAAAAACCCTTTAAGTGACAAGTAGCAGATAAGTGGGAGAGTTGTTTACACCTAAATTTAAAAAAAACAAGGAAAAGGGAAATTTCTTAACCTGAGAACACTTAAAAAATAATAAGGAGTAGTTCAGGTATGCATGAGCATCAACTTAAGGGTGGCATAAAATGTAGTGTGGCTCTAATTTAAAAAGACACTTTATGAGTGGCTTTTTAATAAGGCAAATGTGATAGATATGATCTGTATGGACTTCAAGACAACATTTGATGTATTGCCTCAACGGAAACGACAGTAAAGATGGAATCAGTAAAAAAAAACAATAAAATGGTGAAGAGTTGGCTAAAGAAAGCTATCATTTGTGCTGTAAAGCAAAAGTACAAGTTTGAAGCGAGATTATTAATGTATTTTTTTAGGATTAATTACACTCATGGATATTATTATTCTTCAGCCTAATCTGTCCTTCCTGTATAGTTCATAACTAGGTATTACATTGCACTATTAAGAATCTTTGTTATTCCTTCATGTTCCCAAAATGCCTCTTCTGTGTAGTTTCCCATTGTTATGAGTGTTCTAGGTCACTTCTGTGCTATTACTTTTTTTGAAGCATAATATTTCATCTTCTAACAGAAAGCTTATATTTACATACTTTGTTGTGATTTTTTTTTCCTTTGGTACCCTTTTTTACTGATATGTGCTGTATGTGTTCACTGGGCATCCAAGAGTTGTTTTGGACTCAGGTCAAGAAAAAAATTCTTCTAGTTTCTCCTGGCCCTCTACTTCCACTTAGCAGCAGCTAAAATCTTGGAGTTAGAAATAGGTCAGGATAGAGGGGAGGGAGTAAGTAGAAAGTAGGCAATATAGAGTTGTCAGAGCTTAGTAAATAATAGTAAGTTATAATAGCCGCTGCAGGCCTAACTTATGCTGACATGATTGGATTCACAGAAAGCCACAACCACATCAAAAGACAAGAACACAAAAATGTAGGAATTAAAATGGGTGCTTCCTCTCTCTCTTCAGCCTGGCAGAATAGTAATTAGTTCTTTCTTCAGATGGGAGGACCACTGGGTTCTGAGTTCTTACACTGGCAGTTTGATAGATTTACTGATATAACTCTTTTTGCTGTGTCACACTGCAAAAAATAATAAATTAATGTGTATTAGAGAGAGGAAGCATGAATTAGTTCTGTAAGACAGTAATCATGACATGAAAGAGGAATAGTCGTGGGTTTCCAATCCTTGTATATCCTCCAGTGATTGTTTAATGCAAAATGAATAAATAGTCCTGGGAGCACAGTGGAGGAAACAGGGAATTGCTGAAATCAATGAATTCTACAATTATTCTCTTATTTTTCTTCTTCTTTCATATTGCCATTTTCTATATATACAGAAAAAAGATGCCCCAATAATAATTTGGTTATTCTACTTCAAAAACAAAGTATGAATTTTAGTTTAGGCTAAAATATAGTCTCATCATATTTTGGTGGGTGCTTTGGTTGTTAGTCAGTTAAGTTAGGGTGAAAGAGAAAAGGAGAAAGGGAATATTAATACTATTATTTGCTTCTCTTCTGGGAATATTTTAAATGAAAAAAGAGATCCTTGTTCTCCTGAGAGCATATCATTTGTGCTTTTAATTTGAGGAGATTTAGTGGGTTTAACACCAGTCAGAAATTAAACTCCAAATAAGCTGCTCCTCTTTCCTCCCACCCCTTCTGGTAAGAGAGAAATGAAGGCAGAGACTATGGGTTGAGATAACAATTTACTGCAATCAGAAAGTGTAGTGGTGCAGGTGCGGATGGTCAGTTGCTGCTACCTTCCCAAAAGGGTCTCCGGGGTTGAAGGTGTTCTGGCAGATACACAACTTCTCAGTCATGCACACACACACTTGCTGGATAGCTTGTCAGCAGGGAGAGACAAGAGAGTCTTCTCTACGGAATTTCAGCAGTGTTTATTAAGGCCACAGGCCAAAAAAGTCCAGGGACAAAAGACCAAGAACAAAGAAGGGTCCAGGTTTAAGTATAGCCAAATGGGGCAGGGTAGAGCATCAGGGTCCAATGGAGGGCATGGGGCGGTACAAAGGTGGGGCCAAGGGTAACAACCAATAAGAAATGCCAGCATGGAATTGCAATGGTACAGGGCCCAATGGGGAAACAGGGAGTGAAGAATACTCTGGAACATGAGCATACACGGGTGAATGGGGCAGGGAAAGCCAACAGCCCAATGGCGAGAACAGAACTGGGGTAAATTAACATAAACCTGCAGGGCACCATGGAGATAGCCATTCCTCTCGCTCTAACATGTAGGGAATGCCCAAAACCTATTGTTGATCCTTCCCTACCACCCCAGGGCAAGGCTGTTGACTCCCTGACAGGCCCATGGGCCTCCACAAAAAAACCAATAGGCTAAGAAGCGTACGGTAACAGCAGCCACGTTAATAACAAAAGTATGCACTCAAAACAACACGCAAAGGTGTTCACCCCAATTTAGTTCTCCATGGCTGGGGACAAAGACAAGATGACAGACACTCTTCCCTAGGCTGCATCCAAGTGGTTCCTAGAACAAAGATGTCTGCTGTTCCCACAGCCAGCTCTGCTGTCCCTGAGCACAAGACAATAAAAATCAATGATGGACAAACCTCTGAAAGTTTTGATTGTCCATGTCCAACTGTGCTGCTGTCTTGGATGCTGGACTCCATTCCACACGGCTGCTTCTGGCACCTGCATCTCCACTGAGATCCTTTTGGCTCAGCTCCTTTCAGCTTGGGCTGGACTCAGCTGGACCTGGGCTCACCTCCTTGCTCAGTTCCACATGGTACCTCTCACACCATTGCTGCTGTCCATCACCATGCCTTGGAACTAACTGCGTCTCAGCGGAACGGGTAGGGGATGGTCAGACATAGCAGAGGAGAGGGTCTGCAGGGCTGATCCTGGCAACATTCCTGCTGGAGAGTGGGAGGCAAAGCAGCACTTCTGGCGGTGCACTCACCTTTTCTTCCCTCTGAAACCACATTCCCCAGTGATGACGGTATAGAACAGCAGCCTAATCATGCCCACATGGTGAGCTCCACCTCTACTCTGGAATCAGGGGTGCATCCTGAATTCTAAATCTTGTTCTGCACTCAACTCCCAGTGAGGTTTTATAGTCATCTGTTGGCCTTCTAAGGTGTTTCACTTTAAATATTTTGAAGAGCTCTTACAAACCTCATTTAGGCCCCTGAATTTTTCAAACCAGAAAACTGAAAGCTTAACAGTGGCACATAGGATCTTTACCTCTTTTTTGTCATTTGGAAGTTTTTATGATGGCATTCATTTTTTTGTTTCTAGTTCCATGAAGAAGCTGTCTCAAATCGCTAGTTGATTTTCACACGTATGATAAAATATTTATACCTATTGAATGCTCTTTTTTATGCTGTTGGTCATATCTAATGTAAAATAATTCACCTTGTAGAGATGTATCTTTCTTACAATCAGCTATGCCCTATCCAAAATCATGACTTCTGGTGCTTTGGATAGAAATGAAATTTTTTTTTCAAAGAATGACAAAAAGTAGACCTTCAATTGATACCTTTAGGGTCAAGCTAATTTGATTCACTGTTGAAAGACACTAATGCATTTAAAATTAGTGTAAACAGAAAAACTAGAATAGCTATTGACAAGAAAAATGACAGGTTGATCTCCAGGCTGGCAAGATACCCTTACATCACAATTTCTTGAAATTTAGGTTTCCTGAAATACATAGCTTTTGCAATAGTTTTTGCAAAAGGTAAGATCAATAGATTAGATTGAAGGTAGAAAAGAACTTCTATAAAAACAGGGAGGTTTAGGTTCTTGTTTATCTTTTCAGAAGAATACAATATGCAATATTTCTCAGAGACATTAAGGAGTTATATTTCACAGATTTACAGCTGTTACAGTAACTTTGTACATTGACAATGTCCTGAATTTTTTCCTGCTCTCTTTTTGTGTCATATCATGTTTGTAGCTTTTGGTCTTTCCTACAGGTCTTGCATTTAGTATAGGATGTTGAGACAGGTCTGTGGACTCTTAAAAAGTGTTTGAGAAATGTATCTATTCAGAATTAGAAAAAAATATTTTTTGTTGCCTGCACCTTAGAGAACCAGATTTACCAACTTGAGTGAGCTGTAGTGGCATTGTGTATCTAGCACGTATTACAAACTGAACTGAACTTATACTTCGGAAGATTTAGGGACTGTCATATACAGTATCCACTCTTTCCAAATATCTAGAATATATATTTCCAAGGTAAAAATTATCTTCTTTACTAATCTAAAATTTTGACAGCCTCCTTGTGATGTACTTATACCCTAGGTGTCTGAATTCAGTTTAAAGCTGAACAAACTGAGAGCAATTAGCTGCATAACAGCTTTTGATGAGGCCTCCAGAAATGATTCTTTCTGGAAGTAATTCAACAGATCATAATCTTTTTTCTATATGAATATCATAGATTTTACAGAGGTTTTCTGTAAAACTTTAAAATGCAGTGTATAGGAGTTAAACAGTATACCCCATGGAAGGAAATAATCTGTAATCAGTTTGAAACTTTATATTATAATTCATTGATTCATTAATTCATGAACTTTATATTCATTTGTAGTTTTAAATCTGAAGAAACACAGATTATAATTTTTTTTCATAGGAAAACATGAAGCATGGTCTTAGGTTAATATGCAGAGAATCTGTTCATCTGTAATAGAAGACATACAATTTTCATAAATATTAAAGTCATGTTTTAATTTGGATGCTTTCCTAGTGAATTTTATTGGTATACCATCACATAGTTATCATAGAACAATGCAGTTATGGTTGTTCCAGTATTTTACTTAGTATAACTATTTTTTTTTTTATTTTTCACATATCCATCAATTTTGCTTAACTGATGAGGCCATTTAAAAGGAAGAATTTATTATTAATTATTAGTTGTACTAGGCCTTGTCTCTGTGGATGGACAACTGGAAGATTATAAGCAAAACAGAAGGTAAGAGGAATGTAGAACAGTCTTATTTTTCAAAGCATCACAGAAATGCCTTCAATGTTATAGGCATATAGAACAAGAGCTATCTTTTATCTCATCTTGTCTATTAGTGGTATATCAAAAGACTTTAGGGAGTTATAAATGTTCAAGAGCAGAGGAAAAGACAGAGATCCATAGATGCTGGAAGCTTTTTTTTTTTCTTCCCTCGCAGGCTTCTACTGCTAAATTGAAGCTTCATAACTATGTAAGAGTTATCTCTGCAATTTAAGGGGTTTATTTGCCATTGATACACATAGGATTTGCCACAGGTCAGCCACAGGAACAGAGCTGGGTCATGGTGCATCTGCTTAAAGTTCCTGACACATCAAGCGCAAGATAGATGACTCTTGTCAGAGGGAAGCATGTTGGACAACTGCTCCCTAAGGCTCTAGTGTTCATAGTTATTGGTAAATCATTTACATCATAAATTAGCAGGAGCAATATAGTTACAGTAAATGACTCACATATCTGCTGCTTTGTATTTACTTTAGAGATATGGTAACTGTCAAGTTTCATGGGTGCTGATAAAAGCAATATACTACTTAAATTAATCTTGTGTTACTTCTCAATATTCATATCTAGCAGAGATTTTCAGAAAATACTGTGAAATACACTAAAAAATTATCTCTATTTCAGTATAATTGTCATGAAAACACAACCTTTTAGGTGGATTCTCCAACATTTATCCCTCCTTAAATTCTACTTTCATTGATTTACATTTATCTTGTAGCCTGTTCATTCTTTAGAAACACAATAGGGACATAATTCATGTTTCAAAATGAATTTAAAAAAAATGTACAAGGTTACAATTTCTAATCAGTGTCTCAAGAGCTTTTGCTAAGTAATAGATTTGTAAGAAAGCAGAGAAATTACCTACCTTTATAATAGTGCCAGCTGTAAAATTACATACAGCACAGCAACTGCTTTTATTAATTTTCATTGATGAAAGGTGCCTCTGATGGAAATATGGTACTTCAGTACAATCATGAAATGTTGCTTTGTGGTGCTATTCTGCCTCTCCAGCATTTGTTCTTAATGTTTCAGTTTTGCTTACCTGCACTGAAAAATGTAAAAGGTATGGAGAAAATCTCCAATTTCCATCTCTACTCCCTTACTGACAACAGGCCCAAAGGATGTAGGAGCAATGGAAAAATACAGTAGCCTCTCCCTTATAGAAAAAGCCTCATGTAATGTCAGGCAGAAAAAAAAAAGATCTGAAGAAGACTATACTGATACTGTCTAGCTGGAAGATAGCTGCAATCCGAGGTTTAGGGTTAGAAATGACAAATAGGCCAAATATTAGGGCTTTCTAATGGATAAAGAAATCATTATGCCATCCCATGTTAATGTAAAGTGAATTAAATTGCTTTGAATAAGCTGATATGGAATGAAAGTTGTTTGCACGCTGGAAATTCTCAGGAACTAAAGGCTTTTATTGTGACCTTGAAACCACAAATCAAACTTTTAATCAGAGAAGTGATGTAGTGGAAATCATCCATTTCCTACACCTCCTTGATTTCTGCAATAGGTATTTCTTTTTGATAACAAAACATATACTTTGTGTCCTCTAGTTTCCAAGAGTTCAGATGATCAAACTGCAAAGTTCCACACCTTCCTCTTGTCTATATTCACAGGAGAGGTGATAATTTAATGATAATTTACAGGATAAGTCCTTACAAAGTTTTTTATGTCTGAATAATAATATGCCTTTGTTTAAATGTGTTGAGTTGCAATTGTCTGTTCAGGTGCAAATTGCCAGTACTACAAGAAACTTTACATGAGTACAGGCATTTGCTTTCACCGAGTAATTTCCAGGATTGCATCCAGTTATAGTTGAATCATAACCTAAGAAGCATTAGTGGCTGCTGCATTTGTAATAAATGCTGTGTTTTCAACACTTTGCAAAACATAGAAAAATCTCCCTTTTCTGCCATTGCCCTTTGCTTAGAACTGTGTGTTTCTCTTCAGGTAGCTTTTCTTTGTAGCATCTAGATACTCTTCTTATCCAGAGCTACCATCTCTCAGAATATATATTAATAATAAGTCGATAGAAAAAATATTACTTCAATGCAATCTCCAAGGAATCTGAAAGGGTTTATATGCCAAATATATAAATAACTAGAGACAATACTATTCAAAGTCTGCAAAGCTGAACACACAGATGATTCTCATGTTTCTGAAGGAAACATTTTGATGCCTGCCTATGATAATTTAAAATTATTGTTGACTCTTGCAAGCCTTAAACAAAGCTCCAGCCATCCAGGCCTAGAGACCTGAAACAGACCTGCTGTCTGAATCTGAATTAAAAATACAGAATAAAGTAATGCATGCACAGTATTTTTTCATGTGAAGTGAAATAATTTAATTCTTAGGAAAAGGTCACTCTTGGAGGTTTTGATTTTCCAATATAAAAATAAATCACTTTGATGTTAAATTTAAAAGTATAATTTTCAAAGTAATCTGTTACCAAGGTAAGGAACAATAGCAGGTTTCTTTTACATCTGTTTCAGTATTTCTGTAATATTCTGCAACATTTAGTAGTCTTGAGAACAATCCCTAGACTACAAAAAATGGGCTAGATTTCAGAAAGGTTTAAGGAAAGTTTCCCGTTCATTTTCTGCTACTATCACTTAGAGCTAAAAATGTTTAATTACTTATTTCATTTAGCTTTTATCACAGCAAAACCATTTTCCAATTAGACTATGCATTCCAGTTCATATTACTGAAAGGCAAGCCTGACTGAAAAGGGCCAAACAATTTATAAATTGCTGTTTAAAAGGGAAACGTGAGAAAAAGCTGTCAAAAACAGAAAGTAAAGTGAAGTTGATTATTCACCTGCCAAGGCTGGATGCATTGAATTTTAAACAGAGTTTTAATATTGTGTTATTCACTCTTCTTGGTTTCTTACAAGTTGCAAATTGATATACTTTTATTCTTGTTAAAGATGTTAGTCATAAGGTAACAGAACATGCTGTGTAGCACAAGCTAAAGGGACAGATGTATAATCTGGGAAGTTTTCCAGTTTAAAGGTACTTAACACTGAATGCATTTGATGTTCAAACGCATTTTGGGATCTTGTAAGTCTGTCATAAAAATGCACCAAGGCTGAGCACGAATTCTGACTCCATGCATGCTAATCTGCATCTTGGCCTACTACTCCACAAATTGATTTATTTCTGATCTATTCAAAGATTTTTATTTTTTTTACAGAAAGAATGTACTTAGAATTTATCTTTCATTGGAGTAGTGATATTAGGCTTAAGTTTTATTTCCAAAATCATCCAAATATTCTGTTAAAAATTCCTGTGGCTGACGGGACTTTGTTGAGGATTATTACATCCTATTGAATCCAGATAATATTGCCAAAAGTGTCTTTCTATCTAATGCTATAGCCTTTTAATGAAAGTTGGAAAATAATTTGAGAAAATGGTACATGAATGGCATGATAATATTCTTCCATTATTCTTCAAAAGAGAGGGGAATTCAAATGCATCTATGTCTGCATGACTGATTCAAATTATTTTGTCAGTGTTTCAGCAACCAAGATTAGAAAACTAGGAAGAAGTTTAGAAGTACATGTGACCACTGATTTTAAAAACAGGATGTACAATTCTGAGATCAGTACTCATCTTTACCAGAGAAACTTTAATATGCTCTTTTCCAAATTCTTCAGACAATTTAAATAAATTTTCTGGGTGATTGAAAAAAAAAAAAAATTCTTTCACCAGCAGTTATTTAATGGATATGAATACAAAAACAAGCAATGTACAAAGCCCTGCACAGGAAAAATCCCAGCCCTGCACAGGACCATCTCCAAGCATCACACCATGTGCCTGAAACCATTGTCCAAACACTTCTTGAACTCTGTCAGGCTTGATGCTGGGACCACTTCCCTGGGGAGCCTGTTCCAGTGTCCAACCACCCTCTGGGTGAAGAACCTTTTCCTGAAATTCAACTTAAACCTCCCCTGACAGAGCTTCATTCTGTTCACTTGGATCCTGTCACTGATCACCAGAGAGATCAGTGCCTGCCCCTCTCCACTGGCCCTCAAGATGAATTTCCTTGTGAGATGACAGTAAAAATTTGTTTTTAAATATGCCACGAGGATAGGCTAAGGAAGTTGTTATTTTTGAGCCTGGAGGAAGAGTGGCTTTGAGGGTAGCTTATGCCTACAGGATGTTAGTGAGAAACTGAGGCAGGCTCCTCACGGCAGATGAAAGTCATAAACTGAAACAGAGCAGGCTGAGACTAGATAAAGAAAAGTTTCCTCTAAAAGAAGAATCAAGTATTGGACCTAGTAGATAATTCAGAGCTCTGGCGCAACTAGAGAAAGCTCTGAACAATGTGGTCTGATATTGATGTAGGCTCTGCTTTGAGCAGGGGACTGAACTGGGTACCTACAGAGGGACTGTCCCACCTGAATGATTCTGGGATCCTGTGATACACAAACATATGGGGAGAGGACAAAAGCAAGAAGAAGTGTAATGATCTGGATGTTTAGTGGTATTTTTATGGGTAGATATTACTGTTTCCTAAGCATAGGAATCCAAAAAGTGAAATTCTTTGTAATAAAGCCACAGCAAATTAATTTCTAATGCTTAGTCCACGAGAAAGGAAATTAAAAGGTATTAGCACTGAATTTTTTACTTTTGAGCATGAGGCAAATATTATCCTATTCTGTTATGCATGATACAATCTAGATATTTATTTAAATATGATTAAACCTTTTGGTTTCATTCAATGTGATGACTGACCTAAGACATGATGAGAGATTGTTAGATTTGGTGCACATAAACAATCAAAATCCACATTTAAAACCTCTGAAATTGACTTAAATTGAAGTATAAAAAGCAAATGACTTAATGAAATAGTTTAATCCACCCTTTTTTTTTTTTTTTTTCTTCTCTTTTTTAAGGCTTAGAGATTTCTGGAAGACTGGCACCTGCAATTACATTAACAGGATAAAATGGGTTATATTACACTGACTTTTAATCCTTAAGTTTCAGGATAATGGCAGCTTTTTCTGGTGAGGTTTTTATTGATGGCCAATTTATAGATATTTAGGGAAATTAAGGTTTTGTGGATTTGTTTTTTGGGGTTTTTTTCATCTATTTAATAAATACTAGAGGGAA
This sequence comes from Certhia americana, assembly GCA_018697195.1. Lineage (NCBI taxonomy): Eukaryota > Metazoa > Chordata > Aves > Passeriformes > Certhiidae > Certhia > Certhia americana. The sequence continues at coordinate 33,044,076 of CM031860.1, forward strand.
ATCAGGAGCAGAAGTCCCAATAAAAAAATACCTCAAAGTCAGTATTTCACACATTTCTTGGTCTCTAGTGTGCTACAAGAAGATCACAGATTACCTCAATTTCCTAATTCTGTAACTGGCTATCCAAGATTGCAATGGGAGTTAGAGATCCATAAAAGTCTAAATTATTATTGCAATTGGAGTTTGTCGTCTTTCATTTACATTGCTCTAAGCACTTTCAAGACCTTTCTCTGCGCTAGGTTGCATTGTATCCTTCAGCTGTGTCATGAGAAGGAAAGGAATGAGACTTTCTACAGCTTCCCAAGCTTTCCCCATCCTCACATCTGTGTGAACATCCACCAAACACTTGTATGTTCTTTCAGCTTCCAGTTTCATATGCCATTAATATTACTAGTTTTTATTTCTTTATGGAAAAAGGCCTGATTTTTCTTTCATATTTGCAAAGCACCTTGCAACAGAAAAATGCAAGTAGGGAACATAGGAAAATAACATCTGGAGATGTTATATTCATTCCATTCTGAAGTGCTTTCATAGTGGTGTATGTCTGCATTTAATTTTTCATTTATTGAATAAATTCAAGTCCAGTTTTGTTGAGGCTAAAAGTTTAGCCTTCAGACTTAGAATTTCTGATGCAACATTATACTAAAATACTTCCATAGGTTTTACTAACATAGTGTTTTTCTGTTCAGAAAAATATGGAACAATATGCTAGATTCTAGCAAATTATCCTTAATTAAAATTGGTTATTGGAATTTTTAATTTAGTTCAGTACATTTTTCCAGTTGTAATTTCTATAGCCATTATTTTAATTTGTACTTATCTCTCATTTATTTTGATTAGCATGAATACTCTTATGGCAACAGATTTTGAGACTGGGACATGGTGTAACTCTCAGGAATGGTGCTCTCTGGGGCCTGAGGAGTACTCAATATTTAAGGACCCCTTCCAACTCATTCTGTGATTCCATGGTATATTCCTCCAGAACTCTTTAAGTCTCCTTAAAGCTGCCTCTAACTCTGCTAGTACTGGTCTATTTTGTTTCTTTGTAATAGATTCTGCAAGGCAGAAGACAGATTTTGTTCTTCTTTTTTAATCATTCAGATCATTATAATCAAACTCAATCAAAATAATTTTAATTCATTTTCAAGCAATAGAATGAAATCTGTCTAGCTTCCTTTAGTGAGGAAGGCCACAAAATGAAATCTTATGTCAAATCCGAAGAGCTCCACATTTTATTTCTGTCATCACTCATATAACCTATATGCATGACTGAAGTGAGCTATGGGATATATGGGATAAAATTATGTGGTTTAGCTCTTTAAATGGCAGTTTGTGCCTTCCTCTGTTTTGCAGGGGTTTATGAGTACTTCAGTCCTGAGTCTGATTCAGAGAATGACATTCTCTAATATTCCAGCAAATAGAAGCTACTTTCAAATTACTTACGAGAGTAGTAGAAAAATATGTTCCATCCTTTAAAAATCCTGAAGTTTAAAATAGACTGCTTGATGTCTTTCTTAGTAGGGGAAAAGTTGTAATCAGAGAGGACTGTAATAGAACTCTACTGTCTACTACAATATAGTAGACACTGTATTAAATATGCTGTGATGCAGATCATGTAATAGGAAATAACCCTATACAAATTGCTGCTTATTGGCACTGTCTGTTTTACACTGTACAGGCACATAAAAATTAATTTTAACTTTTCATAGATTTTTTATCTGTGTAAATCTTGATTTTCCCAATTTTCACTATGTAAGTTATGTTAGCAATCTGTTCAAGTTCAGCAGTGAAAACAGCAGGTTTCACTAACAATCAGGATTCAAAAACTCTGTGTGTGGCTGCATGATTTTTGAAGATGCTTGTCATTAGATCACAGTGCTTATTACAGGCACTGTCTAAAGAATACAGAAATTGCATCGGAAATTCATGAGGGCCAAAGAAAAGTTGCAGATTCTATGAGAGACACATTCAGAGAATGTCACAGGAGACTGTAAAGCCATGGAAACAGGGAAAACTTGAGGTTTTAGTTCACTTGCAATTAAAGTTTGTGTTCAAAGTGATATTAGCTTTTCTTGAAGTGGCTGAATGGCACCTACATGGCCTGGGACTTTAAGGTTTGGCTAAAGATAAAAATATTGATAATTATAATTCAAGGCCAAAAATTACTCTATTTCAATAGTATTGACTTTCTCATTTATAAATACTTTGTATTGATGTCTTGGAAAATGTCAAAAGCATAGGCAGAAATAAAGATTTAATATTTTTTTAACCTCAAAAAGAAAGCACTTCCTATGAAATCTATGAAATTCTCCCTCTTGACAAAGGTACATGTTTATCTTTTCCAATTTAGGTTGTTCAAGGTTCAGAGTTTTTTGGCAGTAGAGGTTGACTAAAATGATTATCAATTGGGTATACAGAGAACATTCATACTTCCAAAACATGGAGCTCAAAGACAGATCTTATTTCACAAGTGTTGAATATTCAGTATGGCCTTCATCTGGAAGTGGCATCCAAGGTCAGCTCTTTTTTTTTATAAGAACACAACATAGTTCATAATTTTTGTTCAGCTATGGACATAAAGTATGTACAGAGATGAGTTAATGGAATCATACCACCACTTCCATGTTAAGTTTAATGTCATTTAATTGTGAAATACATGCAAATTTCTCAGAATAAAGAGTGTCTCCTACTTCTCTTTAGACCTGACTGTAGTGGAATGTTATTAAATTTTCTAATTACCACTCAGAGGCAATTGAAGCAACACTCACTAATTTGGATCAGCTTTTAATTGTCCCATGCCAAGCAGAGTTAGAATAATAAGACATGCAGAAAACAAGATTATATATATTTTTATATATATATATATATGTGTGTGTGTGTATATATATATATATATGTATGTATATATATATATATGTATGTATGTATGTATGTATGTTTTTACAAGATGGATTTTGAGTACTTTAAGTTGGAGGCTATATGGCACCTAGATTTTTAATGTGGGAATTTCTAGAGATTGCTTAGTTCTTAAGCCACTGTGTGCAGACTGGATAATACAAATGGCTTTTGCTCTTGGAGGAAACAGTTCTTGAGAAGACACACTTCTGCCAGACTGTAATTTTCATGTGTTTAATAGTGTTATAGGCCTTTTTAAAGATATATCTGAACAAATAGCTTTTAGGCAGAACTTCTTAGTTTTGCTGTAATGAAAGGAATAATACCAAAATGATTGCTAGCTATTAGAGGCTGTAGAAAACCACATCTTGACATGTCTCTCTGTTAAACTTTTTTTTAGGTAAATCAGTAATGCATTTCATTGCACGTTTTAAAATCACGTGGGAAAAAATGTAGCTTTTACACCACTACTAGTGACCAGAGAGAGAGACATATGCTGTATTTTCATTAGAGTGTTGCCTAGTGACTTGGGGAAGCTTTAAGCACAATGCCAGTTGGCCATCACTTTCCAAACAGCAATGCAAAATGTGCAAGGGGAAATAAAACTATTGTGAGATTATTTTAAAAAATTAAGCTAATGTTCTAGAGACATGTTTCTAACTTCTTGTTCTGATTGGGAACATTCTAACCCAATGCTGCCGAGTGAAGCTGATTGCAGACTTAATTGCTCTTATGTAACAACTAATATCTGGCAGTAACACACACTGTATAACACTGGCAGGTTTTGAAATCAGTTTGTTCCCTTTGCCCCTTCTTTCTTTGTTGTTCTGTTTGCTGTGCCCAGTTAATGTGCTCTTGTGCCATAATAATCTCTAGCTAAATGGTAATTGCTCTATTGACAGCACTACTGTACATTTTTGACACATCATTATTCATACTTAACCACTTGACCTGGAATAAATGTTAAAGCAATTACTACTGAGAGCTTTTCTATGAGAAAATTGAGGCAAAGTTTAAAGATAATCAAAATGCAAAGCTGATCATGATAGCTACTGGAAAAATGGCAAATCCTATTAAACAGATTTTTATTAGCCAAGTTGATGCCAGTAGATATTATCTGGTAATTTAGTCTTATTAAAAAGAAAATAAAGCAGCTAATTGTTTACTATTCTGGAACTTATTCCAGCTTGCAATTTGCAACTGAAATTAAGCTTTATGTGGCTCATCTATTTTGTCACATTGAAATATGAAAATCATTTAGTAGAAAGCACATCTGCTCAGTCCTTTCCATCTTCCTGGCAAATCCTCATTCAGTATGTTTCATACATGTTGAGGTATTCCATTCATGCATACAGTACCAGTATTTTAGATATTTCTCTCTTACAAACCTAATATCTTCAGATCTTAAAGCTCACAATTTTAGTACTTTTCTGCCATTTTATATACTTTTTGCAACGATAATAAATGTGTGAGTGTAATCTGTTTAAAATAAGATCTTGGAGGTTTTAGAGGGAATTTGGAAACTGAGAGGGACAGAGTTACTGTTAAGGAAATTGTTTGAAAATTGTCCAAATCTCCCAGACCAGCATTTTATTTTGATAGTTAATTGCATATTTGCTCTAGTTGTGATTGTATTCTTAAAGGAAAGTAAATGTTCTCCAGTTTAGTTGTTTAAAAAGTGGCATTTACACCGATCTCAAATAATTTCAGAGGACTCAATTGCAGCGCAATGCCTTCAGTACAGTGCTTACAGTAAAAGCTGTAATTATAAGAGAATGCCAAAAGACATCAAGGAAGCCTTAAAGGGATAGCATAAGCTTTTACTGCCCCCATCTGAACTATGAGGCTCGCTTGAAAACCACCATTAGGATGCAGAATACTGATTGTTTATATGTCACTATTGCTGTCATGGGAGAACGGTTGTAAGGGCCAGAAGCTTACAGTGGTTTCTATATTAATGAAACTTTTCCACACTTAATGAAAGCAAAGAAAGATTGGGGTTTTTTAATTAATAAAATATTAAAAACTAGGGAGGAAATATCTTTTCATGTCGATACACATTCAGAAAAGCAATAAGGTTCTGCAGCTGTGCTTTATCAAGCAGAAAAATCTTTTGTTTTTAAACATGCTCAACTCCCTGTTAACTGCTTCAGTATCCTCTATGCCTATCAAACTGATAATAGATTGTTCAGAGGGAATTTAATAACTTAATTCTTAAACTTTTCATTCACATTATCACTTCTGATTAGTTTTAGAGGAGCTTTTACAGTAAGTATAAAGGACCACAAATTGCCTAATGAATTTTCAAAAACTGGTATGCAGACTAAACTTATCTAGGTCTCTCCTATTGCTACTGTGATTTTTATTCATAGCTGAGAAATCTCTTAATAACATTTCATTTGGAACATTATAAAGTGTGTTTATATTTATTCTTAGCATAAATAAGTTTGGCCAACAGTTAAGCTTCCAGTGTTGAGGAATTTAGGAATTGGTTTCAGGTTTGATTTCTCAGTTTTTATTGAGATACATACCTTAGAATTTAAGCACTGAAAAGCCTTTTCGCTAGATAAAACTTCCTGTTTGTTTGATTTGCTGTTAAAATTTCACCATATTTTATTCCTACTCTGTGTCCTTTCCCATTGATATGTAAAATTTATTGAATCTTGGAGGTTTTATAACAGCCCTGTTGTGTGCTTTTGTTTTATGATTTCTTGAGGGGTTTTTTGATAGACCAGGCATCTATTTAGCTCAACAAACATGGATTCAGGATTTTAATGCATATCTTGTGTGGTAATGGGTGATTATATCATAACTGCAAAACACATTTTGTTAATTCAGATAATCTTTCATAAAGGACACTTTTTGCTGTTAACTGAAAGACCACACAACCTATAGAACAATCGAGAGCTTTATTTCAGCAAAGAAGATTGTACACAGTAATTCCACTCAGGCCAGTCCATTTCAAATTCATGTTCTTTAAATAGACTTCTTTTCCCTTTTCTTACCAAACTGAATGAAGTATAGTATTTAGTATGTATTCCTCACATACAGTGAAACAAAAACAACTAACACTACCAATATACTGTTGTTCCCTGTCAGTCCACATTTTGTGGCAGAGAGGACTGTACAGGTAAAGAGAGTAATTACTGTTGATTGGCTTCACTGGTCTGGAGAAGAAATAACAAGATTGCTTATTAACATCCTGAGATTTTTGTACCAGAGTACATATTGAGATTTGTTGAATTTTCCAGGTTTTGAGTCTTTATTGTTATATTGTGCCAGAAAAAAAAAAAAATCTTTTGGAATTTTCATCTACAGATTTTTGAGGAGAAAGGGTGTAGGAGAAAAGGATCTAAACGCTGAAACTGTCACATGAATTTTGACTTTTAGACATTTAAGGAAATTGGTAAGACTCACCAAACTAACTATACATTTGTAACAAGAAATGACCTTGAAAACAGCCTGAGTTTTAAACAATTTACTCTTGTTGAGATGCTGTACCCATGCAAAAAAAAAAAAGTTCTTGGATTGTTCATGGCAATGTGTAGCCATTACTGAACCTAGTTTGGCAGATTCATAAGGGATTTATTCAGTGCACTTTTGGGGAAAACTTGTACTGTCTGAAACTTTGCTGCAATATTAGAAGAGCAAATAAAGAGAAGAGGTAATTTCTCAGTCTAACAGAAGATTCTTCAGAAACACATTCACACTACTGTGTTAACAGGGTTCCTGCTGCTTTTAAAAATAACTGTTGGAAAACAGTAATAGAGAGTCATGAAGACAGGGAGATCAGATTCCTCTCAGAAGAGAATACAAGCACAATGTGGTTTAGCTAATACTGCTTAATGGTGGTACACATTATTGAGTCCTTTCTTTTAAAAGATGTAGAAATGTCCAAATATCATCTTTAATATTCCCATCAGGTTCAATAAAATTTCCTAATATGTTTACAGGCTTTTAAATCCCATGTGAATGAGAATGCAAGTGTAGGGATATTATCTTATGTAAGCTATAGATTCAGCTGTAGAAAACATGCAACTAAGAAAAGTGTGTTTCCTTGTTCAGCTTCGCTTTGTGTGAGGCTAGCAGTGTGACAATTCTTGGGTATGTCTTTCTCCAGCTCAGATATTAGGCATTGACTCAGATGAATTATATACTTCTGTATATAGGGGTATTTCTGAATCAAATCTGCTCCACATTCCAGGAAATGTTCTAGGTGTCAGTGAACACAACCTTACTGAAATAAAACTAGAAAAAGAGGAGAAATAGATCACAGATGTGGTTCTCTGTTACTTATACAGTACAACTATATCCTTGATACTTTGGTTGTTGTGAGTTAATCAAAGCCCTTAGTCGCACTCTTTCAAAGCTTTTCAGCATAGCAAATGGCATTTTGTCAGGCTGAAAGAAAAAAGATGTGCTGGTAGTGGGACAATTTTAAATCAAAATCTGGATGAGGATGAGTATGGTGGAACGTGAAAGGAAAAAAAATAAAACAGAGCTCTCTGCTTCCTTGCTAAAGGAAAGCCTTCGTTGAGGAGGAATGGATATTGGCTTCACAGAACTAAAGACATCAGGAGAATGAGGCACAAATACAGCCCCTGGTGTTACAGAGAGGAGATTATAGGAATGCATGCATATGTCAGATAAGGGGCCTTGCATTGGCTGTAATGGGGTTAGTGAATAAAATTTTTGGAGCTCACTAGGAGGCGCATAGAATGGGCTCCCTCGAGATGGATAGTGTGTCTTTTGGGGCTAGCTAAACACGTGTTCTGGGTTAACCTGACAGGTGGCTAATCAGCTGCTCAATTCACTCCCTCCCACACTAGGATGGGGCAAAGAATTTAAAAAAACCAAACAAACAAACAAAAAAAATAAACCCTAATAAAGTAAAATTCTTAGCTTGAGATAAAGACAGTTTAACAGGGAAATTGATGATGATGATGATGATGATGATGGTGATGATGATGATAATGTTCAAATAACTAGAATATGCAAAACAAGTGGTGCACAATGCCATTGCTTACCACCTGCTGACTGATACCCAGCCAGCTCCTGAGCAGAGGCCCCAAGGCAGTTTTTACCCTAGTTTATGTACTCATCATGATACCACATGGTATGGAATATCCCTTTCTCCAGTTTGAGTCAGCTGTCCCAGCTGTGTCCCCCCCTGGCTTCTTGTGCCCCAGCTTGCTCACTGATGGGGGGAAGAGAGAAGCTGAAAATTCCATGGCTTAGTGTAAACATTGCTCAGCAACAACTAAAACATCCATGTGTTACCAACATTATTCTCATCCTAAACCAAAAGACATCACTATACCAGCTACTAGGAAGAAAATTAACTGTATCCCAGTTTAAACCAGGAAAATATAACCATATTTTGAGACAACCTAGAGGACAGATCCAAGCAAAGACCTTTGCTTATATTCCGTATACACTGCTGCCTTGTTTAACTGTATGCTAATACAAGTGCAGAAACCTTTGGTTTAGAAAAGTCTCTGAAAGAGAGTGTAACTAATTGATTTGATTGTGTTATCTGCAATGTGATTTGGTCTTCTTGTTTCACCACCTTATATGAAAGCTGTACTAGAAATGAAAAAAACCCTGAAGCATAACCAGTGTTCTTCAAGATGGAGGGATTTGATTATTTTTTCCCCCAACAGAAATTTAAAACCCATGTTCTCCTATCATAAAGATTGCTGGGCTGGTGTTATTCAGATGAATGCCATATGGATCTGGATGAAACTTTGAATTATTCTAATCCCATGAAACATTTTCTGTGAAAGCAGATAAAATTCTTCCACATGCCTAATGCTCTTTAAAGTTTAAAATGTGATGGTTTTTTCATACTATCTACATGAAATTTCAGATGAGAAGCATTACCTTTTAGCAACAGTAACTTCAATATTACATACGTAAACGTTTTACTCTTTATTCTCTCTTACAAAAATAGAGATTATTCCAAGATAATAAAAATGGATTCTTACTTTATTAATTTTTTAAAACTGTTGTTATAGTGGGTGTAGCATGGGTATTCATGTTACTGGATTCATTTGCTTCCTAAATTGTCATAACGGGGTTCAATTGAAGTGATATTAAAATACTGACTTGCGTTCAATATCCAGAAAGTAAGAGTATAGCAAAAACATCATTTCACTGACATGAATGAGGCAAAATGTTGTCTTTTCTACACTTCTCAGAGGACACGGCAAAAGAACTTGATTTTGCCAACTTTGAAAAACTAACTAATGCATTCATTCTTTGAAATTATTTGTCGTGATGTCTTCTAACAGTATGATAATAAATGTGCTTCCCAAAATGCTGTTCTCAATTATTGAAAATTGAGCTGGAAAACTACCAAATATCTCATTGTGCAGTTGGCATCCAGAATAAGGCACCTTGAACCAATAGCACATTTTTAAATTTAGATACCAGGTAAGTGATTGGGTGAACACTGAAGGTGGCAGATCTGGAAAGCTACAGATGTGCACATCAGGTTCTGCATGGCATGATTTCCATCGTTTTGCTCACTTGCAGAGATGTGCCAAAAACTTGGAGAGGTGCCTGCAGATTGCTATAACAAACCTTGAGCCCTTTAATGTTTAAGGGTATTAGAAACAAGAGATGTATTGTGTTAATAATAGTAGTAAGAAATCTATGTAGTTTTTTAGCAATAATATATGTAGAAAGCCACAAGCTTTCTTATAAGAGCTGATATCTATGTTCTACTTCCCAGTAAATTGACTGAATTCATAGATTTATACTCTTTGTAAATGAAGCATTCTAACTAATGAGCAAGCATCTTTAGTAAGCATGCATAAATACTTGGAGGGCATGTTCCTAAGTTTTATCTTTCAATTTCTGCATGATGGCAGCAGCTGAAGGAAACAACCAATTTGTTGCCATGTTTATTTTCCTGATAGTTCAAGCTTATTAGTGCCCCAAACTACAGAGTGATACTGATACATTAATCCCTCTGAACAGGAAAGAGATCTATAATGTAATTTAAGGAGCATGTACTCTAGTCCCATTTTGAATTGATTGATCCTGGTTTTTTTATCACAAACAATGACAAGTGTTGAAAGTATAAAGAATTTGTGAAATTAGAGATAAATTAATAAGGATACATTTTCTTTCTGTGAAATACCAGCAGTGTTAGAGAAACTGCTTTGCTTTGTTAAAGCACTAGTATGTTTTTCAGCAGATATAGGGCAAATATATTGATTGGAATTCATTTTAGAGCATTAAATACTGAATGTGCTGCTCCAGCTTTCAGCACAGATTTAGAACTAGAAAAAACAGAGGGACCAGTACAGAAAAGCTGCACCTCATTTGTCGGTGTCTCATGCGGTGTAGATCAGGAGTAGTCTCTACAACATTCATGAAGTTCCCGTATTTAAAAAGGTACCATAAATAAGATCAGGACTCGCTCCATTGTATATACTGTAAGAATAAAAAGCTTAAATGAACATAGCTGCCCTAGAGTGAATCAAAAGTAGTAATGTGATTGTTTTATTACATTTATTTTATTAATATTGTGTATATTTTATTACAATTTTGATAAAAGTATTCAATTAGCCCAAGAAAAAGAAAGAAGAGCCACTGCTAAACACTTCCGGTGCGAACAAGTTATTTTTGCAAGAAGATTCATGGCAGACTCTATAATTTCTTTTAGTGCTTCACCTGTGACACTATAAATAATACATGTTTATTTAAGTAGAGCTATTATAGACTACTATTTATGTTGTACATAATTTATAGACAGTGGTCTCCTAACATGGGTAGATAATGTTATCTGTAAAAGAAATTCAGAATAAAATAATTTTAAAGAAATGAAGCAGTTAACTGAAACTGAATTGAATCAAAATCTGCATTTTGAAGGCACAGATTGATAACTGCTTTTTTAAAGAACAGTATTCACTTCCCTTTTCCAGCCTATGAACTTTAGTGTTATAATATTTTTTCTTTTCAATTAGCATGAAACATTAGATAACAACTGAAAATAGAACAGAATTCTAAGTATATCTATAATATGACAGTACATATAACAGAATTATAACAGAATTCTAAATTTTAACAGAATTCTAAGTACTGGTGAAACTTCAGAGATCCTGCTTGTATTTCAGATGATGTTCAGGTCTCTAGTTAGAAATACATTCATAGAATTTGTGCATATTTTTATGCAGGTTGAGTGGAAACCTGACCCAAATTACACTGAAGTTGTAAGATCATCTTTGCATCTGTGACTAAACTCCAACAGGAAATTATCTGGGAATTATGTGTTCATTTTTCTTTGGGGAAGAATCCTATTAAGAATATCGTAGCCACTGTGCAGCCTGTATTAGCTGTATTTATTGACATCCAGAAGGACAGTGATTTCCTCCTGAGACAGAAGAAGAGCCTTTATATTGTAAATCTGTTCTAACTTTCTAATTTCATGTGTGAACACATTCCTCCATGTGTCATCTTTTCCAGGACAGTTTGGAAAATTACTTATATCAGTAATAAAATTCCCTGTTCCCTGTGCATGTATTTTTATAGATGGTTGTCTACTCAGGGTCTGGATTTTTTTCTATTTCAGACTGATGTTTATTTTACAGTTTTCTGGTTTTAGAAACATACTAGAGGTTGCACTGGGTGAAGTATGTTGTGCACAGGGCATCAGATAATAACATTTTTAAGTTCCTTCAGTATATATTCTTTCTCCCACAGTTACAGTGCATTTCTAAACTTCTGAGTGCTGCATATTTTTATCTATATTGGTTCAAGTCTGGATAAAGGTATACAGAAGCTTTCTTTTTAAAGCAGCAGCTCTGTTTTGCCAGGTTAAGCAACAGAATAGCATTGCAATGTTTTTATTGAGCATGAACTGTGTGTTATTTATTAAGGGACTGATCCAAAGTTTTCCTGAGTTAAAGTTTCCCGTTGACTTTGTCAGTTTTGGCTCAGGCTCCAATGGCTGTTCTATATACTTTCGTTAGGAGGATTAAAATGTACTCTTTCATTAGTTAAGTGCAAAGTGAATTTCAAATGAGTCAGAATATATTTAAAGTATGACTCTCAAATCATTGGTATTGATTTAGACACTGTTAAACAGGGGCAGTGCTAACACACAAGGGTTTATTCTTTGTTACAACTTGCTTATAACCCCCATTGATGATAATGGGAATTACAGGCATATCCTGAAGGTAATGTGTCCTTTGTAAATTCCCTATAAGCCTTAGATTAAGGAGCCACAGTTCTGTGAGAGTTCAAATACTTTTGTGTGTAGATGAAACTTTGTGAGCTCTCCTGTGTCCTTAGTATTTCTAAGGACAGGAAGGTAGATCTTTCAGAAAGAAATATATCCCAGAGCTGTTGTCTTGTCTTTCCTTATCTGAAAGGGAAGATGCCACGAAAGTGTGCTGGGGAATAGGCACATTTTTTGTCCAAAGTGAGCAGCAAGAAAAGTAAATAGGTTGTACAGGGCCCTGACTGGTATTACAAATCTATAGCGTAACAAGGAAAGGTTTGTGCAAATCTGGTAGGAAAATGAAACATGTAATATTTTTTATACTAATAATGTATAAGTCAGAAACTAAAAGGATAATCAGAATACGTTATGAACAAAATATTGTGGTAACTTCTGTAGATATACATATTTTCACTGTAGTTAATGAGGATGGACACTTAAGTAATTTTGAAGTTTCTGACTTTGCCTGGTGCACTGTTACATGAACCATTTCATTCCTCAGGTACTATGCTTGCTATCCAGATCAGAAACTTATACATTTATGATGTTTAAAGGCATTTTCAGTTCACACTGCACTGTGAAAAACAGTGTGAGATGGCATGACATTTGCCATATACATGTCCGTTTTCTTTCTTCCAGAGCATTACTGCTCTAATGGGACGTGGAGGGTGCACCCATCATGGGGAGTATGTGGAGTAGGAACCTGCTGGTCACTCCAGCTTTTTCCTACACTTCTTGCTTCTGAAATTTTTCTTGTCCTAAAGTTAGTATAATTTTCTCTCACTTCCATTCTTCTCTGCTTATAGGTTTAGGGTTTGATTCAGAGTTTGCTTCTGTCTCAGCCCTACTGCTTATCCTAAACTTAGCAAGTTTCTACCTTTATCTTTTGCATATATCTGGTAACACCAGAAATTTTTAGGCACCTCAGTCTGGTTTCAAAACTCTCTGACTATTAAAAAAACAACAAAAAAAATCCCCCCCCAAAAAAACCAACTAAACAACAACAATAAAAAATAAGGAAACAACAAGCAAACAAGCAAAATCAAACAAAAAAACAAAACCACCAAAACCAAACAAAAACACAAACAAACCAACCCTAAAATTAAAAAACACAAACACCAAAAACTCTTGTGGGGAGAACATACAGGAGTGGAAAATTGCTGATTCCTCCTTTTTGGCACTGATGCCTTAGAAGCACACCCATAGCTCTTTGCCAGGAGAAGAAGGTATTGCGTTTGTTCTTATTCTGCTGATCTTAGGAGAGGAAAGTGCTGAATTAAGATATGCTGTCTCTTGGGTCACTGCTGTAATGAGTAAGTTGTATCAAATGGCACTCTAACCTCTTTTTGTACTTTTAAAATTAACTTTCTGTCAGAGCCCTGTGGGCATTCACCAGCTTCACTGTTCCTACCCTGCCAACACCACCCACTCACAAGCACAGGATGCCATTCTGCCCCAGCCAGGGCCCTTGTTCCTGCCCCAGTGTTGCCATAGCCATCTAGATATTTGTTCCAGGTCCTGTTTGAACAGTTTTGTCTTGAAGAAAGCAACACCAGTAATGGTGTTATTTCTCAGGCTTGGTTTTCCCTAAATCTCTCCAATCTATCACTCTCTAAAAGTCAAGATGCTACCAAGAGCTACTCCTGAGAGTTTTCAGACTACTGAAAAAAATTACATATAAATGTATTTACTAAAACCAAAACCTGTTCAAATTCTCATCTCTCATAGACGTGATGCCAATAAAGAACATCCTGCCAGATGAGATACAAAAAACCCAAAACAAAACAACAAAACAAAATTAAAAAAAAAAAAAAAAAAACAAACCACAAAAAAAAAACCAAAAAACATTTTTGGAAGATCGTTTACTGTTTAAAAAAAGTATACCAAAATAATCTGCTCACTTTTAAACTCTATGAAAAGGATTAACACTACATAATTAAGCACATCCAATATTCACAAAATTATGAAAGTTGACCATCCAATATTAGTGTACCAGAAGAGAGATAATATGTCTCTATGAGGATGTGGTTTTCAGCATTTTGTGAGCATACCATCTGCGTTAATTTAAACCCACTATGATTTTTCATAAATTCAGTCTTTCTCTACAGAATGTTTAGTTTTTCTTTTTTTTCCCCTTTTTTTAGTAGGTAAAGCACAATCCAAGTCCTGTAAAACATTTCCCCATCTGTTAGTGGCCTTTCTCAGATGAGTTTTAACTTAAATTATAGTTTCAAGGGAATTGTTACCATTTGTCTGACTTGTCATGACATTTTAGTGATTAAGAGTTTTTGTTTTGGAGACAAATGAAAATCCACCAAGTAGAATCACTTTGCATATTCTGAGTCACTCTGCCCTTTGCTGTGTGAGGACAAACTAGTTTTACTGTTCTGTGCAGTCTCAGAACAATAAAGTCTACTGTTAGAACAGTCTTTTAAATTAAGTTGATGCCAAGTGGTGAAATGACTCAAATACCAATAAGCTTATGCAGAAAGGTTGGCAGGCCAGCTCCAAATGACCAGCATTGTTCTGCTAAAAGTGTTTCCATGCAGCTGGTGAACTTGCCAGTGCCACACTGGATGCATTTTTACTGAATTCAGTGTGTATACAAGGAATTATTTTCCCCCTCTTTCCCACTTACATGTAATTGAAGCAGAGATGGACTTCATACAATGTGGAAGATTCTTTAGCGTTCCTAGATACTACGTCATCTAATTCATCATGGAATTTGTTTGGCAATTCCTCCCATATGACATCTTGCTCGACCTAAAAGAAAAAAGAAGCATGCTGCCAACATAATTAGCCTTTATTTCCTGGTACAATAATTTTAAAAAGAGAGTTGACACATTCTGTAGGCTTTCTGAAGGGAAAATAATTATATCACACACTCAAAATTAAATCCTCTTTTGAGCTTCTTATTAATTAACATCTCTATTTTGTGAGGAAAAATAATAGAGCAAGTGGAACTAGTATTGAGTAATATCCTCGCAACAAAGTTATAAATCATATTTTCTGTGAGTTTTGAGTTTTTTAATTGGATTAGGTTTGTCGTTTTTTTATTTAGTGCATGGATTTTCATGACATGGTAAGGATTACATTCATGTCTTTTGGAAATACACTTTTATGTTCATCGTTTAGTTACTCATAAAAATGAGGTTTATTTCCCTGAATACTCCTTGATTAGTGGAGTTAAAGACAGAAATTATTTTAGTACTGATGAGAAAATTTGAAATGATCAGAGAGTTATTAATTGCACAGTTTTTGATTTTAAAGAAAAAATGAAAAATTTTCAAAGAAAAATAGTGCCTTTATAAAATCAAATAAGATATTGAAAACATTATCAAAACTCATAGAGTGTTAGAAAATAAGCCGCTCATAATTCTGCTTCTGTATCAGCAAAAAAACCCTAAATATATGAAAATTCAAAAAATAACAAATAGTAAATAAAAAGAAAGCTATTAATTTAATATAAAAGTAGAATACATAAGGCGTTTTTATTTATTAGTATAACCTATAGGTTAAAGCATCTAATACTTGTTGAAAGTGTCCAGAGTCTATGGAAAGCCAGTGAGAAAATTAAATTACTCATTTCCTACAGGACTTCTGAAAAATGATATGTAGATTCCTCAGGCTCACAAAACCCTTTGATCCCAAAATTGGTTTGAGGGAGAATAGTCCTAACTTGAGATAAGTTAAACATAAGTTATGTTCATGATAGGATAAAGATAGAAGAATTTCCCAAGTCGGTTTTCAGTTATAATAAAGTTTATTAGGACCACCTGCAAATAACTTATTTGATATGATTATAAATTAATGTTTCTTCAATTCACCACTTTTTTTAATAAACACCCAATCAAAAAACAATACATCAAAAGTGAAAGTAGAGACCTTTTCTCCTTCACTACCAAGATTTTCATCTTTTGGGTCCCTTATTTTCTTTTTCTAAAATTCACATAGAAACCTTTTGAATTAAAAAAAAAAGGAAAATTCCTCCAGGCAGCTATTTGTCCCTGTTTTGTAATCCCTTGATTTCAAAAAAACTATATTAGGTAAGGATCAATGCTTTTACCGAGGGTGTTACCAGTAGTCTGCCTGTTATACAAATCAGAAGCGATCAGGTAAATTCATCCTGTGGAAAGGACCAAGCAGCAAGACACAGACTTAACAAGCAAGTGACAGAGAACTCACAAACTGGATCCAAGGTGTCCGACTCTTCCGTGCAGTTTGTCCTAACAGTGCAAATAATGCAAATAAAATTTCAGCACTTTTTTTCAAGTGGATGACAGAAATTCAAAATCTTCTTTTCTCTTTTCATGTTACTGAAATCCCTGGAAGTTATTTTCTTCTCAGAAACCAACTGGTATGCTGTATCCAGTAGCAAACTTAAAAAAAAAAAAAAAAAAAAAAGCGAAAAATGCTTGTTCAGAACAGTGCTTAGGGGTTTGCTTATAGGTGTCATTGTGTCTCACATCCCTGCTGTGAAAATCAGCTTGCATTTGAATGTGCATCTTGACCCATAAATGTCACACTGGTCCACTGAGCATCTTGACTTCAACATTTCCTGTTGTAAAATGGACAATGGGATAACACTTCTTTTTCTGAAGGAGGGACCTGTGACAATGTGTGCATGTGTGCAGTCAGGAGAAACTGCAGCACTCGGGATTTAAAAGCATGTCATCAGCCACTGAGCGGGAGATCACAGGAGAACGAAGTTGCTGGATAGTTTTTGAAAAACACAAGGATTATCATTTCTGTTTCCAATCCACTTCTTCTTTTCACGGCCCTGAATCCTTCTTGGCTTCTCTCCATCAATGGCTCAACGATGTGCCCCATACTAGAGCAAGTCCAGCTGTGTGCTACAGCAACTGCCTTCGAACAACAAAGTAAGAAAACACTGCCATTCCTGCACACACATTCTTTATGTTGCTGGCCTTTTCTTAATTACATGCGTTTTCTAGTATAGAATGTCTTAACATTATGCTCAGAAATTGAGAATGTGCTGAGAGGTTCATGCAGAATAAAAGTATTTCCAGCTTTACGATCTCTTCATGATTGTATAACAGTTTGTTTGGTTTTTTTTTTAAAGAAACAGTTTCCATTTTTTTTAACAGAAAAAGCACATTTTTGCTCCAGAGGATATTAACAAGTCAAGTTATGTTTTTTATGGCATTGCTTCACAACCAAAAAGAAGACCTTGATCAGATTGCAGCCTTAGTCCTTCAGTTTAATGACCAAGTGCATAATTCTGTTCTTGTATGAGACAGAACTTCTGGCATACCTACTTGAAATGTAGAACATCAGAATTTTCTTTAATATTAAAACTTTATAATCATATTTGTACACATTCCTGAAGATATAGGCAGAGTACAATGGTTCTGAAAATCTCCATAAGTAATTACATTTGTCTCTGGTTTTAAAGTATGGAAAGAACGATACTGTCTTTTTGAAATAATATAGAATTATTTAAGTCATTCGACTATATCCATTGCTTAAATACCAATTTTTACCCTTCTACAGCAAAGGAACATAGATTCTATTTTTTTATCATGAAGAATGATTGTGAAGATCAAAACACAGGGGTTTTTTTCCTTCAAAACATAGCACATATGGTTTGATTTTAAAAGTACTGAAAGGTGACTCCATTTTTTGCATATGTCTGCTTATATATAGACAACAACCTGTATATTTTCATACCTTTTCTTGCACTAGAAACTCATTTTATATTATTTTGAGTGACCTTTTCTCCATTATCAGTATTATAAATGAAAGAAGATTTGAATATGCACACAGATAAAAACTTTTTATTTGAATATGCATCATAAGTACAATATCTGATGTTTTCCCAAATATTGGGACAGCAAGGCTAGAGCCTAATAGGAAACCTGATATAAATGTGATCTCTTATCAGAATCTAAAATGTGATGATAAACACAAATACCTTATGCACTGAGACATTTTAACAGATATTCTCCAAAGCATTATTGAAGTGCTTGATAGATCTCATTAGAGCACTTTGATGTCTCCCTTCCTAAAATTCAGAAGTAAAAAACCCAAGTTAGGATACAGTTGTTTGGATGGAGATGGAAGAAGATATTAGGGAAAAATGGCATTGTTTATACCAGGTTAGAAAAACCCACATTCAGTGAGAGAAAGAGAGAGATATGATTATTAAATGTATGCACGCTTTTGAACTACTAGTTGTATTTTCATAACATGTATGGTTATATTTTGCTATATACATACCAATGTGTTCATTCCGATTCAGAGAAATTAATCAGAAAAAGAAAGAGTAAACACCTATAAAGAAAAAGGAACTAATTTACCAAGACTCACCAAAAAGTTACTAGATCTTGTGATTCATGTGTTGTATAAAAACCAGTCTTTTGTGGACTGAGAGTTATAGGAGTAGGAGATAAAATATGCAGCATGGCATAGTGTCTTTTTACCATTAGCTGTTTTGTGTCTGAGCTTAATCAAAGAAGTAACAGAGGACCACAGACCTTTTAACTGTGACAAAATTTGCAGGTTTTAAATCCTTTCAAAATAAATTATATCATCTGCTCATTCTTCTTTATATCATCTGCTCATTCTGCTTATTCCATAAAAGCTATACACTACTACAAGTAGATTTCTTTCCTTGGATTTAATTCATTTTCAGTTTCGCCTACTGAATAAGCATCCTAAATGCAATCATTGCAACACAGAATCTGAAAAACAGATGTCAAACTATTGAAGAAAATACTTGGGTTTTTTCACAATTATTTCCACAAATAAAACTAAAGTTCCTTTTTAATACTGAACTTGAATGCAAGTTTCCAGAACTTGCAAAACTTCTAGTAAGTTGTAGACTGCCTACAGTGGTGTAAAAAAAAAAAAGATAAAACTTTTGTGGCAGGTAAGTTATGTATAAACAATGGATTCTAGACTATTTGATCTTAAAAAAGACAATGCTACTGTTAATATCTTTTTTAAATGTTAGTTGCACTTTTTTATTTTCCATTTTGATATGATGATTTGGCTCCTTAGATATATTATTACAGGAGATAACTTGTAAGCAAAATGTCTATCAGAATAAAAATCTTCTAATCTATTGTTGTTCTGGAACAATAAATAGAAATAGTCTAGTTTTAAAAATACATCTCCATGCACATTTTATATGCAATTTAACATATTTAGTACTCCACGCTCAATTCATTCTCGTGGAAGTTTTACTTCAAAACAACTTCATTGTTTTAAGTGACTAAATTAAAGCTTTATAGTGTTTCCTGCAATCTCCCAAAACAGAAATAAAATCATTTTTAATTTATTTTATTTGCATACACTGTGGCTATAATTATTGCTGCAGAGTCTTTTTAATTGTTTTCAACTAGGTGCTTGTCTTTAAGTTGAAATAGACTTCTTATTCTACATTGTTGATATTCCCTTGTTAATTTTGACATAGCATCATAAATCCAGGTATTTAGGCATATTGAATTTTGAAATGAGGTGATTAGTTGGAACATGGATGAATGAACTGATGCAAAGCAAAATGAATTTTATGATTTACTGTCATTTATAAGTTCCTTTGGAACTGTTATGTACAAATTGTAAAATGTATCAAGAGGTAAGATATCACAATTATAATCAACAACGTAAAATTTTCTCAAACAAAAGTATTTGGGCAACCGCCCAAAACAGGGTAATTGTTGAGTAAGTGTTTGTTATACACAGTTAGTTTTTTATTGTAGATCATGCTTTTCCACACCAACATTTCAATAAGCAGAAAGGTATCAAAATAGACTTCCAGCACCAGTCACTAATGTTAAATTTCCAAAGCTGTTACCATCAAAATATATTAAAAAATATTAATTTCTATTAGAAGAGGCATATTTAAGATTAAATACTACATTTATAATTTTTAACCAAAATTTTATAATGGTTATTAGCTAAAGGTAGCAGCAAACTACAATAATGTACTCCTTTGGTCTCTGGTCATCCATATTTCTATTATTGTGGGGTTTTGGAGGGGTTTAGTAAGTTTAAATGAAAAGAATAAAGATTCAATAATTTTGCCAGTTTGGTGCAAACGCTGAGACATGAAAGTATGAAGTAAACAATGGATACATTGTGTTTTTCTTTCCAGTTAAATACAGATTTGAGTAGTTAGAAAAAAAAAAAAAAAAAAAAAAAAAAAAAAAAGAAATAACCTGGATGTACATTCAGAATCTAAAGTTCAAAAGCCACAGACCTTGAACTCTACAGCTTTGTAATATTAATTCTAGGCACATTCTGAACATAAAGGACTTCATGAGTTAAGAGCCCCAAGAACAGTTTGTCTTCATTTGAATTGCAATTCAAGGACCAAAACTTTCCCTGGAACTTGAATCAATTGCTGCAGGCCTCCAGAAAGGCAAATTATGAGAACTCTGAGTAGTGGTTCTCCTGTGCTGGTGCAGGAAAACTTAAAATCAGGCTCCACCTATTTTTCTAAAACCTGTGTTCCTCTCTGCTCTAAAGTGGGAAGTGCAAGAGCTTCATGCTTTTTTACTTCTCTAAACCCTGTACTAACATCAAGGTCTGGGCAAATCATTCCAAATTTGCAGCCTCCTTTTTTCCTGCAAGCCAAATAACTCTAAATGAAATTTTATGGAGTAGGTCTACTTCTAGTCTAGAAAAATAGTAAAAACCTCAGAATCTTCATGTGCAAACTTTGCTAATTAATTTCTCCAGACATTTTACAACCGTTTGTAAGAAGCCTTCTAGTTTATATTTTAAGCCTTTTGTTAAATAGCAGTCCCACATAAGCATTTTTCATAGTTTAATTTTAAAAGATTTTGCAGTAAATTTTATGTTTATGAAAAGATGTAAAAATTTCCATACAAAAGTAAAATCTTGTTATTTAACATCCTAGTTTTGAGACCTTATAAAAAAGATATTCTTTTGCCATATATAATGTTTCTAATTATTCATTTGCTCTCTTGCTTTTTTTTTTTTTTTTAAGCTTGGTGTAATATTTTCTTGATACATGTCTCATAAAACACTAAATACTGCATGGATGCAGAGCAATCTCTGGATTTAGCATGTTCAATGTCTTGCATTGCTTTTTGGTATGAAAGATAATTGCCAGGTGATCTTCCTACTTACAAACCATATCTGCTTTCAGTTCTTTTCTCTGCTACTGAAAACAGAGAGAAGCCAAACTGCATGGCAAAAATTTTTTCTTCTGAATAGTTCCATCTCTTATCCTTGAATCATAAAATCATAGAATCATAAAAGTTGTAAAAGATCATCAAGTCCAACCTTTGGCCTTACACCACTATGCCTGCTTAACCATATTGTGAAGTGACACATCCACTGGTTTTCTTAACATTTCCAGGGATGGTGGCTCCACTACTTCCCTCAGCATCCTGTTTCAATGCTTAACCACTCTATCAGTCAACAAATTTGTTCTAATATTCAGCCTGAACCACCCCTACAGCTTTTGGGCAATTCCTCTTGTCCTATCACTAATTTCCTGGAGAAAAGATCAACCCCTGCCTAGCCACATCCTTCTTTCAGGTAGTTGTAGGTTAACAGAAGTAAGTTCCTTAGCTCTGCCTGGGATGGGACCAGTGATAAAGCCTCGGATCTGTAACTTGCATATGCTCATTAATTAATGCTACTATAAATATTATTGGCTTGAAGTCAGTGCCACCCTTACTCCCATCCTAGTAAGTTATGGAGATACTGCAGATAATGGCAGGGTTGTTTCTGTTTGCCAAGTAGAGAGGAATCATGATAGACTTGTACAAATAAAGTATATGGTATATCGTAGAGTTTTATTGGACATACCGTTAGGACTCAACTTTGTCCAGCTTTTTTATGCACCATGTGATGAACTTCACTGAATCTGCAGCCTACTGCATATATTTGTATGGATTCTGGTTGAACAAACAATAAGTTTTTACAGAAAAGAGTGTTCTGTAGGAAATATCTGTTTACATACTTTGCATTCTTCCATTTCTGGTGTTATGTCTTCACAATTTTATATTTAATTAAAATTCATGGCAGGAGACTTACTTTGTCAGTATAAGAAAGGTGATGGTGTCTCTGCCTGATTAATGATCAAATACATTTCACACAGAGAACAAAGATGCATTTATTGGTGTGAAAGCATAATCTTGAAACAATTTTAAGTTTTATTTTCCTCGTGTCAGGGTTGATGTGTTTTCAGTCAAATGTTACTTCAAGATCTATTTCAAGCTTCCATTCTCAATTTCACTTAGTCACATTTACCTACATAACCTGTAGCTAATATGAGTCAATACAATAATAGACATGTTTAATCCCACTAGTGTCTTTATTTTATAGCTATTTACCTTAGTGAGGCTTATCTCACATTTACACGACTTTACTACAAGTTGTTTGATGCTCGTTCAGTTAGTTCAGTTGAAAACTTTAGCGCTTATAACAATGCACATTTACAGCAATGTCCAGGATATTGAGCCTCTCTGCTGTTTAGGGATTAAAAGGAGACATAAACATTAAACATTACTGAACGATTGTCCAGTGGTCAGTTGGGTACAAAATTCCTTAAAAGCTGGGCTCTTTGGCTTATTCAAATTTAGACTCTTAGTTACATATGTATGAAGAGAACAAGCTCTGATATGAGTTCCAAGGTCTTTTTAAACACGTTGACAGAAAACCGTTTTGGGGGGAAGATAGGGGAGGGATTTGTTCAACCTTTATTTCAAAGGTGAAAACTGTATCATTATGTTTAACTGGCTACCTGCAGTTCATTAGTGGGGGCATTCATTAAGTAGTACTGGAACATTTGTAGTGGCTAATCTTTCAAGCATTTAGCATTCACGATGACCTCGTTAAAAGTAACAAAGGTCAGGCTTCAGTTCAGCAGAGTGGCCCATTCACCAAGGCGACTGGCATTGCAAAGTAATCTCTGTGTGTCACTTTTCATTAATCATGCTACTTTCCTCTTCACGAAATTCCAGCAGATAATTGTTACTAAATGCGATTTGCAACACCCTGCACTGTGGTTGAAGGACCAGAAATAGGCAAACAGATAAAAACATTGTTTAGCTTGCAGGCAGCAAGTGTTTGCTATTCAAAGGTATCAATGCATAAACATTGATTTAGCCATGAGCTGACACTTATAAAACATTTGCTGTTTCCAGAAAGCCCTGCGGTCAGGCTAAGTAATATCCAAGGGCAAGCACTTTTTCCTGTATAGCAAGGTTAGATTCTATATAATTTGTCTGATCCTGAAATAAATCAGTTTTGATAATGTTAAGCTGCTTCAGCACTGCCATAGGTCACAACAAAGTACACTAAATTAAATATTTGCAGATGTGGTTGGAAATGTGTTCCCATGTAAGTTTGCTTATAACTATATTGAATAAATATTTGATTAAGTTAACAGTTTTGTACTTAATTTTATTTGTTATTTTTTTAATTAATACCTTTTCCATATCTCAGAAATTATTTCATGTGTCTTCTCTATCCTCTGAAATTTCTAGGATAAATTTATCATCATTTCCTTCTGCACCTTGTAAACTTCAATGAAAACTGAGTAGTTTTAGAAACACACCAATGGAATTCTAGAGAAAGAGATTCTTACTTGTTTGTTTCATGGCCCAAAAATGCAATTTTGTTCAACACCTGGACAGATTCTGTTCTGTCACAAAAGTTAAGCTGATAGAGTTTTTAGAAGTTGTTGTGGTGTTCCTCAGCAAAAGGCAGAGTTCGATTGCTACTAAGGAAACAGGATTGTGTACCTGTGCTTGTGCAAAATCTTGATCCTACTGACCTGCAAGCTCAGAGAGCAAGAACAACAGTGAAGTAAACTATAGTTTTAGTGTGAATGTTTTAGATCCATCACCTGCATCACAGAATGATTGGTAATGGGAGTGTTTTATTTTACCAGTTTTTCAAATAGATTTAACTTGCAATTTACAGAAAATAAATGAATGCAAAGTCAAACAAATTCAGGACTCAAACCTCCTCACATCACATCTAAAATATGTAGCAAATAAGAATTTACAGCAGTACAATTTCTTCAAAATGTGGTTTTCAGAGGTTTTGAAATACCTACATTTCTTTTGAAATACCACAGAAGAATACCATTATTAGTTGCAGGCTTCTTATGTTTAGATACAAGTTGCTGTAGAGTTTAGTCAATTCATGATTATTCAGGGTAATTGTACAAAATAATTCAGATAAAGCAAAACTATTGGCAATGCAAAAATGTACAAACTAAATTCAAAGAACATATAATGTGAGAATGGAAAAAATATTCAATGTTGCTGAAGAACCAATGTGACACATTATTATGAAAAACCTTCATTTAAATGATTACGGGATCTGTATGTACACAGTGATCATTTCCCTTGAAAATGATGAATGATGATACCAGATCATACATAGATCAGGTGCATACCTCTTCTGATTTAAGCCTAATTTAACCTGAGCAATCCAAATTGGCAATAGAATTAAATATATCTAAAGTAATAGAGCTATGACACAAAAATACTGCTTGTTAGTAACTCAAACATAAAATAAATTTCTTGAATTTCATAGAATAGAGTTTTCTCAGTATGGCATTTCTAAGAATGTTTACAGTATATTAACTTGAGATTTTGTTTGTGTTCCCCTAAGTGCCTCATTTTCTGAAAAATCTATCCTTTTTCTAATACTGGGCCATAACAGAATTTACATCTTGTCAGATGCAGATGTGCCTTTATCTATTTAAAACAAATGCAGATGTTTTGCATTTAGTAACCCTCACCTACAAGCTTTTTTTTTTTTTTTTTTTTTTTTTTTAAAGACATTGGACAGTTAATTTCTATTCATGCCTGTGAACTTCTATCACATTCCTACTCACCATCTCTTTTCCAGCCTGAGAAGTCCTGGTTTACTGAGTAATTTCTTTCATGGAAACATTCATTCTTGAATAGTGTCCAAATGGGATACTATTGCAGTATTTAATTCCAACTTAAGTGCCATCTGCTAGTAGAATATTTTCTGCCAACATTTCTCTCCACCACTTAATAAGAAAGGTAGTACTGTCTAAAAAGCAAGAATGAGGTACTTTCTAGTATATGTCGCTTGGCTTCTCCAGCAACAGCTAAATTCAGTTTTACTCAAAGGGTCTGCTCTTTGCTCTTATTTGGAGGAGAGGGGTGTTAAAGGTTTATATTTTGCAGCACAGTAATTGTTGCTGTGCCTGAACTGTTTTCAGCATTCAACCTATGGTCAAGCAGCATGAGCAACATTCAATAGAACCTTGTGTTTCTAGGAGGGATTAAATCAACAAAAATCTTACATAGTGTAAAAGAGAGAGGCAAGAGAAGTTCAGGGAGTCCGGATTTTTTTTTTTCTCCTTTTTATATATTTCATTATGAAATATGGAAATTCTAGAAATCTCTAGATTTTCAATTCTTCAGATGTTGTCAAGGTTAAAAAAAACCCCAACAGGCACCAAGGCAATAGCTGACTGAACAGTTACACCATTCATTTATTGGTTTTGGCTTTATGGTATGTGGAAGAAGGAAGGTTGGAGGTGAACTAGGAAGGTTTTTTTTCTTTCATACTAGCTTCTGGCATAGGTTTCCTAAGGCTAACTGAAGCATTTGTATGACTGCCTACATTAGCCCAGTCCAGTGTGCTATTCTGCAGAACTGAACTTTATCCCGGATAGAAATACAAATTACAAAACTATAGTACCTTTAACAAGTATAATATAGCAGATTGTGTCTATATTACATGGAAAGTCTTGTCCCAGATTGCTTTAGATACTGTGGTTCAAAAAATCTTCTGTAATGTGCAGAAGGCTGGGAGCATCTTATAGGATAGTGTTCCAATGTTCTCACCCCACAGCTTTTCCACACTTGGAAGCAGGATTCCTGATCAGCCTTTCTTAGAAGGCTTTTTTACAAGAGATGTAATACGGTAATGAACGATGTGAATTCATTTTTGCAGTGCTGATTTTTCTCCTTCATAGGTACAGCTGTCACTATCCAAATTGCATTTCATGCTTCCCCATCTTGAACAAGAAGAGAATGCTACTTGTTAGTAAGTAATCTTGCTTATTGACATCCCTGTTATAGGATGAAATTTGAGGGTATATAATAGGTTAACTTTGGAGACTAACTTTTAAAGCTTCTAATGGTACAAATGAAATTCTAGGTCAGAATGCAGGAGAGGATAGTGTGTGAGAACATTGCCAAGCCTGTGGAACTCAACTGATGCTTTAGGGAAAGTTTTATCTGTACTTTTATCCCTGACCACAGCAGCAATTTTTATCTGAGAGGAGTTAATATTTTTAAAACAGAAATAGTGCTAAAATTTTGGGAAGGTGTAAAATGGACATGTAAATAGATTATATATAAGGAGACCTGGAGGGTACCAAGTGTCAAATACATGCTCGGCCAGAAAATGTGTAGTTTTAGTGCTTGATAAGAGGGTTGGGATGCATGAAACAAATTTACATTTTCAGAACGGCAATACAACATCCAGGTGGATATTTAAATAAGATTGAGTTAATTAAAAATTTTTTTGTTTCTTCAGAATTTCTTAAATAATTCTCTAAAATTGCTCAGATTTGGAGAACCGTGTGTTTCATTAGCAACTACATTTGTGCAGTGTTTTGCTGTATTTTTGTTGCTCCTCTGTACTGACAAGGTCAATGTTTCTCAGAAAACCATAGTAAAAGAGGAGGAAAAATTTTGTCAGAGACAGTTTGACATTTGCTCAAGCTGAAACAAAGTGGCTGGATGTACTGAGTGCTATACAAGTGTCAGATATGCCATTCAGAAATTTCTGTAATGCACAACTGAAATACCAGCTTTGAGTTTACTGATTGTACTGTGGCAACCCTAGCTAGACTGATGGCCATGAAAAAGAAAGATAGATTATAAATACACAAACAATCTTGTTTACTATACTGCTACTAATTAGTAAATTCAGGGGAAAATAATGAAATTAATTATAGTTATAATTATAATTAATTTACATAGTTATATAAAAATTAAGATTTATAAATAACTGGATCAAAATAAAACTAATTTCTAGACACATAAGATTCCTTGACACTCTTTAAAAAGAAGTAGAAGATAAAAAATTTTGCAGAGAATTGTCAAGGACCTGCAAAATAAATCCTTGGACTACTTTTCTGGTTAAGTTCAAAGAACTGCAGAAGACTAAGCAATTTCTTTCAAGACTTCTGGTTTTGAACACATTTTGAGTAGAAAATCAGTTTGCTTTACTCCAAGTAGGAAATTTTATGGGTATGGTCCACAGAAGGAAATGATGACCATGGTGTTGATGGAAATGGTCGATGGAAAAAGATATTTCAAGGTTAATACGTTATTTGGTTTCTGATTCAGAAATCCAGAGGCAGAAATCCCTTTTTTAATTGTTCAATATCACCTGTTCAAAATAAAAGTAGTTATGCTAATTATCTAGAATTTCTAAAAAACACATAAACATTTTGTCCATTAGATTTTAATTGCTACATTTGTTTTAAAGGGGAACAATATGGAAAACATTCTATTTCTATTCTCACTGGATGCTACAATCAAAGATTTTAATAAGTATTTGGAGAAGCATTACAATTCATTATATGAAATAATTTCTACAGGGAAAGTGAAAAAAGATTCATGATTTGTTTTTATCTACTTTTTTTTCCCCCCTCTATGCAACTGAAAGAACAGCTGGCATTTTCATATTCAGGAAAATTCAGTTGAATAGTAAAAGATCCTCTATGAGACATCTCACTTTTTTTAATTTACCACTTGGAATTTTAAGCTTTTTAGAGTATAATGGCCTACCAATGCTATATCAATGATTTTGTTGCATCAGATCCCCAGGACTAGGGAAATACTCCAGCTCTTTCTTTATTCTAGTTTGATAACTCTTAGAATCATGAACTGCCAGTGGCAAGGGATCTGTAAGTTATTGCCAGACAGTGAAAACCTTCATGCCTTGGTTTGTCTCTAAAAATATGGGTAATTTCATTGCAGTCATATGAGGTTTTTGTTTTGTGCTAAGGACATGTGCACTCAATTGAAAAGCAGTCAGGTTTGTGTGAGCTGTATTCAGAGACAAAGTAATTTCAGAAAAAACAAAGTGAAGATGTTAAAAATTATTTTTTTGATGCAAGTACGTATGAAATTATTTTTTGTTGTTAAAAATACATACAAAGAAGTGTATTGAGGGAGAAGCTACCAAGTCTATTTAAAAATTAAAACCAGACATGGATTGGTGTGAAAATAGCATTTTAAAAATTAAAATTTGCATATGCATTTGTAAAGATGTATTAATAGTATTATATGAAAGAAATACCCACTGAACCTGTACCTGGCCATAATATTTATATGGAGTCTTTATTGATGTCCTTTGCAAGCGAGTTTGTGGTTTTGCTTCTTTTGTGAATTATAAGGTAATCAATAGCTTGTAAAAGTAAATAATGTCTCCAGTCAGTGCACTAGATGGCTATTATTTATCCAAGATCTTACTTCAGCTATGAAATTATAAAAGGTGTACTACTGTAACAACTACAATAATTACTTTAATTATACTGTAAATAAAACAGAAAGAGCATAACCACTTTTTCTATCAGATTTCTCTGAGGGCTATAATGATTTAAGGAGCTTTTACTGTACTGTAGTGGCAAAGACTGTTTTATTCATTTAATGCCTATACAAAAGAAAACTGTAGAAGTAAAAATACACTTTGTAAACATCAGCATTATAGAATAAGTAGGTTTCTGTCAGCAAATAATAAAACATGATATAAATTCCCCCCCCCCCCCCCCCAAAAAAAAGGTCTGGTTTTTTCAGTGTTCTTTTTTCAGTTTTGGATTATTAAAATACATCTTTCCTAACTTTGGTGGATAAACAGCTTTGGCTTGTATAGCCACTTCTGATACTGTGACTTAGAGCTTTAATTTGATTCTGATCCCTCGACACACATCATGTGTTCAGGGATGCGTAAATTTGAATTTGGAGGTTGCCTGCTGACTTCTAAGTAAATAGGAATTTATGCAGGCACCAGCATTCTTATAATTATTTTTTTTTTGTTATCTTGCTAGATCACATCTAAGAAGCACAAGAATAATTTGAGAAGTAAGTATATGTGCAAATATATTACTGTAAAAAACTGTATAGCTATTATCTCTGTAAACTATAGATTATAAAATTGTTTTCATTATTTCAGCGTTTGTGGTAACATCTTTGGCTAGGACATCAAGAGCCTTTCAAAGTTTTCTTTGTAAAAGTGTCTAAAAGACAGATCAAAAGACTCTGGAACATTCACCCTGTGTGTGGCATTGCTTTCAGATTCTCCCCTTAGGTAATGAAGATTTTATCTCAATAAAAGATCCTATCTCTGAAATCTGCAGGAGTTACAACTTCTTGGTTTCTAGTTCCTCCATATTTTTTCACAGTTCTTTTAGTTTGCTTTTGTTCACACCTCTGTTTTCTTCCATAGTAGAATCTGTTTTTCAAGAGTTTATTTGCCATTGAAGCTGTGTAGCCCAAAAAGGGTTGTGGCATTTGGATCCTCCCTTCCCCTGGCATATTCCCACTCTCCCTGCCAACACTGCTTTCTTTCCTGTGTCCCAGTCTCTGAGGTTCAAAGAAATATGCTCATCTTTTTTATGTTATCCTTGTCACTTCTGTGCATCCTGGCTGTCTGTTAATAGAAAGATACATGTTGCATGATGCAGGTATGAGCTACTTAAGCAGAATTAAAAATCTTAAAAAGCCAGCTTCGGGAATCTTTCTGACACATCCTCTAATGTTCACACATTGTTTTTACTGCATATTTCCAAAGATTCCAAGCCCAACTGCAAAAATTCATTACCTGGAAACATAACAATTTTAGGCAACTATCAGACTGTAATAACAGTAAGTTGTTTTACCATTTTTCCACTTCCACCTTTTTTTTCCTCTTTCCACCCTTTTTTTTCTTCAGCAGAAATCCCCCTTTTTCTATCATATCTCCTGCACACAGAGAAGCAAAGAGACAGGTACCATCATAGCTTATTCTACATTACTGTGGTGTTTCCTCTTCTAAAGGGATTTCTCAGCTTTCTTTTAGGTAGCTTTAGTTCACTTATGCACCACAGACTTTGGTCAAAATTGCTTCAGGATATGCTTGTTTTCTGCCTAAAAATTGAGATTTCATTAGTGAATTTTTTTTTTTTTTAAACAAGCTCAGGGGTCATAATGACTTTGGTACATAAATAGTCCACAAAACTGATATAAGTAGCTTCTGTCATCTTGTCTATGACAATTAAAGACCTGCCACAGCTAATTATACCACATACCAGTGATGTACAGCTTCTTTAGTTTCCTTTCTTCTTTACCTTGACAGAATTCTTTTAACAGAAACTTAGTGTCAGTTATATTCTTTTTTTGAACATGCTTGTAGAACACGTATTTTCAGATAACTGAAAACTACTATTTGTAGAACAAAGTCTTGTTTTATTTTATATAGATTAAGTGTTTTGTGAAGGTGAGAAAGTCTAAACTTAATGTGAATCTGTTCAATGTTCAGTGTTATCACTCTCATCCCTTTCCACCTTAAAATGATTTTTTTTTTCCCTAGAGGGTTTTAATTCTAAAATTAAAGAAAATAATGTGCTTTCTATGCCATAAGATCCTAGCAACGTCCTCTCTCATTACTTTAAAAAAAAAATATATATATATATATATATGTGTGTGTGTGTGTATATCCCCTATATAAGGGAAAATTTTAATGCTCAACAGTCTTACCACAAGAGACATCAACAAAATTTCTCGTATTAGGACATGAACCAATTAGCCCTGTGTATTCCATATGGATATACTCTGTCACAGTGTATAAATATAAAATAGAAATACCATGATGTACGCTGAAATCTTATCAGGCTCAAAGAAGTATCCTAATTGTGCAAGTAAAAAGAACTGCTGTAACAAGGGGCATTGGTGCCTGCAGGCAAGTCTTTGATTCTGTACCTTTCCATCTTGTAACATTCTGCACTGAATATCCTTGTAGTCTTTCTCAGCACAACCTAAAAAACCTCAAATAATTACAAAAGTCAAGAAAGGTATCACCTTAGCTGCATTGTACGAGAATTTCCCTGCTGTTGATATCGCTTAGCAATTAGGTGGACAATACTAAAGTAGTCATTCTTACAATAGTAACTGAACATGCTTGAAGAAAGAAAAAATTAATGGCTTCCAAAAAGGTGTTTTGGTAAATAAATCTGATCTTTGATAAATTAAATACATTTATTTGCAGCTTAAATATTTTTTGAGTCGGAATCCTTAATGAGGTGTCAGTAAGTGACCTCCTGTTTTCATGACAGCTAATACAGCTAAAACATGCAATACAAAGACCACTCTGGAGGGTTTTGAAGAGCTTTGAATATAAGTAGCACTGTCCAATGTCTTTTGAACTCTTCTTTTCAAGGGCAATATTACATATATTCATTGTGCCTTGATATCCTCATGGTATGCAGAGCCAGAAGAGAAACCTGACAAAACTCTGATTTCTTATTAATTTTTAGCCAATATAACAAGTTGTTTCCAAAGCCCTGAAGTGTTATGTCCATTTTAAAAATAATATGACAGAATTTTGACCATCAAATAACTCTCAAATATGCATGATATCCAGTTTTATTCAGTGATGCCAGCCAGATGCTGAATGTCTTAATAAGCGTATCAGCCCATGTGGGACCAGATATATAATGAGTTTGACTGCATTGACTAGTGATTAAAAACCTGTAGGTATTTGAGCAATGAAGCACCACTGCCAGTTCTCAAAGATATAAAAAAAAATATATCAGAATCTCAATTTTTTTTTTTTTTTTTTTTTTTTGTTTTTTAAAACATAGGAAGGGGCGGGAACAGGTAAAACTATGAACAGAGTTGTCAGCAGAGTGAAAACAGCTATAACAACAAAACTTCAAAGTTTCAAAATCAAGTGATCAGGAGTTACAAATACTAGAAATAAATTTGCCCATGTAAATTTCAGCTAGTATTTGTATATATTAAATGCTACAATCCTCAGCTACATGATTTCTTCTTTTTTTCCAGATCAACCCTGATTCATACCACAGGAGGAGGGTGGGGTGACCAAACAGCTTTTTGAATCACCCTGGCACAGAGTGGTCCAAGGCATTTTGAACTATATAGTTGTTACCCTCTGAGCTTTTGCATGGTACTCATCACTATTGTATGAGTTCCTCTCATGACTATCAATTTAATTTCAAACTCCTGTGAAATTAAATTTTAAACTTGTGGGGCTGGATGTTATTATCTATACTTGTCTCAGGAGCCAGAGCAGATGGAAGGGGCAGGGTCAAGGAATCCTAACATAGGTTATTCACACTTAGTCCAGAAAGTGCAGTGCTTCAAAGTTCCCAGGTCCACTATGGTTTTATGAATGTGCTCTTGTCACCTCTACTGTGATTCTAATGGCATCGCACAGGAAACTGGCCTCGTAATAGTTTGACACTTCAGTACCTACATCTGCTCTTGTGCTCTTTTGCAGGCATCACAACACTCCATCTGATCTACAGGTCAGTCTTGAGTCTGTCTATCCATACACAAGCTAGTGAAAAATTAATGTTTCCCTTTTAGCTACCTCACAAATAGAAATATTTGAGAGTTTTGAGTACTTAGCTTGAAGTTTAAAACTTCAGCAAGAGTCTGAAGTCCAGGAAGTTACACTGTTTTAAGGCTATGCCTAAAATTCTGTGTCAAGCATAGGAACTAAAGGAAAAGAATCCAATGATCTGAGTACACAATTTAAGATGCTGAGCCCTATTGTGCAGAAAATCAGAATCATATAGGTCTATGTTCATGACACAGCTTAATATTACAGCCTTGGAAATGTTTGAAGTTGTGAATCTTCCTTATGCTTTAAATGGACAACAAAGTTTCAAGCCAGCTCCACAGACCCAGAAACAGGGAATAAACCACTAGGTATGTATTTGAGAATGCATTTCATGGGATGTGCAGTACCTGCTAGGAAATCCATTTCTACATAGCAAGAGTTTAATAAATGGACAAGTCCTTCTGATAGCATCTGCTTTCTTTATTTCACATTTTGCAACTTCTGCCAGAAATCTGAGAGAGGTCTAATGACTAACAGCACCCGTCAGGAAGTGATCCCTATTCATGCCCGGAGCACATCTTTTCTCAATGAGGCAGAAGAGTCCGGAAAAACAGTATAGGATCATGCAAATATGGAGTATATCAAAATGCAGATATCCAAGAAAGAAAAATCTCATTTCTCAGAGTTTGCTTTTACAACTGCAGTAATAATCCTGGCAATTATTTTTAGTTTGGTTTGAGCTTTTCCTGTTCCTACAAAAGAAAAAAGTGACTGAAAGTGGTTAGGTCTTGTTGAGAAAAATATCAGGTTTATTTTTTTCCCTATTGTTATCCTTATTCTGGTGTAAAGGGGCAGCATGCAAGGAGCTTGGTTTCACTTCTTAAAATTTCATTAAAAGATACATGATTACATTATGTCATAATCCTGTTTTATTTCAGTCTAGCTGTCAGAAAATAAGCTCTCTGAACTGTTTTGAGATTTGTGCCCTTTTTCACGTATTAGTGGGCTTTGGTTATATTGCAGACAGTGACCACTAAATTGCTATTGCCATTTTAACTCAACC
This sequence comes from Certhia americana, assembly GCA_018697195.1. Classification (NCBI taxonomy): domain Eukaryota; kingdom Metazoa; phylum Chordata; class Aves; order Passeriformes; family Certhiidae; genus Certhia; species Certhia americana. Next base: position 33,077,843 of record CM031860.1, read on the forward strand.
AAAGACTACAGAAAATAAGCCTTAAAACAATACTAGTTAATAATAATTGCATAAAAATTATTTTGGTAATAAATTTAGTTTCTGCTGACTTGCTAGATAACCATATGGGTAACTTCAGAATCAATCAAGAATTTCCTTGGACTTTACTTAACAGGGTGACATACAATTTAAGTACATGAAGTGTGATAAATACAAGCTGTCTTGATGAAGATCGCTCTGTTGACTTAGATAATGATTGAGTAAGAGAAGTATAATAACAAATATGTGCATATATATTTTAAAGTAGAAATCAAGCCAGCTTGCTAGAATTATCAACAGAAAGTTAAGTATGGTTAACACATTCCTTGGTTACATACAATAAGCAGAAGTAGAGTTGTGCACACAGAAAAATATTATCACACATGCTACAGGGCATAGGCAATCAGAGATATAGTTTCATTATTTTACTACTGCTTTACACCTTTAACTGTTGCAAATAAAAAGTTGAATGTTTTATAACTCTTGTGGTACACAACACAAGGATGCCGCTTTAGTCAGATTGAATACCCTATGAGGCTATTTTTATTTCCATTTTCTTATAAGACTCTTAAATTTGTCTCCAGTGATGATAAGGAGATACTTTTGCAGATCAGTACTTGGCTAAAAGTACAGTTTCACCATCATTGTTCAGATTCCTTTACTTTAAATCTGAAGAGTAAACTAGATGTTTTACTGCGTTGTCTAGTCACAGAGGTTGATACAGAAATAGCATGAAGGAAAGAAACGTTGACATTCTAGTGAATATCTTCTATCCACATGATTGCTTTGCAACAGAAATTGTAGTGATGTGGTCCTTAATCATGACTCATAAAGCTGGAGTAGCCTCTGAACCAGAAGTGTGGTACTTGATTGTCAAAAACTGGGTTACCACTATAAAAATGACTGCCAAGTTCAACTTGAACATTTTTGCAAAGTTAGGTTGGTGACAATTTTTTCTACTTTTCTGAGCCTTCAGAAAACTTTTTTCCACTAAGGGATGATGCCTCAAAGACATAAAATTAACATAATACCAGTTTGACTTTGGGCTAAACATGTGACCATGTTTATCAACAATAGGAAGAAAACAAAGAATATTTATGATTAGAAGTTATTTTTTAAACAAATTTTTAAGCACTAAGTTTGCTACTAGTTTTACAATGAAATACTATTCCCAAACTTTGTGGCATTAATATGCATGAATAGAGGATAGTAGCAACAACTTTACTCAAATTTTTCAGGTTTCTACCATAAGGAATAAGTTGTGTTTTGCTAAAGAATATTTCTGCAGCCAGAGGAGAACACAGGAAGGCTATGTGAAATGTCTTCAAGTTCCTTCAGTGCTCCAGTCAAGCAGATGAGGAGGGAAAAAAACCCTCAACCTAAACCTCATTCTAGTAAAGCATTTCAATTAAGATATTTTTCAAAAATCAAAGGGGATTTAATCAGCATTGCGTAGACTAATTATAAAGGCAGTCAGTAAAAGTGGCATGTACAACTCTACACATTGTGAAAAATAATTTTTCCTCAATTTCAATACTCAGGTGAAAATGGATTAAAAAAAAAAAAAAAAAAGAGAGAGAAAACACTAAAAACACTAACAACCAAAGAAGAAAACCCACCAAACCACCACCAAAAAAAAAATTTTTTTACAGATTCCAGAAAGAGAATGCGTAAGATATGGATGTGGCTTAGAAAAGGAGATGGGCATATACTTTCATAGATACAAAGAAGCCTGAAACCCTGAATTTCAGCTTGCAACTTAGTAAGAAATCTCCTAGGTGCAGGTTCATTTTTCATCAAGTTAAATCAGCTGGTGAGTATCAGAAAAAAGACGCTCGCATTTTCCCCAACATCCCAGTGATTCAGAGAGAGATCATTACATTGCAGTAAATGGCTCTATTGCAAAGTCTGGTGGGTTGGTTTTTTTTTTCTTCTTGCTGTCTGTAGACACTCCAAGGGTATTACCCTACCCTGACTTGCTTTTCTTGGTGAAGAAAAGCAACTTTAATGAGGCCTTTACTTTCCTCCCCTTAAAGTAACAGCCAGCCAGCCCACAAGGAGAAGTGCTAATTTGCTACTCTTCTCTGGTTTACTGTTGATTAGGCAAAGCTCCAACAGCTGGTGACTTGATTCAAAGGTGCTAAATAGTAGCACAGAAAAACTGTGGTGTCTCTGCTTGGTCTTCCTGATTGTAATATCAGGAAACCTTTCAGGTTTAATATTTTTGGTAAGTTAAGCTATGTTAAACTGCATGCTTAGATCTAAGGGGGTGATACGTGTTTATGTTTGGAGACATCATATTTGTTTTGAAGGTTTGCTCATCTGTTAGAAAATGATCTCTGACAAGGTGCTCCTTTTGTCTGTGAGGGTCATTGAAAGTAGGCAGCAGTCACCTTTATTTTGTGAAGCAGAACAGGAAAGGCTAGGCTAAAAATTGCAGTCTGATGCTATGCTATTAAGCCCCATATGTTGCAGCCCACAAAAAGATGGTGTTGAAGAAAAATGTGCCAAGTTTGTTGGGAAAAGAACAGATAGCTGTAGAAAGACAGAAAGAGCTAGGGGTTTTTTAAGTTTTTAGTTGAGGTTGCAGCAACCTTATGATTGTAGACAGAAATGCTGATACAGGAGCTTTTCACAGTGAAGTGGACTTAATGTGGAGAACAGATAACAAGCAGATTTTTCTCAGAGTACCAAATATGTTGTGGTCCCTTGTGTTCTATGTATGTGAAGTTGAGGGGATTTTGAGTCTGTCAGAAGAGAGGTCATAAGGGAGAAAACAAAGGGACTGAAATTAATTTCAGTGCTGGTTTCACTTGCACACACTGTAGACTATCAGAGTGGTACATAATATTTCTCAATCTACTTGTCTGCTTCTCAGGAAAAAAATTATGCCTATCATTTATTTTCCTATTATGATGTTTAGGGAGCATGCCAAGGGTGCGTACTACATTAAAGAGATAGCAGTAGAAAAGTAAGCGTAATGGTCATTCAGATTTCTGGAAAAAAAAGGTCGTTTAACATAGCTTTTTTGAACTATAGCAGAAGAAGAAGCTGTCAAGGCTACAGCTCAATCCTGTTCTTTTATCTGTAATTAATTTTGTCCCATAGGTAATCCCATGATCAGCTAGATTTCCATATATACCCATATATTCCATATATTTCGATATATTGCAAAGCTTGAGTGTATACCTTACTAGCAAGAAATAGATTTGTTTGTTGGATTTTGTGAGTCTGCTACTTGCAGGGTAGATATCTTTTCTTACAATATAGCTTGTTGATATATGGTGATGAAACCAACCTCTGTTTTAAATAAGTTCTGTAAAAAGGATTAAATAGCCAGACACGGATGTCTGGATCACTGCTTTTATTACCAAACTGCTGCATTATATAACATTTTGAACAGTCATTTGTTTTTCTTTCTTAAATTTGTGTATCATCCCTTATAAATCATTGGTATCAAAATGCACTTAAAATTCTTCCTACATTTTTTGCCTGCACATTTACAGTGCAGAAGCCTGAGGTGCCCTTACAGATACTGATGCCTTAGGTTTTAATTTTTATATATTTTAGACTCTGCTGTTTTGGGTAGTTTTAGGTTTCATATTAAGTGCTACTAAGCTCTCTTCACAGAGTAGATAGACAAAACAATTCCTTCAATAGTTTGATACCAAGGACAACTTTCAGGTCCAAGAACAAAAAATATCAGTGAAGTGAGAAGTAAAAACAAGGAGGATGGAGCTTCATAACCCAAAGCTGTGGTTGGACAATTGACTCTTAAGATGCTAATGGAGCAGAACTTATGAAGGTGTGAGACCTTGTGATTGGGTGTCCATTTTTGTGACCACTTTGGGGTGCATCTTGGGTGTGGCCCTCCTGGACTCTTGTGCTGCCCAGGTGTACCCATTGTGGCCTTTTAATAAATACCTACTTTTATCCTTTTGCTCTGTCAAGTCTCTGTTCCAGGTCAGCCTCCAAAAGGCATCAATACTGCCTTTAATTATAAGACACAGACTACTCCTTGCAAATCAGTGCTGTTTTAAGCACTCTTTGTAACATTAAATAAATGTATAACATCCATTCAGTACAGTATAAAGGACTTCTCCAGATGGTTTGATCATGACAGATAACCTTATTTATTGTTACGACAGTACAGGGGCAAGCTGCACCTGTGGTCTCTTCCCCAGTCTGTCTTGCAGGCTTCTATTTCAAGCAGCAAACCTTACCAACACTTTGGCAGGATTGAATATGGCAGTTGACCTAACTTCAGACTGAAGCCATGCTCTTAAATTCTTGCTCCAGTTTCATGTCAATCAGTGCCTTATTCATCCTTTATACAACCTTTGCAAGTGTTTTCTTCAGATAGACTATGCCACCATTTCTTCTTTTATTTTACTTTCTTAGCCTTGATACTAGGACACTGCTCCCTTTTTCTGGTAGAGTGAACCTAGTGAGCCCAACTGTAAATTTTGATTTTTGTCTCAGTGACACATTTCTGTAAGGTTTTATGACAAAGATCAAAGTTACAAAGACTATCTCTCTAAAAAGACGTGTTATCCATTCCCTCCAGAAACACATCACAAGTACAGGAAAGGTTGATCACAACAGGTTCACTTGCCCAGGTCAGTGGAACATGCAGGTGGCTGAGCTGCAGGAGGTGGTGATAAGGCTGTATAACATCAGGGAAGCTGAGAAGGAGTTAAATAGCTGTTTCCAAGTACAGTCTGCAGGGAACACAGAGCCTGCAGCCAAACAGCTGAAAACTTCCCCCAACAGCGCACACACCATAGGAAGGGGGACAGTAATGCATAAGAATGGAAGCTTGCAATGGCAAGGACCAGCAGGAGAAAGAGACTTCCTTGAAGCCTGAGGTGCCCTTACAGAACCCATTCACTGCTCTGCAAACTGAAGAGGAAAGACCTGTAACCTCAGGAGAGCTGCTGGGGCTGAGTAATGCAGTCCAACCTGCTCCCTGTGCAACAACCAGGGCTGCTATGAGGAGGCTACAGGTAGTAAATAGTAGGTGACTTTTCTGAGAACTATGAAGGCACCCATTTGGCAACCTAAAGTGCTCTCTAGAGAGGTGTGCTGCTCACCTGCAGCTCGTGTCAAGGATGTCACCAAGGGACTAAAGCTATGTACTGACTCCTGGTTACTATCCGCTGCTATTAGTTTCACATAGGCACTGGTGATGCAGCCAGAAGCAGTCTGAGGAGTACAAGAAGGATTACAGAGTCCTGGAAGGAGCAGTAAGGGGCTCTGGAACACAGGTAGTTTTTAAACCGATCCTGCTAGTCAGAGGAAAGGGGTTTGAAAGGGCTGGCTGACTCCAGTGAAATGACAAATGGTGACACAGCCAGGGGTTTGTCTGTTACACCATGGAACTCACTTTGAGAAACCTGGTCTGCTGGGGACTGATGGAGCTCATCTATCAGAGGAAGACAACAGCATCTTCATTCCTATATTTGACAGGATGATGAAGATTTTAGATGAAACTTTGCTGGGAAAGGGATTTTAATCCATTCCACTCCTACCAGTTTGATGCCAGTGCCAGCAATAGATGCCCAGAAGCCTGTAGAGGTATCACAGGCCAGCAGGAGAGCACATATGAAGAGCAGCACAAAGGAATTCCAGCTGCTTCAGCAGTAAATTGGCTTCACTGGGGACACAATCGCTGTGGAAGACCAAGTAGCATGAGTAATAGCTGAGAATTTAGACATGTTCATGCCTGTATGGATCTTACTGGCATCACAGAAGTGTGGTGGGGCAGCTTCTGTGACTGGAATGTTGGAATGGAAGGATATAAAATCTTTAGGAAGAACAGATGTGAGATGGTGGTGTTGCCCTCTCTGTCAATGTCCAGCTGGAGTGCATGGAGTTCTGCCTGAGGATGGATGAGGAGTCAGCCAAAACTCAGGATAAAGGGAGTGTAGGGACAGGTGACGTTATAGTGGGCTTCTGCTACAGGCCACCTGACCAGGAAGACCACATGTATGAGGCTCTTTACAGACAGATAGGAGCAGTCCTTATGTTCTTAAGGTTCTCATGGGGCACTTCAACTACCCCAGTATCTGTTAAAGGGACAGCATAACAGAGCAATAGCAATCTAGGAGGTTTTCAGAAACATATTCCAGATCAAAACTTCCTTCTAAGTGGTAGAGGTGCCAACAATGTGTCCTTGCCTGTGGCTGGAACTAGGTGGTCTTTCATGTCCCTTCCCACCTTAACCATTCTATGAGCATGGCAGCACAATGACATACAAGTAAACATGCATGATGTTGCTTAAAACATTATTCTCTCAAATTTAGGCAAGCCCAGGTACTTCATTTTAAACCTCAATCGTTTCTGCACAACCCTGTTTTATTCTCAGTATCACTCCTGTGTTATTTTTCCAGTGCTGCCTTAATCCCTTCCTTTCTGTTAGATTTTTGTTAACATTTTAAAAACTTTTTTGATGATAAAATTCCAACAAGTGAAAGAAACCCATTAATCAAGCTGAAATCAGTCAGCCAGAGAGTTTGCAATTAGTTCTTCTAGTCCTGTCTTATTAACTCTTGGAATTTCTATATTATATTTTATCTGTGATGGTTTTTTTTTCTCAGTAAGTTTTATCCAACAAGCTGCAATTATATCAGTCAGCCCAGTTAAAGAACACAAAATATTTTTAAAATGTTGCCCCCTCTTGCCTCCCCCAAAATTAATAAACATTTTTTTTAAATGAAGAACATGATGTTCTTAACATCTTCAAATTTTAAAAATGTAAGGATATAATAAAAAAAAACATGAAAAAATCCCAATAAATAATGAAGAAAAGAAAAATTTTGATATAATTTGTCTATATTCTGCTGTGGTCCTGTGAACTAACACAGAAATTGAGATAAGGAAAGTTAAGAAAAAGTTAACAAATAAAAAGATTAATTGTGTACCAAAATGAGGCAGCAAAATGCTGAAACCCAAGTTATCACATACAGGTGTATCTTATATTAAAACAAACTCTTATTCATTTGTCAGCAGTGGTTGTTGTCTTGACAGTAGAAAACATTGTGATACTGCTTTCTGATTAATAACTTCCATTTGCAATTTGGGTGTTGCTGACTACAATGGAATAATTTTCAAAGTGACTCCAATGCTGTATGATAAATGGATGGATTTCAGGAAGAAGCCTGGATCTGTAGACAGTGCTGGCCATGGAGAAATTGCTCCTTGCTTGTTTTGCTACTTCTATTAAATTTTGTTACTTCTTTTCAGTTAAATTTTAATTCATTTTTCATTATACTTTTATATTTTCCAGGGCCTTATTAAACACTTCTGTATAGTTCTTGCATAAGTACTTTTCTGTTGTCACTACAATTTCAGCAGAAACTATTGAAGATAAGAAATGTTCCATGGGGTTAAAAGCTATATATTATGCTTATTGGCTTATCTCAACCACTTGTGTGAGCACATTATATTCAGCTTGAATTGCAGATTCTTATTCCTTTTCAAGACTAATGTTTCATTGGTTAACAAAAAATAAACTGTGGTCCTCCAGTTCCAACCTCATAGTCTGTTTCTAGATTAAAATCTAAGTTTGTGTGCTGTAGGCTTTTGGCTCTGATCACACACTGAAGTTTATTTTTTATAGGATTCTGAGAAATTTTCTTTAAATATTAGTTTAACTGGAGGAAAGAACACATCTATGGTGATAAATTAATCAAAATATTTTCATTGTTCTGGTCCCTTTTTGAGGAAAGAAAAATGTTAAAGCAGGATAAAATGATTTTTTTCCCCAAAGACTAAAGTATTAACCATATGAGAGACAATAAATACTATTCAGTATAAATAGGAAAATATTAGTGGTTTTTTGGGGTTACTAATTTTGTGGTAGGGAGCAGGAAAGGCACTGATCAATAGGAATAAGGACCACTACCCATCAGCATTTGGCTAGTGTTATAGAACTGCAAAATCCCTGTTGATATCTCCAGTAGAATCTAAATGTGCAGATAAATATTCAGTGCTGCACTGAAATTTATTTACTAGACAGCAGTGAAAATCAAATTGTTGGATGTAGATTAAGTGAACACAAGTACTCACCAAGATGTCCAAGTCCATGCTCAACACTCTCACTACAAGTGTAAAGGTGGAAACTCTTTTAAGTCTGGTTTGGTATCTGGAAGTGCCTTTCCCTTTCTTTGTTGACCACAGGGGAAATTTTGGACGAGGTATCAAACTTTCAAACTTCAATGAAGTTGTGCAGGAGGGTGCTTGAAGTAATTTTAGTGTTGTTCCTCTTTTTGATTTTCAGTTCAATATAATTTAATTGCTGTATAACATTCTTCACTGTAAGAAACATTTTCTAATTGCAGTTTTTTGTTATTCTTTTCCTGTGAATTATTCTAGCTTTAACTTACTTTCATAGCTTTAAGTTACTTTCATGACAATACATGGTACCATGTGGTTCTCAGCAAGTTTTGTGTCAAATATTTAGTGCAACTGTGTTGACATTCTGCCAGGCTCTTGGTGAGAGCTGCTTGTAAGAAGTCTTGTAGTTGAATTTGATTCAGTTTAAGGCAGGTCACAAATCTCAGTCACAGTTCAGTAGATCACCCAGATTTTATTGTCTGAGTTAGCCTCCTTTATGGCTGGCTTCCAAAACAGCGTATTGGAGTATGAGTTCAGAAGAGGCAAACTAGGAAACATGAAGGACTGAGAAGGCACCATGCTGCTAACATGCAATCTGTACTTTGCTACTCCTCTGCTTCAGCTCTTGGCATTGTCCCTTGTGAATAACAACAAATCAAACCATTAGAAAATTGATATGATTGTTCAGAGGAACAAAGGTTCTCTGTCTCTTTTGGAGTTTAGTGTATCTATTATCTCTTCCGTCTTCTTAATCAAGAGAAGCAGCTGACAAGTGTGTTAAATGTAGTAACATTTAGAAAACCCAAGATAGCAAGATTCAGGACTTTTCTTTAGTTCAGAGAATGCAAGTGACAAGCCCTAGATAAATTCTTTTTTCTTTTCGTTTAAAACAACCTACCCATAGTGCTAGTCAATATTAAACATGGCCTTTCTTGAAATCTGTTGTCATGTGGAAAACAACTTAGACCTACAGGTTTTATAGTATGCATATATCCATAGCAGTAGCATATACTCTATTTTCAGAATGAAAGTTGAAATTTTAAGTAGCAAGTTTCAGTATTAACCTTCTCAAGAGTGTATTGGTGTGTACTGCTAGCATATCTGATAACCTGAAGCAGCCCACTGAAATCTACCAGTAAATATAGTAATATCCCAAGTCAGTACATTCTGGAGTGTGTTTCTGTGCCTATTCTCTGGCAAAAAAATCCTTGGCTGCAAAAATTTGCAAGAACTAATTGCTTTACAAATATTATAAAATTTCATTTGGGCATGAAATATTAAAAATATTTATTAATGGCATTAACATAAATTTTCTGAATGAAACTGAAGTATTGCCCACGTTTTTCTGAATGTATTTAAAAGACTGATTGCTCCCTCACTATAATGTTAGTTTCATCACTTACTGTTATTTAGAATAAAACAATTCAAACCATCTACCAGCAATTGATTTTTTTGCTGTTAAATTCAGTGCTGTTTTTCAGTACTCCTCAGGTATATTGATTAGATTGGAAATTTATAGTATGTGTTTCTCAAACAAGTGTTTCAGAAAAATATCTGTCTCTTAAATGTAATTACAGATAGTGTAGTAAAAGACAATGAAACATAATAGCAATGAAGAAGGTGTTAACACTTGTTCTGCCATTCCTGGTTGCATAGTAAATCATGTTCTCCTTTTGACATTCCTTCCTATTCTGCTCTTTTTCTGTGCAATAGCTATCATTATTATTGTTATCTTTACTTATATCATTTTAAGTATATGTTTAAGTATATGCTAACTTGTGTCCATAAAATATTTGTAACGCTGATTTTTTATGACCGTTTTTATGACTGTTTTTCCTTCTTTATTTTCATATTGGAACTTGATTTTTTTGTCTTGTCTCATACGTCCTAGACCAATCTGAGTGCTGTTTTGATTTTTTTTTTTTAATTAATACATTATATTTCTTATTTCCACCATAGCCAGACAAGGTTTTTTCTTGTTCTCTGGAACGTAAACAGATTTTCCTCTAAGTTTTATCCCTTTTCATGCCAGAGTTATTAGCTGACATACTTATTTTCCAGACCAACTCTTAAAATTTTGTTTTCTTACCTTTAATTTATAAATTATATAATCAATTATTTATACCTTACTTCCCTAAAGAATCCTAGGCAGAATATTTGAGTATCCTCAGATAAGTTCATGCCACGAGGAAAGAGTTCTTGGGCATCTGATGCCAGTTAGCCCAGCTTGTTTGTAACCTCTCTGGATCCCTGACATGTCTCAGGCCAGCCAAGGCTGCCCATTTGTTGTATCTGTGGTGAATGACTCTGGTGCATTGTGCACTCCCACTTGCCCCCTCCACTGAGTTTACCTTGGTTTGCCTCTTGCATGTGCAGTCAGAGGCAGTCTGGGCTAGGAGACAGAAATAAAATCTAACTTCAGCTGTGTAACAGCCTTCCCTCAACATCAGCAATTTCACAAGGGTTTAATAATCATGTTGGCATTCATACAGCCTGGCTGAAATCTGAGTGGTGTGCACACACTATTACAGATCTGGTCCAGTTTCTCCAGGCAGGCCTACAAACACAAGAATATTTCTGCCTTCTGAAGGGCAAGAAGCAGATTTATGGCCTTTGCATTGTTACTAATAAAGTCCCATAGCTGTTCGTTTTTAACTAAAGAACTAGTTTTAGAAGTAGATGGCACACTGTCTTCTGGACACTAATTAAAACTTATTTTTGGTCCTTAGGTGTAATGACTACTCTTCTGAGATGAGCTCTTAATTAATGCACAGAGATCGTGAAAGTCCCACCTCTCAACGGTCATGATTGACATCCAAGGATACAAAAATTGCACTAATTGAGCTTTCCATTTATACATTTTCCTGCAGCCAGCTCATCAGAAAAGGTAGGAGAACAGATGAGCATAAGAACAGTTATTTTTCAGCCATCAATATTCTCCTGAGGGCAGGGAGGGGGGGAAAATCTTGCAGAAATGTAGAACATTTTTAACTATAGGAGCCAACTCTTCAGATTTTAGGTTTAAGATTTTTTTTATTATGAAAATTATATAGTTTTTGTTAATTTGTGTACAGTTGAATAATGGCACAGTATTCAATATTAAAAATCAAGAATCCCTTATAAGTCAGTGGGTAATGCTTTGCATCACAAATAATGTTGCATAGCAATACATACGTTCTGAACAGAAGTTGTGTGGTATTAAACTAAGATATTTCAATGGATGAGTAGTGGCTTTTTTCTTTTAATTTTAACCCACATTCAGTATCAGAGATTTTATAATATTTGTAAAGCAATTATTTCTTTCTAGATTCAATTTAGTACTTCAATAAGCAACTTTTCTTCGTGATTAATGTAACTGCATATTTTTCTGGGATCTGTTAAGATGAAGTCATTGAATAAAGTCCAGTATTCCTATCTGAGCTGAAGCCCACAAAAAGGTACTGAGAGGAGCAAGGTAGATGAAAAGAAATAAAGAGACCTGGAAGGTATCAGAGATATTTGGCAGAACAATTGCAATGCAAATAGTATATAGGAAATACAAGAAGCAGCCAAGGGGGGGAAAAATGGAAAGCAGGCCAAATATATGCCTACATAAAGATTTATCTATGTTTTAAAGAGTAATCCAGGGTACAATAAGAAGATACTCAGTCTCAGAAAACTTTTCTGAGGTTTTTTTACTGGATAACTTAGAACAATTTAGCTTATTTATTCCTTATTTACAGTTTTAATTTCTGATGACTTATAACAAATGTAGGTGAAAATGAAGTTCATGAAATAGGCATCAGATTCTCATGGAAAAAATCTGTTCCATTTCAAGGTTTATATTTTAGATTTACCTGGTTTCTCTGCTTGTTTCTAGAAACGGGAAGCATTTAATGTGTGGGGGAAAAAAAATGGACATTTTTCAAAATCTTTTAGGTTTCTAAATGACAGCAGTTTAATTGGGGGGGTTAAGTTTGAGGGATAGAGGATTTATACTTTCTGGGGGAATTCCATACTGAAGAAGATTAAAGTATAAATGCTTACTGACATATGCTTAAGACTGGAATAGAAACAGATCTAGCTGTTTATATCTAGATTAAGGGATCCATGGGAAAAACATGTGAGGACCAAGCTCTCTTTAACTTCTGAGACCTTTTACCCCTCAACTGCAGCATAAAGGCTATAGAGAAAGGGATTGAAAAGAAAACTAAAGCAAGGATTGCATAAGGGAGGTCCTGGAGAGAGAGCCATCCCATCAAAGTAATACAATAATTTTGCAACATCCCCTTTGTGCATAAAAGGGTTCTGAAAATTTACGTTTTCTGTGCAAGATTACAGAAGGAGGTAAACTGGGAGTACAGGTACAGAATGACTTAAGAGTCCAGGCCTTTTTATTTCTTTTAATAAAAATATAAGGAAAAAGTAAAATTTAGAGTTGGGAGTACAGAGAAATAACTGGAGGGTAGAGAAAAAAAATAGGAATTAAGTAATAAATCATTAGGAAAGTGTTTATTTTAAATATTCTTCATATCTAGAATAACTTTAACATTCTCCTAGACTATCTAGTAGTAGTTTTGCACTAATCCTAATAGTATAATTTCATCTTCTTTGTGAAGTAACTCCTTGTCCAAAGTAACCTATTGCAAACTTTTATATTTACCTATAATTTATAATGTTACTGTGAATTTCCATATTGCATGCATGGGTCGAAAAATCTAGGTATTAAGTAATTTTTTCTTTAAATTACTGGACATGCACATTAACTTTCTCAATTAGCCAAATTAGAGTGTGTATTATCGCCTCTCTAATTTGGCTACTCTGATAAAGATGAATTGTTTAAAACATTTTGGTAGAACCAAGAGACGTTTTAACTTGTTAAGGAGAACAAAGATGCTTTTGTACAACATAATATAGCTACTACCATGTCAAGGTCTAACTTTATTATCATGGCTCCAGAATTTGTGTATTTTTATTTATTTTAAGAAATACTTAGTACTTAAAAAATAAGTATTTTATTTTAAGAAATGGTAAAATCTCACTGCAAGTATCACTAGACTGTATATGTAGTAATAGCTATTAGCAAGAAATGTATTCCTACATTCAGAGTGCTGGCAGTGGCTTTAAAGTGTAGTTAAAATGTATTTTGTGCTAATTCAAAATAGTAGTTCTAGCTATAACAGCAGCTTTAAAGATCATAGCAAATGTCAGATCAGCTGAGGCCAATGTATACCTCTTACTTTTGGTAATCAATTAGACATTAATGATAGGTATTTCATTTTGAATAGCTGCAGCAATAATTTATTCTTAGGGTAACATGGTGGAGTCTAGTCTCCTTTGGCTTTTGGAACCGGTGAAATAACAGAACATCAGTCAAGTTAATAAAGTGTGCCCTTATTACACATTCTGCATCTGTACATAAACTGCCAGCATATGATCAAAGACTGCAGCTGTTTCAGTTATATCACAGTCACATCATAGACATTTTATAGCTACAGCAGAGAGAGTTCCAGGGACAACCCAGTCACCTTGAAGACATACAGAGTTCAGTGGGACCTCATTAAATTGCACCTTGATATTATATGAAATTGGTAGGACAGCTATTAGGTATGGTATATATAATTTCCATGCTAAAATTGGTTTGTATGCATGTTTTATGCATTGCCTATGTGTCTTCTCAAGAAATCCAGAGTTTTGTTCACACAAATCTTCAGAGTTCCATGTTTACACATTTTAATTTTGAACTTGTAACTGCCAAAACCAAAGGATTATTCATAGCCAAATGGCTGTGTTGTATTGCACATGTGAAGGCATTAATAAAATATGAATTACTAATTAAAATATTTCGAATGCAAGCTGGAATATTAAAGTGTGTTTTCACAGCTGTTGACACGTTTTTCCATTTCATCCCATGGAATAATATTTTGCTTAAATCAGTGGGTTTTGTAATTGACTTTTTACAAAAGAAAAATTTCACCTAGTCAATTTTTAGTTATAATCAGATGTGTTTAATAACAACAGATTACCTTTTCTATATAACCAAGTTTCAGTCTGAGAAACATGAAGAGGTAGAGACCTTAGTAAGAAGGTGATTCAAAGAGTAATTTCTGAAAAACGTGGTTTAAGTATTACATATGTTCCGCACAGCATAACTGGTGTATTGCAACAAAATTAAACTGGCTACTTCTTTGTCTAGAATTTGAAAGACTCTGTAACATCACCCACATTGTTGTTTTAGTACCACGTTAAAATTCACCAAAATAATATAACTTTATCATTTAGGTGGCTAAGCTCAACAATTAAATATAGGCAGCCACCTAATCTGAGACTTGAATCTTAATAGTTTTACAAAGCATTGCAGGATTTAATTCCTGAAGCAAAATGAAAATTAAAAAAGTGTCCAAGTTTACTCAAGCAATAGTTCTAATAAAAAATGCAACCTTGTGTTATTAGCTGTTCTTCCTAAACCTATTCACACTTTATAGGTAAAGACACATCTGTGTATTTGTTCTGATAATTCTCAGTGCCTGTACAAAGAAAAAGAAAGGTTTGTAAAACCAAAATAAGTTAGGCTGGATAATAATCTATTATGGTAACAGTCAAATTGCTTGTCATGTCATGAAGGGTTATGCTTTAATTAAGCAATAAGGCATGACAGGGTGTGAATTACAATGTAATAATTCTTGTCTAGTGTATTGTTAGGCAAGAGGCCAAAGGCCTAGTGCCACTGAATGATGCAGGAATGAATTATTAAGCTGTAATTTAAACAATTCAATATCATATTGCAATAACTGTAAAATATTGCACTCTAAATTTAAAAATGCATATTATGATTTTTCTATACTTAATTGCTCCTTCAGTAAACCATTTAGTTGCAAAGGCTATCACAGAAAAGAGGCATCTTCTACTTCATATATTATGTTTAGATTTCTATTGCAAATAAACTTTGAACAGAGTTGTTACTGAGAGATTTGAAATATGCTATTTTGATACCATTCCTTTCTAAAATAAACAGAAAGCATACAGTTCTGAAGAGAAAATGCTCCCTAAATTCTTACTTTGAATAGTAGCTATTTCTGTCCAATGAAAAGAAAGGGCTCTGTGAAATTACCTGGGAGCCTTAGAGCATTTAGTGTAGGCTTTATCACCTTTACTTTTTGAAAACACATTTTTTTCTTCTTCCCGTTCTTCCTTACTGACATCTTTTCAGAAGACACATCATGTATAGAACCCTTCAAATTTGTCTTTTGGACTAATGTTTTTTAAAAAGTTGTATGTTATTTAATTTTCCCCCATCTTCAAAAGCAAAGTCAATAAGAAGACAAAAATACAAGATTGAGAATGATTCCTCTGCTACAAAGCGCAAAATCAAAGATACTGTAAATAGTTGGAAATGTTCAATAAAATTATGAATATTGATACTTTTCTGCTTTTTCATCGATCATATGATACAGGTAGAAAACCCCATGCAGTTAAAATTTACAACGCATAATATTTCCAATAGAAATATTATGCTAAGAAATCCTACCTTATGGGCCATGTTATAAAGTTATTTCACAGTTTACATGCCTGACTGGAAAAAGTTCAGCAAGTTCCATGCCTTAACTGGGAGAAGTTAGAAGTCTCATCCATTGATACATTTCTTTGTAGCTGAGTGACCTCAGTCATGTTAGTGGTATCAAAAAACTCCCAAAACTATTTCTTCATACTTGGTAGATTCAATAGAACTGAACTAAAATGTAGGGGCTTTTCTCATTCTTTTGCATCACTTTTGCGGCAATAATGTAAATCAATACAGTTTCCAGATGTCACAGGTCTGCTGTACAGTTATCACTCCGATCTAAATCTCTGTCTGCTCTGCTCTTCTTTTTTTTCAGTCGCATTTTCCTGTTCAATTTCAGGCTGGCTGTTGCCTGATGTGCTACTGAAAATCAGATACAGGAGCAGTTTGCAAGTTGCAAGTTTGTCTCCTTAGCTGATTGAAGTTTGTTGTCCTTAAGTAAAATCAGAATTTGCCAGCCAACTTAATCACATTACACCGAATATACTTCCTTTCAGTGTTGCAATATTTGCTATGATAATACTTGCAAACCATGTTTAATGCTCCTTTTTTTGTCATCACTTCTGCACTCTAGTGTAGATGTGGCAGTAATAATAGACCTCATGTAAGAAAAGGGTGGGTGTTTCTGTTAGCACATGAACAAAGAGACAATTTTTTTCCATAACATTTGAATTACATGCAAATTTGCCTTCAAAGGATTCTTTGTACACTAAGAAAATCTGTCACTACGACACAGTTCACAGGCGGAAACAATTGCTTTAATTTTCTCAACAGTTGAGTAGCTTCCTATTCTTCATAAGTACAATTCATCAAAAAATAAAGTATGTTTCACTTCTGATATGCTTTACCCCAGACAGTCAAGGCATTTGCTTTTGTTTTCATAGTTATTAGAACATTTCTACTTGTTAGCTTTCAGCAACAAGTTTGCTTTAATCTTAGACTGCAGTCTAGGTAAGGATTCCCAGCAATTATTCATCACTAAAATAATTTTAAAGCTTGTAAGTCCTATAAACTGATGTTTTGACTTGCCTTCTCCATTTTTTAGTACACGCATCTGTATAAATATGACATAATTTTAGAAGAAAATTCAAGCGGCAACAAAAATGTTCAGGGCAAAGAATAATAAACTGCCATTTCAAGCTTCTATTTTCAAAATAGTAATACTTCTGATATTTGATTAGCAATGATATATTGTATGACAAAAGAAGAAAAAGGATTTAGAAATGGAAACTAAAAATAGTTGTGTAGTAATTTAATAACCTGGCAGATTTTATTCCATCTGTTAGGAAGAGTTTGAAAGCCATTTCCTGCTGCCATTCACACTGCAGAGACTTCAGAGTTCAGAGATGGAATCAAATGCCTGATGTGAAAATCTGCTATTATGATTCATATCCAAAGATTCATACCAATATCTTTGCATAGAATATTTTTAGGCTTATTTGTAAAAAGAAAACTTGGATCTAAAGGTTTAGGATTATTATTTATCTGTCTTATTGTCAATGCCACACATTGAGGCAAAAAAGTACCAAAACCATTTATTCTTTTCAAATTATGCAAATTATTGAAACTATTCTATGTGAGTGGACAACTCAAGAAACCAGGTTTCTCAGATAGGTGGCCCAGGATTGAAATTTCATGAACTTACTTTCAGGGTGAAAGTACTGTACAGAAAGAAAGTACAGTGTGGTATTGACCTGTCCTTTTTTGTCAATCAAAATGATAAGCAAACTGGGGGACAAGAGCATCTGCCAAATGAGCGGACAGAAGGTATAAAGGAGAACATGTGTAGTGTAAAGCTGTAGCTGATGAACTGGCATTGCAACAAACCATGAAAAAGTATGGGCATGCAGTTTTCTGATGATGGCTTAGCTGAGCAGCCCACATTTATCTGTATACAGCTGGATAGATGCTATAATTGGTTATTTCTAGGTGATACTTCACAGGTGTTTGATGTAAGAAAGCATAAATCACTTTTTGTCTTTAGTAACAGAAAATCTGTACGACTTTTGGTAATGTTAATCTAATTGACAGTATCAGAGTGGGGGAGTGAGATCATACATTAGAAGTGTACTGGGGTCCAGGGCACAAACTGCTGTCAGCACTGTGAACTTGTTTTACACAGAAAAGGGTCTTTTGCATTTAGTCATTCAGGAAAAGAAACAAGGGAGCACTGAAACCTCATTGGCAGCTGGAATTTGGGTTTGGGGTTTTTTTTCCCTAAGGTGGCCAGAAGAAACACATTTAAGTGTGTTTATATTTGAAAAAAAAAATAATCTACCTTCCTGTTACACAGAGTTTTCATAAAAAAATTAAAACCCTTATGTAATACACTTTCCACCATTTGCACATTCTTATGCTCTTTGAAAGTTTTAAAATGCTGTGGCCCAAGATTGTTTTATTTCACCTGAAATGCTAACTAGAAATGAAAATGAAATAGTTCATTTTAATCACAATAAAAAGAACTACTGACAGTTCTACCTGAAAGAGAGGGGGTTTTTTATGTTTGTCTTTTAGAAAATTTCATCCCTAATTTGTGGGAACCTTTGCAGGTATATGATGAAAGAAGCATGAGTATTTATTCTGATTCTGCATGATGTGCACTTGCTCATATGTTTTCAGAACTGGGCTAAAGCAGGGATTTAAGGGTATAAGTACTGGTGCTAGATTATTGATCGACCAAGTTATCTGCTCTGTCAGATAACTCATTTCCTGCCCAGTCTCTGCAAAACAAATGTGATATTTATAAATACATGTTGATTGAACCTGTGTTGTTGATGATCCCAAGTATAAGAATCTCCCATTGTAAAGAATCACACTGGCATCATTTATCAGGCCTAAGATTAGCCTGATGGAGTAATTAGAAGCTCATAATACTAGATTACATCACTAAAGCCAAACTCACAATGGGTTAATATGTTTTCTTATTGCAATAATTTTCTTTTGTCACAATAAATAGACCTTGGATATAATAAGAACAGCTAAAGCAAACAGATTTGTTGGTGTGCAAAAATGTGCTTGGTGTGTGTTACCTAGGCTTCTGAATAACCAGCTGTAAGCAAAAGGACTAGGAGAGTTATTAGCACCATGCTCTAACCAGCTGAGCTAGTCTCAGTTGCTGACCCATGTGTCCTTCAGGCTTTAAGTATAAATAATAGACTGCAATGTCATAAAGTACATTCTTAAAACTAGCTTTAAGATACAGTTTTCCATGTAGAACAGCAATGAAATGGTTTCCTTAGATAGAACAGGTGTATATGGACTTGTAATTAATTAATGCTTATTTGTATGAGGAAAACTTAAGCTCAACTTTTCCTTTGTACAAAGCTTATTCTAAGAATTCCTCCCCTTGCCCTTTGATTCAGCATTAACATTTGAACAGGTATATCTTGTGATATAATGTTTACTTTTGTCACTTAATTTTCACATAAAAAAAGTCGATCCCAAATGTGGCACTCCTGCATATGTGTCCACATTCTAGCAATGATTGCTAGAAAGAAATAACAATATATTCAGAATTTGAATACCTGGAATCCATTTAAAAAGTAATTGTGAAATAAATTAAATAATTTTTTATTCCTAATGATGCAGAAGATGTGAAAATGAAAACACTATCTCAAGCATTGCATTAGTATTATTTATCTAATCCTTCTACTTTCTTTCAATTGTGTGCTAGAAGATTGATCGACTCAGACCAGATTTTAGCCTTTCCATTTATAAAGCAAGGATTTTTTTAGATCTATAACTGTGTGCTGCACACCCCAAGGTGGCTTGAACAGCCAATAGGAGTAATAGGGGTGATTAAACCTTGTCACAGGGGGTTAGATGTGCTGCTTTCTTCCTACATGACAGGCTGTGACAGTCAAACAGCACTGAAGCAGAACAAACGACAGTGGCAGTTTGCTGCAAGCAGTGCTACTGTCACAACTCCCACTAGAAAGCTAAACACTAGGTATTCAGCTCAGGGAAGTTTCAAATAGACCATGCAAATTCTGGTTTCAAAAATTTCCCTGCAAATCAGTAGTGACATGCATTAACTGCAGAGTGATTGTGTTATTGCGTGAGTGATTGTCCACTGTCGGACGCTGGCCATGATCATCGTTTATGAGTGACACCACTGATCCATTTACATTTGTGCTTAGCTGTTCCTGTTATGGGAAATCTCCCTTCATTTGAGAGAGCTGCTGTGCTAATGCAATTAGAATGAAGGTTATCATCACTCTTTAATGATTGCATGGGTTTGTCACTCTGAGTAACTGTGTACAGGATGTGACAAACACCATGCCACCTGACTGAGCCCAGGATAAAAGTATATATTCAAATATATAAGCTTTCATTCCTGAGTAAAAGGGGCTGACTTTAAGAAGACTACAGAAGAATACCTTTGGATTTTTAAGATTCCTTATGTGGCAAAAGTTAACCAGGAAAATGCACCCCAAAGTTCAGTCTTCTCAAGTATAGCATTCCAGGCATTTTTAACTAAACAGGAGAGGGAAATTTTGCAAGAAAAGGAAGCTAAAGATCTTAGTAGGCTGCTTAAGAGAGAGGCATAGTATGCATACTTTGTTCCTCATTTTAAGCTGAATTAAGACTGTTTTCTAAACCCAGAAGAGTAATACTGTATGACCATATATATGTGCACTTAATTATCTAAGGAAGGGTAGAAAAACATTGGGAAAAGTTCAAGAGAATCTCTACAAAATCATTAGCAAGATATTATAGGTAAGAATATTTTCATTATTTCAAGATACATCTTTTCTGAATATGGAAGTGTTATGCTTAGATTTTTAACTGCTCTCACATAAACCTAAGTAATTTTGAATAAATTCTGGTTTAAAATTTTCAAGTTATTGTTTGTTGCTTTTAGCGATAAGATTAGATGAAATTGTCTCACTTTAATTGAAGATTACAGAAGTGTAGTTGATGTTGGACTGAAAATGTCCCATTTAAAAGTACTTAACTCCTCCTTTTGTATTTATTTATTGAAAATTAATCAAAAATGTTTCCATTTCTGTTCAGAAAATGTTTTAGTCTTTGAATTTTTTGTTACTAATCTTTTCCAAAAGACAGTTCAATTAGTTTTTTAAAATTTGTTTTTCAGCAAACTATCTCTTTATTTTGCATAGCTGTAGATATTAAACAAGTAAAACTTGTTTAATAAATATTTTCTTAAGTATTTTCTCATAAGTTCATGTCCTGACTGCCACACCTAGCATGGTTTACAATTCTAAAATCAGTTAAGAAAAATCCTGTCCTTTTAAGGCAAGAATGCTAAAGCTTATCTTTGACATGGTCATGTGCACCCATCTTCAGCCAGCTACCCTTGCACTGCCAGATATGTTGCTTCTTGCAACTCCTGGGCTCTACTTCTCTGCTATACCCAAAGCAGTAACAGCAGTGATAACGTTTCCTGGTTTCAATACTGATATGATGCTCCTCTCTCATTCCAGGCCATCTCTTCACTCTGTTCTTTTCCAGCAAGCTATATGGGATTTTACAGGGGAGAGATTCATTCTGAGACACACAGTCTCTCTGACATACCTGTCCTTTCCTTAGCCCTTTTATGCCCTTGTTCTTGATAGGATTTGAGACGTGCTGGGAGGGAAGGATTTGTAGGCAAAAATGCCTGAGAAACTATATAGGGAGCATTGTTTCCATCTGGCCAATGTTGTGTGGTTCGCCAGAGAAAAATTCATATCCATCTGTCTTTTCTGGGGACGTAAGAAGAGATTGCTCTCTAATAAATATTATCAGTGCTCTGGGCAGCAGCCGGAGTGGTTATGAGATGAAGCAGAAGTTTCACTATGTAAGTAGTTAAATGAGAAGTTTCCTTTTAGAACACCTTTTCAGCTGCTGGTGTCTTTTTTTTTTCCTCACTTCTCTTCCCAGATTTTTCCCAGAGATTCAGAGGGTTGGCTGGCTGGGTGTCATAACCCAGTTAAAATATGTAGCTGAGTTAGGACTTCAGCCTTATAAATCAGGACAGGAGTTTACAAGGGAGAAGGATGGTAATGGCTGTCTGAAATTTGCACTCAAATTACAAAAAAAGTATCAATGGCAACCTCAACAACATGAATTTGTTTGCGTTATAATTTCAGCCCATGAAATTATTGACAAAAAATTATTACGATTTGAAAGTCATCCTGAAAAAACAGACTTAAGCATTCAGTTAAGAAGCATCTTCTATTCAAATAGCAATCCAGAGTATTTGCACAAAGAAGTGTAATTTGTTTTAAAAGGTGCAATTTTTAAGCAAAAAAAGCTAGAGGAGGTGATGCCAAAGCAATATGAAATGGTTTTTAATTGGAGAAATTACGTTAGTAAAATTGACAGCAGCTGAGAGTAATCATGTTCAGAAAGCTACTCAGCGGTTTGTTTAAAATAAGTCGTTAAAGTCATGATTTAGTTGTTCTGTCTTGCTTATCCACCACATAAGCAGTTAATACAAAACATTCCATTTTACTGTTATGAAAGAAAAAAATGTGTTTTTTTAAAAGAGCTGTAAATTAGGTTGTGCTGGAAGCACCCATTTTCTTGCCTCCATCACTGCCAACTCCCACTGTTTTCTTTGATAAATGATTTGCAGACTACTGTTATTATTTATGTGTTTTACAATTACTACGAATGACACCTCCCCTTCCTCAGCCCTAAGCCACAAATCTGAAATGAATAAATGCTGTTTATTGTGACAGTCTGCCTTTTGTCTGTGGAACAATGACAAACTACACCACTGACAGCCAGTTGCCGTTTTTAACTACTGCTCTCAAGCTCAGTCTTTGAATGTTCTTCAGAACATGACAACAGTCAGTGTGGAATAAAATGAGTGAGATTGTACTGTGTTTGTTTAGCATGCCGTGACACCATTGTCCAATACATTGAGTAAACAGGAAGAATAAATTACATAACCACAATGGCTTTTAGTTCTCTGTATTTCATTGAGATTTGTGCAACTGTGGTTGTATAAAAATTAATATATTATTGCATTTTAGCATCAATCATTTTGATATTCATATAGAGAATTGCCTTCTTACTGGAATTAAGTGAGGGAAGAGAAATAAAGTGAGCACTTTTAATTATTTGTGAAATCTAAGAACATATTTATTTTTTCTACCTGAGCTTTTCAACAGATCTAAAGGCACAGACTTTATCTGTATGAATTTTATAAATGTCTTCTGACCTGCAGGTACTCAGTTTTTAAGTGTTAGAATGGCCTGTTTAATATCTAATTGTACCTGGCTGAGCAGAGTTAGTAGGTCAATCAGTTCTTATATTTTGACTAGATCTTGGCTTTGATCTAAATGCAAACTTACAAATATGCCAGAGTATTTATTTATTTAATATAATTTTCTCTCAGAGTTTGAACATTAGTCTAGAATTTCTTTTTCTTCTAAACCAGATGTTATCTGTTTATTAATGCTCCTCCTCCCTTTACACACACATGGGGTACGTGTGCACATGTACGCATGCACAAACATACAGCAATGCTAGTTTATAATCCTTTTTCTCTGTATTTGTGTTTGTGTGCATAAATGAGTACTGCACTGGTGTTTTACTTAACTGTCTAAACTCCACCACATCACAAAGGATCTTCTGACATTTTTTTTATTTTATTGGAATCTTGTGCTACTATTAATAATGGAATAGAGACGTCTAGTGATTACCTTAAATTTTTGTTCAGTGTAAAATGCTGTGTCCAGTATCTGACCAAAACTCTTTTCCTCAATTGCATACAATATTCTGACCAATATAGGTCTTTTAAAACTCTTCATTTACATATGATGTTCTTTTTTTTTTTTTCTCCAAGCAAATATAATAGAGAGAATATGAGCAAATTCCAAGCCTGCTCTGGTGCTGCCAGGTTGTAGAAAATGTATTTCTAATTGAAAAGACATTATTCCAAGCAATTGCAGTGTTGCTTGGAATTTACCACAATTTCATCCATTAAAAACAGCAGCTAATTTTTTAATGTACCTCCGATAAAAACTTTGCCTTCTCCTTTCCAACTATCTGTATCTCCTTTTATATTATCTTTTCTAAATTCTTTGATTTCCCTTTGAAGTCTCCTTTACCTCTTTTTTTTTTTTTAGATTTCCTATCTTTCTCCTTCCAAAAACACCTAGATAGGTTCTCACTGTAGTTTTCTACCAGCTATATAGTGGGATGTATTTTTTTTTCATTTTTAAATACAATTAAAAGCCATAAAGTAGGGAGCAGGGTAGCTTCAGAGTGCACAGATTCTTGTCCATGCAACAGTCATTCCTCCAGGATTGAAATTGTACTTATACCCAAGAAAATCCTTCAAGAAAATCCATTAAATAATGCAGGGTACTGTATATCTTTGTATACTGATTACTAGATAACATAATTTCGTACTCCACTCATCTATGAGACCACTAAAGACAAGTAATATTCTTGGATATTTGAAAGAACTATTTTTTAAAAACCTTTTTGAGGGTTAAATATGGTGAAGTACGTTAAAATATAGCATGGCAGTATAAGCCATTAAAATGGAAGAGGGTGTGTGTTTTCTGTGGGCAGGAAGTCAGAGTTGCAATTAGCTTCTCCTACCAATAGCCTAATCCACACAGAAACCAAAAGAAAAATTCTGATTCCAGCCTTTTTAGCTAAGTAGATTTTTGTGGTGTTGAGCAGCAGGATATTGATGAGTGAATCACATAGTATGGTAATATATAAAATCAAGAACAGACATGTATAGTGAGGAAAAAAAGCAAATGGGACATTCTCATCTAGGTATTCTAATCCAATAGAGAACACTTCATCCTCTTGCATTGCTTCCTGGCTGCTTCACATATTCCCATTTGAATAAACAATGTTGGCTCATTCATGGAGCTGAAGTATCCTTCCTAAAGACATAAAGTGTGGTTTAACTATTTCAGATAATATCTAGGTAATAGCCATTATCTAGCTATAATAAGCTTCTTGCCATCCATCAGTAGAGCTATCGGAACATTAATGAGTTCCTTTTGAATCTGGAGAGTACTTAAGCTTTCATGATAGTTATTCACAGCTGTGTATTGATTTGGGTTTTTTCGCTTTCACTATGAATTTTACTGAGATGATTTAAGAAAGTCACCTTATTAGTAATTTCCTGTGTATTATAATTGAAATTTCTTGATAGTTTAAAATAACGTTTTTATACAAGGACAATGGATTATCTCTCAAAACCTTAATACAAGGCATGTAGCACTGCTTCTGATATTTAAGATGAAGATCTAACAAACCTGTTCCAAATTAAATTAATTGGTGCATACATTCAAATGACAATATGTACAGAAATTAATAGATACTAATAAAAATGTCAGTAAAACATACGCCAAAGTTGCCTTACTAGTTTAAAATAGAGAGGAGGCTTCATACTTCCTGGAAACTTCTGTTACCTATTTTAAAAACTCCAGACTAGAAATAATTTGACCTGCAATATGAACTGCCTGAAGTTAAGCTTTCATCAGGAGTGTGACAGTGAATTCTAATTTTCCAGGTTTAGTTTCGTAATGTGATTTTAAATGTTATAATCTATGTAGATATGAAGATTTACATGAACATAAAAATTTGCTTTAGTTATAGTGGTCTGATTAACTTTTCTCTTTCTCAAACCTATAGAGAAATTGTCGTTTCACATAAATGGAACAGCTTTAAAGTAACTTGAAACAAGCTACAATGGTGCTGCTACTGTTAAACAGAAATCTTTCTCATGCTTGTAAAACTTTATTCAGGGTTGATGTAGTCACTAGCAGAATAACAATCAATGGGATCTTTCTTCAAAAGCAGAAAGGTTGAGGTCCCTTCATTAGGAGTGCTGTATCTCTTCCCCACTACTCTTGCCCAAACAGTGTAGTTGCTAAAGCCAGTGCTGTGTGTATTCAGCTTCTCTTTTCCCCTTTCTAGTTTCATTCATAGCAGAACTGAACACCATGGGATCAGTGAATGTCTCCTGTTTCAAGTGACAATAAATTTAAAAATAGGAGTATACAGTCATTTTGACAATCGGCATTTGGTATTCTAATCTAATAGAAAAGCTTTCATGCACTAACATTGCCTCTTGGCAGCCTCAACAAATCTTCATCTGTGAGAACAGTACCATGCCAATCATATGACAGTGCTATTCACACTTCACTTTGGGTACATAAACAGGTTTTCATTTATAAAGGTATTTCTCATCCTTGGGACATGTGGTTACTAGTGATATAAACTGGGAACAGTAACGAGGAAACTGTAAAATTACCAAAAAAGGGGACATTAATTTAGACCCATTGTGGTAATAGATCAGAAATCATAAAATAATTTTCCTAAACAACTCACTTGAAGCACCCATACGGGTAGCCTATATTTTCTTTTTCTACTACCTTGAGCATTCTCTGAGTGCTGCTCTATGTCTCACATTCATAGATTTTACTGGAACATTGGCATGAAAGTCAACAATGAAAATCAGCAGAAAAATACAGACATAGAATTTGACTTGTAACTGCCAGACAGTCTAATTTTCCTCCAAAGTTGCCTTAGGTGTCACATCATGAGTTTGAAAAACAATGTGGAAGCACCTTTAGAACTGAATGTGCCTTTAATTAGTACAGTCACCAAAATTGCATAAATAGAAATATGTCTTAGAATGTTGCCAGTGTCAGTTTAATTCCTGATCTTAATCTCTAAAGTTACTACATTAAGTATGAAGTAACAGAGCAAAGCAAACCTCAGACAAGCTGCTATGTGATTGAGAAGCAAAATGAAACAAAAATCTTGGAAGCTTTATAAAGTTTTCCAGAGATTTCTTGTTACCAGTTGATTTTCTATATACAATATCAGAAACCATTGTGAAAAAAAGCATCCATAGTTTTGGTAAAATTATGGTAAAATTATCTGATTTGACAACATATTGACCATAAGCAATTTGCATTCACTTCAACTCTAATAGAATGCTAAAGTCAGATGGTTTTCAGTAGGATATCTTACAGCTAAGTACCTGCATTCTATTGATGTCAGCAGAAATTACTCAATATTCAAAGATTTGCGAATTATTCTTCTGTTGTCAAGCCAATGTTTCCTTCGCTAATAAGGAAAATTACAAAACCTAGGTCATATGTGGTTATTAGAACCCCATAAAATTCAATTTTAAAAATGTAATAAAAAATTTAAGGGTTTTAGTACAGATTCTCTTTCTTTGATTAGTTTTCCATCAGCATGAGAGTTGACAAAATATTTAAAACTTGTTTTTAAATTCCACTACTGTGTTCAGAATACTAGGTTGTTCTCCAAGCACTGGAGCAGTGTAGAATTATCAATGCAAAGAGATTTACTGATAAAAAATAAGGGATAAAGAGATTAGAACTAAAATATATGCTATTTTTTGTAGAATATATAATGAAATCCCTATTAATATGTAGTCTTGACTATGAATTTTCAGCATGGACCCCTCAGACTTTACAAAGGATTTTAAAAATCTTTTTGGTGTAATTACATAAATATGCAAAGGACATCTTTTAGTTTCTGACATCTTTTATGTTATCTGACAGAAGCTTGCTGCAAATAACAAAAGAAAGCAGTGTCTGTAAGGATGCTAAGTTTTCTCCAGAAAATACACTGCTCCTGGTGCTGCTAAAAACCTCAACATGGGGAGCAGTTTACCAAGGAGAAAGTATTAGCCAGTGGTGAAAGTTTATTGAAATTTATTCTATTATTGAAGACTAAGGACAATTATGAGGAACACCATAAGAACCTGACACATCAAATGAAAATAAATTCAACAGTAGCTGGTGAAATTCATCCTTCCTAAGAGGAAACCAGTACAGACTGCAGTGAGTGAATTACAGTATCCTTTATGTACTGAGAGACTCTGAATTAGACGTAGCCTCTCTGGACAAAGATCTAGGCACCACTGTAGACAGCTCAATGAAGACCTCTGCTTAAAATGAATCAGAGGTCAAAAAACTGAATAATATTTGGGCTGTGTAGGGAATATTATGAAAAATATTACAATGTTACATAAATTGATGTACATCCTTACCTTGACTGTTAAAGTCCATTTTGGTCAACTCTTCTGTGAAAATTGTATGAAGAGGAAAATGGAAGGTTATTCAAGGGCACCTATAGTTTCCTCCTGCTTAGAAGGGAGAAAAGTAAAAAGAAATATGACATTCTGAATAGTAGTCAAAATCTCAACTGGATGTTTTCTTTTTTCAGTCTCAATAAAGATATTAGTTAGAAGCATGTTCTTTTATGAAATGTACTATTATCTTTAGCACTTAGCACTTTATATTCCTTTCAATTTGTGATTTGTGCAAGTGTTTATATAAATGCTACGAATGGGTTTTTTCAATTTGTAGCAAATGCTCTTTTAAGAACAGGAAGGTAAAGAAGATAACTGTTGAGGCTACTTCCCTAGACTTCTGTGTGTTTTGCAGGAATGCTCTTAAAATTGTGATGGCAGAGCGGCAATTCAGAATGCCTTAAGAACAACCCAGTAGCCAAATGCTCCTGTAGAGCACTTGCCCAAATAGATTTTCAAAGCACTGTAGTACCCTTAGCTGACTACAGGGATTAGAGCCGTTTTAGACAGTGCACACTTCGCATTTGTGTATATTGTAGACTCTAAGTGGCTAGAAATATGGGTTAGTTATGATAATAGCTGTTGGAAAAGGAGACAGTTATCAAATGACTTTTTATTATTGTTTGATAGAGGGACATTATAGTGGAAGATCCTGTCACAATTATCTGCGCAATTAAACATCAGAACAAAAAAGAGTAAAATGAGGAAAAGGCTCAGAAACCTTCTTTCTACCTTCCTTGCTTCTCTTTATTTTCATTTTTCTTATTTTTTTACCCCTTAATCTTTCTCTTACCTATTTTCTTGAGTTAGAAATGTTATTCCACAAAGATGAAGACTTCTTGATAAATTCTTTTTTTTTTTTTACGCTGTCTGTTTATTACTTGTGCAATATGTAGAATAATATGTTCTCTTTTTTTTAAATTTTCATTGCCCTTTGTTCCTGGAGGGATTAATAGAGTTCCTTCTAGTCATCCTCTTCATCCTGGGAAAAATACTACAGCTCAGCCATAAAGCAATATTTAAAAAGAACAAAATCTAAGTAAAATGTGCTTTATGTTTACATTTAAAATTTCTAATGAACATATTCTTTAATCACATGCAAGTGCAAATAAGAAGGATCATCATGGGTGGATAGACCTGAGACTTATCTATCTTTAAACTACAAAATAAAAACATTTGTCCACACTACTTCTTAAAATACCATTATGAGCTGAGTTAGCTAAATTTTACTGAACTTCAAAAACATGTTGAAAGGGCAAGAAATTAAAAAATGAGCTCCCTACTGAAATCTAGGTAGGAAACAGACAGTCATAGGTTTCTGGGTATAAGAAGTACGACAAAAATGTTGGAGAACTGAAGTGTGCTCTCAATTGCCTGGCAAGATTTCATCTGAGATATAATGAATTAAGTTAGTGTCACGGGTTGATCATTAGACAGTTTTTGATTGCTACACTTGCAGTAGTTCTTAAATATCATGAAGTACAAGTAGTACAACAAATCCATTGAGAGCCAACGACTAAATGATTGCAGTCTCATTTCTAATGTCTTTTACGGCTATTGTATAAGAATTGGTCAAGAAATATTAGATTAGTTCCATAAATGATGTTTGAATCCATCTCTTTTTCCATTGTACCCTGCCATGAAGTAATAAATTAAGATAAGGGGGAAAGTAAAAATTTAGACACCATCTGCATGGTAATGACTCCGTTTTTTCTCATTCTAAGGTATGTTATTTAACCAGTGCTTTCTCTGTTAATTATGTGTAAAAATGGTGGTATAGAGTAAGCAAGATTCTTTGCTTTATCAACTTATAAATACATATAACTGAAGTCAAAACCTCCTATGTTCACAGTAAAATACTTATTAATCAAATATGTAATGATCTGAGAAATTTATAGTTTTGTTTTGATAAAACCTATTCTTTAAAAAAACCATCTTGACTGATGTCAGCTGCATTATGTTCCTTCTTATCTTTTATATTACCTTTAAATCTTCAGTGTGATACTGGGCGCTGCTGCCAGGCCACAGACCCATACTTACAAGGACTTCCCAATGGATTATTTCACAGACATGTTATCACTTTGACTGTTGCCTCTTAAAATTTCAGCCCAATTAATTCCCACACTTACTGAAAAAAAAAATTTGCTAGCTTATCAGTTAATTCTTTCAAAACTCTTCTACTTTATCTGACATTCTGATTTTAAAATGATGGGTTTAAGAACATTGTTAAACATTATTTCTAGTTACTGTCAACAAGGAACTGATTTCATTACCATGTTCATGTATACAAGAAGCTTTCTGCCTACGTACAGAATGAAACTAATTTTTAATTATCTCTGAGATTTTTATTTGTGCTGGCCATAGTATTTTGTACATATTCCTCTTAATTTTTTTTTGTTTCTTCTACCTGTCAATTTTTTCCTAATTATCATAGACAGTTTCTGTTTCATTTCAACTGCCTAATGTGTCGTTCTTGTAACTGGTTTTGGTTTCATTAGTGTTTCTTAATTGTTTATTCTTCAGGAGCCAAATTATGTATATTTCTCTTTCAGACTTCACATTTAGGGCCTGAAAATTATGTAGTCTACCAATCTGTAGTCATGCAGTCTGTGCTTCATGATTTATATGGCACGGTGAATGATCATCAACCTACCTATACAGTTATTTTTAGAAGACTAACTTACAATTAGAGCTTTTATTGTTTTAAAAAGAATTTCAAACTGCAGGCAAGCAGAGAAATATCTTCGAAATAATAAGATTTTTCTCAAAGGAGAAGAGTAGGCTTTAGCAAAGATCAAAAAAATTCAAATCTATTAAAAGGGACTCTATGTGTGAGAAATCTACAAGAGAATTACATGAAAGTGGTAGGAGCAACTTCTGAAATGTGTAAGATAACGCTGAAAAGTAAGTTGAACCTCAAGCTGCCATTTATTTTCCAGCTTGGTGATGTCACTGTGGCTGTCACAAGCTGTGTTGCATCGCACATGGGGCTGGAAGCCTCGTACAGTAAATCCTTGTTCTCCCTTTGATTCCTCTGTGCCTTATCAGAAGAGAAATACACACATACAACTATGCATAATACAAGGCAGTATTATTTAACAGAGTGCATCTGTGACATATGCAAACCACTCATTTCTTGTTAATATGGCAACAGCAGAAAGTCTCCAGAGGTTTGTCCAGCCTTATAATGAGAGGCCTGTGTTATGTGCAGTTCTGTAGACTCAGAAGTGGCCATGGATTCATCCCCTGCTGTGAAATTTGGCTGCTGCCTGAGGCCCTGTGGAAATCATGTTTCTTGCTATGCTCGACCACGTGCAAGCCTCCCTGCTGAGAAAAGCAAGGAAATTTGCTGAACTGCGTTCATTTCTCTCCCTCACCATCTGAGACAGAGGGAAAAGGATCTGCAGGGCAATATTTCCATCCTGTTTTTTATTTCCAAGAAGGAAGTAGGACAGTCACCAATACATTCCTTAGGATGTGTTGACTGAGGAAGCATTAAGGGACTTGATTTTTGGAGGACAGTCAGACAGACTAGGCAGATGGAGCAAACAATCTCAGCAACTATGATCACATTGAAAAGACAATGGAAGAAGCCTTGAATATTCCTTTCTCCTCAAGAATTTCCAAGAATGAGGTGTAGGAGAAAAATGAAAGGTGTATTGTGAATCATCCTGGTTTTGTTACAATATGCTAAATCAATGAAACACTAAGAATCACATGCCCATTTTTATAGTTTATGTATCTAATCTCATTTAGTCAATGCCTAGCCCCTCATTTTTCATCTGGGAGATGAGTTCCAAGAGACAGTGAAATGTAAGGGATTGAATGCTGAAGAAAATCTGTCAAAATATGTACTTTAAAACCAAAATAATTAGTTGCAAAAAATACTCACAGAAAAGGGATTTTGTTGCTGAGTGCTGATGTGTAGAAAACACAAATCAAAAACTTACTATATTCCCCCCAAATGTACCAAGGGATTTTATCTCCTAGAGTTTGTTTTATTTTGCCTTGTACACTGAAACAGTAACCCTGGAATGAAAGAACAAAGATGGTAGATAGTATAATGGACTCTTTGGAATGCACTGATGTGGGGGGGGGGGGGGGGGGGGGGGGGCGAGTTAATAACAAGTTTCTTTTCTTCTTTTTCAGTCGAATGGTTCCTTTAAAGACCTTTAAAGAGCTTATCTGCAATAATAGTATGTAATTGAAAGTAATGAAGTAAAGACAATTTTATTTGTTCTTCTTTTTCAGTCTAATGTTTCCTTTAAAAGACCTGTAAAGAGCTTATCTGGCATAAATAGTAAGTGTATTGAAATTAATAGAGCTGTGATAGTATATAATGATTTGAACTGGTCAAAGGAGAGAGAAAATGTTGCTGATAATGATAATAGCGAAGTTTTAATAAGCAGGCAAAAGACATGGGTTTTTTTGGTGGTTTATTCAGTTGTGCCACAGAATTAGGTAATAGTGGGCACCAGGACAAGACTGAGGAGAGCATTACAGGCGTCTATATCTGGAGAGAGATCCTTCACAAATGAGAAAATCTAACTTGTAGTGAGAGAAAAGAAGGCACTATATAAATACACATTGAAGAGGTGTGTGCTGAGAATGATTCCAGGTGGACTGGAGAGAGAAGTTCACAGAAAGCCAGTGCAGAAGTCAATGGGTCCTTTCTCAGTGATTCAGAAAGGAGTGTCTGTTAAAAAATAACATACTCAAACAAGAACAAAAAAAATTGAGATGTAGCTCCCACCAAAAAGTAGAAGGTAGAAGAGTAATGTAGTAAAGAAAATCAAATAAAGGAAAGAATTTAGGTTTTTAAGTATCTTTTTAATATCTGTATATTCAGCCATATTTTTAACATAAAGAAATAGCTAATAGTGTTTGTATTTGTATATATATGCAAGCAGGTGCTGTTAGGTGTAAATCCTTTGTTCCTTTTGAGAAATAATAAGCATAATAAATCTTGTAACCCATAAAACACTGCATTTGCTTTTTTTTCTGTCATATATACATACATGCATACACTATATATGTATACATACATACATACATACACACACTAATATTTATCTTTTAAGTAGAATACTGTGTTTTCAATTTATTTTTTAAACATAGCTTATGACCTAGTTGCAGACTGATGAGTGCTAACATTTGTGGGAATCCTATAGTATTCTGTCTTAATATCTTTTTTGCAATAAGAAACTGCCAGAAATTCCTTTGCCAGACTGCTGAGCGCACCAAAAAGAACCAAAACCCAAACCAACCCTCCACCCCACCCCCAAAAAAAAAATTGTTTCACCTATTATCCTTATAATAGTTTGGAGACAAAATATGTAGAATTATGTGAATATATAACCAAACTGCTTTTGAAAGCGATTATATTTCCTGGTTCACATGACATGGTAAAATATTTGTTTTCATTTTTTTCCCTTTTTAATTATTTTTTTCCAAATCAATTGATTATGTGAAGTCATTCCTTAAAGTCAAGAAATTTTCAGTAAAAAAGGTTAGGTTTTTTTCTGAGGCAGGAAAAGAAATCTAGTGTATTTAAATTTAAAGATTTTATATGGGAATTTGGAATTGCTAAGTCAAGCAGTAGGTAAATAGAGATAGTGCAACTAATATAGAATAGTCTAGTGCCTTAAAATTGAACTTATACATATAAAGAGGCAAAGAAACCTACTCTTGTTGGCAGTTGCATGAAAGTGAGAAAAACACTTCAAATATTGCTATACGGTAATTCTTGAGTATGATAATACATCTGATATACAGTACTCTTTTTACCTCCCTAAGGTCAGCTTCCTTTAGACCACATGAATGAAAAAAACCCAAAGACTTTCTCATTAGGACTTAAAAGAACATTTTTCATCACATCAATTGTCATCTTGGCTGCATTATCTGGATTATATTTTACTTTTTTTTTAATTGTTATAGGTGACTATTCAAACACTATCATTTCCAAATCTAGTAAGGTTTTGTTTTTCTTGTTTTTTAATATGTATTAATATAATGCTTGAAATTCTCTGCCTAGTTTTAAGTTGTTCTATAAAATAATTTGCTATATTCTTCCTCAGTGAATTTTTGCTATCTCAGGTGAATAATCTCTGAGGCAGCTCAGCTCAACTACATAAAACAAGTAAAGGGTGTCATGTCATTGTGAGCCCCACTTTTTTATAGTATTTGAGTTTAAATTTTAGAAAGAATTAAAGTACTTTCTAGGTAACAGTATAGTCTGTATTACGGCTTTTATTTGTGACTTTGGGAATAAATTGCAGTGTGGGAAAAGCAGCTGAAAACATAGATAAAAGTCAAATGCAGGATTATTGTAGACCCTGTCAAAATAAATGGTAGAATATTTTTTAGTATGTAATTAAATGTCAAGATTTGTGAGTTAATGGAATTTCTGTAGTCACATCAAGGTCAGACGAGCAATTACTGTTTATGAATTATCTGAAATCTTGTATAGCCTTTTCTAGCTAGTCTTATAGCATCTATTTATATTAGACATCTTTGCCATTTCTGATGTTTCTCCCCCATAGTTTCTGTTAACAGCAATGTGGTGCATTTTGTCAATTCTGTAGTTGTTTGCAAAACCTTCCTTTATTTCACTGAAGTGCTTGCAATTAGCCCACTTCTCCCCATTGAGAAGCATCTTTGTAATAACAGCTTTCCTGGCAGAGCTTTTGTTAGGGAGATTTTAAAATCAAGAGTCTACAAAGGTTGGGAAAAATCCAATCATACAAAAGTTCAGCAAATCCCTTTCAAGGTCGTATCAGTTAAGATTACATAGATTTTCCACTTCAGCAAACAGTAGAATTTTGCATTTTTAGGGATGAATTCAGAATGATAGAATTAATAAAATAAACTAATTCTAAAAGAAATTGTTTGCTAAACTCAAAGAAAAGCCTGGATGCATCCCCCTACCCCCACCCTCACAGTCTTTAGTGGGGTTACCTTTCTCCCCTATGTAGCCTCTTGTATCACTTCCTTTGAAGTCGTTCACAGCGTTTGCTTTGACAGCCACTGGGTGTGGGAAGTATAAGGCTATAGCAAGTATCTCCATAGCATAATCCGCCCAGTCACTGTTGGTCACTGATCCAGCTGCATGCAGCAGCTTAGTAGTCAAAGGGCATGGTAATTCCCTCCTTCTCTCTTTTCTTTCTTCCAAAGCAAAATCTTCACCTGGTGTTTTTGATTCATGCATTCTAATTATGATGGCTGCCATCATCAGCCCTGTGGGTGACACTAGAAATTCTCTGAGCCAACAGCTAATACCACAGCTTGTTAAGCAACCATGTCAGCCTGATTTTAGGGCCCATTTTGCAGTTCACCGCAGGCCTATCTAAAAGCATCAGGAGTCTCCGTCTAGCAGGACAGGCTCATTGTCTTTCTAAATGTCTCCTTCTGATAAGCAGATCCAAATATGGTTCATTCACTGTGGATTTGAAGGCACAGTGGGGAACTTGGCTCACATAGTGGATGCAACAAAATGCTTAATATTTTCACTTGGTATAGAGCTAAAGAACCCAATTTTCAATTTCAGGATACAAACATTTGCTCCCTGACTATGATCAAGAGTTTGAAATTTAAATCAGAAGTCTTCGAAAGCTATTCTAATTCTCAAAGGAGCAGGATTTCCCATACTTAGTACAAAGAAGAAAGTCCTTGGTTTGTATCAGAGTTTGAGCACACAGAATTCACACGATGACCAGAAGTATCCTTTGTTGCCTAAAGATATTGTAGGAATTTTTTTCTGAATAACTTTGTGTGAAGCATATTAACCTGAGGTTACTAACAGCGTTGTGAATGCTGCAGTCTGATCTGCCTGGTAAACTTTATTTGCTTTTAAATTATTGTTCCAAATACATATTTGTCCATGCTGCTCTATGTATTTCTTTTTAATGTTTTGTCTAACCCAAGCTCTGGCAGTAGAAGGCAACTAATATATTTCAGTTGCAGGAAATGAGAGTTTTTTCAAAAAGTATACTATTGTGACTCTCTATATTTAACTGAGTCTCTGATCTGCAAACTACTGGTTTTTATAGCTAGAAAGAGGGCTAAGGTTTCTCTGACTTCAGAGGCATATTTTTAACCAGAAAACAAATAGGTGGCCTTTCCTGCCACATAAATCCACAATTATAATATTAATGCAACAGTTTTTGCTTTCTGAGAAGAAAATCAGTTACTTACCAATGAGGTATGTAAAAGTGCTTATCTTGCAGAACTATCAGTGTGAACCAGTATGCATATGGGAAGAGCTAATTTAAGATCTCCACAGGAAATTAGAGTGGCTCTTTTATTATCAGCAACCATTTCCTAAATACTGTGTTGCTTTTGGCTTATGTTCCATTGACCTATAATAATGATGCTGCAGACTTGTTTCATCTCTTTTTAAGTTGCCAAACTGGCAGCCATGCCCGTCTGTAAGCTTCCTTACATAGATAACGAAGAAATCAATTTTTTTATAGAAAAATCTAGAATTCTGTAGCCCGAATTCACTTCAGTGATTGTGTTAGCATGTGTAACATGCTATTGGAAAACTTCTTCCCCTTATCCTTCTCAAAGCATTTTCAATGTACACCATAATTGTGCTTTGACTGACTTGTATGTTTTTCCATTTTTGCTGTGTAGATTCACTGTTGTAACCAAGTATCTGAGGCAAATGTTTGTGGCTGCACAAGATGATAAAAAGAGATAAAGACTTGACTGTGACAGATAGGGGTTAAATCTCAAAAAAAAAATATGTATCTCTCTAAATATTAAATTTAACTAAACGGGCAGAATTTACATATTCCTTATTTTCTATCCACTTTTCTTCTAATGTGTCTAGAAGGTTTTTTAATATGGTATTAAATTGTGACAGAAAACGAAGTACAAAGTGGAGCAAAAGCTATTCTTGTAGAACTACACCAACTTCTACAGACTTAAAATAATAGATGTTGGGATAGATGTTTAAAATTAGAAAAAAAAAATCGGATCATTCAGAAGGAATAAAATTAGTCCCATCATGTGGAACTTATAGGAAAAACAGGTAATCAGGGTCAGCCAACATGGCTTTATGAAAGGCATAAACCATGCCAAGGCATGACCAGCCTGATCTCCTTCTATGACAAGATGATCCACGTAATGGATGAGAGAAAAGCAGTGGATGTTGTCTACCTGAACTTCAGTAAAGACGTTGTCATCAATTCCCACAATGTTCTTCTGCAGAAACTGACTGTTCATGGCTTGGTTGTTTGATGGGTTAAGAGCTGGCTGGCCTCAGAGTGTGGTAGTGAATGGAGCTAAATCCAGCTGGCTGCTGGCTGCAAGTGGTGTTTTGCAGGGTACAGTACTGGGGCCAGTTCTGTTTAATGCCTTTATCCATGATCATTACTAGGGGGTCGAGTGCATTCCAGTAAATTCTCAGAGGATGCCAAGTTAGGTCTGAGTGTTGGTCTGTTGGAGGGCAGGAATGACCTATAGAGTGATCTGGACAGGCTGGATTGATGGGCTGAGACCAACTGTATGAGGTCCAACAAAGCCAAGTGCCAGGTCCTGTACGTGGCTCTCAACAAGCCCATGCAGTGCTACAAGCTGGGAACAGTGGCTGTAAAGTTATACGGTAAAAAAGAACCTGAAGGTGCTGGTCAACAGCTGGCTGAACTTGAGCCAGCAGTGTGGCCAGGTGGCCAAGAAGGTCAGTGGCATCCTGGTTTGGATCAGAAATAGCATGGCCAGCAGGACGAGGGCTGCGATAGGAATAGGGGAAGCTGAACCTTAAATACTGTGTTCACTTTTGCACCCCTCACTTCCTGAAAGACATTGAGGTGCTGAAAAATGCCCAGAGAAAGGCAAAAAAGCTGAAGAAGTTTTATGAGGAGTGGCTGAGGGAGTTTGGGTTATTTAGCCTGGAAAAAAAGGAGGCTCAGGAGAGACCCTGTTGGTTTCTACCCTACCTGAAAGGACTCTGCAGAGAGGTGAGGGTTTGTCTCTTCTCCCAAGTAAGCCATAGAATCAAATGGAATGGCCTCATATTGTACCCAAGGAGGTTTAGATTTTGGATATTAAGAAAAATTTCTTCACCAAAAGGGTTGTCAAGCATTGGAAAAGTCTGATTAGGGAAGATGCTGAGTCACCACCCTGGAAGTATTTAAAAGATGTGTAGATTTAGCTCTTAGGAATATGGTATTTTGTTAGAATTGGCAGTGCTTGGTTAATGGCAGGTTAATGGTTGTTGGACTGAATGATCTAAAAGGTCTTTTCCAACCTAATTTTTTTTTAATATGAGATATTTTGTGGAAGTAAAAAGATAGCAGTAAGCTGAGGATTCATTCTCACTGCTGTGGCATAGAGCTACTTATGGAGAATTGTGTTACATTGGATCTACTAATGTGGTTTGTTAGCCTTAAACTTATTTGAATTTTATTGAGTATAGTCTACACAAGGTCATAACAGAGCTTAAACTTGAGTCCAGCACCATTTTCTCTTCTTCATTATCCTAAAATATAAAACATCTCTTCCCTTTATGAAAATATCTTTCTTCACTGTAAATATTGTTAGATTGCGGGTAGGAGTTAACGCAGGTAATTCCAAAGTGAATCAGCAAAAGCATTCCAGCATTGTTATTATTCACAATTATTCACAAGGATTTCACAAAAGTGTCCTTCAACTCTAACCAGGATGCCATTAAGAAGACCAAAACCCCACAATTATTATAAATCACTTTTGTTCTTAATTGGTTCTCATATGCAAATTCTTAAAACTTGTATTAGCAAGTCTTGTATTTTTCCATATAACTTTGTGTGAAAGAAATACTGGTTATGATTTCAGTACTCATGGACCCGTCTGCATGCTGTCAATCAAAGTATCCTGTCTGGACTTTGTTATCTCCCTCCATTCTTTGCAGCAGGCTGCAGGCTGCTTTCAGGTCTCAGAAGATATAAGCCTTTCCTTTAAAAATAACTAAGAGCTTAGCAATGAATAGTGCTGCTGCCTCAATTCCTTCCATTATAACATCCTGCCTAATGCTTTTCACTTTACTTTTTATTTCCTTTGTAGTGTTGAGATCTGGGAAAATTAAGATCTGTGGTACTCCGTATTCAAGCATAGATTTGAGACTTGCAGCTTGCAGCATTCTCACATGATTTCTGCTATTAATGAATGTAAAAACAGTTTTTAACCAATCTCCCTCTTCCTATTTCCTGAACTAAGAGATCAGTAGGAGAAATTTTCCATGCATAATGTGAAGAAAGAGTAGCTTAGCTCAATGTGGTTTTTTGGTTTACCATTGATCAGAGGAGATGAGGAGAATCCAAAATTTTTTCTTATTTTTTTTTTTAATGACTTTCTGCCTGGACTTACATCTCTAAGAGAAACATTTTCATATTTCTGGTGGTAGTGCTGGCAAAGAGCTATTAATTTCTTCTATAAACTTATTTTAATGAGTTAGCAAAATGCCTGGATGATTATTGAAGAGTAATATAAGCATTGTGTAGGAAGACTTAACAGGAGGAAAAAACAACCATGAAGCATCCATTTGAGTACTGGTCAGCCACAGAAAGGTCATTATTATATTAGACTGTTACCATTAAGGCTAATGAGAAGGTGTCAAAGTTGAAACTAGAGATGACCACAATATGTGCAAGTAGTAAACGTGCTGTTCTTTGTAGAACTTCAGGATCAGAGGGCATGACAGATCATTGCAGTGTATCCTGCTTTCTTGTGAAATACATAGCTGGCACTGAAGAATCAATGCTAGTAAAGAGG
Source organism: Certhia americana (assembly GCA_018697195.1). NCBI lineage: Eukaryota > Metazoa > Chordata > Aves > Passeriformes > Certhiidae > Certhia > Certhia americana. Next base: position 33,117,328 of record CM031860.1, read on the forward strand.
CTTTTTGATTTTTTTAAAATATGTGCATGAGCTCAGTCTTCATCTGATTCTGTTTGGGACTTCTAAATCATCTCATTCCTGCCACTCATAAAATGCTTTTCTTCTTGTTGCAGCACAATCTCACAGCACATGAACTATGTATCTCTTCATTAAAGCAAGATTTGAAGATATTCTGCCAGTATGCATTATCTGCTCCAATTCCTAAATATTTAGTCTGTGGGGTCAGGACAAAAGACACAGACAGTCCATAACAGAGTCTGAAACATGTATGGTGTGTGATGGGGTCTCAGTATCCACTTTACAAATCTACTCTTATGGACTCACACTAGTATGAAGATGTAGCCATAGTTTCTTCTGTTTAATGTAAGTTTATTTACCCATATTGGTAGCTTGGTAGCTGTCTTATAAATTGCAAGAAATAGGAGAGAAATTGGAAGCGCCCTTGGTGGGTGTCTCAGCATCCAACAGTACTGGGAAGAAGAGTCTTAGAAAATAAATAAATCTTAGCTTTTTTCTATCCTTTTGTATTAATAAACATTCTTCCCTGCTGAGAAGAAATTGTTGTAATTCTGATGTCTGTGTCAGAGATGCTTTAGCAACTTTCCTGAACAATTTGCCTTTGAATATTTTATCCGTAATTCCTAAACCTGACATTTCATTTTTACACTTAGTATGTATTTAACAAATAACATTTATAAAGGATTTAGAATACTGTAAAATATATTATATGCAGTGAGAAAGGACAAAAAAATTTGAATCTTTCTAAATATAATGAGGTCTGTAAAAAAGCAGCTCATCAAAAATGTAAATGTAACTGAATTACTAAGTTCTCATTTTCTGAGAGCAGCAATTATATAAACTTGAAACTGGTGGCTATAATCCTCAAGGTTGGATTTGATTAATAAACCAAATGATAGCCTGCTGATTTTAAAGTAAAAAGCTGAATAAATACATTTTGCCATTTTCAGCAATAAAGTAATAAGCTAGAGTAATTGTGATTGTCATAAAATAATGTTAGAAACAATGTCTAATACACTTAAAAAAACCCCGGATGTATTAGATGCTTAGATAGGATGGATTTCCATCAAACACATGCAGAGTTTGAATCAGATTTGGGATGACAGATATGGTAACAAATTATTCATGGCATAAATTATGCCCTAACTGGTGCTGCAATAGCAGTATTTATTTAATCAGAGCATAATCATTGTTTGACAATTACTTTTAAAAATTTCCCTGAAATCAAATAGATAATATTTGTACAATTATAATAGCTCAGCTATGCAAGCAATTGGAAGACTTACACAGCTGTCCAAGGGAGTAAGGACCTAAAAGAATTCGGCATATCAAATCATCACAATACAGTAACTAACAAAATAAAACACTTTCTGCTAATGAAATTACTTGCATATTAAAGAAAGCAGAGACTACTATTTGATATCTTAAACCTCAGAATCAGCTTGCAAGAAACAGGGAAGCTGGTAGCCAAGTAAATTGCATGGGATAATACAGGTTGTTTCCTTTCTGGTAAGGGTCATTTCTCGAAGTGCTTTAACTCTTCAGAATATAACAATGGCCACAGCAGATCAGGCAGTAGTTTTATCTGACCTCTGAGTCTGTTCACTAAGACTGGCCATGATGGATACACGAGGAAGGAGCACGTGTCATTCATTCCCTAATATTCTTCCAATTACCAACTCTTCTAAGCTTAGAACTGTACAGAGACAGATGTGGTCATACGTGTGTGTCTTTTTATTTGTGGGTCTTTTTTTTGTCTCTCTTTTCCAATATCCCCTCAATCCCATGAAGACTCTGCATGTGTGTAATCTTTCTTAGCAATACCTTGTTTAAATATTCTCTCCTTTTCTTTCAAGTGTATCTTCTAGTTTCATTATTGGTCCCTAGTTCTTGTAAGAGATGACCAGTCCCTATCCACCATCCCCCAAGGACTTTAGATGTAAACTTTTGAAACACACACAAATACATCTTTTAATAAATAAATGGACCTTAATCTATGCTGTTCTTCTTCACAAAACCATGCTCCCACTATTTTGATAGCTACTAAACTCCCTTCTGAACTTTTCTGAAATTTCTGAGATGGGAAGACACATGGTATTCAAGGCATGGGAAATCACTTATTTCGTGTGCAATGAAAATAGTACAGTGATGTTCATTGAGTTTTATCATGAGGTGTTCCTAATACCTGGATGACTTTCTGCTGCTAACCTTAACTTGCCCTTTGTGTTAGAAGTCATTTGCAGAGTAACGTTATCTCAACTGAACCACTCTGTATCTCTAGTGGATCATACACATGCTTCATGATTCTTCAAAAGAGCTTTAGGGTTTGCCAAAGTTATGATTCCCAAGTAGAAAATGTCTATTTATGTGAACATTAATCAGAATATTCATTTACCTGGCAGAGACATCTGGATTATATAGCTATGCATTTCTTCAGATTTCTCCTACCTTCCTTCATTTTCTTTGTAAGTAAGGAAGATTTAAGGAAGAGATTTTATACTAACATTAATAGTAGATACCTCTGGGTTCTCTTAGAAAATCTGAGTGAATACTATCTGGCCTGAGGTGTTTATTGCTTTTCATTTTTGTCACTGTGTTCTCTAATAAATTCTACAATTTCTGTAATGTCAGATCCTCTGATGATTCTCTGTCAGACAGTGAGTAGCAAGGGATTGTTCCTAGTTCCTTCCCCAATGAATGCAGGGAATTAACTTAGTTTTTCTGGAATGACCTCAGGTTGTCTGACAATTCTTTTGTACCATCCTCATAAACTGGTGCTACAGAATCCCCAGAATGCATCTTTTTCCTGACACATTTTAAGAAAATTTTATTATTATTGTGTATAATCCCAACTTTTCTACTAGTTGTTCCTCAAACTCCCATTTTAGACTGTTTGGTTTTGCTTTTACATTTAATCTGCCAGATTTCATTGTTCTTTTTATTTCATTCATTCTAATAAGATCTCAAGTATTTGAAGTGTAATTCCTTCTTTGTCATAACCTCTTTAACGCTTTTTTGATTGGCAATATGCACCTGGGATTTTTTTTTTCCAATGTAGTATCTTTCAATAATTTCCTTATTATAATTCTCGCAGTGTCTGTAGAGATTTACTTCTCTTAGTTGCCCTCTGTAGCTTCTTTTCAATAAGTGTCCTTAAATTTATTCTTGAAAATCCTGAAAAACATGGTTCCTGAAATCTTCATGAGGAAGAAGGATACTATTTCACATTGAGAAGCTTATACTGGACATATTGCAGCATAATTTTCCATAATTTATGCTGACTGGGGTTATAATGACAATGTTATTTTTATTTTTCAATTCTCTAACAGAATAATTATATCAGCATGTACCAGAAGGATATTATTAAATACTTTCTACAAAAAAAAAAAAAAATTCTCTTTTCTGACCTTCATTAGAAAGTTCTAAAGTTTGATCTGGTACTTCCATAAAAGATCCCTTATAACAGGAAAATATCAGAGTTCTTAGTGCAGCCTGTTGTCTAACAAAGAAAGCAATTCAGTTTTCCAGGTGAGATGTTTTAGTTTTAATAGTGTATACATGCTGTCTTGACACCAGGGCAGCCATTCCTTCCTTGGCTTTTAAATTATGGCACAAACATTTCTCATCGATTGCAATTTTAGAGCCATTTGAAAGCTCAGATTTGGCCCCATGGTTTCACTGTGCCTGTACAATTGAGGAGAATAACTTCTGTGATGGGTACTATTATGGTCATTGTGTTCCTGTGAGGTGGACCTATGCCTCTGCTGAAGCTGAGAGAAGTGTCTGTAGTCCTGAGTATTGCTGAGAGGTTTCCGTGAACTCTCAAGGTATAAAGTGTGCTGTTTCCTCTGTTCCACGCAGGCTATGGAAATGTACCAGTTTTTCAAAGATAACCTATTTAAACCACTACTCTATGGTCAATACATAATTTCAAGAAATAGGCTGTGTAAAGAGGGGCTTTGCATCAGGCTTCCTGAGTTTATGGAAATAAATAATCATCCTCTGATGGTTTCAAATCAAGAGCTTAAGTGCCTTTTTCCAGAATTACAGTTTTATAAGTGTGATTCTTCAATTGGGCGCTTTTTGTCTGCAAAATTTAAATTCATGGAGTATATTTTTTGTCTACAGGATACCTATTTTGTGTGATTTATCATCTTTTATATTTAATGTGTTGTCCATACTTTGACTGTATATTATTACACAGAATTTTGGGGAACTGAAAGTTTCAGAAATCCATTTCACAGCAACTACTTGTACTGCTCCGAGTAGTATTAGCATAGCAATATTAAAATCATATTTATTAATGTCTCTTTCAGGATTTTATAAAGTACAGGCAGCTTTTCTCCAAACCTTCTCAATTTTGTTGTTAATTTTTATCTGTTTGTCTATTTATAGGTACTTGACTTAGACAGTGGTATTAACAGAATTCAAGATGTAGCCCAAGAAAAAAAGTGAAGAGTGGTTTGTCATGAAAATGGCAGCCCTTTACTAGTGATTCACCATTTTATCATGAAACCATAGGTCCCTAGTAAATCTGTTCTTATACCTTTACAATCTGTGTATACCTTTGGCCACAGTCAAAGACAAAATCATTGGCTGGAAGAACTTGTGGCGTGGCCCTGTTCATGAAACTTTAAATTTGGTAAAATTTGCAAATACCAAATGGCAGTAGCTGAATACTCAAGTCTTTTGACTAAACTGATGACATATATGTTTTTATTTTTCCAAGTACTTCAAGCACAAATTACTTCTTGGCCAAGAAGAATATCTTTTCTACACAACCTTGAAATTTTCTGGAAAGAAGCTTTTACTGTGCTGCCTGTATGTTTCACTTTTAATTCCCCAGTCCTGTGTAGTAGAATAGAAGCATATGTAGTTGTAAGCACTCTCAATTACTTCTGCCAGAGCAGATTATATATTGTGCCTGGTTTAGCTTTGCTTAATCCTTTTTGGAAAGTGTAGAATTTAATTCTGGTAAAAATGGGAAACAATTAACCTAGAAACAGAATGGTTTAAAACAACATTTAAAAAACAAAAAATCATTTAGTTGCAGACCCCCCAAGCACCACCATGGGCAGGCAGGGCCACCACCCACTATAATGGGGCTCCATCCAACTTCATCTTGAACACAGATGGGGTGTTCAAAACTTGTCTGGGCAGCCTGTTCCAGTGCCTCAGTAGCTTCTGAGTAAAAAATTGCTTCCTAACATCTAATCCAAATCTCTCCTTTTTCACTCTAAAATCACTCCCCTTTGGCCTGTAGCTATATCTCCTTGTAAAACCTCTAGCAGACATTCTCCTGCTGGAGAAAAGATAGTTGTTACTATTTGCATGTATTCAGTGAACTGAATGGAGCCCAAATCCTGTTTGTAGTTTCAGTTTTTGAGCTTGTTTGGATCTAAAGTTTTGTTTCCTAAGTCTAGCAAGGGATCTTCAACCTTCTTTCTAGGCAATTTAATAAAATTCTTTATCTTCTAATTCTCCTTTATTCTTTAAGTGGAACTCATCTCTGCCTGTAAAAGCACATGGGGAAATTAATATTCTGAACTGTAATTATTCTTCATAAATTCCCAGAAGAATTGCAGTAGATAGATTCCCTCTTCTATTAGGTAGAAACAGTAAGATGTCTGTGTTGTTCAGTTTTTCATATGTAGACTTTGTTCCAAGGAGTCTGTTATATTTACTAATGCTGCCTTCTTGGTCTCTATTCCAAGGGTTAAGAAGTCTCCCTTTTAACCATTCCTTCAAGATCTGAATGTAGTGATCTCACTCTCTATCAACAAAATATTTAATCTGTTCTTTTATTTAGCTATTCATGCATAATGTCTGAATTAATGAAATAGTAGGTTTATTCCAGGTACTTTAAGTAATTTTCTCTCAAATATTATTTTGTTAAACATATTACTGCAATAAAAATAATCATGTCAGCCAAAAAATCAAGGAAATCTAATAGCTTATAAATAAGTTCTGAAAGCTGGACATTAAATTGCTCTATTTCCGCGCTTAATTCAGATCTTTTTCCCAACTGTTAGGCAAGTCACTATTTACATAAACTAACTTGATCTAGACTACTAGTTCTGGAAAAAAATTATTAGTCTTAATCCAGAAGAACTAATAGAAAAAATTATACAATTTCTCATTTGGGGATGCTGAACAGTTTTCTGTCCAAACTGCATTAATAGAAAAGTGTATGCAGCTAAAAAGAACTTGTGCAACTTTTAAAAATGAATCTCAGTTTTTGCTGCATTACTACAGAGTTTCTCAGACTTTTCTCACATGCAGACACCTTGATCTTTAGGCCACATGTTCCCAAGGCCTATGTGCAGGCATTCGTGCAGATATGCCCTCAGTTTGTCTTGTTCCTCCATCTTCTACTACCTCCTTTCCTTTTCTTTGAAGATCAGGCTATACGCTCTTTCTTTTAATGAGGCATGAAATTCTCTCTTAGTCACTCAGAAAAGGGTACTGGGAATTTACAAATATAAAAACTGTTGTGAGACTCAGTTTCTCACTTTGCTCTCCTAATCCCTATCAAGTCAATGTTAATTGAAAGAGTGGGTATTTCATTCTTTCACACAGACAAACATACCTATATTATCACTCTGTCAAAACGGTTGTTTGCTACTCTCTGAACAGACCTCACTAGTTCAAGCTGCTTTCCACACACTGCATTTTCTAGGTCACTGAGACCTCATTAGGTATTTCAGAGCTGTGTTTGCAGATTCCTAATACTTGTAAGCCTGAAGTATTCTGTCCAAATGCTGAGAAACAATCTTTAAGCTTCATTCAAATGGCATGTAGTGTGCTGTTATTTTTCATTAAACATCATTATATCTGTAAATCTGGAATTAAAAAGTCTAGCCAGAATGTTTATGGCTTTAATAAAAAAATGAAATCCTCAGATTATGACATTTGAGAAAGATTCAAACCAGAATAGTGCAATTCAAAATTTATATGCTCTTACATTGCAAATTACGATTCGTCTTGATTTTTTAAAATAATTTATAGTACCTTTTCTGAAGTTAATTTCAGTAAATTGCATTAATGCAGAGGGCACATTTGGAAGTCAGCTTTCAGTCAAAGACATTAGATTACAAATCCAAGTTACAAATACTTTTCAGAATACATAGTAAATTTATGCTTCTTTGGTCACCAAAAATACACTGTTATGAATATGCTGTAGTTTATGGGGGAATTTCCTCCATGATTGCACTTGCTGAACATTAAATTTAGAATTTAGATTATCTTCTGAATTTATATAGTCTCTACAGAATTGAAACTACATCATGTCAAGAATTTTCTGTATTCAGACTTTAATCAAAGATGAAAAGGATGAAGCGAGCAATCAGCATAGCCATTCAACAGAAATGGGTATTGTACACTCAAGAATGGCACCAGGAACCCCATGGGGAAGTGACAGGATGAGACTAGGAAATGTTTGTGACTAACAGGTTGCAAAAAGTTCTTTCACTTTCTAATGTAAACAGGTTCAAATTAGCCATAGTATAGCACTTCCCCTAGGGAATATTTTAACAAGAGAGTTATAGAAAGAGGACTGAAAATCTACCATGTCATCTAGTGCCCAACCACAGGTAAAATAAATAGTTTTCACTTCTCTTGATTTCAGAGATAGCAATTTATATTTCTGAATTTCAGCATGACATTGAAAATGTAATCTGTTGCAATAGCACCTTAGATTTTAGAGGCTGTTCAAAATAAGGTATCTCTTCATTGCCCTGACTTTCAAATCCTAAAGCACAGAATGGATTATTTGTACTACCTGCCATCATCAAATAGCAGAACTTAATGTCATTGTCAATTGCTCTCTATCTATTTTAAAGCATAATTGGTTTTTTCACCATATTACATCATATTGTTTTGGAATACATACAATGCTAACTCACAGCAGTATTTAAAGCATAGTACAGTATCATCAACTTTAATTGAACTCATCAGACTGCTAACTAACTTAATTCAAAAGTTCACATACAATTATATGAAGAGAAATACATAGACGTTTATATTTGTAGAAAAAACTTCAATTATAAATATGGACAAGGAAATGTCTGTGATTCAGATTTTTTTATGCAATCTTGCATTTGAAAATCTATTGACTGTTAAAAGCATGTGTCCATCTGGTGTCAATTTGTAGCAAAGGACTTTGTGATATATAATTGGTATTACTTGAAAATTCATCTATGTTCTTGAAAGGAATGCTGCATATTCTGTCAGTAGTAGAAGGTAGCCATAGCTATGGATGCACAGGCCTTTGGGCTTAGGAGAATCTGGAATCAGATCCAAGCTCCCAGTCTGTGGGTCTTGTATGAATATAAAAAGCACAGATTCTGTACTAAAGAAACAATGCTCTTGTAAACACAAATGGAAATCTCTATGAATCTCATCTTGGTTACACACAAGGGGGGTGTATTCTCCACTGAAGTCTAATGGGATGTGCATCGAGGGGAGAATAATATGCACCATTGCCTTGTTCACTAACAGGTGAAGGGTAATATAGATGAAATTGGAGAACTAATGGGCAAGACAGTACCATTAGCATATACACGGCGGTTTCACATTTTGCAGCAAAGTAAAGGCAAAGTAGTGGCATAAACCAAGGAAAGATTAAGTCTAAGACCTGCTGTCGATGTGATGAAAACAACTTGACATTTGAGTGTTTCAAGTGCTGGTTTATCACATGAGTGGCTCAAATGATTACTTTCTCTGTAGAATCTCACAATGAGAGAACTTGAAGGACCTGCACACCATATCAGATATGGTGCAAAAGAAATGTTGAACTGTATGAATTTGGAGATACAGCATGAAGTTGTCATTATTTTGCACTTTTATAGTAAATGACTGAAGGGAGCCACCTGCCTAAAGGAGTAGGGTGATATTTTTTGCTAAAAAATAAACCAGCCAATCAATTGATCAAATCTTATTTCAAAACCTCAGTCAATTCAAGGCTCATGTCAAAGATGTTTTAGCATTATAAAATTCAAAAGTTCAAGGTACATACAGACACACTTCCTTCTCCCAATTCAGATGCAGAGTGGCTTTTTTCATTCCTCCATAGAAATCCAAGGATAAATTTCTCTTAAGTGAGGCAATTCAAATACATGTCATATGATGTTTTAAATATGTTTCTGAAATTTTTCATTTTGAATGGCTCTTTGATATCTTCCATGTGGAGAAACACATATTTTTTCAGTGTTCTCAGTTAAAAAATAAAAGGTCTTGAAGAACTGCTGGTCAAGGATAATTATGCTCCAAAATTAAAACACTTCAAAATAGCAATATTAAGAAAAATATAATATACTACTCTAAATATGAAACACATATATGATTGTCATATTACTAATGAATAGCTCAGAAGATCTTTAATCTCATTTTAACAGGTTAACAATGCATCTGTGAGAAATCAGATGTCTTCTCTTTGTTTATTAGAAATAACAGAATAACACCTGCACAGGAATCTTAGTATTCAGTGATATCAATTAAAAGCTGTGCATTCTTTTCTCCTGCAAGAGAATTTACATGCAATCATTTTTTTTTTATTTTTTGTCTTGTAGTAATTCATTGTGTTTTCTAGAGTTAACAAGAGGAAATGAAAAATCCCTTGGTTGCACCAAAAGTGTATTACATTCAGTATATTGTCATTGTAGCAGTACAATATACTCAGTAACTGTCCTTCACTATGGGCATGAATGAAAGCAGTATGCAGAATCTAAAATATCTGTCTACTGTCAGAGCTTACAAAGTACGTAATCATAATTAACACTATTTCTCCAAATTGATTAGTCAGCATATATATAGACCTTTAGGATTAAATCTTTGACTGTTGGAGATCTGTTCTAATTGTGTCTCTGATTGCATTGAGAGAATGATGATGAAGTAAATTGTTTCACAAAGTGAGTTTTTAAAAGAGATGTACTGATTTCATTTAAATAGGTTTTACTAGCTTCCCATTAAAATACTTTTCATTTTAATATAAACTTTAATATAAAAGATATTTCAAAAAGCAGAAAATCACAATCCTGATTAACACAAACTATTTTCATTAAGCTTTATAGCAACAGTTTGGGAGGCCACTGTTGTTCAAGCTGTAGTAAACAAATTCTTGAAACAAAAACTCATTTAAAAATATTTTTTCATATTTTTAATTTCTATTTATGTTCTTATTTCTTTCCTAGAGAAAAACTGCTTTTTCTGCATTTTGCACAGAGCTATATGGGGGTGTTTTAATTATATGAGGTTATTTTTGTGCCCTATTAAAATTTTTCCCAGTGAAAGATATGTTTTGCTAGATTTATGTTAACAGCAAATACTGTAATCTATATTCTACATTCTTTTTAGCAGACAGAATTATTACTAGGATATAATGCTGCTGAGGGAAACTTGAACAATTGTTTTGCTCTATAACACAAAGCTGGAAGAGTTGTGAGGCAAAAAAAAATCAGTGTTCCACAGTAAGCTTTCAAAGGCTCTAAAGCTATCAAACTGTATTTTATTTTTTGCTAAACATTGTGGCAGTCCAGTTATTGCTGTGCCTTTGAAGGACAATATGTTCATAGGTGTATGCATGTTTCTTTTGCTCTCTGCTCATGTAGCCAAACAATTTTCTTCACAGAAACTAAGAAGGGTTGCAGGCATGATGTATCCTGATTATCATTTCGTGCTGAGAAGGAATAGTAGATCTTTCAGACCTATTTGATTTGGACGTCCTGTGCAGCACCTGTCTACCTTTGCTACTAGTATTACTAAATCTTAGTAAGCCTGCTGTGCCTAAAGGCAAATTCAACTTTCACACAACAGGAACAGATTTTAGTCACCATACATCAGGCTGTACTGGGGAGGATCCCCTTCAACTTAAGTGAAAGTTTTTCTACTATTGCCAGGCTGACACCACTACTAAGCTAACTGCAGTATACAAATTTTCTGCTATTTCCTTGCTCTTTTACTGATAGAAAAATAGTGGTCCTTGTTATGATGAGCAGAGTGAGAGAGAGGGGCTAGTTATGGTGGGTACTGAGCAGGTGCAGCTTGTTGGTGCCATCTGAGGAGGTCCCTTGATGTCAGGGGGACTGTCGGGGAGGTGGCCAGGAATGAGGTGCAGGGTAATATGCATTCCTGTGGCAATAGTATTATTTCTCAGTAATGAGACCAGGTGCTTCATCCACAGCATAAACTGCCTCTAAATGTAGTTTTCTTTCCATATTATTCTGTTCCAAAACTGGAAGCCTTGATTTTTTCAAAGAAAACACAAGAATGCAAGGAAGAAATAAAGAAAATGAAGATGTATTTATTAAAAGAAGTAGTGTTTTGAACTTGCTTTGCTTCCTTTCTATATGAAGAGTTCTTCTATATGAAGGCTGCAAAGTTTTATCGAAAGTATTTGTTTCTTGTGCTTCTATTTCAGTAGAACTATGAACAATTTAACCAGATGACCCATATTTTCTGTGAGATTTTTTTTGTTTCTTAAAAACACTGTCACTCTTGGTGTCTTGAATTACTGCATGGTAGGTAATATAATCCTATCTGCAATCAGAGAAGATGTATCCTGAGATATAGTAGACCACAGGTTTTCACAGTATGTTATTAAAGGATCACAAATCCTCTTTAACAAAGGTAAACACAGCACACTCATCATAGTGAAAATTAAGATACTTTTATTTAAAATAATTAATTTTTTAAATGCTCTGAAGGTGGCTTTATCAGAATTTTGTTAACTTAGGCCTGAGTTGTGAAGTGACATTGATAAAAAAGACAGCTTTTTTGGGGCAAAAATTTCTCAGAGATCTATGCATAAACTTGTAGGACAGTAGCTGTAATCATCTTTAAATCATAATCATACTGTGCTTGTACAAAATATTTTCACAGTATTCTTTACATATCCTCTCTTGCAGCCTAAAGACAGACAGACACTCCAACTGAGTGACTGGATTTTTAGCTTCCTGCCATGAACCACAGTCCCCTGCTATCATGAGCATCCATGTCACATAATCCCTTTCATCAGTACAGAAAGCTAGTCACAGTTCCCTAATTCTGAGGTCAGTTCTGCACCAGCACCATCGTCGATTAGAACAGCTGGTGGTAGAAGTGGTCTAATTTGTACCTTCTTATCCAGGCTCCAGAGAGGTTAGCCAGTGCAGCCCACTGTGGCCACCCCCTGCAGCAGCACTTCTAGCAACCGAACACACTGTACTGTGTGTATTGAAATGTGTTTCATAAAAAGACAACTTCCTCTTTGCTCTCTTTGCTCACCCAATTTTCCTGAGTCAAACTGGGATTCTAGTGAAGTGACTGGAAGGTACTCTGTGAGAAGACTTGTGCTTTTTATTACTGGGGTATCTCAAGCTAATGTGAAAACCATAGACCTCTTGATCTAGGTGTAAAAATCACCTGCATTTCATTTGGAGAAAGACAGTTGGTTTTGTTCCAGAATTACCTGTAATATGGCACCCTTTTTTTTTTTTTTTTTTTTTTCTTTTCTGATTTTTAAAAATGTGTTAGATGTGCCTATTCTATGAAATTGACTTAGGGAAATACTTATCAGAAAGAATTCTAATTGCCAGCATTCTGCCAGTCCCCTCTTTAGAGACCAGGGCCCCTATTCATTCCTGCCCTTGCACTGCTGACAGTCATCTATACATACAGCATGAAGAGTGCCCTCTGTTTAAAAATTCAACATATATGGTTTGCTAAAATGCACCCTATTTCCATTTGCTCTGTACAAAGTTGAATGATTGTGAAAAGGAATGTGAAAGATTTGGGAGACTTGCACTTCATGTTTTCCAACATGTATTTCTGTTGGCAATTTCAGAGCAGGTAGTGTGGAAATTCACTAAAACAAACCAGAGAGTGAACTTACATCAATCTGTGGTGATACTAAAGGAAGGGTTTTCTTGATGTCAGCATGTAATCTGTAAATAAAATTCAGCATATTTGTCTCTAACTTTTTTTTCCAAATATCTGTTTGAAAAATTCTTGCATTTTTTGTTCCTGAGAAAGGGTATTTTAAAAAAAAAAAAAAATTACATGAGACACAAAATAATTATTTTTTTCAGATAGTCACATGCAAAATACTCTTCTAATTGCAAAATTATAGAATTATCTGGGTTGGAAAAGAGTGAGCATTTCAGCCAGCTCCCTCAGTACCCTTGTATGGTGTGCTCAGGCCCCATAGACCTGTGAGTGTCTAAGTAGTGTAGCAGGTCACAATTGTTGCCTCTTGAATTATGTAGGTTTCATTCTGCCCATTTGCCTGTTTTCCATCTTAGGGGGCTGGGTACCCTAAGAGCAGCTGTTCTTACTATTAAATACTGAAGCAAAGACATGAAGTACCTCTGCCTATTCCTGTTTCTTTGTTATTGAGTTTCTCTCCCCATGCAATAAATATGGAGATTCTCCTTCGCTCTTCTTTTGTTGCTGATTGATTTATAGTAACTTTTTTTATTGTTGTTTACAGAAGTAGCCAGATGAAGTTCTAGCTAGGCTTTGGCCATTCCACTCTTTTCCCTGCATAACCTCATGACATCCTTGTAGTCCTTCTGAATTACCCACTCCATTTCCCTGAGGTCACAAACTCTTCTTTTTTTCCCCAAGTTCTAGCCAAAACCCTCTGTTCAGTCAGAACACTCTTCTTCCCCACTGGCTTCTCTTGCTACATGGAAGACAGCCTGCTTCCTTGCCTTTAAATTTCCTTCTTAAGGAATGTCCAGCCTTCCAGGACTCTCTTCCCCTGCAGGGCTGCTTCCCAAGGGACTTTGTCAATCACTTGTCCTAAACAGGCCAAAATCTGCCCCTGAAAAGTCCAAAGCAGCAGTTCAGCTGAGCCCCCTTCTTCTCCAAGGATCAAAAGCTGTATTATTCCATGGTCCCTGTGCCCAAGATGGTCTCCAACCACCACACCACCACCAAGTCCTTCTCTGGTTACAAACAGAGCCTTCCCTAGTTGGCTCCCTCACCAGCTGTGTCAGGCCGTTCTCTTCCACACACTCCAGGAACCTCCTAGACCATTTTCTCTCTGCCATGTTGTATTTCTAGCAGACATCTAGTAAGTTAGAAGTCTCCCACAAGAAAAAGGGGTAGTGATTGTGAGACTTCTCCCAGCAGCTTATAGCATATTTCATCTGCACCTTCAGCCTGGTTGAGTGGTCTGTAGCACAACACCACCACCAGGGCACCTGCCCTATTGGCCTTCCCTCAATTATACTTGACCATAAACACTTGTTCCCTAGAGCATCATCATGCTCTAGATGATCAAAACACTCCCAAATGTACAATAACTACCCCATCACCTCTCCTTTCTTTCCTGTCCCTTCTGAAGTGTGATAAAATGTATATCATATATATATGAATATATATAAACACACAAAAAGATGTGCTGAGTAGACATATTAAATGCTTTAACATAGCTTCAGCTATGTTAAACTCATGCCACTGTGATTTTTTTGTGTGAGACACAAGAACAGAAAAAAAGAAAATTTCTTTGCTAGATTGAAGACTGTTCTAAAGATATATATGTTCTTTCAGATACTTTAGTCTTTTCAAATCCTAGATCTTCATTTTTCCTTCATCTTGGCCCTTTCAGTGTAGGAGATGGAATGAGCTTTCACAGTGAAATGAAAAATCCAAATCTATGAAGAGACAAATAATGCAACCAAAGCCTAGAGGTCTTTTTATAAAGTATTTTATACTATTTTGTAATTAAATATAAAATATGTGTATGTTATTCCAGTTAATTAATCTTTGTTCTTTTTTTAATCTAAGATTCTAGAATTTCTATATTGAGAACTAAAAAATTAGTAAAATCTTATTTTGATCAGTTTTTTAAGCAGTTATTAAAATGCTTATATGTTAAGGGTGTCTAGAGTGAGGTATTTTCAATGAATATTAAATGCTGTTTGTTTATTTATTTGCAACACATACAAAGGTCATGTTCTTTTCTTAAAAAAAAAGTAAAGATATTAAAAATGCATATTCTAAATGAAAAGTAATGAGAACTAAAATAGCTACATAATTTTAAAAATTATCAGAATTCAAAGTAGGAAACTAGCTTTATCCAATCATACTCATACCATGAAGGAAAATGCAGGTAATGTTCTATTTTTTCATTCCCTCCTCTTAAATTCTGATTTTATTAAATAGTTTAAAATAAATGGTTTTGTACTCCACTAGTCTGGAGTGTAGTTGCTTTAAAATGTTGAGAAACTAGAAAAGTTGTATCTCCATCATACAGAATTCTTCTCATCGAAGTTTATTTGTCAAATAATAGAAGGGCACAGATGCCAGCTCTCTCTTGTTTTATTTATGCTTTGGCCAGTAAAGGTAATAGTTTCATTTTTACTTGTAGATCATCACTAAAATAGAATAAACTGGGAAGTGGGAAAGGGAAGAAAAAGAATATGTAAATTCTAAAGAGCCTTCTTTAACTTAATACTCAATGTGTTTTTCTTCAATCAATGTAAATGTTAAAAAATGTTGTATAATGTCACTGAAAAAATACAACAGCAATAACAGAATCAGAGATTAATGTCTTGAATGTGTGAAAACCTTAGGGAAGCTGACAAATAGAAAAAGAGAAAACAGTTATCACAAATTAAAAATACAAGACAGAAACTTAAACAAGATTCAAAGGTCGATTAAAGCATATTTTTAAGGAGCTCATTATCATATTCCTTATCCCCCACAAAAAGGTTCTTTTCTGAAACTTTGCACACAATTCTGATTTCTAGTAGAAATGTCATAGTCTGATTATGCTTTTATAAGCAAGAAAGTTGGCCAGAAATGTGGGGGACAATAAAAGGAATTTTTCAAATATATTAATGGCAATATGCAGTGTAAAAATAACTGTTACAGGATGAGGATGGTCACCTCCCAAACAGGGACAGGGACAAGACAGAGGTGTTTAACACATTTTTTACCTCTGTGTTCAACACGGATGATGGACCAAGGGGCTTTCAGTGCTCTGAGCTGAAGGACCATAACTGAGAGAATGCTCAACTCCCTGTTGACCCTGAAATTGTGTGGGACCTGCTGCACCAACTGGATCCCTACAGGGGCCTCATAGGATTCAGCCAAGAATCCTCAAGGAGCTGGCTGATGTCATCGTAAAACCTCTCTTGATGATTTTTGGGTGGTTTTGTGAATCCAGAGAAATCCCAGCTGAATGGAAGATGGGTGATATTGTCCTGATTTTCAAGAAGGCCATGAAAGGGAACCCCAGAAACTAAAAGCCTGTCAGTCTCACTTCAGCACCTGGAAATTATGGAGAAGATTCTTCTGGGAGTTATTGAAAAATAACCTGAAAAACAATGGTCACAGCCAATGGAGAAAAGTCCTGCAAAGGAGAAAGTCCTCCATATCAAACCTGATTTCCTTTTATGACAAGGTAACCCACCAGTTGATGAAGGGAAGCCAGTTAATGTCATCTTCCTGGATTTCAGTGAAGCTTTCAATATTGTCACTTACTGTATCATTTTGGACAGAATGACCAACACAGCTGATGGATAAACACAACATGCAATGGGTGGGCAACTCATGGGTCAGGCACAAAGGGTTACAACAAGTAGGGTTACATCAGACCTGGGACCTGTCACTAGTTGGATTTAGCAGGGCTCCATCCTCAGCCCTGTGCTCTTCAACATCTTCATAAATGACTTAGATGCAGGACTAGAAGGGATGGATACTAAGTTCACAGATGATACAAAATTGGGCAGTGCTGCTGACTGCCCCAGAGGCAGGGAGGCTCTGCAGAAAGACCTTGATAAATCGGAGGATTGGATAATCACCAACAATATTGAAATTCAACATGGAAAAGTCCTGGATTGTGCACCTTGCATGGGACAACCCTGAACGTGTAGACTTGGGAATGAAATGCTGGAAAGCAGTGCCACAGAAAGGGACCCAGGGACCCAAGTCCAGCTGAACTTGAGACAGCAGAGCCTTGGCAGCCAGGAGGGCCACCCATGTCCTAAGGGACATCAGACCCAGCACCGCCAGCCAAGCAAGGGAGAAGATTGTCCCACTCTGCTCTGCACTGGAGCAGCCTCCTGAATACTGTGTGCAGTTCTGGGAACTAGAGTATAAGATGTTAAACTGTTGGAGAGTGTCCAAAGGAGGCCAACAAAGACGTTGGAAGGCCTTGAGGGGAAGCTGTATGAGGAGCAGCTGAGGTCACTTGGTCTGTTCAGCCTGGAGAAGAGGAGACTAAGGGGAGACCTCATCGCACTCAACAGTTTTCTTTTGAGGGGAGGAGGAGGGGCAGGCATTGATCCCTGCTCTGTGGTGACCAGTGACAGGACCCGAGAAAACGGCCTGAAGCTCTGTCAGGGGAGGTTTAGGCTGGATATTAGAAAAAGTTTCTTCTTTTCCAGGGGAGTGGTTAGGCATTGGAACAGGCTCCTCAGGGAAGTGGTCACAGCAGCAAGCCTGACAGAGTTCAAGAAACATTTGGACAATACTCTCAGGCACATAATGGGATTCTTGGGCCTGTTCTGTTCATGGTCATGTGTTTGACTCAATGATACTTGTGTGTCCCTTCCACCTCAATCATTCTGTGACTCTGTGAAAAGAGTAACAAGGAGGGAAAAAAAAAATATAAAGACATGGTATAAGCAAATCAAAGC
Organism: Certhia americana; assembly: GCA_018697195.1. Taxonomy (NCBI): domain Eukaryota; kingdom Metazoa; phylum Chordata; class Aves; order Passeriformes; family Certhiidae; genus Certhia; species Certhia americana. Next base: position 33,134,973 of record CM031860.1, read on the forward strand.
TCTGATGTAGTACTTAACATAGTCCAGAAGGAGGCAGATAATTCAGATAGAGAAATTAGTAACCCTACTTACATGAAAGTACTTAGATATGTGTTTTACTTTCTCACTTCTGTCTCACCCTTTTTTACAATGGGACATCCATATAGCACTTGCTGTGTTTTCAGCAAATTGTCAGTTGCATAGTAATGTTATATGATTCTGAGAAGTTACTGCTTTCATTAAATAATAGCACTGCTCATTATGAAATATTTGAAGGTGACAGATTTATCTTGTGCTATTTATCTTTTTTATAGTCATAAGTGTCTGAACTTCTGAGAAAAATTTTTTACCATCCCTATCATCGCCTACCCAGAACTAAAATTGGAACAGCAACTTTCTTCCTTTGTAATGGTAGTTCAGGAATATGGTTGAAACCATACTAATTAGAATGAAATTGGTGCTTAAGTGTTTGTTGAGTGTAACTATCCTTACTGTTCATAATACCTTTGGGTAATTTTTCTACGATTTTCATTTTGTAAGAACTCTCATCAGCACAAGAGTGTTCAGCAGAAGAAAGAGATCAGCTGCATCTGAGTGGCTGTTTACATCCCAAGCCAGAGCCCAACCATCCTAAGGTCAGACAGCCTTAATCATTAGAAACCTCTTTCTACCCTCAAACTCATCAATTTTTTTTCTATGAAAAATCACACAGAAAAGAATTGCTTTTTTTATTATATGACAATTCATAGATCTTACTACAGCTTATAGATCATGTCCTAGTAAACCACATTAAAGGTAGGTTAATAGTGGTGCCTGGTGGAAAGGGAATATAGCATTTTTAAGACTACACAGATGAGTTAACACCACAAACATAGGTCAGTGTTCTGACATAGCCACTATGTATTCAAGGTTGAGACAGCATGTATTTTAGTCAGCTAAGTAATAAGCCCAGCAAGATGCAGTCTGGGCAACACTCATAAATTCTATCCTCATTACTGTCTTTTTCTTGCTCTGAACTCTGACAGTTGCTTGTTTAAACATAGTGCTAATCCAAGAGCTTTGTAGAGCAGAGAACCACAATGTTGTGCCTCTCTGTCCTTTGCTAGCATTAAACTCTTTGCAGTGTGTTGCAAAGTTCCCAACAGCATTTGTGCTGCATAAAATGCATCTGTGGAGAGGAAAATACACCTTGAGGTTCCAATATTCTATCTGCCATAAGGAATCTTATAAATAATGTAATGGCTTTGAAAGAACAATTTAAATAGTTTGTCTTAAATTTCCTTCATCTTGAGTGTCATTCTTCTCTATGCTTTGTGATTGTCATAATGAGCACAATGCATTTTTCAATTTACATCTTATGTTTTAGGACATGATCACTAAGTCTCCTTTCTTTTTTGTTGTTTTCCAGAGGGTCGTTGGCTTTCAGGGTGAAGGAAAGACTGTTGTTTTAATTTTAGTATAGGTTTCACTTCAGGATTCTCAACTGTAACTTTGTGCTTTTAATGGGAGTTTAATGCACATATCAAAGAAAATAGGTGCCTAAATATCTGTTTTGATTGGCTGGATCTCTTTAAATAATTTATATACAACTGTAATCACAATGTTTCTTGTCTGATGAGCTTATGTGCTTGATTCAATGATGGGGAAAAAAACCAATAGGCTAAGTTGTTGATAGTAACTCTCAGGGAAAATATTCTATACTAAAGGATTGCTACTGTAAGTATTGAAAATCTTGAAATGTTTGAAAATTTGAAATTATAAAACCACCAAAGGAAACTATTGTATGTAATCACCGTCGTCTTTTTCTCACAGCTTGACTCTATGACAGTTTGATGGGTTTATTGCAGTTGGCATGGATTGCTTTGGCTGAACTAAATGGCAGCTATCTTGCATGCCCTTGATTGTGTTCAGACTAATCAGACGCTTTTGAAGTGATGGCTTTTGTGTGGCTTTGAGGAATGATGCATTTTAAAAACTGATATATAAAGACATTTTAAAATAAAGGTATTCCAACAAGACCTGTATTGCCTCAATGAATACCTACTGGGATCTATCTACCTCCCTCTTCAGTAACACAGGGGCGAAGGTTAGGTTAGTTCTTTGTTATGACAGTATGAGTCTTTGCTGTTTTTAAAAAATGTATATATTGCTTAAAATTACCATCTTATTATAACCAAATTAATTCTAAGTCAGATCTGGAGATCCTCAGCACAAATTCTGCTATAGTGACTAAAATATAATTGGCTTAAATGACAGTTAAATAGAGACTTGGGATGTATTTAAAAACACAAATTATAATGGGAGTATTCTATTATTAAAGAGGTTTAACGTTAATGTATTTAATGAAATATTTGTTCTCAGCTTTGTTTTGATCAAAGCTTCTGCTAATAGACAGATAAAGATAGATGAACACAATGTAGACAGTACATGCCCTTTGATAGATGCAACTTAAAGCATGTAGAAAAGAAGGGGTTCCTCTCAGCTACTTCTTGTGAGATAAATTTATTGAATGTCCTTTTTCATTGCCTGGAGGGTGATATATGTAGGCCCTCACAAAATAAGGGCAATATGATTAGCCATCATTTAGATTAATTCTTTTCCATCAATCTATCAGCTTGAGTAATATTTACATATAATGCATTAGTGTCTGAAGTTTGTATTATGCATAATGAGTCATAATGGAAAATTTTGTTTGCATTGCCTTCTTCTGTAGCAAAATGGTATCATATGCCTTAAATACTTAGTCTACTGTAGCTATTAAATGTCTCAGGTGATGTAGCATAACCTCATTGGAAAAAACTCCTGCTTCTCAGTGTAGTGTGATATCTTCTTCTGTGATCAGCCTCCTTGATACTAGTGGAGGTAGGATGAGGTGCTGCTGTCCACCCAACCAACACAGATTATCACTGGCATCACTTTCCTTTTCTTTGTCTATAACATTTAGTCAATTCCATCTCATTGCATTTAGATTTATCTCCTCTAAAGTACCTTCAATTTAAACATGTCTGTTTCTTTTCAGGAAATTCGTGTAAGGAGTAATTAGAAACTGAATCATCATGAGAGGAATCACTTCTTTTCCCTAAATTCCCTTCTTTCTGGAGTCCCTGATGTATTATGGCCTATACAACACAGAACCCACTGTTATATATTCCCCTTATACTAATCCCTTTCTTCTCATTTGTTCACTAGAAGTGGAAAAAGTCACAGTCTTGCTTGCTGCTTCTTCAGCCTCCCCTCAGTCCCCATAGTTCACATAGTCAAGGCTGCAGTGTTTCCTATTCTTTTTCTTAGATATCCTTATTGTTGAGAATCTTTGATGAAGGCATTTGTCATGGAAGACCAGGCTAAGACTTCCCCACTAAGGGTAATTTACACTAAGGGTAGCTGCCTTAGTGTAAATTACAAGTTAAAATTAAAATATATACTTGTATAGAATACACAATTAGATTTCAATCTCTCCAGTACTGGAATATTTTTTTTTTCTCCTCTTTGAAATTCCTCTAATTTGCAAAAACTTTAACCTACAGTTGACCTAATCTCTCTGCTTGTGTCATTAGAATAATTCCAAATCTCTGTAGATAAGTCAAAATGCAGTGTCTATTCTAGTACTGCCAAACACTGCCCTTACCAGGTTATCTGTGAATCCATTTTCCCTGCTACTGAGGAGAATTGGTTACATTCTCCCTTGCTAGAGGTCAGATCAGAGAGAATTTTGCTAATTGCTGCTCAGTATCAGAGCTGACAATGGTAAAAATTAAACAGGCAGACAGAAAAAGAGCAAGACACAGTAAGCAGTGAGCAAGTGTCAATGGCAATTATATCTTGGTTCCAGCATCCTTTTTATTAAAGGTAGTGGGAAAAATAGGACAAGTGTTTAAGGTTCAAATGTGGCAATTACTTTTTTTCCTCTCACCCTAAAGATGTTACTTGTTTTACTCTCTTTTTTCACTTTCCTTTATTTATTTTTTTCCAGTGAATCCTCTCTAAAATATGTTGAGACCATTTATGTGTCTTATGTTTGAAACAAAAGTAAAGGATTCTTCCATATTGTAGGTTGGAGATCATCATCCCAATCCTCTTTGCCTCAATTGAGATGGCTTTAAAAATGTGAGTTCATATACAGTCAAGGGAACTGGAATTTCTCCAGGAAGAGATTTCAGCATCAACCTACTTAAGTGCAGGGCTTGTATTCCTATTGGAATTTGTAATATGTGACAGCCATGAGGCTGAGCAAGAAGCAGGGGTGTTACCTATCGAAGTACCAGCAGACACCTTCCTCTTTAAAGAAAAAAAATAAATTTCAAATTCTACTCTCTAAGCAAAATGAGATATTTACTTCAGTAAGTTAGAGTTAGGGAAACACAATAAGAATTACAATCATGGAAGTAGGAGTTATGGCAAGGATTATACCTAGCCCTCCAGCATGACTTCCATTTATATCAGTTCCATTTCTTGGGGTTTTTTGTTAGTTATGACAATGAAGACTGATTTTATTTTTTTTTAATAGTATACCCTCAGATTTCTGTGTCATCAGATGATACCCAGGTTGAAGGTCCTAGGCACAAGCTTTCAGTATTTCTGTCTAGAACTATTTAAATTTCTCTGGTATTCAGAATAATCTTTGCTGTGAGTAAAAAAACAGAATTCAAAAGAAAATCACAACCACAAGTATGATTTGCTTTTCCATGGATGAAGAAGCAATACATACAGGCTTATATGATACCTCTTTTATAGAATAAAAAGAACTCAATTTAAAGTTTGCATTTTGTCAGAAGTGAAGGAATGTAAATTAAATATTCTATTATTATTCACCATTGAGTTCTGGATGATACAGGTGCTTTTACAGCATTGTTTTTCATTGTAAACTCTTATAATATTCTTTTTATCTGATTTTAAATCTTCCAATCTAAGAGCTCTTTACCCTTAGCAGACTGATCCACATGGTGATGTATTTCAGTGTATAACACATACTTTCTTTCAGTTAAGCTAATTGAATGATTAGCCATTGCCATTGAATGGTGGCCTGCAGAGGTGTTCATTTTACCCTTAAAGTTATTTGCTTAAAAGTAAATTATTGCAAAAAGAATTTTCATCCAGAACTGCAGCATTTGTACACTTCTGACATATATTTTTGTTATGAAAATATGAATTCAGATCTCATTCTTCATAAGCTTAGGAACATAATCTGACCAGTACTTAAGCACTTAAAAATTCCATCAAATCAGTTCCTCCCATCTGCCCAAAATGTTGTTTCTGTCAGTAATGTTTCTCTTCCTTTTCGCTTTCTATTGCCTTTCTCCTTTGTATGCTTCACTAGCTTCTTATTTGTTTATATCTACATTTAGATATCTTTGACATAGAAGCTCGCTCAGCTCCCAAGTATTTATTTGAGTGCCAGATTGACCATAAGAGAGACATAGAGTTGTCTCCTTGCACAGCTGGTTCAGGATCAGCAGAGCCCATTAAGTGCTGAGCCTGCATCGTGGGGATGTAAATGCACTGCTCCCAAGACCATCACAGGTGGTTTTGGTTCTGCAAGCAAAATACAGAAACTTCCAAATACTGCAGGGACAAACTGCTCTTGCCACATCCATAAAACCTGATACTATGCTGTTCATGCTAACCTTGGCTGACTTCAATTAACCTTTGTTTTGTCTCTGTCATTCCCATTATTTTCTATATTTTCTGTTATTTGGTGTGTTTCAGCTCTCATTACAGAAAACTTCTTTCCTTTCTCCTCTAATTTCATGATACTCTTTTTTTATATGTGTTTTCTCTATATCTGAGCTTTATGTATTGCATTTGTATTATGTCAGGACTTCTCCTTGTATCTTCCTCTGTTTTCATCCTTTGTCAAGATGGTCTCACCAACATCTTATGTCATACTTAAGATTCTCAGTTTGTTGTCTTTGACTAATAGGATTGTAAGTGCCATGTTAAGGAGAACCTAGTAATTTCTATTTGTACCGCACATTCTTATGATATTTTACGTTTCAAAGAGCATATCCTGCTTCTATCACCTTGCCTCTCTCAAAGAAGGAAAGACAGTAATGGTAAAACAAAACCAGATTAAGATTTGCTATAGAGTTTTGTCTACTCCTGAAATTTACACAGTGCTTAGAATGCCATTTCTTCTTACTTGTATGGTATTTTATTCTTCTTTGTACTTTTTTTGGCTTGATTTAGAACCAAAAGTAAAATTGCATCCACTGCAGATCAACTGTTACAGACTGAAAGTCTGCCTCACTACCTCCAGAGTTTACATTTTTCTGATTTGGAAACGTTGACATTTTAATAAAATATCTTGTTGTGATTGTGTATGAGGATCCAAGTGGATTAAATTAACATATAAACATATGTGCGCTTGTCATACTGGAGTGACTTACCAAGTTGCCTGTAATATCACCTTTCCTTAAAAGAGTGAATAAGCTCAGTAGTTTGGTTGCAAGTAAAATGTGGTGTAGTTTTCTCCTACGCTATAATAACTTGAGCTTAGAGAACATTTGGTATTACACTTTATTATGATCATTCGTTCTTTATGGAATCACCGAAGAAGCCAGCATACAGATGTGATACCACGATGTATCATTGGAATGCAATGTCCTTCTTGTACATGCGTAATGACCTTTCATTGACTTTATTGCTGGACAGATTTACAGTTGTTAAAGGCTTGATTTCACACATTTAGGTTTCACCAAAATCATTATTGTTATGGTGATTACAGTAGCTATGGCAATAATGTGGCCCCAGCATACCATTGAAAAACTACTCCAACGATTGTCAAAGTCATCTACTTCTAGTAACCAAACCAATCAGTTTCTGGTTGTTCATTAGAATGCTATCTTCTGTATGTTTTTATATCCAGCTAAAATTGGAAATTTTAATGCAGACTAATTAACCTTTTTCAAGGTTATTTAATGAAGAAAAGTGATATATTGATGCTTGCCCTTGTTGTGTATTGTGTCTGTTCATTACCTGCCACCATGAGTGTCACACCAGTGAAAAGTAATGGTAAAGTAATAACAAGATCTGGACCCAATATATTTTAATGTTTCAGTAAGTACAAATGCATCATCAGAAGACATTTGGGATATCTGTATGGCACACAGCTCTAGATCAGAGGCTCTGATTTGCCAGTTTGAAAATAGCTCAGTTTAGCAGGGACTGAGGCTTATTACTTGATGATTATGTTGTGAATTACTTAATTCACTTACTAATTGACAGGTTGTTACATCCACACAAGCTAAGGCCACAAATGCACTCTAGCTTGCACTATTGGTAGAAACAGTGAGCACTGAATGAGGTATATAGACTATGCTGTTTCTTTCTGTCACAAATAGTAATTCAATGGCACCAATTATGTGCACTGGTGGGAAATTGGGGGAGCTTTTTTCTAATGAGAACAATGCAAGGCTCAGGATTTGAGGGACAACCATTTGGCACTTTTCACAGAAAGTGCATTTCAAAAAGAAAGAAAAATCTATTAGAAGTATGATTTGTCATACTGAATCACCAAGTTTTTTTGGTTTGGGTGTACCAAGTAAATATTTTCAGAGTTCTCTAAAGGATAATATTTTTCCTATCTATTTTAATGATCTTCAGAGCTTTCCCAGTGGTCAAGAGGGCATTTGAGTATGAAATAATGTAGCATACATTTATTGTATTAACCTATAGTAATATATAAATTATTCTTTTTATTATTTGTACTGCTCTCTCAATATATACTGCAGCTCAAGAATTATACTATTTAGTATAGTATCTTGTATACTAAAATGTGACACTGATTTGGGGATCTGTCTTTTATTAAGCAGGGGACTATATCAGTAAACCTATCAGCACTAGTACAGAGTGAATAAAAAAAAGCAGTTACACAGGAGTGGGATTTTTCATATACTAGCAATTCTTGTTGGTGGATCCTGACAATTTTGACCAAGAACAGAGGGGAAGGGAACAGAGAGAGACTGAAGACTCAAAGGGAGGGAAGGATATAGAGAGGGAAGAAGGAAGGAAGGGAGGGGGACCCTTTCACCTTTAAAATAGCTTCAAGGTCCTGTTCTTCCTAAACAACAAATAGAGGTTTAGCCTTAGATTTTTTTTTCCCCTCCACCGTTCTCTTTTGCTGCTTCACTTGACAGATTTATTGCATTATCTGATATTCATATCTATCTCAAACCAGTAAGCTATTGATGACTCATGTCTTTACAATGAAAACTATTAGGAGAACAAAAAAAAAAATAGCTATTACAGACTACTATATAGCAATATTTGATATTTAACTACTGTTATTGGATAAATTCAGAGGGCCATGAAATTATCCTAAAACATACAGAAAATCTGAAGTAATACATATGTGACATTACTGCACTTTTTGGTGTTTACTTCTTATCCTAAGCCTAGCAGTAACAGGAGATACAGATCTTCCAGTATTCTATTCTTTTGCTATTGCAAATATTCTAGGTTATAGTTCTAATAAGGTTCTAATAAGCATGATTCTTCCCTGAAAGCATTCCTCTGTCATACAACTAAGCTACAGAGAATTCAGCCTTTTGTAGACTAAAAACCTTGTTAGATCAAAGTTTTGGTTTTGCTCAGCTTTTGGAAGTGATGAATTTTAAATGCTGATGATGAACTGGACAAATTTCCATACTCTTCTTTTGAAGATAAGCCCTAGTACTTGTTTAGGTTTATTTTCATTTGTGATTTAAGGAAAACTATTTCCAACTTTTTGTGTCTTAAAATCTGTCTAATACTTATTCTGATGACCACTTTTAAGGTTTGTGGGAGGAAGTGGCAATGAACTGGAAGATCTAGATTAACTTTAATTTAGCCTGCCTCATTTATATTAAGACAGAATTGGATGAGAATATTCCAGAAGTAGATAGACATAGAATTTCTAAATATTTGGGCTTGCAACGCTGGTCCAGTCTAAGAACAGATTCCCAGCCCTCCCTGAAGATCAAAGATGCACATACAGACACACTCAGACCCCCACCTCGCTCCTGGCCACTGCTGTGTCACCACTCCTGCCATGGTGGTGACTGCAGCAGTACTTCTGAAGGGTCTGTGCTCTTCCTGAGTAAAGCAGTTAAGGCACATTTTGAGCCCTGTTGGTTGTGATTTTGCATTTCCTTCCCATATGTTGTGAGAGAGGAAATGAACAACAATGAATATCAGGTTGCTGTTAACTCACTTGTCTTCTCTCAATACTCTCCTCTACTTAGTGGGGACAAGCAGGATTGCCTAAAGTAAAGTAATTGATACCTTATGTGCCAGGTATTTTGGTATTTTCTTTCCATTATGGGTATCATCCCATGCCTCATCATGGATCCTCCATATCACTTCAGCTCTTCAATTTCCAATTCCATTCTATCAGTCTGCTCAAGCCAACATCAGCCCACTTTACTTTCACTCTCCAAATGCTATATTCCAGTCTCAGTGTGAGCTCTCTTATTTTTATAATTTTATTTATTTGATGAGAGAAATAGGGAATACTTTATTTTTCTTAGATCTTTAGGGAGTTTCTTTTCATTCAGGTATCGTTAACTAAAAGGCCAATTTCTAATTGTCCTCTTCTGGAAATGTTAGCATCCTTGTATCCATGTGGCACAGTGTGATAGAAAATTTATACCAGAGGGAAAAACCCCTTAATACTAGCATCAGAGAGGAACACTGTGGAAATGGGATACTTTTCTTCAATTCATAATTGTTTGATGTAAAAGCTTAGGAGACTAGTAAGTTGTGAAATTGTGCATTGCTGGCACCCAGGCAGAAAGTGGACCTTAAAAAAATATAAAAGACATTTTAGGTTGTGAAAATACTCAAATACCTAAAAATAAGAATAAGCCATGTAAAAAAGAAAAAAAATCATAGCCATATTGTTGCTAAGTAGATTAATAGTTATCTGACCATAAAATTTTATACTGTGCCGCTTGAGGAGCATGCTTACAGCTAGACTACAAAATTATGTGTTTATTTTGGCTGGTAATGAGATCAGAGCTGAACAAAGTAAACCCTAAACTTCAATATCTGTTAAATTACTGCCCCATTTTTTTATGCATAAGCTGTTTATGTATTTTATCTGTATTTCATGCTCAAAACTGCAAGTTGCACGTCTTATATCTCATTTTGACAAGAACAAAAGTGTGGAGGAACACCTTAACCACAATTATTGTGAAGAGAGATTTGCTATAAATTGGAACCTATGTTTTTAACTGGGATAGGGCTATAAACTTGTAGGTCTTCATCTGCTTCCCTGAAGTCACAAGCTACTTGCTGAGTACCTCTAGAATGTTTAGAAGAGAGAGAAAGAACATTTTATCCATGTAATTTTGGGATTGTTTCCACCAGGAAGTGATTAGGATATGGCATTTGGAGTTTTAGGAGCAATCAAACAATGGCAATGAGCCTGCATTCAGTCGTCCCACCTTTATATCAGTGAGAGCCTCAGGATGATGGAGTTTCTTGCCTGGTTTTGTATTTGCTACATTTGCAAAAAAAACCTCAGATCTGAACATATGCAACTACAATATTATTTGCCCAGTGAGTACATGAACTGTTGCTCTTTGGCAACGGGCTTGCTGTTCAATTAATTGTGGCTTTAGGTTTGTTAAGTATATGACTAGGCTTAAGTAGTAACAATCTGTCCACAAAACTTTATTAACACAAAATAAAGTATTTTAATGCAATACTTTGTAATACAAAATGCCTCCACTATTCAGTACTTTACATTTTAATAAACAAAAGACCCATCTGTGCCAGCTCTCCAGTTTTCATGTGCATAATTTTTCTGCAGATTTTTTTCAGCATTTATTGAAGACCTATAGGCTAAGGAGGCCAGTGATTGGCCCCAAGTGCAAAATATCAACATTAAAAGAGCCTAGATTCATATAGGGAGATGAAAGGTATTGGAAGAAAAGAGCCACGCTCATCAAGGAAAATTTGGCTGCTTATAACTTAAAATGAGCAGTTACTGTGATGCAATTACAATACTTGTAGCAGACAAAAATATTTTCTATATACAATCTCAAGAATTTCACATTTGCCTTTTCAGTTTTAAATTTAAATGTACTTAAAATACATCAGATCTTATGGAACACTAAATTTTATAAAACCTTTTTGACTTATCTTGCAAGACAACATAAAATTTAATGTTTCATTGGGAAAGTGCTGCAAAAATAAAAAAAATAATATTGTATAAATTTCCCCCTGAATGTTCACAAATGTGAGAACTTTTCCTATCAGTGCATAGTAAAGACTTGCATTTTGTCAAGCAGTCTTGCTCCTTGAAAAAGTTGATTTGATACCAACTGCATTAAACATAAGTTGATTTTTCATGTAGATGGCCTTGGGAAAATAGAATATCATCTAGCATATTATGATTTTGAAACATATTTATCCTTTGTGTTCATAGCTTTTAATATTTGTAACTCCCAAGAATTTTAAGAAGTGAAGCTCATTACATATTACCTATGTGTCAGTGGAACCTGCAGGACTGTCGTAACCATTGAATTCAATAGCAGTCTCAGGTATTAGTTCCACATGTCTAATATTTTTACCTCTTCTGGTTTAAGTTCATAAACCATAATCTCATGTGTAATTTAAATCAGTGTTTTCTGGAAGTTCATAAATATGTATTTGATGCAAGGCATAGACCAGAACTCAATCCCAAGATGCTGTTCGGGCTAAGTGGAATCTCCTTAGGAACCGCTTCAAAGATCAATTCCTCTTGTCCATAAAAAATAAGTTTAAATTGTCTTCTATGAACCTGCTGTTAGCAATTGCACTGTTACATTATGTATGATTCTTTGACTGCTCATTGCTTCAACAAACTGCACAGTGCTCCATTAGCGATTTTCAATTTCATGCTAAGCTTTGCAATTTATTAGTGTTGTTTAGGCTAATGTACTATTATTTTGCATATTTTATATCATATTTCATTTGCTATTCATATGACCTAACAGTTAAGTATTGGGGATCAATAAGCCCTCTAAATGCTGTCATATTCATATTAGGAAAAAAAGGAAAATCATGCAGGCGGCCCAATACATAGTCAATTAGGATGATGTTGGGGATTTTTTTAGCAATTTACAGGTTTCCTTCCAGTTTGCTTACAGATTTGACTGCAGGTTTCCAAACAATGGCATAATGGCCAGATGCACTTACTCATGAAAATAATTTGGTTTAGTAATGATCCCCTAATTGTAGATACCTGGACCATGTTCATGTGGTTTCTTTGCCAGTGTGCTGTCTCTCTGTATGTAAATACCAAGATTAAATTCAGCTTAAATACCACCTACTTCCAAGAAGCAGGTGCAGTTCCACATTTATGTGAATCTTGATTTTGTCTTTCCTAGGGCTGTGCACTGATTCAGAAAGGGGAACATTTAGTACTAGTCAAAGGAACACATACTCCTCCTGCCAAAACTTCTTAAAACTTAAAAATTTTGTGTGCTCAGTTGACTTATGTAGAAAAGCACGAAAAATTAACAAGAACAAATTCAAATTTTCAAATTAGTTTGCTTCAAATCTTTTGGCATTCCTTTTCTAAAAATGCAGAAAAAAATGCAGAAAGAAGTACTGCTACAATAGCAGACTTTTGAAAGTATTAATAATGTGATTTAACATGGAAACATATGTAAGTAAACATAAGTAAGGTTTGCTAAAGTATTAATGCCAGCAAGGAACAAAGTATCAAGTATCTCACTGGTACATTCTAAGTATGGAGTAGAACTTAAATTTGGAATGGTCCTGAGGATGTGGATCAAGGCACAATGACTACTCAGTAAATATTACAGTATAATCAGCATATAAGAGAGTTATAAAGTATTGATAATCCTGTTTGCCCTTTGAACATTTGCCTTTTGTATAAAATTTGGCATATGTAGTTTTGCAACACTGATCCAAAGCTACAAGATTTTTTTTTTAAAGGCAAGATAGGTACTAGTTGATAAGCAGGAGTTAATCTTACAAGGTTCTATTACTTTCTGGTTTAGATATATCTTAAATGCTAAATGTTCTCAGGGTTTTGTTATTATTCAATAAAGAAAAAAAATTAAGGCCTAGTTTTGTATAGATACTTTGCATTTTCTCCACAATTTCAGCAACAGCATAACCTGTAAGTAATTTTTGGCTAAATTTTTTCAAATAATGAAAACTGACTTTAGTATTTTCATTTTTGAATTCTCTACATTTATAAAGGAAGTACAATATGCTTACCTTCAGCCTAAGCAAATGTATTCCCAAAATCAGTCTGTTCATTGATTTCCCAAACCCATGTTACAAAGGAAACTTACAGTTGATCTGAAGGTCTAGGATTAACAGGAGGCAGATTTAATTGCTTTTTGGAACCAACAAGGGAGGCAGATTTAATTGTTTTTTGGAACCACCAAGTGCCACATTCTCTGCCTGGATGCTTTGGAGTCCTTTGTGTCCCCAGCTGTGGGCAACCAACACAGCCAGACAGCCCCAGAGGCAAGATCTGCAAAATCACACTTACCAAACCAGTCTCCATGGGCCTGATAAGAAATAAGGCCTTTTCCTCAAAATTCCACGTATCCACAAAGTATTTCTGGTTTGGCACTTCATCACAGTCAAATTAATTAAGTCTAACTGTGTCAGGTCAGACTTGTGTACACGCACAGAATTATAGATATATAAGCCCAGTATCATCAAAGCTGTAATTTGGAAGTTCATTAGTAGTTAATTTATAGGCATTTTACTACTAGGCTTTCCAGATCTATATGTTTTCCATACAGGTATATTGAAATGCAACAGGTACACGATGACATCAGTAATAAAATCTCAAACTACTTTCCTTTATATCTCTGGCTTCCCCATATAGACAGCCAGTCAAGAGCTTCTTGGCATGTCAATGGCTTCTTTCACTGTCAACATATGGAGAAGTAGAGCTTCTTTCTACATCCCCCTCTGACACAGGCAGCCCTCGTTGTACCCATCTGGATCTGCTGTTACTCCTCATAGACACCTAGCACATTTCTTTCCCAGGGCCAATGTAGGGAAAGTAGTGATGTATCACTGTGTGCCAAAACTCATTCGTGACAGCTAACGAGAGCAAAAGTTTCCTTCACAAGGACTGTTTTTTCTCATGTCATGGTCTAAACCAAAGATAGTCAGAAGATGCCAGGATGGCATAAAAAGAATTAGCATCGTATTTATAAAATTAAATACTTTCTCAAAATCTGTGAAGCAGAGCTGCAGCTTTGTCAGGCTACAGAAAGGCTTACAAGTAATATGGCTATCACAATAATTGCATTTGCAATAAATTCCCCGCCCAAACAAGACATAGTTAAACATCCATAAATATTTAGAAATTTATCTAGATCTGCAGTGATTAACGATCAGTTTTAAAGGATGATTTTGGTTATTTGCTTTCCTTTTTGCTGAAAAATGTGCACGTATATATAACAGTGGTCAAACAGATACAGACCATTAATGAAAAAGTAAAGCAGGCGTCTGTGCTGAGAGATAAATGGTTGTGGTTCACAGCACTAACAATCTCTGCTGATGCAGCTGGTAGAGATCGTAAACCCCATGATGAAAATATCTCCATATCCATATTATGATACTCTGAAGCACTGCAGGCACAGATGGCAGAACTTGTAAGTTCTCTCAGAAACATAGTTATGGTTCACAACATTTTCAGATTCTTCTGAAAGAGCAAATATAGCTTGTAAGCCCTGAGGAGAAGTTGATGGCACTTACAGACTATGCCAGTTCAGGTGGCAGACCTCGTAGACATTGGGAGAAAAAATAACTGTGATTCACAATGCTTGTCAGAGAAGTGCTAGCGTTTGCAAGCTCTGATGACGCAGTCAGCAAAGCATAGCTTTGGCATGTTTATTTCAGGATGACATCTGAAAAAACGTGGGGAAAAAAGTCCCCATCATGCAGCTAAGTGTCTTGTATTTCTGGTTAGACATCTCAGGTAGATAAAAGACTAAACCAGTCTTCTTAGAACTTTACCTGCCAGTCCTAGGCAGTCTCACTCATTCTTTTTGTACATTTAACAACACATTCAATACAAAACTACACAGAAAAGCTTTATTATGTTATGCAAAGTGGCAAGTTACATGAGATGTGAATGAAAAGAGTAGTGCCCTGTAATTAGGTGTTTTCATCTAAATAATTTGTTTAGAGATAAATACATGGATATTTGCGTATCTTTAACCACATCAAATGCCATTTATTTATTTGAGAATTATTCAGAAGACTTCAATTGACTTCATTGTGAATTGAGTAGCACCAGTAATGAAACGGCCTGCATGTTTAAAAATATGCAACTTCTCCACACTTAGACATTTCATTTTTAGCAGCAGTCCTACAATCATTTCTTTCTTAGTTATTGAGGTAATATTTTGATATGAATAGATACGTAAAGCTATAGTGATTAAGAAATGTATTTGAGTCACCAGTACTTGCTGGCTAGTAGAGCAAGTCCACAAGACTATTGAAGGCAGAAATGAGTAAAACCACTTCATAAACAGGGAAAGCCTCTGAGATGTGCAGTATTTCTCTGCCAGCAGACTTTACTACTTGAGTGTTACCCAAGAGCAGACGCCTACCAGTTGGAAGCACTGAGTGTGTAGCAGGAAGTGTATGTGATGTGAGAAGAGTAATTTTGATAATTTGCTGTTTTCTGAGTGCTTATAGAGATATGAAAATTAAGTACCTGTGGCTTAACAAGTGCTCCTTTCCATGCTAAAAGAAATACGTGTATGTTTTGATTAAATTATTTGCATTATATGCATAACACCTTTTATGTGTTTCTATGTTTATTTTTAATATATATATAAATGCCTTTATGGACCAGTGGTATTGAGCACTGATCATCAGCTAGTAGGGGTACACAAGTGGATATTATGGAATTTTTCTGATTTTCTGTTGTGTTTGAAGAACAATATCTGAATTATTCAAATTCATTCTTGTGGCTAAAAATAGATTGAAAATAAAAGTAATTTAAGCCATTTTTTTTAAAAAAAGTTAAAGTAACTAAATGCTTAGTCACAATAATAATTTAAAACTGAAATATAAAAACAGGCAAGGAAAAAGACCCAAAACACACCCCCAAAAAACCAACCTCACACACCAAAACAATAAGTAAATTAAATGGAAAGACAAAATATATTCTCTGGAGGTGGAAAGATTAAAGTCTGAAAAAATAGGCTACAAATAGTACTGACAAATATTGCCACAATACCAAAAGAAATCCTTTCAGAGTTCAAGATGTATTTCTAAACTTTAAAGCAAATCCTGTTGTCTGAAAAATTGAAAATTTTGAAAGATGAATGTGAAAATCTTTGTAGAAAAATCTATGTTGAAAATAATTTCTTTTCAATTTTCTAAAAGACATTATTTTCTACCTTAGATGGAAATATAATTTTTCTATTTTCAGCACTGACTCAAGCTTCATTATTGTTATTATACAGTTCATATGTTGTAAGAAAAATACTGTGAAAACTAAGATGCATTTTATCCTTTCATCTTCACTTTTGCTGGGTTATTTACAGATGTTTAAGTGATTATGTGACAAAATGCTTGCCAGATACAACCTCCCATATTTGCATTCTGGTGATAAAATTCTGGCCATGTTCACAGATGTAGATGTATAGAGCACATATTGGTCTTCATATGTATATTTCAGAAAGCACTTCTTCCAATAGAAACCTAGTTTTAGATTCAATACAGATCTAAAAGCGGTGCCTTTTTGAGCTTGAAGGAAAAGTGTTCCCAGCCACTGGTATTGGGGTTTTGTGTAACACATCCAAAACCAAATTTGAAGTATATGTCTTAATCCTTTTCTGTGACTATAAAACTCAAATGTGGAACTGAACAAACAGAAGCAGGAAAGAATTAGTTATGACAGAGAGAGTTTAATCTCTCTTGCTATTTTAACTAATAATATGTGATATGAATGAACTGATAGCAAATGAACTGATAGCAAAGTAGATGCATTAGTAGTAGTATCTAAATACACAGCTTGTCCTATGCACAGGTTTTGCTGCCAGATAAATATGGCTTTGCATTCATTCTTTGAAAGATACTCTTATGCTTTACTTTATGCTCTCAAATAACATTTCTTCATATATTATTCTCATATTGTAATATTATTAAGGGCTAGAGACAAATAAAAAGATGGTTTCATTCCCTTCTCCAGTAAAATATGTTCACATATCATGTGACATCTTATTAAGAGCCAATAAAAAACAACATTGACATTATTTCCCAAGGCAGTGTTCAGGATTCATGAAAGTTTCAGTTGAGATAGTATGTAATATTTCTCAAGTATAGCTCAAGTACTAATTAATATATTTTTGCAAAAGCCATGTGAGCATATTAAGTAAATATTATTTTCTTTTTCTCATATATGAGAAATTGAGGTACAGCAAGGTTAAATGGCATGTGTAATGCATAATCAAAACATTTAAGTCAAATTGTTGCAACGTATTTCCAAACATTCCTTTGATGCTTCAAAGGAAATATTTGTGAATGGAAATGCCTCTTGTTACTGAGTCCTCTTTCTATGATAGTCGCTACCCTCAGCTCTAAGAGATCTCCAGGGAAAAAGATTAATTAGGTTTCAATTATGCTACAGAAAAATATGTTTTACATACTTATCATCTGAAAAGCATTGTGGTTTTTCTCTAATGTGTTTAAAAATTCAGAAATATTTTTAAAAGCCACTTAAAAAGTCAAGCCAAACTCAGACTAATGGAACATGGTGTCATCCTTGAAAGTGATGTATTCTCTATTCTTCCAGACCTTCCTGTATGATATTGTCTGAATCTTCTGTGGATCATTATTGAAATTTTTCTAAGAGATTAATCAAACCAGTTGATAGATGATAGAGGATTATTTCTGCATCTTTGCATGGCTTTTTAAAAAAAATAAGCTTCCAAACCTGAAACATTAGGAAAGCACCCACAATTTTTCTTGGCTCTATATATAAAAGTTGCAGTTTGTCTCAACATTTTATTAGCACTTGCATTTTCTCACAAACATCTGATATTCTAGTCTCTTTCACAGGGGAAAGTTTGACTTCTAGACATTTCAAGTATATATTGTTAATTTTATGACATTAAAGCAAAGTTACAGACAGGATGCTTTTGAATTTTTTTTCAGAATTTCAGTTTATTAGCGTTATGTTTTTTAAAAAAATAAGTGTTTTGAGATTAGTTTGAAATACCTTCTTTTAAGTTCTATCTTCAATAGAATTACATGTGAAACAGGAGCAAACAAAATTTTTTAGGATTACCTTTAAAAAAGGCTGGTTGAGTAAAACAGCATTGTAACACTTTTGTGTGTGGATTTATTCTGTTTATCAATGAAGAATGCACCCAGAGTTTACTAGACTGACTAAGCATCTATATTTTGGTTTGGTCTTTTTCAAAATTCTGCACCAGGCCTGGCTGATCTTTTTGTTCCCCAAACAAACACGTTTATTTATCTGTTCTCCTTGTGCCTTGAAGCTCTTCTCCTTCAACAATTTCATGTCTCTATTATTCACCTTACCCAAGGGTTCACATCAAGCTTTTCATGTTCATCTGATATGCTTGACATTATTGGAATCTTAAATTATTGTTCAATTGACAGTGCTGAAGTTCAAAACCTTTCAATCTCTTAGAGGGGTCAACACACTGGTATGTAAAACCAATGCATATACATTGAGTGGTTTTGATTTGTTTTAAGTAGATCTCTAATCTCTGCAGATAATGAGTGTGCATTTGTCACAGAAATTCAGTTCCAGGCCAGATCACAAGACATTAGAGAAGAATTTTTTTTTTTTCTGTCATAAGGAAGAGAAAGACATTTTTTACGTCTTTATTAAATCATAGGCTTCTTTACTTTAATAGTCAGCATTAAATATCTTTTTCATTTCCAAGCACTATAAAATCATTGACAGAAGAACTTTAATCTTTTATAGAAACAATACATTCCTTTTTTTAAAAAAAAGACTGTAGTAAATTTTGTTATTGATAACCTCATCCAAAAAGGTGTGGGTAATCTAACAGCCAGCTGAAAAAAAAAAGTAAAGGATTCCCATGAAGAGTTGTGTGAAAAAAAATAGTTCCTGAAAGAGGGGCAGGTTGTTGTGAACATTTGGGACCTTTTGGTTATGCAGGTCATTATCTGGAGCTCAAGTACCGAGGGCAACCAATTTAAATAGAGTTTTATGAAGGCTGTCTTAGAGCTTAAAAAGGTGAAGTACACTAAAACTCTGGAACACTACAGAATGTTCAGTGAAGAACACTTCACCAGTGGCAGCACTGAATTCATTTGCAGAACATTGCAGAACATTTTGTAAAATCTTCAATTTTACAAAAATATGAGAGAACAGAATAGAATATATAATTTCAGTTGGAAGGGATCTACAATGATCATTTCACCCAATTGCCTGCCCATTTCAGGCATATTTGAAGTACTTTAATTTGTATTTTTTTCATTAAAAAGTCTTCATGCTCACCAATGAAAGCATCCAGCTAAGATTGGTGCTGCTCTTAACAGTACTGGACAGTTCTGTTTCCTTTACACAGAGCCCTATCTATTTTTATTGCAGCAATTATGAAATTTTCTGTAAATTGCTATCTATCAAGAGCTCATCTTTGTATTCTTGTTAAACTCCATCTCCAGGAAATGTAGTTGACCCCTTCTGCACCCATCCCCCTGAGCATACAACCCTTCCCTGCCAAAATGCTTTCCAAACTGTAAATTCCTCAAATTGCATGGTGGATGGTTTACTCTTTTAATTGCTGGAAAATTTGCTGAATTTTTTGTAGAATTTTAGCATGTGTGAATGGACAAAACACAAATCATTAAAAGCTTTCTTTTATGCAGTTAAATTCTGTTACTAGAATGCAGGCTGCTTCCTTGCACCAGTGGGGTTCCCTACCTACTTCTACCCATGACCCATAAAACCAGTTCTTCCTTTTATTGTCTGGAGACAGGCAGGACAAAGTAATACAATTTTTATCTACTCTCGTATAACTTGTTTATCTTTCACGAATTTTTAGTCATTTTGTCTATACTTGTTATGTCCTGTCCCTTCCAAATTGCCATTTCCCTTTTCTTATCATTTGGACCTCTTAAGGTACTTATATGAGTGAGCCAAAAAATTGTAATTGAATTTATACAGTATGAAAAAGACATGACAAGTTAGGATATATTGTGAGTCTGTATATAAAGTTCTTTTAAATGTGTTATCTGCAACTATAAGGAGTGTTAAAAATATATCTATGCTTGTAAAAGTAAATATTTGTTTAAAACTTGCAATTCTGAAGTAAAATCATAGAAAAGTTTTCCTCTTTTTAGCCAGAAAACATTTGAGAAAATTGCTTTGTAATATCTATCTATTTTCCCATTGCTTTAAGTCAGAAAAATCAGAAAAAGTATTTGTTTTTCTTTAATTTAGATTCTATGCTGAAGTTTTTGGAATAGTGCAGTGAAATTCATCCCAGAGGATGGTATGTATTTTGTGGAAATGGAACAGCTCAGAAACTATAGATCAAAGCAAGATACTTTTTTTATATTAAATGTGAACCTGCCATTTGGATACTAAAAATGAAAAAGAGAGAAAGACAATTCTGGGGATGAGCTTAGCTATATTAGGTCACTGTTACAATATTTTTAGTACTTTGTTCAGGTCAGCAAAATCCTCTGCTGTTGCAAAAGACCTTCTGCAAAGCCAAATATAATAAAATTTCTGTGGAAAACAAAGACAGGTGTTCAGTCCATCTGCTTTAGGTATCTAATTTCAGGGGGGTGTGTGTGTAAGTTAGCCTCACTAAGCTCTCCATAGTCAGTGGAGAGAGGG
Organism: Certhia americana; assembly: GCA_018697195.1. Classification (NCBI taxonomy): domain Eukaryota; kingdom Metazoa; phylum Chordata; class Aves; order Passeriformes; family Certhiidae; genus Certhia; species Certhia americana. The sequence goes on from CM031860.1 coordinate 33,155,779, forward strand.
AGGCTGCTCTAGGAGCTCATTCCAGGACTCGTACTCTACACTGTGCAGTGGCACAGCCTGTCTCTTTTTATGTTGCCTGCAGAACTTGGCTCCCAGTTTAGAGACCTGAAGTTAAATGCATAAATTAGACATTGGGAAAAAAAGAATACTTTCTGACTTAGTTCATATCTATGTTGTATATGTATGTCTTTTAGCCTTTTACTTACACCAGACATAAAGGTAACTGGCATCTTAGAGATCATTTTGTCATTGGTGTTTTTGTACAGAAAAAGGCATGTCATTAGAGAACTTTTCTCAAATACTGGGTGCTTTTTTGTATGGTGGCTTTCTCTTGTGCTAACAAAATAAAAAGCTACCCAAAACTCACTGAGCTATGGCAGATACCTAATAACACAGAAAGAGGAAAGAGACATATTTTTGAAGCATCTAGTGGAGTTAATATGAGTTTCCTTGACAGATTGCTTTACACAGCAAGTTATTTTGTTTCAGACCACACTGGTAAATTAGGATGAACCATCTGATGAGAAATTTTTCAGTTAAATGTTCCAATGAAAATATCACTTTTTTCTAGGGAAATTTTTTTTCAAAAGTTTATTGCAGCCCTGGAAGAAACCTTAAATGCTCAGAGCATGGTATAGGTTATCTTACTTATGAATCCTTGTGCAGATTATGCATAAGAAATATCCTTAGAAATGTATTTTAAAATCACAGCATGTATTTCTGTCCCTCAGTTATCCAAGCTGTGTAACATCAGGACTGCAACCTTGATAAATTACTGATGGCATAATGGTTATGGAAACGGTCACTGACTGATCATCAGTCACAGTTTATTTCATATCAGTATCTCCAATTTGCAGCATGAATCAAAGCTCTTTAGTATGGCACAGTTCTTCCTAAAAAACTTCTTTTGAGGAGCATTACAACCTTGTTGAGCATCATCTGTTGTGATGGAAACATTGCAAGGCAACATGGCCTCAGGCAGCCCAGAGTAGTCCGAAGATCACTGGGCTATCACATACTCATAGGAAAACTATTGGCAAAACACATTAATTTAGAAACCTACAAATGTGCCAAATGCAAAGTCTCTCTTTGTACACAGAGAATATATATATTTTTTTTTTTTGCCATCCATTTTGCAATAAATGATAGTGTGTGAATCTAATTTGCTTTTAAATTGCAAGTAAATTGTTGCTGAATCACGTCATAATGGTCCTTAATATCTCTCAAACAATTTCTGCAAGAGGAAATATGATTTGTATATTTTTGTGGAGGCAATGTAGTGTTTCATTATTTCTTTCCAACATATTTAATAATTGTAGTAATTTTAGGTAAGTGAACCCCAAGTAAATGACTCCCAGTGGTATTATTGCTTACTATTTCTCTAATTTCTAGTTCTTTGCCATTTACAAAGGATTATCTACATATGAAACAATGAATAAATACCCCATGGAAAGATTTTCTTTTAAATGGAGGTTAGGGGGGCTTAAGGCCTCATTTTCTTCTTACATGCTACTTGAATTCAGCTGCTGTGGACCCTCTCCAGCTGATCTTCAGAATTAGTTTTGGAGAAAAAACTTTTTAATTTTTTAGTCTAAAGAAGATTATGCTATTTCACTTTAATAGGTACAAAAATTCCTTACACTTTAGCAGGTTTACTAGAGAAAAGGTACAAAAGTCCAGAAAACGCACAGGAGAGAAAGTTACCAATCTTTTAGCTTCTCAATCCTCTTTCCCCAAAAAATGTTAACTTTTTATCTTTATTAATGAATTTTGTTCTCATACACAGCTTCATTTTTGGTCTCAATAGCTAACATTTTTACACAAATGACAGGAAATTTTATCTTCTTTACCTCATGAATTTGTTTTCGAATTTCCAAAATATAAATGAAGTAAAAATTTTAATCAAAATATCTACTTTTCAAATCTTTCTAAGGTGTGGCTCCTCTGTAAAAAGCTCAGTAAGATGTTCCTGTGTATTTATACAGCTGTAGATTCTATTCTTCCTGTATGCTCTCACCTTTTTGTGAACTCTCCTTTGGCTCCATGGCTGGCCTGCTGTCTGACAGAGGGAATGAAAGGCAGTGAAACAGTTCATCATAATGTTCAGCAATACAAACAGTCATGACATATGTATCTCATTGTATTGGGTACAGAAAATCTATAATCATCAAATATTATATATATTCAGTTCCAAGTTTTTCCTCTGAGAACATATGAGAACAAATCTGAGGACAGAGCATGGAGGAAAAGCTCCTATTGGTTTGGTGCAGGGTTTTTTTGATTTTGGTTGGTTGGTTTGGGTTTGGGTTTTTTTTGAGGGGAGGGAGTCATTCTCACTTCATTGTCTGTGAAGAAGCCCAAAATATCAGTACACTTATGAAAAACTCAGCTGTTGTATAAACATCACTATCACGAGTTTAAATCAAGAAACATTTATGCTAATCAGAAATGAAATGCTTTTAAAGTTAGGTAAAAATCTTACTAATTTCAAGATTTAATTGGACTTTTACTACATTTTAATAATGAGGCTCATGAGCATCTCAGAATTATACATTTCCTTTCCAACTGTCTAGAAAATGTATTTCCTGGTGAAAGAAAGCTGGGTGAAGAATTTGTCATTCTGAGCCATACATGTATTATCCTTGAATTGGAATAAATAATCTCACTATATCAGAGGCTTAGATTACAGACATAGATAAAGATATTTGAGCACTTCCACTATTGCATCTTTGAATATAAAGGCCATGCTCACTTTCAGCAAGATTCCATACTACTCTGGGCTTTTGACATTCAAAATAATCTTCAATGCAATTAATGGATTTATTATTAGCTAAATTATGAAAATTAGTTTTGATGTTCATAACCCCATTCTTCTTGTTATCCTGTAAAGTGAAACAGATTATTAAATCTAGAATAAAAACAAAAGCTCCAAAATCAAGGGCATCTGTCCATAGAAAGAGTAAAAATCTAGGTAACAGCAGAGTGTGTAGAGCTTTGTGAGTATCTTTGAAAAGACATTTCCATCATAAACACAATTGTGATATCGTGACAGCTCTTTTCAACTATTAAATCCCTGCCAAAAAGAAAAGAAAGGAAAATAAGAAGTCTTTAAGAGACTGGAGGAAATTCTGGAGGCTCTTTGCAATCCACTGGAGACTTGGTTGTCACTATTCATTTCATGTAGAAGGAACTTAAATATTTCAGTAAGGGTAGCTGTCTTTAAAAGCAGTGACTTACCGATTTTATCACTAATATGGTATCAGTCACAATAAATATTAACTGAGACTTAAATTATAACCCGTTATTCCTCTGTGAGAAGGGAGAATGTTAGTTAGATATTATTAAGAGCATGCCCTGTACAAATTAATCAATATTAGGTTTTACCCAAAGCAAAAAGTGTGTATAATCATACCACTGGATGCATCCCTGTCAATTTGCACATGCCTTTCTTGTGGTCAGTGGCATGTTAGTCATTAGTATTAAAAAAAAGAAAGGCTAAAGAAGAAAAGAAAGGAAGCCCTTCAATATGGAAGAAGTTTTTCCACTGTAAAGCCAGAGTATTTCTGGCTCCATGACCACAGTAAACAAAAGAATCAAAGAACTTTGCAATTTTCATGTAGAACTACTGTGACTCAAAAATGGAATTTTTTTAGATAAGTCACAGAAATAGGTGACTAACTGCAAGAGGAATTTCACCTTGTTATTCTGTGCTGCTGATCTCCTAGTACAGACCAACTTTGCTTAGTCAAAATCCTGTCTGATATTGTGTGTTCTTGTGCACATATCTTATAAGACAGTTATGTGATAACTCTCAGTTTTGCCACATAACAAGAAATTAAATTTAAGAGAGTTGTGAAAAACACGATGGCTCTCATTGCCTCTGGTTAGAAGACCTCAGGAAGGAGGATACCCAGGAATAAGCTCTGGATCTCACTATTCTGATATGTTGGATGGAATACACAGAAAATATGAGGCAGGCATTCCTGTCCTACAGAGCTTGGTCGAGTGTTTGAGTGAGCCAAAGAGGTGAACTGAGTGAAAAATGAGCATTTATGGTAAATAAATATCCCTATTTAAGTCTCTCTGGAAACCTTTTTTGATCTGAATGGAACATGAACAAGGGTTTGAAAAATTAAATTCACCTGGAAGTAACTGGTGGTTTCCTGTATTCTGGCCAGTCTCCCTCAAGCTACTCAGAAATCAAGCAGCTGCACTTTAATAGTATGTTCAGTCTTTTATTCTAAATAGGCCCAGGAAAAATTTTTCATTTTTTGCAGTCCAGAGGTAATCATTGATAGATTATTCCAGCAAAAACTATGCAGCGATTTTTTTAGGCATAATATCATAAAGAAAAAAAGTATTATTTAGCTTGTAAACAAAATGAGTGAAAGCTTGAGTAAAATGAGTAAAAATTATTAAAAATTAAGGGAGATCATTACATAGGCCCTTCATTGAGGGAGGATGTCTATATTAATGCTTTTGTGGAGATCTGGATGTGTGCTTTTCAATTAAATCTCCTGATCAGTCCCGCCCACTGTTCAAATTTGGTTCATATTCAGTATCTATCCATTATGCCCGAAATTAATTAAAACTAAGCTAGAAGATGCCCCAAAATGCACCTGTGGCACTCCAACTGAATTGGACATTCAGTCCATGGAACTAATTACTAGAACTGCCTCTCCATGAAATGCCTAATGTGGGCATTAGGACATGAGCACCAATAATTTGACTATGCAGTTTTCCTTCTGCTGGGCTGTTTTAATTGCTGGTGGTACTCAGAGCCCTGTACAAAGCAATGCCCCCTTAATATACATACAGTAGTGGATTTCTTCAGCTGCTCTGAAATGCTTCCTACATCAGTGAGCACAATGTCTACTTCTCTGTATCAGGTTTTTGCCATGTGGTTTTCATCCAACACACAGGCCAAAACAAACATCAGGAAAGATTTCTAGAGGAGTGTGTGAATCAAGCAGTGCACAGAGTGTTCAACACGAGCAGGAAGCATAATGTTACCTATCCAAAATCAGATTAATTTTGTAAAACTGCTATAGCCTAAAGCATGGCACCAGGAAGTAGAATTTCTTTTTCTTTTTTATTAATCCAGATGTTTCACCACTATTGTGGTTCTGCTTCCACCAGTGATTCCTGAAGTTATCACAAAAATGAGTCATCTTTGCAATGTAGCAATGTCTGATGTTATGACAATGTGAATGAAGAGTCTTCTATTGACATTGGAGTCTTTGCAATGTCACCCACATTGCTCCTCTGCCAAAGTAAATAGCAAAACTGAAGCAATATAAGAAATAAATTGACAAAGAGAATAGATAAAGTGCTGAACATGCATCCCGAAATCCTAATAGTGTTACTTAACGTATGTCATAGGAATTACCAGAGTCGATGGATTTAATATTGTGTTAGGTGATAACCATTTATTAGTAGTACATATATTTAGATTTTCACCATGTATATAGATGTACTGTGACTTTCTCATGCAAGTTCTGTAACATCACAAAACAGTCACCAAAAAAAACAAATGATAGGTAGCAAGAGATACACGTAGATTTAAGAGTATTACGGAGATTTACAAACCTTGATATTTGTCAGAGAATGCCATTTGGTAAAACAGTAGATGAATGATGCAATTGAATAAATGTTACAGTGCACATACCTTAAACTCCATAAGATAATTATCAAATCAGCTGTTACAGCACGTGCCTATGCGTAAAAAAGGAACCAACCACCAGAAGGTCTGTCCTCAAAGGATGATATCTAGGTATTTTCATGTACTTGCATGGATTTATAGTTGATACACCTACCTGAATTTCACCTGCTTGTTTATGAGCAATCATTCACAACCAGCATTTGGACCAGCCCTGTCACCTACTTAGCTGCATGATTAGCAGCAGCAACAACAGCCAGTCTCAAATTTCAGTAGTAATAAACAGCAACTCAAACACCCACACAGAAAATTGGGGAAATTAAAATAGTCTCTCTGTTGCTCAGTCAGCTAATTTTCTTTCCTTGCAAATATGAATCAGATGGCTTAGCCAAGAGTGCTTTATTGAAAGCAGAAACAAAAAGAACAGCAGGGTAACATACAATATCTAATTACTCCATCCCCACCATGGAACCATAACTGTTTACTCTTCTGTTTGGTTTCTTGGTGAAGCAAGTGCTAGGCCAGCTGGCCGCTTCCTACCTCCTGCAGTAAAACCTCACTTGCAGTTTGTGATTCTCAAGTTTCATGGCTTGATCTCTTATATAGCTGCACTGTTTTAGCTTGCTAACAGATTCTGTTAATTCATTTTTGCTCTCAAAACAAAACAAACAAACAAAGAAACAAAAAAAATAAAAAAACAAACAAAAAAAAAAACAAGCAAAAATAAATGGAAAATAATGATCAAGACACGTTCCCTTCCTCTCAATCACAGAGGATTTCCTGAACAGACTCTCTTGTCCATCCTTTTCACCATGCCTTTTGCCTTTCCCTTTCAAGGTTGCAGGCATACTAGGTTCAGTTGTTCAAGAATTTCACACACTGTTGCAAGTCCCTTGCAAGATGAAAATAGCTGCTTTTATTATTCTGTGTAAAAATCCAATGGTGTTTGAAATATATTATTTATTTTATATTAGAATAGTAAAGCAACTTAAGATATATCTAGTTATAGCTCTGTAGCTCTACTGATGTATAGATGTACAGATATGTGAAATTTTGTGGTCATGCTCCTCATCAAAGTACATTTCCAGTCTATGGAACCAAATAAAAATCCATATTTACTCCACAAATCTGAATATTAGGCCATGTACAAATCTTAGTAACCTAAAACATATGCCTGGTATTCTGAAAGAAGGAATATGTGGCAAATTCCAGTTATCAATGTTGCCCCTTTCACAAAATGTTTGCAGCATATCTAGCAGCCTATTCAGAGAACAACAAAAGAAAAACAAAAGAAAATGCAATATTTGCTGTCACTTCGTGTTGTAGCATAGCCTTTCCTCGTTGCACACCATTTTTAAATTGCAGACTCATACAGCCCTCTATGTTTTTTCAAGAGCTGAATATATGCATAATTAGCAGTATACTTCACCCAACATGCAAAATTTGGACAACTGCCTAAGAATAGTAAAAGGTCTTTTAAGCAAAGTGACTTTTCAAAACAAAAATTCTTCATGAGTATTAAAATACAGTCTGCAAGTTTCAGCTCACTATTTAAAAGGTGATGTCTGTGATTGTTTTGGGCATGATGCCACTGAGTAATTTACTTTGGCTTGATTTTTTTTAACCCTTCTGGGTGTGATGGCAAAAAAAAAGTATTTAACACAGCACTTATCCTTTTGTAAGCAAAAGATAAACTGTGTTTTCAGGAATGCATTTTTAGACCTTTTTAGAAAGTGTTGCATGACTGTACTGCATTTCTCCATCCACTAATAATGAGAAACAGGCAATTCAATGGCAAATACAATTCAGGGATTTGCAGTAGCAGGAGGTTTATGAAACACACATGATTGTAAATGGACACTGAGATAATGTGGTTTACAAGATGATAACTGTATTCATTTAGCTTGTTAATATTTTACTATTTTATCAGGGTTCTAAATTTTTCTAAGGTTTTTAGTATTTTATAATGTTTGCAGATGCAATGGTCCTACAAATTTTCATGTAAAATTCATAATATGATTTCTATGCTCCAGCAATGCTTTCTAGGTCTTTTTATAAAAAAAAAAAAAAAAAACAACTAGCTAGAATTTTGCAAAGGAGCCTTTTTGTTTTCATATAATTTTCAGGTTTTCATGCTAGGCATTATGTATGTATGAGTTTCTTTGCTTTTCAGCTGACTTCAGAGATTAAAATAATGTTTGGGGATTCATTTGCCTGTGCTCTGTAAAATATATACTCTTGGATACAAACAAAACATGTTTTGAACAGTGTCATTAGTATTCACTTGCCCTTAGTTGAATACTTAAAGTTTTTAAAAATTAATAAGCATCCCATTCAAAGTATTGTGAGATAAAATACCTACTAAATATATCACAAATATCATTGTTGCTGTTTCTGATTGTCTGATTTGAATTTACCAGTGCAAAATGTGCTTGATAATGTATAACATTTTTTCATGGTAGGTTGTAAACAAAGCCTTGCTAATACTATTGTGATCATATGTGTCAAATAAAACCTTTTCCACCCTCCAAGAATAATAGTTTAATAGTCTTTAGAGCCATATAATTTTGTCCAGAGCTATTAGTGGCACTTTATGTCATACAGTCATCAAATGCATTTCTATGAAAGAGAAAAGAATAAATATTTCATGGCTACAGCTTTTGAAGAACACTCTGTCTTTCAATGTTGGGCTAGTCTTTCAACATATGTGCCAATCAGAAATCTTTAGCAGTTGCAAAATGCATCTTGTCTCCTTGTCAGTGAAGAATGTAAAGATAGCAGGATGTATCTGAAATATTCATCACATAGGCAAAAATCTGAGCATCATAAGGAGCTGCTGAGCCCTGTAATCACTACCTAGATGTTTGCTCTTACCCCCTCATCATTGGCCCTGAACAGTAAAGAGTGTAGCTAGTCAGGATATTTTGGTTACATGGTATAACTTGACAATCAGTGATAGTATTTAGCATTGTGATCTCACACGTTTTATCTTACTGCTTCCTTCATGTTGGACATGCTATTGAGTGAAATCACATGAACATAATACATTTTTAAGGTTACTTCCTCTCATAATTAAATTTTGGTAAATAACTTCTGTTTCCTGTGTTTCTCTGCAAGATAAATATTGCTGACATCAATTGCAACCCAGTCTTCATTCATGGGCTGAAGTAGGATTGATGAAAACTGCTAGAGTAGATCCTACATGGTGTCTTCCTGTTACTCTACCTTTCAGCCAAATCCAGGGCTGATATAATCAACCGTAACTACCTGATGTAGTTGCTTCAAGTCAAATCAAATCTACGTTTGGCCCATTACCATGTGAGAGGGTTTATGTGACCCATGCCCTTTGAATGAACCTGTGACCTGCTGCTGCAATCTGGACTAGCCACTCCATCACTGGCACTGCTGGAACCTATTAAATCTTGTGTTGCTTTATCTCAGTTAAATGTGGTTAAGTGAAAGGACATTATTATAACTGTCTGCTGTGTCAATGGAATTGTGTAAAGCACTAGCTCACAGTATTTCTGCTCTAACGCCACCCTGAAAAGTTGGGAAAATTGAAGCATTAAAAAGAATTAAACCTTTGATTAAATGCATTAGTTTTTCAAAATGAAAAAGAAAGGTTGGATTCTCTTCTATACTCCAAGTTATACACTTTAAATGGCTTTTTAATGTCTTTTAAAGGCCTATTCATATTCAAAATATGAAATTTCTTCATAGAGGCAAAAGCAATGCATTTTTAACATAAACATGATTCATTCCATTATATTAGTGATTTATCCTTACTAATACATTGATATAGAAGCATGAAAAATTGGAAATAAGTGTAGAAAAATGCTGAAATATGTTTATTTAGTGAAAATTACCATGAAAAATGTACCACCGAAATCATGTCTATGAGAAGTTATATACATGTGGAAAATGTGACACATTCAAATTTCTAAATCTACATTTTTCCTAAATGCAGATTTATCAACTAAAGTCAGCAAAGCATCTTACATTTTTCTAGCACCTGAAAGGAGGAACAAATCTATTTCATGAGCATGACAAAGACAAGTCTTAAGCTTGTTTCACAGCATACCTGTTTGTCTGCAGGTAACGTAAGAATCTCAACATACTCTGCCTAATCATTTTTTTGATTACTTTCAGAGAGCATTCTTAAAACTAGGGGTTGTTTCGTTTAATAGAGAATTGGAAGATCTGAAATAATTGATTCAAAATGATTACATGATGCAGGTGGAAAGAAGAAAAGACATTTTCTTCATGGAAGAAAAGAACTTTGCCAGCTGGGAAAGAAAGGACTTGAAAAACAGTACAGAGAAATAACTGGAAACATATGGTACAGAAAGAATGAGATGCAGAGGCTGATTATGAGTCTTAGCATGACCAGAAAGGTACCAAAAGCTCTATTAAATATCTAGACTGTATGTATCAAGCAGACAAAATCCATGTGTAGAGAAATCTAGGATCTAAGGAAGATGTTTATTTGAACTGGATTTTGCTGATTACAGAATATATTAATTTAAATTGGAGTTTAAGGAAGCTGAATCTGAAAGAAGGCATGTGTGGCAGGAGCAATTTTCTGCAAGGACTTTGACATAAAAGGATTTTCCTTTGGGGCAAGTGTGAATTTCTGTTGTGGCAGGAGAAAACGAAGGGGCAGAATACTGAGCGAGCAGGTGGTAGAAGTCACCCTGAGACAAGGAGTTGAAGCGTATCTGTAATTCATTACATACCCTGCATCAGTATCCTCAGTTGGTCCCCTCTGCTTGCACAAGCCTTCCCCTTTGCTGCATTCAAAAGCCTCCCTTAAATCCCTCAGCTGCCAGCACATATCACAGGCAGTAGATTTCTGTGCCACTCAGTCTCATTGGGCAAAATGCCCAACCTGCTGAAGCAACGCTCTGTGCTAACTTCTAGCAATTTATGGTTCTACTGCTTTCCTGCTATGATAATTTTCCTTCATGATATTTGGAAACCTAGAACAGCCATTTGTGACTGTAACCCTAATATGCCATCAAACAAACAAAAAAAAAAAAAAAAAAAAAAAAAAAAAAGGAAAAAACAAAACAAAGAAAACCAAACAAACCTGTGCTTGGTTAACTGAATCTACACGGTATAACTCATTTTTTGGAAAATAATTAATATCCATGTTGAATTTAAATGAGATTAATAGATTTTATATTATCTGATCCTTCAATACTTTAAACACTGCTTCTGTTGAACCCAGTGAATAAGAGATTGAAGTTTGTTTGTTAGGAAGCAGGAAGGAGTACTTTTTAGGCTCTCTTCCTTTATGGGAAATAGAAAAGACACTTAAAAGATAACTGAGCTTTGCTAACTATATATGTGTTATGTTTTGTGCTGATAAAAAGTCTCAGACAATCCCTTTAGTGTTCTGTCTCTAGTCCATGAATGCCTGAATGCACAATTGTCTTACACAAGTGAACAATGGTAAAGTCATTCAGTATTTTCCTTATTGATCTAACCAGGAGTGACACTGATTAGTGGTTCATTAAATCTTTTAACACCAGAAAAAAAAAAAAAAAAAAAAAAAAAAATTCTTTCTATCTTAAGACAAGTGGTTCATGATTCCTGCATATTGCCCTTAATCTTTGGCAACTCCAGGTTCTAGTCACTGTATTTTCCTTTCAGTTGTTTTTAGCTTGGCTGTCTAATGAAATTATATTCATGTGTATGCATTCTGTTCATCCATCCATCTGTCAGTCCAGGCTCAAAGCAGAAGACTGTCCCATGCACTTAGCAGTGTTCACACAGAGGAGTGCTTTAGTGAGCCTAAAAAGCACTGTAAACTTGCACTTTTCCTTGTTGAAGGTAGGTTAACCATGTGGACAGTCCTGGTATCTGTCCTGTCTCTGGGAGCCTCCAGATCACTGAAAGTTTTCTCAAAGGTAGAACTGACTGACTTCTACAGAAGAAAGCTCATACATATTCCCTAAGTTTATATAAGACTTTTGATTTCAGGATATTAAGAACTAATCCATTTTATTTATTTGGGAATGAAATGTTCTGAGAAAAGGGAAATAAATGTAAAAAGTAGTGCAGGGAGCCTAAAATACTGTTTTAGGCATTTTACTAAATGTGAAAGTTAACTTGTTTATAAAAGCTTACATTTCTTTAGGCCTCACAAAACAAAGGCCAACTATTAGGTCAGTACACACAGAATTTTTCTTCTTCTGAATTCATACTCAAGTCAACTTTTCGGTCCACACTGAATTAGACCCAGTGATACTGTCTGAGTAAAATCACCTTTTCTTCAGGTAAAAATTGGAACATCTTACATGTGTAATATAATTACTGGTAAATAGATTGTGAAATATTTTCTTTGTATGGAAGAATTAGATTTGGTTGGACTCTATAATTGAAAAAAATATAATGAAGTGTTGTAACAATTTTCTAATAATTCTACACTACTTCTAGTTCTTGAAGGGTCACAGTATTTACCTGTAAATTACTCAAACCATTTTCATATCTTTTTTTGTTAATCACAGAAAGGTTGTTTAAAGGGACCTTAGTAGGTGATCTACTCCATTCCAGTTGTCCAAAACAGAATCAGCTCTATCTTTGTCATGCTTGATTGAGGACCTCATAGTTGACTTCCAATACTTTAAACTTCAGAATCTAGTCTGTTCCTAACCCTTTCCAATAGAATTTCTTTTTCCTTGATGCCAGAACAAAATCTTTCATACTGCAGTTTAACTGAATTATCTCTGTTTGTATTCACCACATGAAATGAAGAACAGTTTCTTTTCTCCTGTTTGCAACAGCTTTTTCTGTTTATAAAACCATTCTTCAGTCCCTCTCCCTCTCTTTCTTTTTTTTCCCTTTTTATTTTTGGTTAAGCAATCCCATTTTTTTCTCATAGATCGTATTTTCTAGATTGGTTTCTGTACTCTGAAATATTTCCAAACATATCCCTTTGCTTTCATGTGTGGCACTCAAATCTGAACACAGTCTTGTTTGAGCCCCCACTGATTCTGAAAAGAACATAAGGAAAGTTCTTGCTATCTTGTCAGTCGTACTGTTGTTCACATATCCCAGTTTTCTCATTTGCCTTTTTTACCGTGCAAGGTTTTTGTCATATTCATTCCTGACTCATCACTTTCCACTTTAGCCTTGAGATCTTTCTCTGCATAATTACTATACTACCTAATTAATTGATCCCCTTCCATACTTGTGCAGTTGGGTATATCTGCCTGTCTGTAATGCCTTTCACCTGTCCCTATTGCAAAGTCATTTTTCCTCCCCCGACCACCCTTCAATCTATAAGAGACATAACTGAATTTTAATCCTAATCCTCCAGATATTTACAGTCTCATCAAGTGTCTGACATCTGTAAATGTAACAAATAAACCTGCTTTTTATTTTTGAACAGTGTTGGATTTAGTAAAGAGAGAGAGAAACTAAGTAGACCAAACTATACGTTTTCCCTTTTAAAAATAGCAATCCATTTGCTCTTTTTTAGTTCTCCAGCATCTTATCTATCCCCCATAATTTTTCAAAGACCACTAAGCCTTCTGAGTCTATTTTAATCAGTTAAGTCCCCTAAGATGAATTAAGTTTATCAGCATGGATGATCTGAGAATATCTGTTTTATTTAAGCACTATGTAACCTTTCCTATTCTTTTTGCATACTGAGACCTTATCCCTTTTTTCTGGTATTAATTGTGTCTGCTTGCAGTTGATCTTTTTGTGAAGGCTAATGCAAAAGAGGTATTAAATTGTTTTTACTGTATCACAAATCTATAGATTATCCTCTTCATTGAGCAGTAAACCAAATTTTTTCTTGGATTTGCTTTACATCAATGTAAATTCTTAATAAAAGAATTTTCATAGTAAGGAAAGGCAGTAAAACTATATAGAAGAACAGATCAGGAAGAGATATTCTGAGATCCCAGTTCCAGGACACCACTGGCAGTGGTATCTTGCATTCATTTCATGTAGCCATCCCAGTGGTATTTGAATGTCATTAGATTGTTCCCATTCTTCTTGTTCAAAGATTTTTTCAAAGCCTGATGGTGCTGATAGTAAGAAACTTCTTCTAAGTTTCAGCCAAAAATTTGCTCCAAAATTGCATCACAGTGGTGGCTCACAACTGTCCTATGCTTGATCCATTTATCCAAAACATCTTCAGAGAATGACAGATTATGACAGCAAGTTTTGTTCTACCACCTGAGTAACTTTATCCCAGGACTTTTCTTTTAAAGGCACTCTTCATTGAAGTATTGAAAGTGAACATTCACTAGCCATTTTGTGTAAAGTTTAACTTTTAACAGTAAATTAATTATTAATGAATGCAATATCATAATTTTTGGACTAATGTGGTTATTTTTCATGTCGATTTCAGAAATACAAATCTCCTTTATAGAGCCTTTTTTGTGTCAAACTCTTAGCTGGCTCTCATTAGTGATAAGCCTTTCAAAAACAGTTTAACACTAAATTTTAATCTAACCTTGAGAGTATGTTGGCCAAAAAGTACAATTACTTCTAATGTAGAATGTTCAAACCCAGTTTTTGACAGAGGAGTGCCTAGTCTGACATGGAAGATCAAGTTGAGCACCAGAAAGGAGCCTACACTACTAACTATACTACTAACAGCCTATGCTAGACTAAGAGGAGCTTTGCAATTGTATCAAGAGCTTCATATTTCACTAATTAGTAGACTTGAGCATCTCAGAAAAGAACAGAACACTTTTACAGAAACATTTCAAAAACTGTACTTTAGTCATGAAAATTAGGTTCAAGCTGACATACAGCGTTTCATAACAAAGAAATGGCTAAATCATACTATTATCTGCAGTAAAATTAAATTGACATGTGTTACCAGTTTGTTCACTGCTGGGGTGAAACAGCATCATTTGTTCTAATATTTTCTTTTAACAGCTAAGAAGTCATTTACAAAATAGTATTCTTTCCCAGGACATAAGCTGCTAGAAATTGAAGCGCAGGAAAAAAATAATAAGGCTCTCAAAGGATCTTTTTCTGTGATTTTGTGAAAACCATGCAATTAAAGACATACTAAATGTTCATTTACTTCCACATTCTCAGCTCTTTCTGCCCTGTGACCCTGCTGTGGGTTAGGGAGGAGTCCCTGCAGTGTCCTTCCCCTGCTCTGTTCAGGCACACTAGACCACAGTGGAGGGGCAGAATTCTGCCTTGAGCTGGAGACAGATGCCTGCCATGGGGATAGCAAAGAGCTTCCAGGCTTTGCAAGGGGCTCTGGGGAGCTCGAGAGATGCTTTCAGTGACATTTTGTCCTGTTCCAGAGCTGGAAAATTATGTTACCTTCTGAGGAGGGAGGACCAAAGACAGGCTTTTGCTTTTTCTGTTTAGCCAGCAGAAAAGCAAAAGAAATGAAATTGCAGCTGAGTCTTAAGATTACAGTGAAGTCTTCTTTACTACATTTCAGATCATTGTATCTGCAAGTGGAATCATAAATCTAGCTGAAATAATTCCAGATAAAAGCAAAATTAATAGATTCATTTGAAAATCTAGAGATACTCCCTGCTTTTCATTCTTTAAATCAGATCATCTTACATTCCATTTAGTTTCAGCTAAGTACATGTGTACAGTGCCAATAAAGCTTCAAGTGATAATTGGTAAAAACCACTTTCTATAGAAGAAAGACTGTGCATGAAACAATGATGTTTATAAAACTCTAGTAACTCAGCCAGGTGAAAACAGATTAACAATACAGAAAGTAAGGAATTTTTCTAAATATGCACCAAATTATGGATTTCTTTCTTTTTCATTTTTACTCTTGCTGGGTGGAAGTTTAGAACTATGCAAATACTGACCCCAAGTTTCTAGGTATAACAAAAGCATTTCTCCCCTCAGCCATGTGTTCTTAAGAATATTCCAGCTGAATAAGACAACACACAATAAGACAATCACTATTTTGACAGAAAAAAAAAAAAAAAAACAACAAACAAATGTGTGTGTTATGTCATATTTTGAATTTCCAAAACAACTTTTCTTTGACACTACAAAATTAACAAAATATACAAAATCCGTTGTTTAAAGCCACATCAGACATAAACATTTTAAGTCCTTACAATTCACTTTTATAAGGTAGTAGCTAATTGGAATTTTTAAGATCTAGCAATCTTTTGGGGTTTTTTTTCCTGAGATTTTGAGGGAGACATTGCATCATGTTAACAGGGCTATAGAGAAAGAAAAAGGTTGGAAGCTTGACTGCAATGTGGTTCTCACCTTAGTCTGTACTGACAAAAAATCAAATGTGACAATTAACTGATGGTAATATTGATAACAGGCTACCTCTGGCTCAGTAACACTAGTTGCAAATGACTGTTTAAAACTTCTCTTAGTGTGAAAGTGTTTCATTCTTAAAGCTGCTCTTTTAACAAGGTACCATCTAATTTTTAGTTTGTTTTTTTTCATTAGCTAATTAAGTTCAAAAATACTTCTCAGTTGTGAATGCTAGTCTAACCAGTAAACTGAATAGAAATAGAAAGGGTATTTTTCAATTAATAAATCATTAATATTTATTATTTATGAATTTTTCATTTGTTCTTTATCGTGATGTCCAAAATATTTTGCAGGAAACTTTAAAAATTGCCATACATTTATGCTTGCAGAAATACAGATCTAAGCAAGTATTTTGAGGGAATGTCTACTTAAGTTGCAAGTTCGGAGTTTAATTATAAGAAAATGGGGGCCTTTCATCCTTTGTTTCTCAGTTACAAACATTCAGTCATTAAATACATCATTTGATAAATACATAGTGTGGGAAGTGGGTTGGTAAAACATTTAAGAGTAACCTGTGTAGGTACCCAGAGAAGGGGATAATTGTATTTCTGGTCAGGTATTTCTAATACAATCTTCTCCTTAGAAGGAGAACACAATGGATTAAGCTAAATAAGATAATTTTTCCTCAGCTGCAAGCATTTTAAAGCTGTTCTTAAACTCAAAAACTTTTTTCTGTATTTTTCTAAAAACTCCTCAGTACTTCTTCCAGCTGCAGGCATCAAATAATTGAAGCATCCCTTGAGGGACTTTCTCCAGTGTCTGTGAAAGTGAGGCTTCTTCCAGTTGGTTGAAGAAGACCTTATCTACTTTTGTTTTCTGATGGGGGATCTATAACAGATACCAACTACAAGAGCAGGCTGTATTGATCCACCCAGTAATCCTCCCCCTATGTCTCTCTTCTGATTCCTGACCCATACCAAAGCAGAACTCCATGCATTCCAGCTGCTCTCCATCACTAGGAGGGCAATTCTCCCTCATTGCCTTCCTGTATCCCCCTTCCTAAAGAGCCTTCCGAAGAACTGTAGCACTCCAGTCATGTGAGCCATCCCACCATGTCTCCATGCTCCCAGCAAGGTCATAGCCCTGGGGCTGCACACCGACTTCTGATTCTGGCTTGTTCCCCATCACATCAGTATACAAGCATCACAGAGAAACATTAACCACCCAAGTGTTCCAATTCCTCAGAAAAAGTTGAAGAGGTTTCCCCATAAGACTGTTGTGCAGGTATTTCCGTCTCTACTCCCTGTTCATTGCTGGTTCATACACTTAGAAAAACTTCACTGCAGATAGGCAATCATCCTTCATTTCTTATACTAATGGCAACTGTATTTGTCCTCACCTTTCTTTCTTCCAAGACGCAGATTTGAGAGTGAGCATCCAAATTCATCCTGAGAACCTCCGTCTGAAGCTTCTGTTTCATTCTATTTAGACCAAAATTATACCCAGGCACAGGTCTTTCTTACCACAGCTGAAGTCCGCTAATTCATGCAATATTAAAATTTAGAAAATGAGTGAAAGTAAAATTCCCTCTGAGTGGGTAAGTGTATGTCCAAACTGAAAATTCACAGTATACCACTAACAATTTTCCAGATGGGCATATAGTGTCATTAATGCTGTAAAGAGCTGGTACCACACCAGGAGGAGGGTCAGTTCCTCAGCTGTTGCTTACCACATGCTGCTCAAATGTACAAACTCACAAAAGTTGCAGGAGAGCCTTCTCCTGACACCACCACATTACCCTGACTCTCTTTTTTCTTTTTTTTTTCATGAAATTTGTGTCTCTCATTTCTATTATCCTTTACAGTTCAACTCTGACTAAGTTCTGGTTCAAATTTCTGAAACTCTGTTCCACACAAACTACTGTGGACATGGGTTCTAAATTCGCTAGCAAAAGTAAAGGCTTGAAATAGGAAGGCTATGTTAGATTTTTGTTGGCTTTGATTATAATTGGAAAAGGATCTAAGCAATATTAATTTCCCTGGTATGGTGGCAAGACACTGGCGAGCACATCTAGTTTTGTATTTGGTATGGAAGAGACAGGGTCAGTCAGCAAAAGACCAAGACCCAAGCATAGCAGAACATGAGTTGCAGGGGTAGATGAGTCTTCGGAGCACAAAGGACCAAAGTACCTGCTTTGGATAATACCTCTTCATCTTTCAGCTAGTAATTGCTAAACCTATTTTTCAAGCTTTGCTTTTAGCAAACCCTGTGTTAAATACCTCTGTTATTCTGCTCTGGTAATTCAGGTAAAGTGATGTGTTTCATGAAAATTTTACCCTCTTATATTTGGGTTTATGATTTTTTGATTTTAATATTGTTAATAACAACTGAAAGCATCAGTAGAAAGGACCTGCTTCCTGTAACCCCAAAAGAGAGCTGGAGAAATGTCCTTGGACAATTTCTGAATTTAAAAAAAAAAAAAAAAAAAAAAAAATTAGTTGAAACAACATCTGTTTTCAAGGACTTCCTCAGTCATGCTGTTTCCCTTGCAAGGTAAGCTGGTGTATTCTGACTCCCCAGGCTGTGGTACTGCAACATTAGGAAAACCCTTCGTGGTGGGCATCTGTTCAGTTGTAGTTCATACACAGGTAATATATTCTGAACTCCAGATATGAGCTCATAAAGTAATTATTCCTTTAAAATTTGACAGGGAATAAATTATTTCAATATATTTTGTCACTAATTTTCTTTTTTGGTTTTGTAACCTGTTCCCAGAGATTCTTGCCACAAAGTGTGCAATATTTATATTGATAAATAAGAAGTATTGACTCTTTGAAAAATAGCAAAGAAGACAGATTTATTCAGATTTAGTACAAGGAGTTAAATGTACTATGTTTTTTGAACTGTAATGATTGCCATAGTTTGTTCAGCAAGTGTACTTATGATTGAACCTAAGCACAAAATATTATTTATGATTAAGTACAAGGTTTAAAAATCCTAGGTAAATTGTGGTCATTTTAAAATGCTGAGGGTATAAACATAGCAGGGTGAGGGAAAATTTTGCTACAAAATATAGAATTAAAAGGCAGTCCCACTGCCTGCTACAATATGCTGCAGGAGTTGCCTATGGCATTTCCTTCCTGTGGTTATTGCTTTAGGCTCACCATTCCAATGAAGATCTGAAAGCAATGAGCTTTCAAATAAAAAGAACTAATTCCCTGCTTTTAATTGCTGAACTTATGTCAACACAACATGAAAAAGAATTAGTAAGTAGTCAAAAATGCTCTATGATACATACATTATCCATTTACATATTTTTCATAGCTGGTGTCCTTTGTTAATTTAGGAATCTATATAGCAGATTATTTAACCCCACCAAGGTTCATACATTGTACATGCCAGTTTCACAAACTGAGTTTCACAGGTTTAAAATTAGCATATGTTCTACACAATGTGTTGTAACGTGACATTCTACTGTGACAATCCATTTGCAACCTTTATGTCAAAAAATACAAGGTAAGCCATATTAACAGTCATATTGTAGTCATTTAATTATTTTCAATTCTTGTTTAATTCACCAAGACACTCCTGGTCTGCTGTATTGCAGGAGCTTTTTTGTTTGTTTGTTTCATATTTGACATTCCTCTCAGGAATGGACTAATGCTGAATGTGTCTTTCAGTGATAGGGAGATTGCTCCCTTGAGCAGGCACAAATGAAATCTGAAAACTAGAAATATATGGAACTATCCAAAAGTACTTTTGACTAGTCAGCATGCTGAGTACTCTTCTAATACCTTACTGCACATTCTCTTACAGTCTGCTGCAATAAACTGAGCTTGAATGGTTTATGTTCACTCAGAAGTTTTGCCGCTGCCTATCAATAGCAGTGCAGAAAGTTCTATATTATGTCATGTTGTAGGCATAATGTAACGTGACACATTCTAATGTTAAAGGCATGCAGTAATAACAAGCTGCTGCAATACGGACTGGGAAACCGCCTACATGGATATAACCTGACAGGTGCAAGCTTACTTCGCCCAGCCTTAAACTGATGGGACATGAGCCAGCTATAGTCAGGAAACCACATAAATGTGTTAGTACAGAGATTTCAGCAGCAGTTCTGCAAATCAGAACCAGCTTTTGTCAATCACGACTGAAGTGAGGCAAATCAAACTTAGCTCTGTAAACATGTTGCTGTCATTACTGTAGCTATTTTTATTATTTGGATAAAGCACACATTTTTTGTTCATGTGTGTCTCTTTCCTTATTCCTTGGTTTAAATCAGACTCCTGATGTAAATAATGCCTACAACTTCATATTGATTTCACTCTAAGTTTGTATTTTAAAGTCTTTGAAGCCTTGTAAATTACTTTCTGTAAAATGAATGCAAAACAGTGAAATTCTTTCCAACATCATCACGTTAGCTTCCTTTTTGCATCATATCTTGCACAGTAAGGAATCAAAAAAATTGACTAAGATGCCAAGAGAAATCCTTCAAAAATACCTTCCAAATTATTCACAGTAAGAAATACAATTTGCAAAGTTACAGTATGAACAAAATTGTAACCACTTTTCTGTAGATGTTTTCTTTCTTTTATTTTGTACATGTTAATCTATAGTAGGAACATAAATAAGAGGATTTGGAAATATTCATGTAGAATTCCTTGCAAAAAGCTGTGCAGGCTAATATGTTACATTCTCATAGGAAAGATTAGTGAATGTGACATTTTAAAATTCCATTTTGTTTGTCTGTATGATTTTCCTTATAGTAAAACATCATGTTAGCAATTCTTGCTGGCCGTTTGTTATTTTTAATTCCTATCTCTTCCTCCTCTGCCAATTATTTCAAGCAGGAGATCAAACCAACATTTTACTGTGACACTAACACTTTCTGCTCTATCTCTCCTTCATTCTGCCACCTATACAAAAATCTCTTTTTTATTCCTAAAGACGACGCTTGTCCCAGTAATTTCGTGTACTGTTGCCATATACCCAGATGAAGCTTTTTCTTTCTCTTCAGTTTCTTTGTCTTTCTT
This sequence comes from Certhia americana, assembly GCA_018697195.1. Lineage (NCBI taxonomy): Eukaryota > Metazoa > Chordata > Aves > Passeriformes > Certhiidae > Certhia > Certhia americana. The sequence goes on from CM031860.1 coordinate 33,176,704, forward strand.
TTCCCACACATTGTAATAACAGTTTCAGCAAAAGCAGAGTAAAAACTCAGCAACATTTGTCAGGGTCTTCTGTCTCATGCAATGTCCTTTTGACTTTTCCCTTTACACTCCTACTTTTTGTCCGTGTCTCCCTGACTCATCTTTCACAGGAGCCAAAGACTGTTCCTTTCCCCCTTTTCATTATTTGCTTCAATCTGTTTTAGTGTCAGAGATTCACAAACCTTATTCTTCCGTTCATTTAACTTTGGCAAGTTCTGCGTTTTTCTGCCCTATTTTTCCATCACCCGGAAATTTTCAAAAGCCCAACTCTTCTTTTTTGTTCCAGTCATTCATTCTTTGCCTCCAAAAATGTAAACATAATTCTAATATACTTCCCACTCACTCAGGTTTATAATCTGGCTCTCTCACGTAATTCTGCCCTCACTTTGAGATGAGAGTCCTGAACAGATTTCAGTCTTTCAGGGACAAGGTCTTGTATTATCAGAGAGGTGATAAATGAGCAAGAGTTGCACATTAACAACTGGCAGGTTTAAACCCATCAAAAATATAGCAAACAAGATTTGTTAAGGCAGCTCTTTCCAGTTCCCAGATGTTGCTGAGTTCCTCACTCAGTGGTAGTTCATCACCCTTGCTGGTTGCAGGGACACTGTCTCCAAGAGTGACAGGTTCCTGCAAAAAACTCAGTCAATCCCTTTTTCCTCATTTTAACCCTAGGCTGGAAGCTGACTAAAATGGTCCCTATACTTTTTTCCTCATTCCTCTTATGCAAGAAATTCCAGTTTCTGATACTCTTCCACTCATTTCACGGTAAATCTGGAAGCCAATTTTTAGTACCAAGTTTGCTGGCACAAAAAAAAATTCATTGGGTTAAAGTAAGTTGAATTCAAGTGCAGCGAAGAACAAGCCTAAATAAGAGAATTATGCTTGCAGAGATTCTCTTTGCAGAACTGGAGGTTGTGCAACCAAACTCATTTCGGAAAACTGTAGAATTTTGGTTGCAGATAGAGTACAGTTGATTCAGCAGAATCTTTGAAAGAGTTTACAACATACTTGAATGTAGAAATTCTTTAATCTTGAATACACATTTTGAACCTGCTCAGCTGTTCTAGAATAACTTTTTAAGTAAGGGTTTGCTTTCTATTCTTAGTGTACTATGCATATGTACAGGTTTATATTCTGAGATTATCATAGGTAATCAAGTCTGTTGGAATAAAATGCTAATTATGTTGAGACACAGGTGTACTATATGTAGTACACATCACAGATAATTAAATTCATATTTCATCCACAAGAAATTCTCAGTGCTAAAAAATATTTTACACTAAACACATTTATTAAAAATTAGAAGGAAGATAAAAATTACTTCCATTCATTCCATCTGTAGTTTGGAGAAACAGTTTTGCAAAGTTCTAAAAACTCTTTTTAACATAAGAGCATTCCTTATTGTGTTGCATAGATTCCCCTTAGTTATGCTCTCATTTACAGGCCTGACATGACTGATTTCACTAGAAAAGTCATTCATTATTGAATGACAGGAGATAAACCCATCAATAGTTGTATCAGACAAATAACTATTTGAAGAGCAATGTTATCCTATTTTGTCAGGAAGTGTGTGCAAATGACCAGGAGTTTATCATATTTACAAAGTCAACAACTGTTTGGAAGTAGATTTTTATAAATTCTTCTTTTAAGGTCATCTCTTTAATCTGTAGCTGCAGCACTGAATTTGACTTTTTATAAATAGTAGGTTTTATCAAAAATATGGTAAAACATTTTACCAAGTTGTCTCCCTCACATCAGTGTCATGAAACTGGAAGGCTGGAAATTCTTTTCCCCTCTGATTTCCAAAAACACAGGTTAGTATTTGCAGTCACAAGTAGATAGCCTCTTCTCTTCTTGCCCCTCCCCTGCAAGACAACAGATATACATACATATGTATATAACCATATATTAGCATGCATGTACTTAAGACAAACAATTTACATTGTCTTCTTTTTTCGATGTGTTTTATGTTCCAAATATTTTTGCTTATATACTATGGGAGGTGATCAGTTTAAATCCAGTTATTACAAAAAAGTAAAACCAAAGTTTCAGATGTACAGCTAAATAGAAATGTGAATAATTTTATGGGATTTTTTCCTTACATCCAATTTTAAATACTCTGATAGCTTTTTATCCAGACAGTTTCAAAAAAAATTTGATTACCTATTTAACATTTCCCCAGAGTTTTCTCTGCAAGTAAAATGGGCTCAACACTGCCTGTCCCACCTCCAGCCCCAACTCCCCTTTCCTTGGGGATCAAAGCAAGTCTTCTTTACCACCAATTATACTGGGCTTTTCACAGGAAAATTGTATCACTGCATACTTGGGATTCATATATCTTGCCTTTTCCTAATGACAAGCCAATCAATGTTTTGTTGTGAAGTCATTATGGTCCTGATGCCTATTTTTGACCACATTCTCATGTTCCTCATATATTCACTTTAAATGACAATTATTCACCACTCTAACTGTAGCATACCTATAGTTCTCTTTAAACTACATCGAGGCAGATCAAGGGTTGTCATGACATTCCCTGATACTTGGGCCATCTTTGTAGGCAAGGTATATAACTGATTTGCCCTAAGGTTAAGAACATGACTTTAGAAATTATACAATTTCTCCTATGCTATATATCCTTTTCAGAGTTTTCATCATTTTTTTTTGTTAATCATTTAGTCCCACTGTCTCTTTCTGTTTGTATAGACTTTAGTGTCCTGTGGAAGGATGGAGTATACACATGAACTGATATTGATGTAAAATTATACCTATGGACCCTTCTAAGATCTGTAAAATTTGTAAAATTTTATGTAAAATTTGGTAAGAATGTGAGTTCTAGGATTTCTGCAATCAAACTTATATTCATAGAATTTCACATGATTTTTACAAAAAACAATTCAGGAATCTCTACTGTAGAGGTATGAGTTAGAGTGCATTTTATTTGCAGAATTGGTAGTAAGAGATACAAATGTGGGTGCCAGCCTCTGCTAGTGGTTTGGGTGGTAGTTTCAGTGAAAGATATGTTTGATTTGTATTGGGAGGTTCTGGCTGTTGGTATTTTAGATATTGCTCTTACAATCTTTCTTTCTCACTCTCTCTCTTCCCTTCCCTCTATTTCCTGTTTCCTTCTATCTCTCTCTCTACCTCAGATTTGTTGCAAAATAAAATCCATTCTAATGACTTCTATCTCATTTGCACCCTGATTCAAGAAGAGACATCTCTCTAATAATCATAATAATCCGTTCTTAATACTATCTTGATGCATTCTGTAAGAATTTGAATGTAATAAAATTTTAATTTCCAAAGCTGCCACATGTTCACAAGAAACATATCTTGGAAGTGTAAGGCAGGGTCACTTAAGAGTGCAATTTATTGTTTTGTTGCCTCCACTCAACATCTTTAGAAGTAGCACTTCTTTTTTTTTTTTGCTACTCACAATTAAAAGGCACAGATGCACACATACACATGTAACATCATTTTGTAAAAGAAAAAAAAAAGGTCAGATTTTAAAAGGGACATACTTAGCCTTAAATTCTGATACTGTCTGGATAGTGTCTGACAAGAGGACATAATGCCTATCTATGCCATATTAAAAGTGAAGAGGTAAAAATAACTCTGCACCCAAATCCTGTCAGTTACCTGAAGATGAATAAACTGAGACTGAAAATCTCTTCCTGCAGCACCATTCAATTTAGAGCAGTGGAAGATTTCATTGAAACTATAACAGGTTTTAGAAAGTCTACAGAAGTGTGACTTTGTTGATATCCTTTTATATTCAGTGAGGAATATTCATGTCTGAAGTTATGCATCACTGATTACTGTGTGAATGGGGTTATCTGTCTCACAGATACTCACAGAAGCCAGACAGTAATCCCAAGGAAATGCCATTGTTTTTATTTAATTAACAATTTTTATTATGTCTTGTAACTGTCTGGTAACCAACATTGTCCCCATAAGGACTTTCTGCCTTCTCAAAGAAAAATAATTTTGCATTATTTATATATGTGAGTGAAGCCCCTGCCCCTGGAGTCCTTTGTATGTGAATAGATTTCTGTACCCACGTGCTCAGATTTGTCCCACAGCTTCTGGATTTTGGCCAGAAACATTCTCCATTCATGGAATTCACGGAGGTTGCAAAGATATTTTTAATAGTATGTGCCACAGATTTGGCATCACTTCAGTTTTAGAATTCTGCAGTTTCCAGTATGAAGCATGCGCACATGCATTCAGTGACACAAAGGCATTGCACACTGTATCCAGATCTTGTGAACGTCCCAGACTGTAAATTAAATAATTTAATATTTGAATTTTAGACTGGGCAATATTTTCTTTGGTTAGGACAGCAGTTTTCTGATTAATGTTTTTAATTTTAAGCAATGTCTAATACATACAATAATAAAAGTGACGGTTCAGCTTATAATGAGTTGAGGATGTTTCTGAGAATACACAAGAGGTTTTTAAGAGACTTTCAAAGTTTATTTTTACAGAACAGAGGCCCACAAATTAATGCAAATACATTTTCTTCATATTTTACTATGTTTGTGTATCTCTAGCTTTAATAATCTCAACATTGCATTATAAATAGTGCTTGTGCTTTCAAGGCTGTGTTCCAGTTAAAATAGTAAAATAACATTAAAAGTGTAAAATAATATTTGCAGTCAGCTGCAGTGATAACTAGGAGGAAAGTAACACATACAGAATTGTTAATGGAACGTTCCATGGAAGTTAATAATAAAAATACAAAAGAATGAAAGAATGTAAGTGTCCTATATATACATACCACTGTTTTGTATAACTCACACAACTTTGATGGATGTCAACAGGGCTGCTCTTCGTACACAGAATCCAAAGGTCCCATGTGGACATGGTTTACACTTTTCTCTGTTGACCCACTTTTTCTGATACTGGAGGAGGAGCAGCCAGGATCCTTCTCACTCTTTTGTGTTGGCCTTAACTAATGTGGAGGATCTCTGTGCTGTGAGGTGGAGTATAGCATTGTCCTTAAGCTTTCATCTCAGCATCTGTGCTTGTCCAATGCCAAATAGGTGAAATTAATCTCCTGCAGTACAAATAAGTTTCTTAAAAACAGTTGTCCAATAAAATTATTCTGTTTAGTACTGTTAGGTTTACAAAAACAGCTTTTCAGATGTCAGACCTTTTCATCAGAGTTCACAGATGTCAGGAAACAATAGCCTATGTCAGTGGAGATTGTACCTTGTGGAAAAAAATGTATTTTACGTGGGGTGGATGGCAGCCTTGATCCTCATGAAGAGGTAAACACAAATAGATACCCACTGTGTTTTATTCTATTTTCCCTGGCTGACCTCCACTGATCTAGCTGAGCTTTCCTCTTGTGATATTTTCCAGGTTATATAAAAAGAGATTTTTTGTTTTGGCCTCCTGGCTGAAATGATGAAACATAAAGCCTGTTCTCAGGCTGTAGATGCCTGATGGATGTGGAACAGCTGGTGGGCTGTAACTGGGCTCCAAAAGGAAGCCTGAGAGATGCAATTGGTGCTATGGTTAAAAGTGAAAGATGAATAAATTTTTCTACTTTAGACAGATGTATAGAAATCTGCACAATGTAAATTTGCTGATTCAAATACTTTTGAGAAGATATATAGAGGTGATTTAATGGAGTGGAACATTAGAATTAGGTATTTTCTGGTAAATAGAACTGGCATCTAGCATAGAAAGAGAGTGATATGTTATTAGAACTCTAATATTTTTCTTTTTAAATATCTGGTATCTGAGCTAGCCGCAAATAACTGAGGTATGCAGATCTTGCCAGAAAAAAAGTACAAAGCAGTTACCAGGAAAGAAATGTGGAGTGGAAAATTAAAAACTTGATATGAAAAGGACAGAAAGTGGAAGTCTGTAATGCAGCAAAGGAGTGGTGAAAGAAAATGAGGAAAAGCCACAAAATACAGAAGGGAAGTGCTGTCATCAACAAGCTCAGCACAAAACCCAAGAAAAGGCAGCATTTAAATGGCCTAGATACAAATAACATATTACTGTCTATTGGTTTCTTCAAAAATATAAAAATAGTTTTCCTATGAGGCTGATTTCATAAAGTGAGAAAAGTAAGAGTATGTTTTGAGGTATGCCCTAAAAATGAAAAGCTCATATAGCTTTAAGAGCAACAAAAATTATTTATGAGGCAAATGGGAGAAAGGTAAGACTTCTTTTTCTAAGGGGGCAAAGTTGGCAAACAAAAGCATAGAAAAAAGTATTTAGGAAATTATAGCTCATGCAAGAAATAAGGATAAAATTACATCACTTTATCTCAGATTTATTCTGAGACTACTTCAGAATATTCAAATTCAACAGGCAGGTTAGAAATAGAGAATCCTTGACTAAGAATTTCTCTTGCAAAATTTAATCCAGTAGGTAAACTCAAAATGCAAATGTAACTGCATCTTTCATTCAGTGAAGTAATTCCATGACTTGCACACCAGTTTCCTACAGAAAAATTGAATTTTGATTGCTTTGCATTAAGATTTTAATTGCCCATAATCCCATTTTCATTGGATATACAAAGAAAGACTTTCTAGGAACAACCTTATAAGTGGGACTGAACCTTAAAGCATGACAATGGGTTAAGAATTCTCCAAAAATATTTCTCCTCTCTGGATTCTCTATGTGATACCATCATGGTACATGTTGAGAGGGCACGGATAGCATCTCTTCTGTCTTGGTGTCTGAATTAATGAGACATTTAGTAGTGTCTTATTTGAAAATTCTAGCTTCTCATCAGACGGGTTAAAAGTAGTCAAGAAGTTTGAAAGTTCCTTTGTGAACACTATAAGACAAATATAAGGGCAGTACAATTAACAAAAAAAACAAACCTAGTTTCCTGTAATTTGTTTAGTCATTTTTGTAGGTTAAAAAAAAATAAATCTCACCATAAAGAAAACAGAATTTTTTTTTTTTTAAAAAAGGGGGGGGGTGTGTGTTTATATTTGAGCACACTTGCACATTTATATATTTCTTGCTTACTTAATGGAAAAAAATCAGATTGGAGCTTGAACCATGTCTGTCCTGTGCATATTGTGTTCACAGCAAATATTTTACTTAGAAGTCTTGCATTTAGTTTTAAAAAGATATTCTAATATATTGCATTCCCAGCTTTCTAACTTCATAGGTGTCGTGTAGCTGAAATAATACAGTAACTATTACATATATTTTAGAAAAAAATATTGTTTGTATAATCTTTATACAGTGCAGGAAATTAAAATCAAAATAAGGTTAATTCCATAAATACATGGAAAATTATCCTTGTGTTTCCTGCACATATTCTTAAACTGACTTTACAAGTAAAATTTTTGGAGTAAATGCATTCATATTGGCTAGTACATTGCATAGTTCCCTTTTAAAGATGTAAATTGTTTTGCTATAATGCTGATCTGGGCAGTTATAGCACTGTCTGGAGCTGGTTTTCGATAGCATTTCCCCTTGCTCGGCGCGGTGGCCCAGGAGCAAGCGCTGCTCGAAGGCAGCTGATGCGCTGCTGGCACAGGAGCGGGCCGTTCTGTGCCCTGCGCCCCGGGGCTGCCTCAGGCGGCACGGCCGCTCCCTCGGACAGAGCCGCTGCCCCCCGGCCGCACCTCGGGAAAGCAAATGGCAGAGTCTGGCCCGACCGCTCGCCTGTGGCATGGCTCCGGACATCCCTCCGGCTGTGCAGCTCCAGGCGTTTTCCAGCAAGCAAGGGGAGAACGGCGGGACTCAGAGCCGGGATCCCTGCGGTGCGCCGGCACCGAGCCACTGTCGCTCCTCGCCGGGGCCGGGCCCTTGGTCCCAAGCCTTTTGTGGGCTCTGTTGTCTCCTGGAGGGCGTGTGCCTCCTTGCATCGTTCTGAAATCATAGGTTGTCCTTTTAAATGCCAGGTCACCTTTCCCTATCCAAAATTCACATAACTGCGGGGCTTTTATAATCAGGGTTGCTCAAATCCCTGTGAAAACTTTGTGCTTTGGCAGCTACATTACTCAGTCCCACGTTTTTTGCAGAGAGGCAGCTGCAGGGAATAGTTCCTCAAGTTTTGCAGCAGAGAGCTTGGCACGTTAAGTTAATAAGTGATGAGAGGAGACTTGTTCTGGTACAGGAGGGTACCAGCTGGAGAGTCTGAAGGCTCCTTACAGCCACAGGTTCCTCTCAGCAGTCCATCATGCTACACGAGACACTGCAGAGACACGAGGCCGTCAGGTAAGGGATTTTATGTCCTGAAATGTCTTACAAGACTGAACTGCAGACAATCCTCAAAACCCTTTTGAGCATTTCTGGAGGGAAATGTTTCTAGGTATGCAAAAATATATAATACTAAGTAGTGCCGAAAATAAATGTGTTTTATCAAAAGAGTCATAATAATGATTTGGGTGTATATGAATTGCAGCCAGTTTAAACACAGACAAACAGATTGAACTTTTATTGTTGTGAATACAGAACATATTCTCATTTATATTCTTTGATTGAAAATCATTATTACCTTGCGTATAATTGCCATAATTTATCACATTGTTGAAATTTTCCAGTAGTATGGTACTATTTGTCTACAGTTCCACTCTAATTGCACATAATTAATTATTCACTTTGCTCAATTGCTAATTGCCTTTTAACAATACACTTAAATATAAACATAAAAATACCACTTCAAAGAGAATAGAAACGTAGTTTGTTAAACTTTTTATATCTGTTATAGTTGTGTCTTCATAGAGTGAGGGATTGGTAAAAGTGTTAAGACAGTACATTATGACTTGGTAAATTATGAGGCCCTTGTCAGACACGGAGGTGAACACTGTCCACAAGGGTCTGGAAGAAGGTTGAGGTAGTTAGCACCTTCTTTGCCTGAGTCTTTAAAAGAGACCAGAGCCATCAGTTCCCTGAGCTGGTCAGGGAGCAGAATAGATCCCCTGCAATGCAGGAGGAAGTGGTTACACACCTGCTGTGGCACTTAGGCACTCACAAATCTATGGGGCCAGATGGGATTCACCTACAGAGCTGGTGGAAGAGCCCACCATAACACTCTCCACCTTTGTCATTAGTCCTGGTTAGCTGGGGGGGTCCGGAATGACTGGAGGTTGGCCATTGCGATTCCCATCTACAGGAAGGGTTGTAAGGAGGATCCAGGGAATTGCAGGCCTGTCAGCCTGGCTCCAGCACCAGGGAAGGCTACAGAAAAGATAAGAGTGCAGTCATGTGGCATGTACAGGGCATCCAGAGGATCAGGCACAGCTAGATAGCATGAGTTTAGGAAAGGCAGGTCCTGCTTGACCAACATGATCTCCTTGTTATAAGCGGCCCATTACTGGATGAGGGGAAAGACTGTGGAGGTAGCAAGGTGGGGGTCAGTCTCTTCACACAGGCCACCAGGGACAGAATAAAAGGAAATGATCTCAAGCTGTGCCAGGGGATGTTCAGGCTGAACTTCAGGAAGAATTTCTTCACTGAAATGGAGGATAAACTTTGAGATGGGCTGCCAAGGGAGGTGGTGGAGTCAACATCCTTGGAGGCAGTCAAGAAATGACTGGGTGTGGCACTAATTTTAGAGTTTACTGGTGTTTGGTCAAATGATCGTGGAGGACTTTTACAGCCTTAATGAATCTTTGATTCTATGAATTCCCATGTTTGGTTTCTGTACGCTTGAGTGTAGTTCTGAGCTACGTAACCAGGTAAATTACAGTGTACGACAGTGTAAGGTTATCAGAGGAATAAACGAAAAATCCGTTTTTAAAATATCAATAATCTTATTCTAAGCTCTCTTCAAATAAAGTTTTTAATGTCCTGAGGCTGAAGAGGGAAGGCCCCAACTTTGGCACACCACCACTTGTTGTGGCACTGTCAGAGCCGTGGTTTTGCCCTTTCTGGTGAAGGGTTCTTGTATGACTGTAGAGAAAGCAAAACACTTAATACTTCCTCAGTGCATCAATGAGAAGAAAATAAGAGTGTATGATATAGCTCAAAATTGCACCTTTAAATGTAATTGATAAAACCATGCGGAAAAAAAAAACAGTAGTCTAGGCAGAAGAAAATCTTAGCATCAAAGTAGAAATCATTTTCCTGAATTCAGCTGACTTTAGAACTTAGAATTATCTCATAATCAAGTAGTTATTAAAATCTAACATATACCTATTAGTCCTGGTGCATATTTATGTGCATATAAATATATGTATATATGTACATGCATGTGTGTGTACATTTCTAGACCAGCAGTTGGGAATAAAATTGAGTCTACCCAATCTAGAATTAGTATGCTGCACATCAGTAATTAGTTTGCATTACTAGCATGTCTCAGATATTAATAAGAGCTGTTGCAAGAGAGCTAGTTGACAAATTTGGGTGGATTAATTAGCTTAAAAATACAATACCATGTATATGTATTTTATCATGATTATTTTGAGAACAATACTAACTGAAGAACAGAGTTTAATGGACTTATAAATGGACATGAACAAACTGTACCTCAAATATGGTTGCAGCTCACTTAGGATTCAGAATGCCATCCCATTTTCATTGTCAGTATGAATTGAGTTTGTATTGTACAGTACATAAATGATTTTCCTCGACTTTTTAAAAGGCAATATGTATTAATATTTTAAACTGAAGTAATTGCTTCTTGTTCAGCAATGGGTTTCATTTATGAGTGTTTATCCCTAGCAAATGGAAAGTATGGTTAATCTAAGTTAAAAATGGATTCTTTAAATAGCTCTAATTGCGTTCTGTTTATATTTGTATGTTTTAGACTCTTAAGATTTAATCAGTAGCAGTTCTAACAAACCATAATGTTTATTAGCTGGTTTTAAATTATTCTTATGGATGATAGTTCAATGAGAAAATAAATGATGATTTCCCTACTATAATGCATGGTAAATAAAAGATGGACCTGCACAGAAAAGAGAAATTACATACTATATCACTTGATTTTTATATTAGAAATACAAACAGAATGGAAGAAAACTTGAAACAGGAAAGGGAATAGCTTCTATTTCTAATTCACTTAAGCAGCTTCTTTATAATTTTTGCATGTTTGTTTGGCTGAATCAAAATATTGGAGTGTTACTGTTCTTTTAATTTTATTTTCCTTCAATCATAACACTTTGTTACTACATACTGGCATTTTTGTAGATGCTACTAACTTTACACTTGCAAATCATGCCTTGTAAGAGGACCAGGTACAAAATTATTTCTGAAGCCTCTATTTATCTTGCCTAAACACCATGCAAGTAAGGAGACAAATTAATAGATAACTAGATTTTTTTTTGCAATGTAGTGTTCATATCAATAGAAAGACATAGTGCAAGGTATATAATAGTGATGATATAATAAATTATAATAAATAATATAATAAAGTGATAATCTGAAATCCTTTAATTACACCTGTCTAGATAATGCATAAGGACAAACTGAAAACCAATTACCTTAGGTCTAATAGTATATTATATTTAATGAGATTGCTTTCTAAAAATAAACCATCAAAATATTTTAGATCAAATACTTTGAAATGCTATACTAAAATATATTAAATGTTGAAAGGTAGAAGTATCAGCTCTTTTAATTAAAAAGTAATGACTCCAAAATAAAAATGTGTCTGGGTTATATTGGTATTATATATATCTAGTCATTTAGGGTAGTTCTGCTGTTCAGGGTAACCAAAACCTGCTTCCTTAAAGACATGGAGCCAAATTCCCTGGTTGGATTTGTTCTTGTGATTTCTGGAGACAGGTTAGAAAGAGGCTATTTTAGAACACGTTTGCCTGGAAGTGCTCCAAAAGGTTGGTCTGTTCAGGATTATCAAAATAACCTGCCAAGAAATGTCTGATGTGCTGTGTGTGATCCCAGGAAGATGAAGGTGAGTGGGCAGGGTGTGCCAGCTCCAGATTACCTGAATTCTTCTGTCAGGGGAGTTGTCAGCAGTCAGCAGAGCTATATTTGCCTCAGTAAAATATGATTTTATTGATATAGCTGAATTCTGTCAATCCAAAAGTGCTCAGTAATACAAATTTGTTTAATTTTTTCAACAATTTTTTCATCTTCTGTGGACATAAAGTATTACATTATGCACTTGTGGATTTCTCTCCACTTCTCTCCCACCTTCTCAATAACTTTTAAGCACGAATGATTCAACTAAATTTGACAGGGGCTAGAGGTCTCAAAAATACTTATTTTCTTATAAGCTCCAGGAAAAAAAACCCCACATATAACCTCTGAGTGCCCTGGCAGACAGAAAATAGGCAACAGGAGATTAATCCCAGTTAGACACTGGAGAATCCATTTAGGGGGAAAAGAGCAGTCCAAAGCTCCTAACTGCAAGAAAACCTTCAGAGTTTTCACTGTCTACACAGTTAAATCAACAACAAGTCATAATCATGTGAAAAACTGATTTTTTTTCTGGTATACTAGTGTTAGCGTGTGATGAACATTTAGAGGAAAAGAAAGCCTCTAATTGGTTTAAAAAGGTAATGTTTAATTCTGAACTTTTCACTGGTGATATTGAAAGTATTCTTTGAAATGCTGATTTTTTAGAATCTGTAGACCTATTCTGTTTCTATTGCATTTACAGTGTACTTGGTCATTAAATGGAATAGCCCTTTTCTCTTTGTTAACCTTATTTGATTGAAGAAAAAAAAGGTTTAATAAAATGTAATTTTGAATTAGTTGATTAAAGTCAAGTCTCTTAAAATATGTGATTTCCCTCTGTGGTTCAGGTAATCTTTTCTTATCTGATCTAGTGCTGTTCGAAGTCTTATGGAGATTTTCAAGTTACGAGTAGAATATAAAATAAATTTACACAAATCTATTTTACTTTCATTTCTCTTAATAGAATTATAATGTTCTGATTGTAAAGTAAGGGTTTGCCCTTGTGTATATGAATATTCTTGGGTTTCTTACTGGAAGTTAACCATAGCAGTGAATTCTCTGCTCTAAAAATAAGTGCTGCCAGAAGGTTAAATAATGTATTTTTATATATTTAAGTCTTACTTATTCTCAATCACAAAAAAATACTAATAAAAGGCAATATTACAAAAAAAATTATATTATGTCCTTTTCCACTGTAGGGAGAGATTTTTACTTCAATGAAGAGGAAAACTCAGGCAGGATTCCCTCACTAAGATGACAGCGGTTGTAGACTTGGAAGAGCTCAGCTTTGCTCCTGTAAATAAATATTCATGGAAGACTAGGACATTATATATGCTTCTTAAATTTAGCTTTGAATCTAGTTGCCAGCTATGTTGATGACAACACCTCCCAAATGTGAAAGCCTCAACCTTGTTCAAACATGATTTTAGAAATGTTTTCATCCTTTATATGTCAGATTTCTTTTTTTTTTTTTCCCATTATAGTAAAAGTAAAAACTTTCCAACTTTAAAGACATACATGGAATGCCAAAGGTTTGGCCCACAGAAGAGAACACCCCTTCCTCAGGGAGACTCTGACCAATAGATTTCTGGAGCCTCACCCAGTCATCTGGAAAAAGTAATTCTGTAAAACTGTCCTATTATGGCCAGTACTGGAGGCAGAACTTTGGGCTAGGTCAAGCATTGGTCTAAAACCTTGCACCTGATTTTATATTATGTTTCATGGTCAATATCTCAAAGTCTGTTGCTTTTCATTTTACTTTCCAAATAACTCTAATGACATATATTCCAAATCTCATTGCAGAAGATGAAATCAGGAACATAAGCCTACTGGGAATGCCTTAAATAACAGCTCTTCATTATTTGAGGGGTGATCTTCCTCACCCTCTTCATGTTAGAACTGTTACACATTGTATAAATAGTATCCTGATAAATAGAGAAGAATGATTGCCTCAGTGGGCGTGGTACTCAGTTGAGGTGTTTGGTTATATTTAAGGAGAGAAAGAGGATTTTTTCTCCTTGCCATATAGTTCCCTCAGTCACTGTCCGCCTTTATGGTTTCTGTTTGGCATCAGGTCAGATTTCCTGGTGTAGGTGATAGTTGTTTCCCAACAGAGGCAAGGTGTCGTTTTCAAAGACAGAGGAAGATTAAAAATCACTTTGGATCTATTTTTATTTCTTCAGAAAAATATTTTACAAAGGATTGATTAAGATTAGAAGTGTTAACTCTAGGGAAACATCTAAGGGGAGCAGGAAACTTCTTGAATTTTCTGAAAATGTTGTGGGGTCACTGCACATGTTGTGGGAGGCATGATAGTGCCCTCATGAAAAAAGAAGAAGTGACAAAGAATTTGCAGCAGTCGTGTATGCCATTTAGCTTAATTTCTGTAAAGATCATAAATATGTAAAGCAAACAGTACAATATTCTTCTGTTTCTATTTACTTGTATTTAATATATATGGAATCTTACCTAGACAGAGCCCTTTTTTAAACATTATTATTGCATTGGTCCCCTTTAGATTTAAATTTTAAAATAAATTCTGTGTACCCAAGGTCATATTTTTAAGTGTTCTCCATGCCATTGCCCCTAATGACCAATGCTCATGGATTCTGTATTGACTCACATGATGACTCTTTACCACACTGCTGCATTTCTTCGACCCACGTTGGAAATTACATTAGCTCACTATAGATTTTGCACAGAAGTTCAAATAGATTTAAATTTATTCATGCGCCCTATGATTCTGGGGATGTTTTCCTCTTTTGTTTTGCAAACATGACATTTGCTTTCCAGTCCCCCAGCTTGAATAGATTTTGCAGTTCTAGAAAAGCAGTGAAGAAAACATGACTGTACTCCTTACCAGTTCTTTCTGATGCTTCTTTCTTGTTGTTCATTTTGCTTGTCCTATGTCACAGAATCAAATCCTTCCTCACCAAGATTAGAAATAATTAAAAATTCCTTATTTTTTGACTGGATAGACATTTCTATGCCAGTATTACTTGTCTTTTTAAACAGTTAACAGTTAGTATTCCCTGCCATATTTGCCTGCATTCACAAAATTGCGAGTGAAAAATGTTACAAGACAAAGACTTATTTTCAGCATTTTAGAAAGTTGTTTGAATAGTGCATTGATAAGATCTCAGTAGGTGGAGGTCCCATGTGATTCTACAATTCAAGAGAATTTCTTTCATATGTGATTAATTCCAAGATCCATTTAATCCACCACATTATGGTGGTCAATTTGGGGCATCTGTGCTGATGAAAATGACTTTTGATTGTACCTAAATGGCTTTCACATGCAGTATTCCATGCCAGTTTACTCTCCAGTTCAAAGTGAGATAAAATAGAGGCCATTTTCTGGATAGGGCTTTTTTTCCCTTTTTTCCCCCTGGCTAGCTAATCAGAATTTGTATCTTATATCAAATTAGCTGGATTGCAATGTGTGATTTAGAAATATTCCTAGATACTTCTGGGCATTTTTTCTTTAAAAATCAGACCAATGGGATTTTGATTGTATTTATCATCACTACTTCTACGATACATATTAATGTTAATCTCTGCATTACTAAACAAATGATCCATCATTTACAGGTTGGCTCAAATAAGCATGTACATGTGCAGAAAATCAGATGCACTGGCCAGAGAATGTAGTATGTTCTCTTTTAGAAATGGGCTGCATGAAGTGATTTTCTTTGTTTGTATTAGAGATTGTGCCCTATTCCTCACTTTCTAAAGTCTAAAATTTACCTTTCAACTGATTTTCAGTATGCCAGCCATCTGGGTGTGAACTGAATTGCTGTCTCACCCAAGAGACAGATTGCAAAATGACACAGTAAGGATTAAGCCCTGGGTGACTACCTGATAAAATGATGCAGTCAGTCTTAACTGAGAGATTCATCTGATATCACTTAAAAAAAAAAAAAAAAAAAAACAACAAAAAAAACCACCAAACCCATAAAAACCAAGGGGAGGTCAAGGAGGGAGCAGTAGAACTTAGCTTCCAGCTTTAGTTATCTAGTAGTAATTCACACACTTTCCCCCCAGGAAAATTCTTAGTGTCTCTCAGGTTTCTAAACAAATCATAATTCTGGTTGCCACTCTGTCTAAAGCTTGGAAAAAGAGAGAAGAAAGAAAGGAGAGTTTTATGATATCTTTTTGAAATTAGTAGAGGAATTGATTGTGTTATGTTATTCTTTATTTTATATTTTAGACATAAAAAATACCCAAGAGTTGCAAATTAATAAAAAGTTACTGCTATGTCTAATTGTTCAGAAAGTCTACATAAATTTAAAGACTAAGATTTTATTTTATATAATAATGACATCTGAAATTGTGAAAAAAATCACAGGATGCGAACATTAAATCTACTAGGATTTGGTTTTTTAGGTGCTGTTAGTGGATTGACAGTTAATGAGGAAAAGTTAGAATTCTGTTACAAGAATAACTAATAATAGTACATTGAGAACCTTTTTCTGCACTTTCATTGTCCTGTAGTATTTTGAAACCTATAAGGAGTCATCAGTATCTTGACTGCAGGTGTTGATGGTTAATTAATATCTCTAAATTTTATGGTGATTTCCATTTATACACAAATAGATAATACCTGGCATCTCTTTGCACTTCTAATTTTGTTTTTTAGACTCTGAAATAATTTCCTAAGTTTGCCAAGATAGATAGAAACTAAAAACAGCTCTTACTAAGTCCTGTGATCATAGCCTATTATGTTTACCATATTCACTGATAGAGATTAATATTGGGTGGAAATAGGATGCAGCTCTCAATTACTCTCAATTGCTGTATAGATCACTGATTACTGATTACAAAAGGGAGTGAGTTAGTGAGTTCTTAATTTAAAAAAAAAAAAAAAAAAGGAAGATGAGAAAATGCATGATAAGTATAAAAATACTTTAATCATTTTATCTAAGACATCACAAAAGATTGCATGTAACCTACAGTTTTCTACTGTGAAATGTTTAAGCAGGTGACATTATTTGCAGCAAGACCACAACCAGCTGGAAGGTATTTTCAAACAATTTTTTTTTTTTTTCAAAGTGTAGAATTCATCACCACCTGCAGATTTGTTTTACTGATAGCATACATTTGTTTAATTCTTGTAATTCGTGAACAAAAATTGTTTAGTGACCCAGTTCTTATGGTCAGTATTGTGATGCAATCAGAGTACGCCTTTGCTTCCAGATAATCCCAGTTAGTAAACTAAGTGGCTTCAACGAGTAGGAGGCAGAAAAATAAGACCATATTTTTTTGGCATTGGGAATTTGACAGAAAAGTTAAATCTATCATTATATAAAAGAATTTCCAGGAGAAGCTAGGGCTTCCCTCTGAACTTCTTCGAAACTTTAAGTTGTACCCATTATACTTCTTAGAAAGGTGTCCTATCTGAAAATGTAGACATGCCCTTAAGTTTTTCTTTCCACAAGCTCATAAACCCCATATACTTGGTTTAGCTTATTAGTTCTATTTTAAACCATGTACATGTACCATGTAAAAAGATGTGTAGTACATTTTCAGTGAAATCCAGTAACCTGCTTAAAATCTGACATTAGGAGTGTACCATGGAGGTTTGTTGGGGTTTGGGGTTTCTTTTAAGATTAGAACAAGGTATTTCTCTCAGTGTCTAAAAGCCAAAAGTAACACCTTTCTTGATCTCTTGAATATCTGAAGGCATTGCCTAGTTAGGCTTGTACTTAGCCCTAGCATTTGCCTGGCTAAACAAGTTTTGAAGGTACAGACACTATTTTCTTTTTACTGACACCATAACACATTGTCCTGCTGTTCATTTTACTGCCTGTTTTACTAATACATCTAAACTATCAATGACCATTACATCTCATTTTCACTAGTAAACACTCTCTTAAGAACCTCTTTTAGGCCCCCTTTTTTGGCATCTATGATTGCACCTGGGAATCAAGAAAATTCAAGGCAAGTAGAATGTCCCAGCAACTGATTTTTAGAAAATTTTTTTTTTGCTTTAAGCATACAACTTGATGCACAAATAAAGATCAAGGTGATCCGGATTGGATATGGAAGATTCATGTGTTAGTATGCATTTTGGGATTAAGGGCATAATAATAAAAGCAAAAAACAGAAGGTGGAATAGGTCGTTCATGTTTAAAACTGAATATTTACTGCCAAAATTGCTAACAGGAAATGAAGCCATAAGGGAATGTCTTGTTTAACTAAATTCAGAAAGTTTCAAAGAAGGACATCTGCAGATCAAAAGTTTTCTGAAAAAGGGTTAAGTGACTGATGAACACAGTGTCAATTCTGAAACCTATTATCACTAATATAAAATTTTCCAAGCCATTGTTAAATTAAATTATCTCAAGGTAATAAATAAATCCAAAAGACAATATAAAGTTGTCCAAGCAAGAAATCAAATTCCTCTTTTGGCTAGTTTGGCTAGGTGGCTTTTTTGTCTTTTTTTTTTTTTTTAAATATACAAGCTCTTTTCTGATAGTCCTTTCATCTCTTATGTTCCATGGTCATCTCATTTCCTTTACTGTAAATGGGGTAAGCTGCATGATTCAGCCCAACTGTTAGCCCTTGTAATTGCTAAGGTAATAACATGTGTTATCTTATTCCATCTCTTAGTATAGTCCTATATTGATTCCAGTGTTATCTGAAGGTGGATGCAGGCATCCTGAAAGGCTAAAGATTGAGAGGTCCCCAGACCTGTATCTTTCTGTTCCCGTTCTCTAATGATAAATTCTTCACCAAGATGGATAATTTGATGCCTGGGTGAGTGTGAACACCCTGTGGCTATCTCCTCCCTGCAATCTTTCATCTCAAATTACCATTTTACTTTCTTAACCCCTGCACTTGAAGACTTCAGGATATTAGCCATCTCTTTGTCTCAGAGTAGCCAGTAAAACTCCGCTGTTCCAGCTCCTGGACACCGACTCGGGACATTTGGCCATATGGTATGATCTACCATAGACGCTTGGTCACATGACCTGATCTATCTTATTCATCCCAAAACCCATTCAGTGTTCAGACACTGAATGTATCTCACAGACAGGCCAGGTTTAAACAGTAGACCAAATAATGTTATTTCTACACAGGGACATTTACTTCAGCTTTACTAAAGACATTATAGATGACTCAATGCAGCTTAACAGGTAGGTGAATCAGCTTCACTGAGGATTTTTTAACAATAGAATATGTCATTTATTATAAACTTAATTAAAAGTATTTATTTGAAATATTAAAATTGAGCCATCCATTTCACAAATATCAGTATGGCAGATGTGTATACACAATGTTCTTTTATCTCTATCTATGAATTTGAATAAAACAGAAGTATTTTTATTCTTACAGATCTACATCATCTAACCAACTGTGGCTGTTTTCCTCAATCATTTCATTTCATACAGACAGATGAATATTGTACCAAACTTAATTTTGTATGATCTTAAAGAAGTGGAAAGTTAAAGAAATATATGATTCTCAATCTTCTTTTGCATGCTCAGAATTAATTTTATTTTCTTATCATAGGCATTTATCACAGGTACAATCTCAAGTCAGGGCAATTCACTTGATTTATTGCCAATTAACATAAGCTTTTAATCACTGATTCCACTTGTGAGAAAGAGAGAAGACAAACAAAATAGAGCAAACTCTCCACCTTCATCCACACACCTCCTTCCCCCTTCCTCATCTCCAGCATCTGATGTCACACATTGCATTTGGTCCCTTCAGTGGTGGGGTAGATGGTTCCTGGAGACTGGTCTGAAGCAGCTCTTTCCTTTTGCTGCTCTTTTTTCTTACTCCTTTCACCTGCTCTGCCATTAATTGTCACATGACCTGCAGACTTTGGGGCCCATCTGCCTGCTCCAGTATGGTTTCATCCCTAGGATATAACTCTCCTTAGAGGTGCACCTTTATCCTGTTGTGGTCACAGTTTTTGGAAGAGCACAACAAAAACAGTGGTAAGAATGTAATTAGAAATGTGACATTTAGGTTTTTGTTAACATACATCTCACTTGTAAGACTTAAATAATTTGTGCTTTCAAATCCAAATCAAATAAGACTTTGTTTACATTAATCCTCACCACATTGACTAGAATGGTGTATCAAGAATATTAAGCATTTATTGTAGGTTATGCACTCCTGCATGTGGTGGGTTAACAGATGTGGGCAATTCTCTACTTGTATTGCACAGAAAGCAAATTTTGTGGCAGTCAGGATTTAGTGATGTTTTCATACATCATTCATTGTTTAAATGAGTGGCACAAACTTGGTGCTTAAAAATCACATACCACTCTCCTCTGATCCAGGACACTAACTGTGAACCCATGCTATCATATTCTTGTTTTATGTGTGAGGTGAAATGGATATCCTATCCAGCTGCTGGTTTTGGAAGGAGGGGGGTTGGGGGAAACACCAAAGGTTTTGTTAATGACTTTTTGTTTCACAAAAAACACATTCTTGTGGATGATTTCCTATTGGCAAAGATGTTCATAAAATGTTTTATCTTCAGTTGCCATCAGGCCAGCTGCAACTCTATCGTTTCTACATCCTCAAACTAATATATTCTCCTGCTGATCTTTGCAGGCTTTGCTAGAGCAATATAATAAATCCGTAGGATGGACGGTGAGACAGGTAGGAGAGGCAAACTTTATTCATTTTTAAATATGCAATTCAAAATTTTCCCTGTGACATCACCAATGCAAACACCAGTTACATCATGAAAGCCCAGGTGATTGCCTAGATTAACAATGTGATTATGTTCTTCTTCATCCAGTGTTAGGAAGGCTGTATAGGAACATCAATTTTCTGAGGGAAAGAGCTCTATTCTGGTGCTCCTGGCAGTGGCCTCAGTTCTCTGAAGGAGGTCAGTGGGACAGGCAGTGTATACAAACACAGGCTACTGCTTCATCTCTGCCTGTAAACAAGGTTGTTGCAAGGCCAGACAAATCTCCCAAGACTTCTCCAAGTTGTGGAATCATGTAGGAAGCAAATATATACATTGCATTTATTTATGTTAGTGTAACTAAAATATAGCTGATATGCCTTGTTAGTCATGAGAAAACGCTCTTTTGCAGAATTCACTCACAGATTTCATTCTGTAAAAGATTTCATTTCTGTGAAAGAATCTTCATTTTTTCTTCTGTTAACACTGTAAAAGCGCATACATCCTACATGGATAACACATACACTGCTGTCTGCAGAGTCAGGCACATACTCATTTGAGAATGTTTTTATTGTAGCCTTCACAAAGATGATGCTCTTTTTGGAGTTCTTCATCATCTTGCACAAAATCTGGATATTATTGTGTACAAAAGATTTAGAACACAAACACTCTGGGCTACCAGCAGTATCACACCCAAGTTAATACTGCTGTTATTTTAGCCCTTAGCATGCATTCTTTTTTTTTTTTTTTTTTAATTAATTGTGGTCAGACCCTAGTGATGTCTGTGTCTTTCATTTTGTAACACATGTGATATATAAGAACAAAACAAACAAATAAAGGGGTAATTTTGCTGTGTCTCTGTCAGTATCAACTGCTTAATAAAACTCTTTTTTTCTTTTTTGTTCAGATACGCAGAAAAATGTAAATGCAATGAGTAAAATTTCCTCTTATTTCACCAGGCTTGTAACACTTACTATTAGTATGAAATACTGTAAATTAAGATGGTGATCAAATACTTCTAGCATCCAAATGATTCAACCACATGTACTTCTTAGTACTGTGTTGCCATAAAACATTACCTTGGAAAAACTGTACTCCCTAAAGCCACTAAGTCCGGTGGTTCTTTTGATGTTTTTTGATAAAAAGTAATAGATGAAACTTGTTACAATTTCATGCATTCATCTTTCCTCTTTATTCTCTCCTGCATGGATTCAGATCCCAAATGAAATTCTAACTTGCGATAAGATTGTGTTGATTTGTTTGGGGATTATTTATTATTTCTTACTAAGTGCATTGGTTTGGGAAAGGATTGTATTAAATTTATATTTAATTATGAGGTTTTTTGACTTATGCTTATTTTTTTCTGAGGAAAGTAAAATATTAACATAATTCTTTAGGAAATATTGCTAAAAAATCCACTTAAGTTTGATCTACTGCATTTTTCTGCCTGATGTACAACTGTTAATTGCAAATGTGATTAAAAAGGAAGGAAGTTTTCACTACTATGGAGAAAACACAAAATGGAAAACAGGTCATCCTTCATGGAAATTCTGTCACACGTTGTATCACGACTTCTTGATCTTGTGATTGTTCCAGATCTACCTAACTAATGTGAGCAGCAATATTGGATTTTGGTCCCTCCAAGGGAAATTATTATAAGTGAAAATTATTTAATTCAAAGGTAAATAGCTAGAGATAGCTTATTGTTGATGATTCTCAATTTCTTGCCGTATATTTTAATTTATAAAAATTGATGATGAAAGTTTGATTAAAGTGGATTCTGAAATTTTGAGTTTACTTTGCATTTCCAATCAGTTTTTAAGTTTGTCTCCCAGTGTGGGAGTCTTTGAGTCAAGTATAAGTATTTCACAATGAGTTTGATTAGAATTTGGTTTGAAGAGCAATTTCATTCATATTCTACGTGACAAAATTGAATTTTGCGGTCCTATAATTGACATTATCGAGATATATATGTATATGTATATATGTATTTATTTGTCTTATACTGCTTTGGTTTTGTGGCTTAAATTAATTGTAAAAGCTATAAAAAATGAAAAATACAGAATTAGGTCTTTGTCAAATACACCTCAGTGTTCACAGTGTAAGGCAAGAATTATGGTGTCAAAGGGAAAATAATGCAGGAGAATGCCTGGGGATAAAATTGGTTTCACAGTCCAGCAGAAGGGAGAGCTGTATCAGCCATTAAAGAACTCAACACAGTCCAAACATCTGGTGACACAGCTGAGCTGAAGGTGACACAGCAATCCCAAGTAATTCTCCAGTCAGATGCTACAGTTTCCTCTCCTTTCAGTTCTAGAGATACTGTGATGCCAAGCTGAAGTATTATCCCACCACTGCTTCTTTTTAAGCATTGGTTTTTCTAGAAGAAAGTTTGTTCTGCCTGTCTCTTACCAGATGCAGAAATTCTTGCTTTTCACTTTCTCTCTTCTGCAAGGAGAGTATAGCCTTTCCCATTCTAAGGAGAATTAATGAAGAAATCTATGAATGACAGTAGAGGATGGTTTGTGTCTTTTATGTTTCTAGTGCACCCTCATATATATGCTGTACTTTGGTGGCACTCCTCAGCCCTACTGGATATCCTGAGGGGCACAGGCCCATTTCCAGGAAATGAAGTCTTTGAAGATGGGAAACTTAAAGGTGCAAAGAAACTAAGTCAGGCAACACAGTCAGTGTAACTAGAAATGCTTGAGAGGCAGAAGTAAAATAATGAGGAAAAATGTCAGCTGCTAAAGGGAGAAACTCTTTTCCTGCCACCCTCCACAGATGAGGTAGTGAACCCTTTCATGCTACCTGCAAAGATGAATTCTAAATATTTGTGATATGAGGAAATGAACAGCTATGCTACTGACAGTAACACAAAAGAAGCCAAAATTTTTTATTATAATGTATCTTAATTATTTCGTGTGTTTCTGCAATACTTACATTGTTAAGGTCAACAAAAGGCGGCAAAAAATGTAAATCAGCAACCCTAGAGGAGAGAAAGGTAATGCACTTTATTATTGAACACACAAGTATTAGGCATCAGGCAGGAAGCGTTTTCATTGACAGGATAAACAAGAGCCATTGACGAACAAGAGAGAAGAAACACATTGGGTGGGGCCATTGTTTTTTGCCTTTCCTCCTTTCTGCCCTAGAAGACTTAGGGCAAGCATATTTATTATGATGATCAGATAAGATAGGTGGTGAAGGCACAGAGGCCTTGCAGTCATTAAGATGCTGATTGCCCAGTGTCAGAAGCCTGCTGAGAAATTGAACCACTGAGGCAGGTCCTGGAGGGTGAGTTAGAATCATGTTTTCCTGATGTGGTTGTGTTCTGCAGGAATTTTTAGAGCAGCAAATCTAGTTAACTCTTTCTGTGAGAAAACACTGTAAGCTTATTCTTCATTCTCACATTACCATGATTATAATTATGATTGTTATTATTATTATATTACCTCTGACTTATCAGTCCTTTCTGTAGCTTCTTTTAGAGCAACAAATTTGATTAGGTTATACTCCCATTTTGGAGTAAGTGCTACTCCAGTGTGTTGGAGAACATTCACAGCTCCAAAAACCTCAGTCAAGTTTAGGATTCCCCAAGAATCTCTAGGTCAGTTATCCAGCAAGGAGCAGGCAGCAAGGTGATAGCATATGATTCTATCTGAAGAAAGCTAAACATGTCTCTTATTCTGAACATACCATTCCACTCTATGGAAAGGTGGTAACATTTTTTGCTTCTAGGAAGTCTGTGAGTTTGCAGAACTACATGTCTTAGTGTGGTCATTTAGAGACTAGTCTTGACTGCTTAAGCTTCAAAAAAAATCACTGAGGAATGTAGAGTGACACCACTGAAAATGGCCTACTGTCTCAGCCTCTGCTAGATTCAATCATCCTCTGAAGAAACTGGCTTAGTTAGAGCTCTGAGATTAGTGGATCATTTGTGATTTTTTTTTTTTTTTTTTTTCTGGTTCTGTTCACATCTTCTTCTTGGCAACTGCCCTTATTTAAGAATAATTACACTGAAACTGTGTCAGGGGTGGACACTGGAGAGCAGAAGTAACTTGAACTTCTTTCTAAATTCCTAATGTGTTTCTATTCAAAGAACCATCTCTGGAGATTCAATTAGAATAAAAATTATGCCACCTTATACGACTTTTAGAAAAAAATAAAACATTTTTTAATCTGATAGATTTAGACAATCAAACTGAAAAAAAAGATGTAAAATATCATATGACAGGTGTTTTCTCTGTCATTGACAGTTTTTGGCAGTTTTAGACTATTTCTTAGCTGTGACTCTTCTGATAAAAAGCTGTATAGATAGAAATATCTACACATCTGGAAGATGTTTTTCAGTGTCTGCATCTTTGGTCTCTCAGAAGGGCATCAGGTGCTTTAGCATTTTTGCTAAAGGTTGATTCTTTGCTCTTCATTGGGGAAATACCACATTTCTAAATATGCATAGGAAAGCCTGTAGCTGTAGCTTGCTGTATACTTGATAGCATCTTATGAATGGAAATAAATGCTCTTTATTCCTTTCTTTTTGTATATTTAATAGTAACATTGGGGGAACATTTTTTGCAGTAAGTAGAACAAATTGATTAAAATGATACATCCACTTCTGAGTGGTCTTTGGTGCCTTTACGCTAATTTAATGATTTGTCTAATAGAACAGGTTTCCAATATCAACCAGATTCTCACAATGTGTGATCAGCAGGACAAGAGTAAGAGAGAACAGAGCAGGTTCCAAAACAATTTAGTATATTTTATGACTTCCAACTGTTTTCTGTCTATATACTTTCAATCCAAGTCGAGTTGCAAGTGAACTGATTCTTGTGATCTCAACTTAGTGTTATAAAACAGTACGTATATTGCAGAATTGCTGCAAATTTTGGCACAGTTATGGGAAATGGTTATGTCTAAGTGAGGAAGGCTGATGTTTGTTTGAGCAATGAGGAAGTTTCTCAACACATGCAAATTTTTTACATTAACAGAAGACACCAGCTTCCATTCTTCTTTGTGAGTCTTGTTCAGGAGCAGCTTTTATAAGAACCTGAGAACATCTGTTAATAACCTGTGGTTTACTAGACTTTTTTCCCACTGGTGTGTTATACTCCAATTTCTTTTTTTACTGATGATGGTTCTGCAGAATGCCACCTGTTGTTTCCAGTTCTGTGAGAAGTTTTCAAGTTTTCAAGCTTCTTGTTAGTTATAACACCTTTCCTGTGAATATCATTCCAACAGAGTAATTCAGCCAGAGGGGAATACAGAGGTCTCTCCAGGAGGAAGTCATGACAGAGCACCAAGCTGTAGCTGTATATATATAAGCAATTATCTGTAGCTGCTCACTATTTCAAAATAATTGGATCAACAATGTGTTTTCCTTAAGAATAGAATAACTCTTATTACTAGTTTTTTGGACACACAGTTTTTCCAGTTCCAAGCAAGGCACAGGTCTTGTATCTAATGAAAGTTTATTACAAGTTTGAATGGGAGGTATTTGTGTATCTAGTATGATTATTGTTCTTATTATAGAATACTTCGAACATATCCTATTGTTGTTTTAGTGTTCTGGATCTTAAGAAATATAAATGAATATAAACTTTCTTCTCCAGCAATGAAATAGGATTATACTGTTTGACATTACTGATTTCTGGGCAAAAACCTGTGTGCTTCCATTTTGATGTATAAAGGTTCTGAACACTCCCTCCAAATTTAAAGCTGACTTTCAAGTAGAGTAAAATGAAAAGTGTAATACCTTTAAGAAATTTCTGATGATATGCAGCATGCTTTCAGTTATGGAGGTAGGAAGAACACTGAGTTATATTTAAAACATGGGGGTTTTTAATATTTGGATTATCCAGAATATTGTAAGTGTTTTAGAGACTTATATACCTGTTCAGAGAGAGATTTGTTCCCTTTCAATAAGAAGAACTAAATGTGTATTTATTAGGTTTATTGTCAGCTGTATTTAAGACATCATTAATAATTATTAAAAGTAGTAAACATTCATATTTGTAGAGAATATTTAGTATAGTGATTATATGCTATAATGTTCCCTTTGCCACTGCCTTATTTTATCATCAGGAGAGGAGAGAGAGGATCTTGGATCTAAAAACACTGAATGCTTTTTTTCCATTGTCTTGGTATGATACTAATCATTTTAAAAAGACTTACATACTTATTTGATTTCCTTTCTCCTTTGCCTTCATGTTAATATGTTATAGCAGGACATAATGCCACCTGTTCCATCTATGTACAGTGCAAACTACAGAGATTATGTTTAAAAAACTGTTTTCTTCCAAGTTTCTCTATTTTGAGGATAATTTTCTACCTATGCTCAGTGATACATTGGAATAGTGTTTTTTAAACAATATCTGAAGTTACAGAATTCATATTTTTGTCACTGCTTTTTTTTTTTTAATTTAATCAAGAATTAAAACTATTGATTTAGATCGCAATTTCATTAATTAGTTTTATTCTTGCAATGTATATTACCTATTTTGGTAACTGTAAGTACTGTTATTTCTGGTTGATCTCCATTATGTTTTGCAAGGAAGTGGCACAATCCCAAAGACTTTTTCTCCAAATTTTAGAGGGATTAAGAGTAAGAACTTGTTTTTGCAACATAGCCATAAAGTTTATGACGAATGCGTGGGTGTACACTACTTTGTATTGCCTTCTCTTTTATCTTAAAAGAAGAATTATATAGTCCAAAATAAATTCAAAGCACAGAGCTGAACCCACAAAAAGTACCACTGCTGATCTTGAACTGTGCAGTGCTGACTTTTTGCCAAGCCTATCTTATCTGTCATGCAGATGTCAGTCCTCTAATTCCGGGTACCTTCCTGTTGCATAGGCCAGAGGAAGAATACTGTGTGTGAAGAAATAAAACACTGAAAATCCAAGTACTTCAAGGGTGACCTGTATAAAATTATCTGAATATCCTTTTTATGTTTATGTGATTATTATTTTTTATGAAGAGTTAACTTATAATCAGCCAACTTTCTGCTTATTTTTTTAAACCTTCTTCTAATGGACTCTGCAGCCACCAGAAACAGTTTATTACAGTACGCTTATGATGTGTTACTCTTATTTTTAATTAAGTAATTTTTGAACCTAAGTTTTCTAGTTGCAGCATTGTTTTGCCATAATATGGTAAAAAAACAATAGAGGACCTCCATTTTTTTGGCTCTAAGAGTCTCTACCTGTGACTAAAGTTTTTCCTTTTTTTTCTATACTATTTAAAGAATTGCATATAAATGATAACTTTTAGTCAATGTTTCCAAAAATTTCAAATGAAAAGCACCATTATCCATAATGCATATGCATTAATTTAAAAAATAGCAGTCTCTTCAGTATCAATATGAGCGAAAGTTTAACTGTCAGTGGCATGTCCAATATTTCTGGTTGATTAGATAATAGCTTCTTTGTGGTTTTGTTCATTTGTGAGCACAGTGGAAGTGAATAGGCAAATAGACACTGCACCAAGATTCTTGTAGAAAACCTTTTCCAAGGAGTGGAGTAGACAGAACCGGTTCCTAGCTATCTCATGTTCTGCCATTTGAATCAGACCAGAGATGCTTAAAATGCTAAAAACAGTGCAAGTGACTATTAGAGTTGCTAGGCTTTTGTGTTTATTTACACAGATATAATTAAACAATGTGCAACACAAAAGAGAAATAAGTCCACTAACCTTAACTGCAAACAGTTTATGCTGCAGTAACTATTTTTAAATAATAAAGGAACAACAGAAGCTACATGAGGAAATATGGTGAAGCAAAGTTCCCATTAGTCTTGAGTCATCTTTAGGAAATTGTTAGGGATTCCGCAGGAAAAAAAAAAAAATTAAAAGTTAATGGAACTTAGATTTGATAAATCATGCAGTTAGGAAGCAGAGGCATTAAAAGAACAGCATTTGTAAGGAAAATGTAAAACTATATCTATCATCATAAAGTTTCATAGTAGTAAGGCTTTTACTGAGCAGGGCACTAGGATTTCAGGTCACAAGCTGCTGTTTTAGTTATCCATGCCAGGAACTTAGAGAGGATCTAGTGACGCTTGAAGGCTGGCTTTGCTCTCTCTATTTCTTCAGCTAGTCAACCATGGCTTACAATTTAGTTCTGAGTATCATCCCTTCATCTGCTTATTTTGGACCTGATTACTCTGTCTAAAATTCTTTGGCACCTTTTTCAGTCTGAGGAAATTTCTTGTTGGTGCTTTCTCTTTTGTCACTAATGTGTCTACGATGAACAATTTCATTCCTTCTCTTTTCTCCAAGTTTTTTTACCACTGAAATCTGGCAAAGAATCTGAGATGAAACTATGAATTCAGATGCATATTTCCCCCCTTATCTTTATGGTTGTTAGGATACTCTATGCACTGTTGAATGCTGTCAACATACAACAAGTACCAACAGAGGATTAGCTGGCTTTCAGCTAGAAAACAAGTGTTAGCTACAGTTCACAGAATGAACATAGATACAGCAAGAACATTCAGCAGGAAAACATAAAAATTAACATATACAAGTACAACAAAATTGTATAAATTAACTCTCTCAGTCCCATCTTCCAGTCTGTACTCATGAGTGACACAAGGGCCAGGAGGGGCTTCAAGTCCTAGGTGATCTTGGAATCTCAACTTCTATGCAGCAGTGCTTTGGTATGTCCAGGTTCTGCAGTGATAGGTGTTGTTCTAAATCTAGTAGTACATTTAGAGATGTTACAGCAAGAAAGGGGAATATGAAGCCCTGCTGGAACTCAGGAACCCTGGCAGAATACATATGCATGATACATCTTTTCTTCAGTGCAAACTTCTGTGGGAATAATGTAAGCTAACAAGGCTAAAAGGATGGCGTGATTATGCTCCACAGACCTGCTCATGTGTCACTTATAACTAATATCCTGAGATGTCTGGGTGTAAAGATTTAGCAGTGGTCACAAGAAAATCTTATCAAAAGCTTAAACTGAATCCTGACCATCTTGTACCTAAGTGGGATTCCTGGACCCTTTCTTACCCTTGTGATTATTCCTGCTCTTACATGAGCACTGCCTCACTTGAATGTGGCAAATAGAAGAATAGGTAAAAAGTTAGGAAAATAATTTATCTCAACCCATTTTGCAGGTTTTCTTGAAGCATAACTCAAGAGCAGGGGAGCAGCAAAGACCTATATAATAAAAACCCCCAGTGTTAAATTCTATTGTATTTAAAAGAAACATGGCAGAAATTAAATTTGTTTTTTGTTTCTAAAATGTTCACCATTTCCCTGGAATTGCTCATTGGAAGAGGAGGTAAAATCCCTTTTTTCCTAAATTTATTTTGCTAAGTGTTCATAAAACATGTGGCTATAATTGTACAGTCTTTAAGCAATACCTGTCCTTTAAACATATTTATTTTTCAATTATTAGAAAGAGTGTCTATTAGAAGAGTTGCTTAGACATCTGAACTTCAAAAGATTCATTATATGAGCAGGTACAAGTAGTGTCATGAGTCATGGAGAAAGCTGTGAGGGGAAGGGGGGAGTCCCAAGTCCCAAGGATGGTGTTAAAAACTGCTTGATGTTAAACAGATAGATCAGATTCAAGGTTAAGCCTTAGGGAGCTTAGGACTTAAGGTGGTATCCAGGAGTTTTGGGGTTTTTTATCATGACTGTTGAGTGTGTATATGACATTTTTCTGCAGAGGAAAAAGCTGACATTGCAGGTGGGTAAAGTAAAATTTGATGGGTTAAAGTTATATCTTGATGCAGATTTGTAGGGAGATAAGAGAGGAGCTGCGGTGCTGAAACATAAACATACAGTAGGTCATTGGAGTTCTTATCTGTGTTTGCTTGTTACACTCAGTATATACTGATACACCAACACACAGAAACCCAAAGATGTACAGTTGGCTGTATTGCAGGACCCATATGTATTGTTTCTATCAGAAACAGTTTTTTCCTCTAATTGACCACAGATGTTTAGATCTCTTTCTTTTAGAACAGTAAAAGCCAGAAAGCCATAACTGAGGGCTAGCCTTTCCCTTTCACCACAACTTGCCTAGATTACAGTTTCTCTGAAAAGTGTCTCTGGAGTTTTAGAGCTTTCTGATACACAGTAACACTGTCTAGAATTAACAAGCATTGCTGTGTGGCAATTCTTTTATGCACCGGTGTAGTGAACTGAGAATCAGCTGCAGTGTGATTCCAAACTGTCATTTATTTAGACTTTTTTTAGTCTTAGAAAAAGCTATGACAAAGAGTAATCAACTTCATCTTTCTTTTTTTTTTTTTTTTTGAATCTTCAATTAATAGATCAGTCCAGCATTCCTAATAATTTCCCATCGTTATCAAAGAAATATGATGTTTGTGAAGTGGCATAAAAGTGCTGAAGTTCAAAAAAATAGTACTATGTATTGTCTGCATATCTCTCAGGAATATTATAAAGAGAAATTTCAGCAATACTGAAAAGAGTAAACATAAATTTTGAAAAATAAGAAAGAAATCCAATGACCCTTAAGGAACCTAAGCTAGAAATACAGTAATAAAGACACTAGAGACTTGACTCAAAAGATCAGTTATACTCCTACCTCTTCTAATGTTTTCCTGTGTAGTTGTAGGCAAATCTCTTTGTATTTCCATTAACCTTCAAAAAGCCACAGTACTGACTCCTTTGTTTTCGTTGTTCACTTCTGTTTTGTTGTTTAGAGACATTGGAGAATTTAAAAAAAAAAAAAGCCATTTTTCTATCATTTCGTGGCTTTATTAACTTTTCTTTGCTTTCCAACTCTAAAAATCAAATACAGATCCTGCATATGTACCAAGTGCAGGAAAAGAAGTTGGGCTCCCTCTTTCCAGGAGGCCAATTTGACAGCAGTTTTAATCACTTTATAACCCACAGTGTGCCATTACTTGAGGAATGGAACATAGATCTGAATTAAATACAATGCCACTCATAGTCAGGAGTCCTTTGGAGCTGTTACGATTACAATAAGTTATTTTTATTACTGCACAAAAGTATTGATTTATGAGCACACAATAAATCCAAAAAATAGGCAAATTTTTAACACAGAAGAATGAAATATGAGGAAAAGGAGAAATGTAAATTCCTCCACGTTGTGTTTTTCAAAGTAGTCAATGTTATTAATGAAAAAAAGAAAATATATATCATAAAACTGAAATGATAGGTCACAGTAACTAGGAGTAGGATAATAGCATCATATAAAAAACTCTTGGAAAATAATAGCATTTACGTTCTTAACTGCCACATCTCATTTAAAAACAGACTAAATATCCTTTGTCTTTCATGCAGTTTCTTTCATGCAGTTTATTGCAATTGCCTGAATGGTTCAACATAATTCCATTCTTACACCTTGGTGCAATGTCAAAACAGAATTTTGTCTGAACCAGACAGCAGGCTGCCACCTGACTGACATTTATCAGTATTAACCCTATTTTTCTAACACTATTCTGAATAGAATTTTGATTTCATGGACTGTGGGAGTTTTGAAGAACCATATACTCAGTATGCAGATGGCTCTTTATCTGTACATAGCAAACCCTTTATTGAGGATGTGTTGGCAATGCTGCTCCCATTTAGCAAGTCTGAAAACTGAAACACAGAATATGTAAGATGTTAAAAAAATTGCTGGCAGGACACAGCTGTTCTGTATGGTTACCTGTTAGGAGAGCATGCTACCTCACTTCCACCAGATTTTCTGGTAATAATTATAGGATTAAAGGCTGACCTAGCACATACAGTATATAAATTATCATTTCAAGATGGGGATATGGATTTTTTCTATCCCACTGTTTTCGAACTGTTCTCTCTTTTTACATACACACAGCTAAAGTCTTGTGGATTGTTGCATTTTTGGATGGAAAAATAGGTGAACTTCCAAACACTCTATTATTTTCAGCTAACAATTCAGAAATCAAACAAGTACAGTGACACTGTATTGTATATTTACAACACTGAAAACTTTGAAAAGTCTTTTATTATCAATAAAAGTAATTTTTACCCTAAAATATGTAAATTTGATTAAGTAAAACCATCTTAAAGTCTTTCCTTGCTGAGATTCACTAGTTTTTGGAAAATAATTTGGTTCCAGTGCTGCACTGTTAGCCTGTCTCAGCCAAATGCTACAAGGTCTTAAGTGTTCCGCAAGCCTTTGAAGGTTTCAGTGGGTCTTTAGTAATGCCATAGTCCTTATGCTGGCACCCAGCCCAGGATGAATTTTACTTTTGATGGCAACAGCTGTGTATCTATCAGGTTTCTGAATATGTGAGGAGTGCAGAGCAGGGTGGTGCGGTCTCCAGGCGGCTGCTGAACACAGGAGAAACAGAACTGCCGTGCTGGGATCAGGGCTACCGAGTAACAGGCACCAGCTGGGGCTTTAGTCCTTTGGCATATGACCCTTCTCCTTCTGCTCCAAACCCTTCTGGCAGTTTAGGCACTTTGGAAGGCACATTTCTACCCTGTGGACAACCTCAGCTATAAGCGTCAGTCCTAGAAGCACAAACCCTGCCTCCTTTTCACTTCTTAGTAATTGCTCTGTTAGCAGCAATTTGCTGTGTAAACATGGCAACTAGTGGTTGCATTTACAAGTCTTGAAAATATAAGGATTATGGAAGAAAAGCTTTGCAAATAAAAAATTACAACAACTGGAATGCTTTGAATATTTCAAAATCAAGAAATGACATCTCTAAAGCAATAAATAAGCATTTAAATAATGTACTAAACTTTTATGCTTCACAGAAGATACATGGCAGCATACTCTTGTTACCATTATTATGGATGTTTATCTTAATATTTTTGAAGATTCAGCTCTATTCTTTGACAGGCTTTTCAAGAATGGATCAGAACAAAGCTGAGATTTTTCTCCTTTCTAGAGATTTTAAAAAGAAGAAAGGGGAAGCATGATGGTTTCAATGTTTCTTCTAATTTTTATTTTTACTGCCTAATATTGAATAATGTCTTCTTTGATTATTTTGTTGTGTAGAGACTGAGTAACCCAGTGACTGTTTAGTTAAAAATAAAGTAAAAAAAAAAAAGTAAAATCAGCTCTTTTCAGAGTTATCAAGATTTGGGCTTACTTACTGAAAGACTGCTGATCAGCACACCTTCAGGATTTTTCTCAGTGACTCATATTCCCTTCACACTGGCAATATAATCTAACACCACCCTAGAGCTGTCAAGAAGGGGGAGCCAGCAGCACTGCTCCATATCTGTCCCTCTCACTGCACCACAAGCAGAATCTGCAGCATGTCCTACGTGTTTTTCTTAACACCTTGTGTTCATATGCAGGTGAACCTGGGAGCCCCACAAGTCTGGGAGCTGTGGGATCTGTGGGAGGTGACTGGAGGGCACAGGGAAGGATGTGGGACCTCCTTTTGCACCATGCAGCTGTAACTGGTCTGTCTGCAAAAGAGCTCGACTACTTTAATGCAGTAATCTCAGTTCAAATAAAAGTCAAACCTTTCTTGGCAATTGATTAAATAAAAACAAGGGGGGAGAGTAGAGTATAAAGGGAGCAATTATATTTTAAGTTAGACATTTGAGTGGATTTAGGTGGTTTGTTTCCAACATACCTCTCCTTGTCTATTGATCAACATCCCCTGGGATCAAGATACCTTCCTGAAAATCTGCTCTATTTCCTTCTCCATCTGAAAAATAAAGACATAGCTGTATTGCAGTGAATATCTCTATGTAAGAAACTTTTCTCTGCATTCCACTGTCTCACTCTGTATATCCTAGAAATCAAAAACTCAGTGAAGTGTGTTAAAAATGGAATAGTTCCCCACTGCTGTAAGGCACCTCATATATAGACTAAGTCATTCCAGAGCTCCTCTTTTTTTCCTATTTCCTGTGTTTCAGACAGACCTTTAAGATCAACAGACCCACATATTTTTATTAATTCCTTTTCTGTCATGTCTTATAGTTTTATAACTGATACATTTTTACTGACATTAAAATACTACTTGTGGCCGGTCTACCTCACCTAACTCTCATCCCCTTCATGTTTCTGTCATCTTCACAAAGTGTCTTGGGTTCCATTTAATCCTTTCTCACTTTTCTGAATTGTTTTGATCTTTCACCAGTTCGCCTGTGCCATTCCTATTCTGTCAAGTCTAAGTCTCTTAGAGAAAGTTTTTCCTCTCATGCTTTCCTTAGGCCTTGTCCTCTGTCTTCGCTTGTATGTAACGGTTAACCTGATCTTCTACCTGCATTTTTTTCCAATAAAAATCATCAAATACACAAAACCCCGTGAATGAGGATGATCATTCCACTTTTATGATTTCCAGCAGCAATATTTGCAACCTTGACATGAATTTATTGGCTTTTACTGTGAATGATACAAATACAGTATTTGATTCTCCTTCCAATTACATCTATTTTAATATAATTCCATTTGATTCAGTCAAGTTATTCTTAAATTAGCAATATAATTGAGAGGTTAATTGAACTAGGAGGTCAGAATTTGGATTTATCTCCCTCCAATCCTTTGTAATAAAAGAGGGAATATTCCCAGGGAGAAGTTAAATAGAATAAATGTTACAGCTTGGCAATAGTTTTTTCTGAATATCTATTTCTAAAACTGGATTGCAAGGCTATTGTCTGTATATATTTGTTGCACCTCTTAGTTTTATCCTTTCTGTTAATATAAATCCTGGATATATTATGAGAATTTTCAAATGTTTGGGATAGTGTATATTAGTTTTGTTGAGGACATTTTCTATGGATAGATATGAGAAAAGAAAGTGAACTGTGTTCCATATAGTTGATCAAAACCTAATTAATTTATTTAGACTGCAAAAGGAAATTCATCTGTCATCTTCACATGCATCTTATTTCATTCTCATAATTCTGCCCACATTAGTTCCACATAGAAACTGAAAGATAAAATTTAAAATCCTAAATAGCTTAAAGCGTAAAAGTGATTTCTGGACTGTGTGCAATAGGAGCAACTTTGGACTGTAAGTCCTTGGATTTGTATTTTCCAAGACAAAAATATGATGCTGATTAACAAAGATTATTTCACATCTTATTTTCTGCCTGTAATATGTCATGAAATCAAGTTTTTTAGAAATTTTTTTTTTTTTAATTCTATTATCTGGACCAACCATATGATGTAAGGACAAACAAAAAAAAAAAAATCCATAAAACTTGTTAGGATTGATGGCAACTTCAATTCTGATAAGTTACAGGAAAATACTGTAGTTTCCACAATTAACAATATAAAAATATTACTCAAATAAGCATTTGCTTACAATCAGTCTTACCTAATAGGCTCTTATTTGAAAAATTGCTTGATAGAGAAGGGGAAGGTTCACAAAAACACTTGATAAATAGTAAATAAATGTGCAGCTATTAAATGGAAAATATACTAGCAGGTACATTACTGAGAGAGAGTTTGAGGGGAGAAAAAAAAATGAAAATATGGTAGAGATTGAAAAAGAAATAGAGAAGAGACAAAATGATGGAAATGTTCTTGGAGGTAGGGAAGAAGAGAGGAGGCTTAATAATTGATTCTGCTCCATTTCCAGCATATTTCATTAATGTTTTTTTGAGAAATAAGACCTTGTTCAAATAAAATTTCTGCTCAAAAACATAAAAGCACTTGAAGCAAATTAAAATCTGTTATTAAATGTCTGTTTCTTATGTGTTGCAAAAATGCAATCTTATCCTACATTAATATTCATTTTACTAATATGAAGACAACTGCCATAACTAATACTAATGAAGCAGTTCAGGAATAGGAAATCTGTGGTGACCTGTGGGTATCTGTGTCCTCAGGTAAAAATTTGTTTGGATATGGATTGAAAAGTAAAACTAACTGGTGTCCTAGATGAGTTTGAAATTAAACACTTTGAGTGCAGTTATATAAGTCATTAAACAACTCAGAAAGAAATGAAACTTCTTACTGAAAAACAGAAATAACCCTTTTCTGTTAAGAATCACCTTAAAATTGAATATTCCTAGAACTAGATTTTTCACATTATCATCAAACATTCTGGTTGCAGGCAAATCTTAGAGCCCACTTTGCTCTAAATATTATTGCAACTCTCAGGTACACGTGTTTTATAGTGAGATTCGTCTGTAAAACAATGACCCATAAGTCAGGAAAAATGTAGAACATGTGTTACATCTACAAAGTATTGCCTTCAAGTTTTCTGTTACCAATATTGTAATGAGCTTTAAAATATTTTTAATTTAAAATTTTTAAATTATATAAATTTCATGTGGTTTTCAGGTAAAAACATCTCAACCTTTAGATATTTTTGGCTTTCCAATGTTCTAACATTTTCTGGTTTGTTGTGTTTTGGTGGTGCTTTTTTTTAACCAAGGCAATAGATGTCCATGCCTTAGATGTTTAAAAATTAACTGTAAGAATTTCACATGATTTTGCAATAAGGACCATATTAAAAGACCTCACCTGCAGGACTGCAAAAACCTAATTGTAAGATTTCTTGACTTGATTCAGAGATATCCAGGTACATGTGATGGTAAATAACCAACAGCTGTATTTGCTATGCTGTCTCTTTGGAAACATATCTCAGTCCACAGTTACATAAAACCCTCTGCTGCAGGACTCATTAGTGAGCATAACCTTAATTGTAAAGTCCTCTGATAGCTGAGCAAAAAAAAAAAAAAGGTATATCTTGTCCAATTTTCTTTTTTTATTGTTGTTATTTTGTAGTCTGTCCTCTTAAGTATGCCTTGCACATTGCTGACAACAATGTGTCTAGGGTTTCCAAAGAGTCTAGAAATTCTTTGAGATACATTCCTATGCAATTCAATAATTTATTTTGTATATAATGATGCTCTAATTTAAATAGGCATGTTAAGAGACAGAAGAGCCACAATAGATATATTGTCTCATTAGTGCTACTGGGACAATTACTAATTCACAAATATTGAAACTAGCACTGATAGAGATAAATTAATTTCTCATAATTTAATAATGCTAATCACAGGAGCAGTGAAGACCTACAACTATTGGCAGTAGAGCAATGTGAATTTTAGTACAGAAATATAAAGTCATTAACATTTTTTTCTCTGCAATGCACAATATTAAATTGTTAAATACTTCTATGGTTAATCTTTTTGCATTTCTTCTGCTATTTTATCTGCTCACAAATCTTTGAGTCGAACTCTTCCAGCAGACAACCCTATTCAGTTAAAGTCATGGGTGGCTTTATAGTTGAATGCCAAAGAGATTTCAAGGTTTTATTTTACCCCTTCTGTATTCCCAAATGGGAAAATATTGAAGTGAATCGTTGTCATTTTGTTGTTCATCAGCTTCTCTTAATTTAATTTCCTTATTAAACAGAGAGGTTGCTTCATATGGGAAAACTGTGCCATAACAGTTTCTTAAAATAATATTTAGTAAATTCTGATACATTTAAAACATGAGACAGAAATTGCTTTTCTAGTCATCTATATATGGCTAATGAAAATGAACAAACTTTGAGAAGACAAAAATCTGTGTCTTAATAACCTGCACTTCCCTAGCTGATAAAATGCCTTATTTTGAATGTAGTGGAAATGACCCTCGAAGTCCAAACTTCTACTAAGAAGTTTCATTAAAGTACATAAATTACAACAACTGTCAGAGATGGCATTAAGTATTCAATGAAAGTAGACTTAACACAATTAATAGCAATTAAAATTATACTTTTATGATGTCAGCCACCAACACTGTAAAGACATAATTGCCTGTAAGGACTTCTCTAACCATATCTATCCTCTAAAACTGTCCAATTTATATGAAAAATGCCAAAAACATATCCCAAATGGGTACCATTATCTTCTTGAATTTTTAAAAGTGATCTGTCTTTATCCAGCTTGTGCACATTAAGCTAATTTACTTTAATTAGTTTTTTTCTCATTGTCTTAATAGGCATGTTGATAAGGTTTTATTGGGGAAGGGGGAATATTGGTTGGTTCTTTTTATTTCCTTTTCCTGACTATGGATGTTAAACTTTATTCATTGTATATCTTTAAGAAACTACTACCTGGAATCCTGCCCTTAGATTTTCTCTGTTCATATTTTCTCTCTTCATTTGTCAAATACAAACATACTCAATGACAAAATGTTTAGGTTTTTTTTTTGTTTGTTTGTTTTTTTTAATGTAAGGCATTTGTACTTTGGCTGATAATTTAAAAAGACAGAATGACAACTTAAGCTGTGCTGTGAAAAAGAATTTTGCTCTGGACATAACAAAACAATTGCTTTCTTACTTTTTTACTTGTGTCTATCACACCAATAGAATATCCATGAAATAATGCTAGACTCTTCAAGCTGTATTAAGAGCAAAATACAAGGATGTCATCCACAGGTAGTTGTCTGACTTTAAGATCTAGGTTCAGCCTTCTAATTTAAATACAAAGTTAACTGCTTTCACCTCCTGATGTAATTGGGAGAACTTGTGTAATTGATAGCAGGAGGGAAGCTCCTTATCTAGGTCTTTGGAATTACCCCTGGAGATACATAAATCACTCTATTGGCTATTAACAATTGAGTTTCTGCTGTGTTATTGGTGAGTTGCCTGCAGTCTGCACTTGTCAAGTTTAACAGTGACTCTTCCTCACTCTACTGACTTCAGAAATATTCTTTATTGATCTGATAGAGTTTGTAAAGGTATGTCCAGTGTTTTGACAGCATTCCTGCAGGGCTATTCTTTTATTCTGTAAACTTTGTTACACAAAATGTGATAAGCCAAACTGTTAGTGTGGTTTCAGCAGATTAGACTGTGATTTTCCAAATATGTTTAAGAGTCAATATAAATATCTTGTGATACACAAAACACAAATTGATGTCTAATTTATGTTACTGGATGGATAATTCAGTTTTAAACCAGCATCATCACACAGTCTAACAATCAATAAGCTATAAAGATTGCTCAGAATAGGATTAAATATAAATTTATGACAGTGAAAATAGCCTGCATTACTTTAAAGTTGTACAAATATGGAGAGTTTTAGAGATGTCTGGGCTTCTTCAGAAATTAAAACCTTGCTTTTGATAGCAATTCCTCAGAAAAGCACAGAATTTAGTGATGAAAAAATAGTAAACACTGAAGAATCAATCCCTAATTCAGAGGATTCAATTGAAAATAAGAAACTTCAACTTCACTTTGTTTACCATTAAGTAACTTGATCACACTTCTCATTCTTGCAGATCTTCTTCTTACTTGAAGAATGCCCTTGAATGTTACCTATTTTTGAAGTAGTTTTTCAGTTATGCAGCTTGATAGCAAGTCCATATATAAGGTCTAAAATTATTTTACAGTCATGGAATGGAATTATATTCAAAATGGTTGTAAAAAATTCTGGGTATCTGAAGTATTTTTATAAAACAAATTTAAAGAGTACAGTATTTTTTTTTTTATCCCTATTATAGTAGTGTATTGGTAACTTTGTATTACATCCCATTAACTTAATTATTCATAATTCATCCAGAGTATTTTCTTTCATTGAGTCTATACTTTCTGCTACAGGATACAAGTTGATTAGGTTTCAGACTACTGAATTACAAAGCTATTCCACATGTAATTTTTCAGAAGGTTTTTTTTGCTTTGCTATCCTGAGTTGAACTTTACTAAGAAAATTTGTCTCTGTCTTGGTGGAAGAAAAAAATTTATTATACTGAGAATACTCACTAACTTGTTGACCAACATAACAAAACATAAATGTTGAATCAGGGACATGTTTCATACTCTTAATAACAAAAATCAACAGAACTTCAGCTGGTAATTTTCATGGCTGAATTCCTTTCTTTCAAATGAAATTGAAGTTGAAACATTGTTAAACTGAAGGTGAAAAAACTTTTAAGTTAAATTAGAGAAAGTCAGGATAAAACCATCCTATGTATTGTGCCTGAGTTTCTACATATGTGTATATAAATATGTTTTCATTGCACTATAAAAATCTGATATTAAGCTCTATAATACATGCACTTTTGAGATTTTGCTTATATTTTTCAATATAACTGTTTTTTGTAACAATGGATAAGAATTAAAAAAATTAATAAAATAATAAAAAAACCCCATAGTGTAAGACTGACATTTTAACTTGAAAAATTCAGTTAAAGTCTGAGGTAGTGCCAGGTCATTGGGAATGAATGTACAATTCTTTCCCTTAGAAGATAAAGTCTTGAATTTGTCTATTCTTATTATAAATTAAAATAAGCCAAAGAAACAATGTAGGTGTTGGGGGGGGTGGGGGGGGGGGGGGGGGGGGGGGGTGGTGGTGGTGTTTGAAAAATGTTTGAAATTTTATTAAGTCTTTACTTTTAAGGCAACTTTTAAAGGACAGCCATCTCATAGGAATATTCGGTGTTTTTTATAACAAATTTTCTTGAAAGTTTAATTCATTGCAGCCCTGAGAGCTAAAAAGTTTTGCTTGTTCTTGGGAGTTTTTTGCTAACATTCAGAGCTTAGTCACTTTCTGGTCCAAAAACTAAACTCTGGACACAACACTATCAGAGGATGGAGCTGAGGTTCCGTCAGTAAATTTAGGTGCTCAGTTCTGAGCTTTGCTGTGCTGAGTTTGGTATCTCATTTTGCAGAAATATCTTTCCAAAGCTGCTATCGGTTGAAATTACATAATAAGAGTACAAGAACAGAGCAAGCATGTGCAGCCAATTCCATGAAATAAATCAGATTTCTTGAGAGTAACACCTGAGCCCTCCCTAGTTCTCACAACAAGCTTTGGGGGAACGTTCACAATTTGTAAATAACAGACAAATGACATACCAGTGACATTATGACGTCTGCCTCTCAGTTATGTGATTTGTAATTCATTTAGACTTCTTCTGCATCTAATATTTATTGAATGAAATCACTTGTCATAATGGAATTGACAATTGAATGTGATGACATGGAAAAATAAATTAGCATTAGAAAATAAGTCTTGGGATTTCCTTATGAAAGCAAAAGAATTCCACAGCAAATGGCATAAGGAGCCATAAGTATTCCAGATGGTAAACTATTTTCTATATGACATTCAGATTTATCTCGAAAAGATCAGCATTTTTTTATACATTCATAAGATCTGCCTTCTCTTTAGCTTTTCAGTATTAAAAAATACTTTTTTTCGGGGATGGTAGTCTGTTACAACCTAAGAAATATTTCTTAGATTTGTATGCTGATGATATGAGTAAAAAGTTACTGGGTTATTAATGACATTGGAGATGGTTATTTTGCAATTTAAAATTAGGAAATCTGGTTACCTCAATACTATGGAAGTTTCAGGATAAAACGGAGAACTGAAAGTATAAGTCAAACAACTGAGAATTCAATAGCCTTTACTGTTTTATTAGCTTTTACTGTGTTGCATCAAGGTGTATGATTGTCTTCAAATCACCTGTTATAACTGATTCTTCTCAGTTGTTTCCAGATGTTAAGCTTCTAATTCCTAACAGAAATATTGTTTACATATAATCCTGAGTTACTTATTAGTAAACTTCATTCAGTCTTCAAGGTCATCCACTCTTTCCTGCACAATCTAAGTCATCTTCTGAATTGGAGCATCTCTGCTTTCATTGTGTCATCCATAAATGTCATCAGCTATTTTTCCTAGCAAGACCACTAATGAAAATATTAAATCACATAACTGAAAAATCAGGCTCTGAGAAACTCATCCATGTCTGGCTTTCACCACTTTGTCAGCTATCTTGCCTTCAGACAATTCCTTACCTATCTAACCTCTATTACAGCGAGCTCAGTTAATGTGGCATCCTATCAGTTTGCTAATGGTGATGAATGAGGGCTATTGTATTTCTTATTTCCAGAAAGAAAACAGGTATTTTATTAAACAGAGGGGCAGGTTAGCCTAGCTTTTGATGCATGAGACACAAACACATTGGGTAGAACAAGTAAGAGACTTCTAAAGAAAGAGTACAAGAAGCATATCCAGGCTATTTTTCCCTGTGTATACCCTCCCACTGATGCCTTTTGGAGGCTGACCTGGAACAGGGACTAGACAGGACAAAAGGATAAAGTAGGTACTTATTAAAAGGCCTCAATGGGTACACCTGGGCCTCACAAGAGTCCAGCCAGACCACACTTAAGATGCACCCAAGATGGACACCCGATCACAAGGTCTCACACTTTTATAAGTTCTGCTCTATTAGTATATTAGAGTCAATTGACAAACCATAGCTTCAGGTTATGATGCTCCATCCTCCTTGGTTTTTTTTCTCGCTTCATCATTGTTTTCATTCTTGGGCCTGAAAGTTGTCCTTGGTATAAAACTAGAGAAGGAATGGTTTTGTCTATCTACTCTGTGAAGAGAGCCTAGTAGCACTTAATATAAAACCTAAAACTACCCGCTAAAATAGCAAAGAATCTAAAAAATGTAATAGCTAAAATCTAAAGCATCATCACCACTGGGCAGGTAGT
Organism: Certhia americana; assembly: GCA_018697195.1. Lineage (NCBI taxonomy): Eukaryota > Metazoa > Chordata > Aves > Passeriformes > Certhiidae > Certhia > Certhia americana. The sequence continues at coordinate 33,219,626 of CM031860.1, forward strand.
GACTTGGAGTCTTGTTATGTCAGAGGTCAGACTTGGGTTGTGCTCAATAGGTATTGATGAGTCCACTAGATCTTTTGAATTATTATTCATGCTTTTTGAATGTGTCATCTTGTGATTGTGACTTGCACAATTTAATTATGCTTTTTCTTTAGCAAACCATTGTGTTTGTTTGTGAGAACATCTCTTGTATTGGAACTGAAAGATTCCTATTCCAATATCATAGTAATGAAGGTTCCCTTTATGTCTTTATCAAGTCCTTCTTCAATTATCTCTTTTTCAAGTTCATAAACTCTGGTCCATTCCACCATCTTATATGGAATGACTTCAAAAGGACTTCTATTTTCTTCTGCTTTTTTTGCCTCTTTCCTTAGATATGCTTTTTCCTTTCTCTTTTTTTTTTTTTTTTTTTTGTGTGTGTGTTTTTGCGTGTTGAACATGAAGATAAAACATGTAAATTTATTGCATTAAAAAAAAAAAAGTTTCCTGCTCTGTTTTTTGGCTGAGTTGTGTTTTTTTGCCCCTAATAATTTCCAATGTTCTAATGCTACATATTTACTGGGGTTGTGTGCTAGTTGCAAGCTGGTGCTTTCAGAGAACTAGCCACAATTAGACTCATATTCTTTTTTTGAACCAGAATTTAGAGTCCACTCTTTTGAATGTATAGAAAGGGGTATTTATTTCCACATAGACTGATACCATTTTGCTCCTTCTTCTTCTATGTACCATTCACATCTGTTTCAAACAAGTAGCTCTCCCTGATGAAACAGTTTATCAGAGAAGACTCTTGAATTATGCGTTCCCAGAGAAATCCCCAATACCTGTTTTAATAAAGGAGGTCACAGTACAGTAACAATGAACCTTTTTAAGTAACCTTAATTAGTAATGTTGAGGTGAGAAATGGTAAATTGTAGTGATGTAGAATTTGCCACCCTGATACTGCCATGCTATGCAATTAAAGTAAGTAATGTTTAATTTCTTGTTCTTTATGAAAGGAAGAGAAAATATCTTTAGAAATCATCATGGTAAGGAAAGATGTGTTTAAGGCCAGGTTGGATGGTGTCCTGGACAACCTGATCTAGTGAGTGACATCCCTGCCCATGGCAGAGAGTTGGAACTAGATTCTTTGAGATCCCTTCTAACGCAAACCCTTCTATAATTATGTGGAGTATACTTGGGACCTGGACAGTTAGATAAAATTTTTCCATATTGCTATGTAGCTGAATGAAAACTTGCCTATAGAATAAACACCAAATGTAGTTATGTCTAAGCAGTTCATTCAGATTAGCAGAATACCTTTCATTAACATCAAAATTTGCAGTAATATCAATGAAGAATCAAACTGATAATGAAAGATGTTATCTTTCAACATGAAGAAATTAAATGAAATATCATGCCAGTTATGCCATGGTACAATAGTTCTGTTGTCTTTTAAGATACCCCAAATGCACATGAAAGAATCATCCATAAATCAAGCTCTTTTTCTTCAAATACTCTTCTTGGGTTTGGTAAGACATTGGTCTTATATGTATAGATATATATATATAGATATTTATATAATATATAAAGATCAGGACACCTTCTAAATTATCTACCTTTAGTTAAAGAAATCTCTATCTTTTCCATAGGAAGAGAAATATAAGGTATATGAGATCTGACAGCACTTGACTATCTACCACCATTAGTTCAGTGATGGTGAAAGAGTTCAATTTGATTTAGTAAAGATTACCTCACTGACTGCATTTGCTTTGTTGCCAATGTATTTTCTCTATATCTCAGTGCACAGATACCTGTATTAGGTTTCTAATGCTGGATGTCTACACAACAAGAATTCTTGTCTAAAAATCCTTTGAAACATCGTTGTTTTCCCACATTCCAGCTGAACATGTTCATTCTTGGCTTAATTAAATCTGTATTGAAAAATATTAATCAAACTTTGCTTTATTTTACAAGAAGCATGAATTTTTTAAACCATTTCAGACCAATAAAAATATATAAATTGGATATAGTCTGTGAGAAGTTTTTCAGGGTAGATGTGTTTTGCACTGAAACAAACACTATATTTTTGCCTTCTTTTCTATTGGTATTTTACTCATGATAATGTGTTTGGCCCTAGAGATATACACAAGGTACACATGCCATTAGGAGAATAGAAATTCTGCCAGTAAAAATCATAATTCATAAGCAGAAGCATTAGTACTTTTGTGTAAACAATGAAAGCTGGCCTTCAGTGTTTCTGTCACTGCAAACTGCAGGAGGAAGGTGAAGACTCCAACCTGCCTAATGTGGCAGTGAATGTTGATTTTTTTGCACTTAATGTTGTTTTCTGATGAATCACACACATGCATAACTTGCTGTCAGTTTGCTCTAATTATTGTAGATCATCTTCATGATCTGCCACTTGCAACCTAATATATTATGATAGTTGAAGTAATATGTTCTGGTTATAATTGGTTGCCCACTATTGATATGGGTAATAGATCTCTCCTGTGAAATACAAACAGTAACTAGATGCACAGCATGCAGGTGAGTTAAGTACCTACACTACCTAGGAATCAGCAGGTATTCTTCATGACTTAGTCTCCAGACATATTTTTTCTGGAAGCTCAGCATATCTCTAATTGCAATTATATTTTGTATCCATCTTGTCTCAGATCTTGGAAAAGGGGTTTCTGTGTATAAATATTTAAGTATGAAAGTAAAAGGCCAGTACCAAGCACTTTTCTGCAGACTTGTAGAAATATAACTGACATAGATTTCTTCACAGAATTCCAATTTATAATAGTAGATTTGGTCTCAAGAATAAAGAAATTAAAGGTAAAAAAGAAATTCAACTATTTATCCTGAAAATTCTGAGCTACATTTTGACGTGGCAGGTCTTCATATTACATATTTAGTTCGATGTAATCAATAGCATTAATAAATCAGTGTGTTGGCTGCATTTTGATAGGATTGTGTCTCTCACACAATTAATTGATTTTTGTATTCTTCATGCGAACACAGAAACACCATAGTTAAGTGCACAGTTGGTGCAATATTGACTTTTTTCCTGATATTTAGTCACTTAGTGTCCAAGGTTGACAATAGCAGTCATATTCCACTGTTTCCTATCACTAATCATATTTTCCTAGAGCATTAGTTTTCCCCCAAAGTATTTCTTGGATTTAAAAGCCTACCCTCTTTTACATATTTTATTCAAAACTTCCAAAATAATCTGGAGACAAGATTTAAATCCTTGCAAAGTGCTAATAGAAAGTCTGATTTTTAAAATGTATGCTTGAGGCATATGTTTGTGGTTCAGCATAAGCTTTTTAAATATCTCACTTGGTTTCTTTCAGTAAGTCCAGTTACAGGTGTTGAAGAGCAGACCGTCAAAACTTTTAAAGGCTTAGTCCTCTTTTCTCATCCTCACTGATTTAGACCTTCCTGAAAAGACTTTAAAAATAAAAGTGCAAAGGACATTGCATCCAAAACCACACACAGGTTTAGCTTAGGGTGGGTTTTTTTGGGTTTAGTGAACAAGGAGGTCTCCTTTGACTTCGTGTATTTCAAAACTTACTTAGACTTGGGTATTACACTTGTGACATCCATTGCAAGAAATCTCTGAAAAGAATAAATTGCATTCTATAATATTCTATTAATTTTTATTTATTTGAGCCTTTTAAGTTATTTCTAAAATATGACAGCAGTTCTTACTGAATTTTCTGAATCTAATTGCAACTTACCTAATACTAACCTGATCACCTACCAGACAGTGATTATATTTCTGCATAACTTGCAAAGTTGGTAGAAATATATGACACAATCCCAATTAAATTATTTGAAAGAAATTTGTAGTTCATTACAATTTATAAGTTCAATAGAAATAATTAAGTAGATATCACACATATATAAGGTGTAATAGAAAAATTATGTAACTTGTGAATCTGGAATGGAAGAAGAGAGTTTGACATTTTTGAATAGCACTTAAGAATCTGATTTAATTACTGTGTGTTCATATATCTGGTTTAAACACATGAACTGGTGAAACCAATGTACTGCTTTCAGTGATGCCAGAAGCTGGATTGAGGGGACAAAATAAACCACTTAATGTTGCATACTTGGGCTGGGATCAGCATTGGGGTCTAATAGCAGGGGTCATGGTATTGCAAAACATGATTTTCAGCTTATTGCTGTCTCTTCTTAATAGCACTACTTTTGCTGGGCCAGAATTTTAATCTCAAAATTTATTGAAAAAGTAATTATTTTATTAATCAGTGATGAAATAGAGTTCCATTAAAAGCCAAACCCCATTTAATTGAAAATCATTTGTGATTTTAGACATTTTAGAATTCTAAAATTGTCTGACAACTGGCTTTCAAATATATTCTCTCAAAACTGCCAAAATTTATTCTGCTAAGTATTCAGTGGTAATCTATGGTCATATATGCTCATGATATCATTTTATGCACATTGGCTGTTGTCAGTTACATGTGAATATTCATCATAATCTATAGAAAACACAATCAAGGGAAGGGCAGAAAAGATATTTTTGCATTTAATTATTATCATGATAGGACTTTAAGTACAGTAAACGTAAAGATGCAGTGTATTCCTCAACATTGCCTTCTCATATGCAGTCCTCTTTTGACTTTTCAAGAGCATATCTTGACTTTTGCATGTACAACCTTGCCAGATAATGGCATCAGCAGCTAAAATATTTTTACTCCATGTAAATAGAAAAGAAATTCTTCTGTTAAAGAAATAAATCCATATTGAAAAGATGAGGGATGTTTTTGGTTTATGGTTACTCAGAGCTTTGTTGGAAGGCTAATAAAAGTGCATAAATTATTGTAGTCTTGTTCAAAACAATTTAAGCAATTAAATTTCCCTTGTGCTCTTAAACTCTTTTACCTTTAGCCTCTTTTCTTTTTTTCATGCTTTACTCTTTATTTTCTATTAAGAAAAACCCAGTAGATATTTCATAGCAAAAGTATAGTCTGTTTTCCTGTTTGGATTGGATAATGGCCTTTGTGTGGGATAATGTAAAAAATTTGCATGGTGTGGGTCAACACATAATTGAAGAAAGAGGTCTTTTGTTCAAAAGAGTCAGTATTACAGCATGAACTTGATAGTTAGAAATAGTTTCAGCTGTGCCAGGTCTGAAGATGGATGCATAATATTCTAATTATTACACATTTTTAACATATGTTTTGCATTATATCACAGAGAGACCTGTTCTTTAATGATGCTGCTTCTTGTGTTACTTTTCCTGTCATACCAATTATTTTAAGTATGTATGACAGGTAGCTGGCATCTTCATAGCATCTCAGCAGGTTTTAACAATAGCACTGTGAACATGAAAATAGTATGTTACCCTGTTCTGCAGAAAAGATTCTTAACATAGATATAGAAAAAGCACTAAGCAACCTTTAAGAAAAAAAAGTTGAGTAGTCATTCATGGGTAAAGTACATAGTTTCTAAGTAATTAAATGTTAAGGTTAAAATGTTGCATATTCTAAGGCTTTCTTTCAAACCTGTTCAAATTTAGTGTCATGAGCTCTAGTGAATGCACGTCACTGTTAATAACCAAATTAATTAACACCATGTTGAAGTTCCACAGAGACTGTATAGATATACTTCTGTTGCAATTAAATAAAAAATGTGGTTTTGTGTAGAAGGTGGTAAATCATAATTACTAATATATTGTTCTGTTATTGGGTTTTACTGTGACAAGTTTATAAAAAAATATGTGCCTTCAGAGTGTGAGTTTTTCACACAAGCAACAATGTAAGAATATTGTACAGAACAATCCTGTATGTTGTTATATATAATTGAAGATGCATAAAACTAGATTTATATAAATATTTGGACGTAGATAGTATTATATAAATACATATATACAGTATTTTATACATATTTTTCTATTTATGTTTGTTCTATAAACTGTATGTATTATTATAGTCTTATTCATCCACAGATAGATGGCTAGATATCTCAGAGTCCTAGAATGGGTAAGGTTGGTAGAGGCTGCAGTGGGCCATCTGGTCCCAGTTTAAGGAGGGTCATCCTAGAGCACTTTTCACAGAATATCTATCTATAACTATTTTTTTAATTTTGGCATATTTTTTTTGTAATTTTTACATGAGTTTTACCTGGTGGATTTTCCTAGACCGCAGGTTCTTATCACTCTGACTTTCAGTTTTAGATAGATTTACATCAGAGCTATCCCTTTAAACCAGAGCTTCTATTACCGCTGTGGTCCCTGGCTCCTGGCACCACTGGGATTATGGCAACAGATTACTGCTTACCACGACAGGCTGTAAGTGCTATCCATTCATACTGAGAACCTGGTGTTATTTATTCTCCCCAGAACTGCAGTATTTGGCTGCTTATAATTAGTTTGTTACTAAGAACTTTGGATCAGTTTGCTGATGATTCAACTCAATAAACTAGTAAATAAAAATACTCAACATTTTCTTTGGCTCATGACTCTTCCCAGCTGCATCTAGGAACATGGCTTAAATACAACTTAAAAATGAGAACTATTCACAGAAGTATTCAGGACACTTCTTTAGTTTGATGATCAGTGTCTAGCCCTATCTATTCTGTTCCTTGTAACTCATTCTATGCGGAGGGCCCCATTTTATGAGAAGGTACTTACTTACCTGCTTAGTTTCTATGCCATAGATTGTTGTTAGATAACAACATCAGCTCTACCTTATGCTAACTCCCCAATTTACAAACACTTGGGACATTGTTACTTTGGGGTTTTCAAAATCCTTATCAACAAAGGCTTGAAAGAATGTTTGTATGGGAAAACTCACTACTCATTTTTACCATCTCAGCATATAACTGAGCAAAACAGAATGAAGTTTCAGTGTCCTGAAACTGAAAACTATTTTTGTGGTGTGTAAAGTATTCTTCCCCAGTTAAAAACAATATATGCTTTCTCTTAGATGTTAACATAGCAATGTAATCACTCAAATTCCAAGCAGGTAGATCTTTAAAGTTGATAGTCAAACAGATAGGCTGTGCTGGATCATTTCAGTGTTTTATCTGACAGTCAGCAGTAAAGTTTTATAAGCTTTTTTGAGTCATTTTTTTTACATGAAATAGAATTGATGTTTTCCATCTCTTCTGTTTTCCATTTTCTCCCTGGGATGAAAGGTTCCATCTGAGAACGTGTAATAAATATTCCACTGATGAGTGGTAAGCTAGAATCACTGTCTAGATGTCTGCTAGGAACCAATGTCATTTCCTAGCTCCAAGTGTTCTATATGAGTTGAGACCTGCTGCCTTCTGGAAAGGCATCTGAACTGAGGCAACCATATTGCTGCAATTTTGCCTTAACTGGAGTCATCGTATATGAATTTCTGTTGTCTTCTTCCAGAAACTAGCTAGGAACATTTGGATGCATTTTTAATTTTCTTGTTGAAGATTGTCCATTTACAGATTTTGATTAAAAACAACTTTGTTTCCTTACACACCAGCACCCTCCACAATGCTGGGAGACTTTTTCCTGGTCTGTTGTGAGAGCTTGTGCATGAGCTGAGCTACTATAGATTAACTGCCAAGAGTACATTTCCTTTTAAAACCAGCACACTGCTTAGTTGGACTGAATCAGGTGAAACTGATGAATTCCACATCTGAGCACCTTAGAAAGAGCTGATCAGGGATAAGCCTCTGTTGCTATTTGTTGCATTTTGGCTGCTATTCTCAGTTTTCCTTCCCATGTTTCTGAGAGCAGCACTCTTTGATCACGCTCCAGTAAATGAAGATCAGAGCATCAAAGGCAGTTAAATATGTTGGCAGTGAGTGTCACCAAGCTTGACTTTCAAGTGTGCAATGCTAAGAATATTTTCAGAAATGCTCATTAAGTGAATCAGGACAGTTAAGCACCTAAGAAATGGAATCATGAAGGGAAGAATTTTGAACACAAGATGATCTAAATCTAGAAAAAATAAATATTTAAGAAAGCAGAGATAGAAAGTTTTCTGCATTTTCTTAAATTAAAATACTTTTATTGACAGTTGTAAAGCCATAGCTTAGAACTTATTCCTGTAAGTGATAAATGAATGGATAATACAGGGATGAATATTTCAGGTTTGCCTTCAAGCTGCTTTTTGTCTGGGGTTCAAGGTCAGGCTTTGTTAAGGTCTATGGTGCAGATACTCTCATGATACAGGTAAGAATGCTTAGATAATCAGTTGAAAAGTTAGGTACTAGTCTGTTTGTTTTGTAGTTGTGTTTATACCAAACACAACGTTTCTCACATGGTGTGACTCAACTGTTCACCATGCATTAGAACATTTTTAGTATTGAGCCTTTAGAGTTTCAGTACCTTGTTCCTACATTCCTAGTTATATTTTTATTATTTATCTTCTTTCATGTTTATATTGGCTGTACAGTCAAGCTGTGTATTCATTTGTATGTATGTCTGCACATATATTTGAAAAAAATATATTTACAATCCAGGACTTAAACTTAGGGAAATGTGTTCTGCCTCAGTAACATGTGGGAGAGTTTTCCTTGACTTTTTATTATCCAGTTTTGTATTTACAGATACCATAGGAAATGCTTTCCATGGTTCAGATAGCACATGGATGAACGCATCCAATATCCACCCACTTGTCAGGCTGTAGAGCAAATCAGCCTTATGATCTGATGTAGTATTTACCCTGTTCCCCAGAAGTTAAAAATAGGATGCTTATCCTCTTAATCTCTACCTGTCAGAAGTTTGGAGACAACAGTTAGAATTGCTTTGCTGCTTGTTCTGGATTAACCCAGGTAGGCAGCCAAGTTCCATGCAGCCACTCACTGTCCCCAGGTGAGACAGGAATGAAAATCAGAAGGATAAAATTTAGATGTCTCATGAGACAGAGACAGTTTAATAGGTAAAGCAGGAACTGTGAGCAAAAGCAAAGCAAAGGATTCATTCATTACTTCTAATCAGCAGATAGATGTTTAACCATTTGCAAGAAATCCAGGCTTCATCATGCATAACAGTTATCTGGGAAGAGTCTACCACAACTCTGATCATCCTTTGCCCCTTCTCCTTCCCCAGCTTTTTTGGCTGAGCGCAATCTCATATGATGTAGAATATCCGTTTGGTCAGCTGCCATCTTCCAAATTCTTGTACACTCCCAGGTGACTCGCTGATAGCTACTATGAAGAAAATTGTTTCCAGAAAACTCTTCCAGACAAAACAAGTACACTACCATTATGTGGACCATGTTGATAGCCCTCCTTCTAATTCCTAGGTCAGCCAGTTGAACACATGCCTTTAAAAAGAAAAAACTGACAGAAAATGGTCACTTGACCTATTGTGCATGAAATAAAAAAAATATAGGTGCAATGCACCTTCATACCACGTTTTTAAATGCTGACAGCACAATGAAATGAAAACATTTTGTCATGGGGGAAAAGTATTTACAAATATAGGAAATATGCATTTTTTTCACATTCCAACCATCATCATAAGTTAGTCTTATCACTTGCAAAATCACAGGTTCGTTAAGGGCTCAGAGAAAAATTGTGTAGTCTGGATTCTTGTATGAAGAGGAGTTCTAGAAACAAAAAATTGTAGCTGCTCATTTCAAGATATACTCTACCTTTTTCTCCTTCCCTTTTTTGGCAGATGTTACAATGTGAACTTTATTAGAATGTGAGAAAGATAAGAATGAAACAAGATTTTCTGATACTTTTGTTAGTGGCAAGAGCTGTATTCCATGTATCTATTTAAGTTACTAAAGCTCCATCTTTATATGTGAAATACTCCCAACTTCCTGATTAGTAAAATCAAAAATCATTTTATAGTTTACTCCAGAACACTGTAAGCTTGCAATGCTTATGAAAAATACTGTCTGAAAATAGCTCTTTGTATATATTCTAAGTGTCATTGTGTTTGTTTTTCTTTAAAAAATAATCATTATCTTTTCCATATGTTTTATGTTTATTACTGTTAAATACGTTGCCTTTGCAAAGCTATAGCAGTGGGATTTATAATACACATACATCAACAAAATTGCAATTGAAAATTCATGTCAGCTGCGCTGAAGTTAGGTAGACCTTTCTAAATTCTCAGAATACATGATCTGCTTTCCACAGTTGCAGAAGGGAAAGAGCACTTTCATGTGTGACCTGAAGGAATCATGTGTGAAAGTAAATGAGGTACAATGAACATGGATCTCCAAAATGCCTTTTTACATTTCGTATTCAACATGCAATCAACACTTCCTTTTGGTTCAGAGAAATAAAATGGCATTTTACAAGTGTAGTAACATGGCAGTCCAGCAGTAGCTATAATAAATATTTTATTGGAGATAATCTGCATCTCATTTGGACTTTAGGAAAGATACACAGTGTATGACCACATCATATATCATAATGCAAAGAGGAAAGTAATAATGAAGAAAAAGAATTGTCATCGATCATATCCGATCTTGATTTCTGAATCTACTGAGGTATTCTGTAATGATCATTAAACAATTACAAAATAAAAATGTTTGACTAAAATCTTCATAATCTGTTCTCATTGCAGATTCCTGGCTCATTAGAGATCCACTCACATGGAAAGCTGAAGGTAAGATGAAACGCCCCACAGCCTCAAGCTCTGGTGGGACCTGTGTATTGCATTAGTGTTTTTTAAATGGCACACCATTGTCAAACTGACAGAAGTATATAGAGTTTTCTCCTGACTTGTCCATTTTCAATAGTTTATACTGATGTATCTAATTAATTGCTGCTGCAATAGCAGTGTACACCAAAACTATAAGTAGAGAGAAATTCACAGAACACAAACTTTTACAGATATAAATGGCTTGTTCAAGAAGGAATATCCAGACTGATAAATTCTCTGCCCCATTATCAGACTCATCAAGGATAGAACATAATTGAATAAATTATAAAATTTTCAAAATTACTTATGAAATTTCTTGTGAACATTCTCAAGTTTCCACAAGAAAATACTGTTGCCTATGTGTGCTACATTATGATGCTTTTTGATGATGTCCCTCTTTTGATTAATAATTTGAAAATGTAATTTGTAGCCATGATCTTAACTCAGCTGAACGAATGTAAGGTCCCAGAACTCTGAAACTGTGTCCACTCAAAAGTGTTTGAATTTGGCAGCAAACTAGCTGTGAGCAAACCTTAATCTGTCTGATCAGTACATACCTAGCAACTGCACTGTATTGACTAAGTACATTGAGTTTGGGTTTTCTTCCTTGGGTTTTTAGCTCAGTGATTTTTCTCAATGGTAACCAAGTCAAGTAATTTATAGCTTGTGAACCTCACAAAAAGGGTTCATTTACAACCATATTCTGCATCTTGTGACACCAAATGGAGTGTGTGTTCTTCTATATGACTACAAAAGATTTTAGAACAGTGATCAGAAACGTGTTCTGCTCATTAATGTTTTTACAGTAGCTGCCTTAAAAGAGCTACAGTTTCCTAGAGCAAGTCATTCAGAATTCAACTACACTCTTCAAGTTTAATAGGTTGAGCTCTTTGAGTTCCCCTACCTCCTCCTGATTGATGGTTTGTTTCTTCTTTTAATACAAAATTCAGTAAAATTTCCCACAGTGAAAAGGGTCTTTTAATTATAAAACATCAGCGTGTGGGAATGATTCAATTTACACATCAGAAAAGTTCAGTTACTTCACCATAATTTATTTTTTTGTGCTGATCATTTACAGACCACAGATTCTTCTTCTGGCTCCCTCCCTTCTCACTTTCTCTCATTCTATGTAAGAAAAAAAAAATCTCAATACCCTGTAAAAAGCTTTAGAAATTGTATCACTTAGTCATCAGAACTAGAGGCTTCATTATCAGACTTTTTTCTACCAGCTTTTATCCCTTTCTCATTTCCTAGTTATTTTGTCATAGCTATGTTTAAGTAATTTAAGTATGTTCTGTAATTGCTGAGTAATACAGTTTTTGCTTGTGTCTGACAAAAGGACAGCATAAGTAAGGAGGTGTCTCACTCATGAAACTGTGAGATAAGAGATATTACCAAGAAAATATATTTTCTTCTACCAGTTCTACAGGTCTAATGTTGCATATCATACAACTGATCAGGTCTATTTTTGTTCCATTTTTTTAAGTATTAAATAATTAATATCGAAATAAAGGTCTGAAAGGGATGGAAAATTTTGTTGTGTCCATGTGCAGTATTAATCATCCTTATTGTTTTACTGTCAGAATATAGCTTAGGACTAGCATTGGTAGGTAAAACAGCTTTTATTATGAAGGCTTTGTAGGTTCTAAATGTGATTTTCCTAGCAAAATCAGAAAAGTTAATCTTACTTTGTGCTTATTATGGCTGTAAGAGAAATAAGCAGTAAAAATGACCAGAATGCCATTCATACAAATAGTTTTAAATATATACACAGATATGTTCTTAAATTTGTTTTTGTTTTAACCAAATGTGGTCTGTGACCAAGTATTTATTAGATTATATTATGCTCCTTTCAGAATGAGAATGTACACGTAGAGAACTGCAGATATGCACCATTTTTTCTAAGTTGTATCTAAAATTCTGGTTCAGCTGAATACTTAGGAATATTTATTGGTTGGCTATTTGTTGCCACAAAGTCATGCTCACAATATCTACATTACTGAAACAAATTGCTTTAATTGTTTGCTTTTTTAGCCTTTAATTTAGTCTGTTTTCCACTTTGGAAGGGATAAATGAATGATACTGTATGAAAATATGTGAAACTTGGGAGTAGAGGTCACATTTTCTAATTCTTTTCAGATATTTGAAGGTGCTTCTTGTTTACCTTGGAATAAGTACTTAAACAGGCAACATGAATTCACTTTTTGTAGTGTTCCTATGAGAGAGAAACTAAAAACCTATTTTCATATTATCTGTATCTGCTGCTGTTTGGAATTGTTTTTATGTAGAAACGCAAATGTCTCCCTGGATAAGACCTGAAAGCCAAAACCAGCATCTAAGATGTTCTCTTCCATTGTCTGTTTGGCCATTACAGACTAAAGGAATCCAATTTGATTTTACAAATCTAAATTTCCTCTACTGCAGCTTTCTCTAATTCACCCGTAACTTACTATATCCTGCTCAGTACAGGGAACAATCTCAACCACGAGGACAGCAATACAGGCATGAATCTTAACACTAATTAAACTCAGTTGTTGTTTCTGAAAGAGAATTTTTTAAAAAATTTATGATCCCCAAGTATGTACCAGGCCATTGTATCTTCCATCTGACTGGCATACCCTGCTGAGTGAATGCTCACATACAGGATCTCACAAATACTTACACGAAAGATGGATTGTATTTCTCTTACACAGCTAGCATCAGATATGCTATCAGTCATGCTGTGATTTAGGTTTTTTGGGGTTTTTTTGGGGGGTTTTTTTGTTTGCTTGTTTGTTTGAATACAATTGAACTCCTTTTTTCTTCTGCATCATCAAACCTAAAGCCATGAATAGGTAATGGCTTCAAATGGTTTCCAAGACTGGTACAGTATTGAAACATTATGTGTCCTGGAAGATGTGACCAACCCCTCAGTTCTTCTGCTGGTGGTACAGCAGCTGTCCTGTGACTATGCACCTGGTTCTTCTTGGGGTTCTTTTGGTACTCCCCATAATGACTTCCAGGTCTGTTTCATTGGCCAAGAAAGCCCTGTAGTATTATTCCCAGTAAGTCTGTGTTTCTGAAGTTGTCAGCAGTTTCCAATAGTGTAAGTCATCTGTGGAAACCTCAACTATAGGGATTGAAAAAACAGTCCTGTAATTTTTTAGTATGTTGAACCCTGTTCTTCCAGAACATTATCTTATGAGCATTTGCTACAGTAAATAGTAAGCTAAAATCAATAACTCCATAGAAAACATTAATTTCTATGAAAGTCTTTGCTCACAGTTTTTATCATTACTTTTTTTGTGATCACTTATTTTCAATTTCCCTTTGACTTAAATTATAGCATTTTGTATTAATTGTATTCAGGATAGTCAAGTGGTGGTGTATGCATTGTTAAACGTTACTTTTTTAGTAGAGGTTTCTATGTTTAATAGATGTTCTGATGATAAAGTTTTATGGCAGAAGTTATTGCTGGCACAACCTTTCTTTCTTTATTATCCTTTCATGACAATGTGCATGAGTGTTGAGTGTCTCTTAAGATTGCAGTGTTCTAACCCCACTACAAAGAGCTTATGGTTTCTACTGTGTTGTATAAATTTTTGGACATTCATGGAATTTTTCCTTTAGTAGGTAAGGATTACAGTGAATTACTCTCTTCTGTTGTAACTTAACTCTGTCTGTGCACTAAATATTACAGCACACAATCCTTGCATTTTTGATAAGGGAATCAAAGGTGAATTCCCAGCTGATAAATAGGCCTATCTCCCTGGTGGTACTACACATACTTTATTCTTTTGTTATGTGGTTTCCTTTGCTTTTTTTATACAGTTAACCATCTTTGTGATTACTGTTTAAATGCAGATATGATTCCTGAACATTGCTATCAAGTTTTTGTCAGGCTACCTATATTTATGAGCTGTAGAGAGGCGTGCCAGGGGAAATAATTTTTTTCAAGTTGTCCTCAAAAAAAAAAATAAACAGGTATCATACTCAGTCTTTTGAACTGTCATCTTCTCACAGCAATCAGTCAGTCACCATGTCACTGGATGGATTTTTTTTATATTTTTACACACTTCTATCATCTTTGCACAAAACTGAACTGTTTGGCATATTAGTTGCAAATGTGCAAGATGATTTATTAAACAAGAAAAAGAATCTTAGCCGTGGTTAGGAAGTAGTTGAAGAAGAGTTTGAGATCTCTGCCATCAAAGCTGAGGATCCCCTCTGAAGGCCTGAAATGCAAATCAAGTTCAGCCTGGGAGTCTCACAGGTCTGAATTCCTGGACACAATTGCCTTTCTGAACAGACTAATTCTCATTCTTCTCATTCAAAATCCAAGATGGGATTAGTGATGGTGCTAGTTTCTATCTTTATAATTTCCTTCAAAGTGGAAAAACTTATATATACTCAAATTCTGAATAGTAGGAGGAAGGATCATGATTTAGCCCAGTGCTTTGTGTAAATACGTCTAAAAATGTGGATTGGAGCCAGGATTCCATTCTTCTAGTCAGATTCCTCTCTTCTGGTCAGATTCCACCATGTCAAGGGAATTCTTTCTAGCATTCTTAGTCATAGGGAATTTGGTGTACCTCCGGTGCACAGCCCCTGTTGGAAACCTCTCCTTGAGATGTATTAATTTATTAATTCAATCTCTCAAGCCAAAGAAGATATTTAAGCTATTAAATTTTCATCTTTTATCATCACAATCAACATCATCTTTTTAATCAGAAGTGGCCAGAGATGTTTTATCAGTAATTAGCTTAATTTTGTCAGGTTATTAAGCAGCTCCTGAGCATGTCTAATTTAACCTGTTTAATAGCAGAATTAAATAAAGAGATGACTCCTTTGTGAAGCTCAGGTGGAAACCAACTGCTAAAACACATTCCTGTTTTGCCATAAAATCAATATCCTGAACCTCTTGGGATTGGAGAAGAAAGTGTGTATTAGCCCTTACACTTGAGCCTCAGCACAACCTGCTGGCATAGCCACAAGCTAGAGACAGTAGCTGGAGAGATAGTGATGTTTCACCAAGGCAGGGCTGCCCTAAAGCATACAGGCCATCATGTGACTCACTATGAAATATGCTGGGAACTATATCCACTGCAGATGTGGTGCTTAAGGACATGGTTTAGTGGTAGATTTAGCAGTGCTGAGTTAACAGCTGGACTTGATGATCTTAAAGTTCTTTTTCAGCCTAAATGATGCTGTGATTCTCTCTTTCTTTTTTTCCTATAGAAACATGTAAAGAACTATTTCCATCTTTATTGGCAGGATTCTCCTTTGGTGCATTAGCAGAGATAACAGGCAAAGCCATGGGTTCCCTTTCAGAGTACAGAGCAGTGGGGAAAAGCCCTGAGCCTAAGGAAAGTGTTATATCAGCACAATCAGGGATTTTCGGTACTGTCCTTTAGGACCTTTTATTGTTGGGGAAAACTTGGGTTTAGTTCTATGACTTACTGACATGAATAGAGATGTTATTCAGTCCAGGATCAGAGAGTAAATATCCCAGCTGCTAAAATCTAGAAAATACTGTCATTACCCTTCTGTAAAACATTTATGCTAAATAGATGGTAGAATGCTAATATTTTACTTTCTATGTAGAAAATTATACATTTTTTTCAGAAAAAAATGTTTGCAATTAATAGAATTTGGGGTTTGTCACATATTATGAGTGCAGTTGAACTAATTAGGGTGTGGATCTTTTGAGTAGTGTTCCTGATAAAAAGGAACAATTGTTTTCAGGCCAATGAATTATTGTTTCAAAAAGAATTTTGTTATTTCCTTCAAGAGACTAAAATCTCTTTTTTGTGGTTTGTTATGGCTCTTTGAAGAAATTTTTAAGGCTAATTTGTGATAGATTTTGTACTGTGATTTTTTTTTTATTTAATCTATTGAAGCCGTCTAACTTGAATAACCCAAGGGAGCTAAGTCAGTAAGCATAGAAATCAAGAAAACCTGAAGCTGGTACTTCAAGCTGAACCAGAAGCTAGTAGAATTCAATTTTTGTTGGAAGAATAAAGTGAGTATTTTTCTTGAAAGAACAAAGAACTTTATTTTTTCTCCCGTAATTCTGCTTCTGTCTTAATAAATTGTCACTTCTGTATGTTTTGTGTTAAATAAGACACAACGTTTGAATTTTTGATTTTTTATAAAATTTAACAATCTCTATAGGAAGGAGTAAATTTTTTTTTAAATGGAAATTTGACCTCCAGATCAACTCTGATGAGGTTGGAGCCATATTCTTCATTTAATAGTGATAGGGAAGGACAAATCATGCATGCTCCACTTCTGAGTTGATTGCAAACTGGCCACAGGTTCAGATATCAGTTCAGATATCAAGAAGAGGCTTTGCGCTAGCTCAGTGTGCTTGAGGCTACTGAATAAATTATGTTGTTCACAAAATTCATTTTAACATTACAGTAAAAGGAGCAGAAAGGTGAACAGAGGCTTTATGGATGTAAGGTGGTGATTGATCTGATTTTCCCTTTAATAGAGAAAAACAAATAAGAAGAAATCACTTAAATGACACAAACTTGCTAGAAATTAGGGAACTGTTGTATTGAGACTCCCCAGGAATTTTTCAGCAGTATATAAAATAAGTACCAAAATCCAGATGTACAAAATTGCATGTTAGAATTGTAATATGGTTGATAATAGCTCTGTCAGACACTACAAAACAGCGTATAATACATGCTAAGATATTAATTTGCTATGAACCAGTCACATGGGTAATGCTTTTTTATATAAAAGTACGGATCTTCAATAGGGTCCTACTGAATTTTGGGAAAGTCCCCAAAAATTGCAATTTCAGCACTCAAGTAAAGCTTAATGTGACTGCATAGTTCAAGTATAATTTGGGGGGTTTAAATGGAACATTGATACATACTGTTTCACACCCTAATTGTCAGCAACAATGTTAACTATGCTGTTTTTAAAGGGGAAAAAAAAAAGTAAAGGATTGTATTCCCCTGGTGAGCTCACTATGCAGTTGGTGAAAGTAATTATAAATTTAGTGACTGAGGCTGAACCCGCTGTAAGAGGCAGTACAAGCTACCTTACACAAATATCTAAAAACAGGGTAACCATGCCTGAGTATGGACGCTCCAGGTGTGATTTTGGAGACTTCACAAGTATTTCTGTTACCAAATACATATCCGTCACGTGGAAAAAATGGTCTAATCTCAGCTGTAAATGCTGAGAATTACATGCCACTTCCCTTCAAGCAATAAATGCTCTTTTGTCTATCTAGATTTTGTTATATGTTTTTCACAATAATTCCTAACAGTGCACTATGTCATTAAAATACCAAAATCCAGTAAGTCAGCTGGCAATAAATGGAAAAATAGAAATCCATAGCAAAGATTAGTGATATCTAAAAGTGGTTTATGGGTCCTAGTGGGCTTCCTCCTTTTTTAACAAAAAAGTGCAGAGTGAAAGAATATGCACAGCTTACTTTGTCTTCCTATTTCTTTTGATCTGAAAGAACAATCAGATAAGGCTGATTTCTGAAGACAGTTCAGAATGAACAGATCTCAGTTGCCCCCAGTGATAACCATCATTGTCAACAGGAGGCATTCCAGGTACTGACACTAGAGCCTTAAATGTTCAGATACTGAACATTTTATCTTTTATTTTAAAAACTACTGCTGGGAACTCTCTTTATAGAATGCAATGGATGATGAGTATTTAGAAGAAGAATGAACCCTGAAGGAGAATAAAGCTGAAACCTCAGAGACTGTCACTGAACACCAGAAGGACAGAATAATTTAAGGTTACGGTGGGGAATTTCATGCACACAGAAAACCTGAAGCTGTGAAAAATGGAATGATAGAACTCAGGAGTTGCAGTCTACAAAATTAAAATTAAAATTATTTAAAGGTCCTGGCCCTAATGGGCTTTTGTCCAGATTAGTGAAGATTCTGTCAGAGTTCAGCAGCACTAAGTGCTTTTTCATGGGGAAGGCTCAGAACTGCAGTATGTTGCAATGATGATAATCAAAGCTGGTGTCTGGATTACACCAGTATGCAGAAATGCTAATAGGTGCCTCCTGTAAGCCATGTCCTTTACAAGTGCTAGCAGTCCATCTACCTGCAACCTTCAGCTCTCAATCTTTGAAGAAAATATTGGGTTTTGACAGGGTGTGACAATTTGGTTTTACGTGGCTCAGGTATGTTGTACAAAGCTCACTGAGTGAGACACAATGCCAGGCAGTCGCTGATTGAAACCTGATTGTTTACAAATGTAAAAATTATAATATTTTTCTAGTTTAAAGGTAATAACACCTCACCTGCTGTACAATGCAGCCGGGTTGGTTTTTTTTTTTTAAATTAGTGGTTAGCTATCTTTGTGATAATCTTAGGATAACTTAGCAAATCTCAAAAATATAAAAAAAATACTGTTATCATTAATCAAGGATAACTAACTTTTAATGAGCAGGTGCTAATGAATTAATGGCCAGAGGTTTTTTTATGCACTTATCACTGCTACTCCAAAATACTTGTTATTCCTCATCTATTCATCTTTTAAATAATTTGCTCTGCGTACTAAACATGGATACTGACTCTAAGCACATTGGCTTCTGTCCTCCCACTGGTGCCATTGTTACTTTCATGGGTTTTGGATGAAGGCCTTTGTCTGTTTTTATTCTCATAACTGGAGCAGAGTCTAATTTTGGAGAGTTTCCAAATAGGAGCTCCATTAACATATGTGTTGCTCTGGCAGAGAAGAGAAACACGGAGTTGTTATAGATTGAGTCAAACCATGCTCTTATTTGTGAGCATGGGGGCAACATTTCTTCTGTTTAAATCTAAAGAAGTCTTAAAATTATATAATTTTTACTAGTGTCTGGCCAGACTTGAGCAGAAGGTAGTGAATCTTGTAGTCCAGTAGAATTTTTCAGTGACCGAATTCAGGCGCTGATGAGTTGATGATCAGGTTTGTGATTAAGAATGTCTGTGAGTAATAAAGAAGATAAAACATATATTTGAAAGTTACAGACTTGACAAGTAGAACTAAAGGTCTCTTCTCTTCTTCCTCTCTCTAAGACCTGGATTTGTTCCTTGAACCTTACACCAGTTTCTACTCATGTAAGACTTGCTTGGTTTTTGGGACACATTCAGTGTGTCTCCTTGGGCTGGCTCTTCCTACGGCCACTCGTGAGGCCACACTGCCCAGTCTCCTAAGCTCACAGGAATGCCTGTTTTTCCCCAGGTCTACTTTGTTGGTAAGTTACTGCTGGTTCTGACCTGCAAGGAAAATGCAATTCCGTAACTTTCACATATATCCATCAAAGTTGATGGAAGTCTTTCTGCAGGCAGATCAGAGCAAGTCAAGTTAGGAAGCACCCGGTTACCTTGGGGAATTCCACGTGTGTCTCTCTAGCATTCATTTCTTCTATCACTCAGCAGTGATGTCAGTTAGGTAATGTTCCAGGAAGACAGTTGCAAACAAGGAGTTGTACACAATGGGAACATAATTACTTGGCACACTGCACAAAAAAGGTTGCAATGATGGCAGGTGTGGAGTATAATTTATGTATCTTGAAACAATTTTTTCAAATGCAAATGTAATGTACCAGGTGCAAAAGTAAAACGAATAATCACTTTGGCTTGTTGTGTTTTACAAAACAGTTTCTAAATAGACATGCATGAAGGCAATGGAAAACACTGTATAGAAAACATGTTTACAGGGAATACCTGTAAATTTAAGGTGGGCTCTAGGTTACACAGAATTTGATTTGTGATGGTGAAACACATATTAAAGAGAAGCACCTAAACTGTAAATCTGAAGAGACTCTTCTCTTTAAATAAACATAATCCATATTTAAGCCAGCTGTGACTTTTAATTTTGACAAGATTTGTGTTTATTGAGAAGATAAGCTTGACCATTATGTTGGTGTTCTCTACTGCTAGCAAACATGCACCATTAGGTAACTGGAGATTGAAACTGCACTGTGGGCTTATATAAAACTAGAGAGCATCTTGCACTTAAAATACGTAGAGCAAAAACCTGCTGCAAAAACACCTCCATATTCCACCACCCCCACCACCACACCAATGCCAAAGCTCTCTTCACATAGAAAGTTTTTATCAATGACACTGATCTGAAAGCCCACCTTGCTGATCTTTTTTTGCAACTGCAATGCCTGTGTATTGCTTTAATTTTCATTTAAACTTATACAGTGTTGACATATTCTGTAGCCCTTCTATGACAGGGCAATATGAAAACCTTTCTTTCCATTCCTACCAAAGAAATCATTGGGGTTAAATGACAGGGCTCTACCAGTGATTTGCCTGTCACAGAGAACTGTAAATTGTAGCCTGTCTCCAGAATAGTGTTTAGACACATTCTGAGATTAATGGTTTTGCATAGACACTTTGGACTTCAAATGATTTTAAGATCAGCTCCATCAAGAAGATTCTTCAAGTTCGAACTCAACTGAAAGTGCTTTGCATTTCTGCTGTGTTTATATGTAACTTTGTTGGTACAGAACAGACAGAATCTGATGTAAAAATTAAATTGTGTCTCTTATGTTCCAGACTACATAAAAATTTTCACCTCCATTTTAACTCTTTGTGACAGATTTCTTTTTTTATGGTAGTTCTTAACACTTTCAGATAACAGACAGCACTGAGACACATTATTTACTTGATTGAGCAAATCATTTCTCTTAATAGAGCACAGCTAGGAAGGAAGGTCTGTATCCTAAATTTAGGGAAGAGGAAACTAAGGCGTATTAATCTCCTGGGAAATCCATTTAAGAATGTGATAATTCATTCACTTTTCAGAATCTGTATTAGTAATTGATATGTGTTCTGCAGCAAATGAGATATTATAATTCAGGAACTCTAAATTTAGACACAGATGATAGCAAGAGGGTTTTTTTTGTTTAATGGGGAAATGAGAAATTGTTTGTCGGGAAAATGTAATGAAAGCAGACATTCTTTTTCATGTATTCTATAGTCTCTCAATTAAAAAAAAACCCCTCACCCTTTATTATTTTTAATTGGTTTTCAGCTCCTCTTATAGGTACTGAAGGTACCTAGGGTTTCAGTAGAACAGTATAGAGTCAGATGTTGCAGCAGTGGTGGAGCCATGATAGAAGGAGCATTATGGGCTAAATATTTCTATCTTAAGTAACCTGAAGTTCCTCTATGCTACCTCTCCCTCTGGGCTAAGAAAGACAATCCCTTATCACTTAAGCAGGCTTTATAAAAAGATACATTGTATTATTGACCAGATATACACCACCAAACTATGACAGCATCTGGACCTCTTGTGTTACCTGGAGTAGGAATTTTCCTGTTGGATGGCAACCTATGTCTGCCCTGTTCACCTTAGGATCAGTGCAGTTACGTGACATCAGGTTTCTGAGTCATATCATGTGATTAGAGGAGAATTAGAAGGTCTTTTTGGGAAAAAATATAAAAGCTCTTCTTTGCAAAATGATATGCAGATTTGTTCAAACATTTATAGAAACATCTTCATGATATTTTCATTTCAGTGTTTAAGTTTTACATATAGTATCTGTGATTCTTGTTGATATTTGTGACTGAAACATTGATTAAGATACACAGAAGACTGAGATGAAAACAGATGGATTTGAATAGCAGGTTGGAAGTTTATTAACTTAATATATCAAATATTAGATGGTGTTTCTGCAGGAAGTCACAGGACTTCATCCATAACATCTCACAGCAGATGCAGAGTGTTTTAAGCCAGCCTGCTAGTGATTCGGAAGCTCTTTCTCCTCTGTGTCAGGTTAATAATGTAGAAGCTGGTCATTACAGGTAACAAAGACCTCACATTGCTGAAGGACCAGTATCCACTAGGAGAATGCATGAAAATTCCAATGTATGGAAGCAAATCAATTGGAAGCTTTTCCTAGCATGCAGAGGTCCCAGCCTCCTAGGGACTGATTAGCGGACAAACTCTTTTAAAGCCATTAAAAAATAAAAAAAAAATTTCCATGATTGCACAACAGCTAGATCCAAACCACACCAAACTGAAACCAATTTAAGTGTGACAACTAGATAAAGCTAGAAGGCTTAGAAAGCTCAGGGGAAGAGCTCCTGTAGCAGGACTATAGTTCAGAGTTCATGTAACAACTAGAAGTGAGGGGCTCCTGAAGCCCTGGGGTGAAGGTTAAATGATGAATGCAGGAAATTAATGTATAAGCCTCTATTTCCCTTTGTCAGAGAGGAGAAGCCATCTTTCAGGAGAAGGCAGTTTTGTGTTGCTCAGTAACATGCATGGTTTTTTCCTTTAGAGATTGAGTTGTTCACATAATGAGGTAATCTGCAATTGCCTTCGCTTGCTGAAAACTGGATCGGCAAGATATTATTTCCGTTTAAAAAAATAACCCATAACTCCAACATAATATATTAGTGTCAAAATAATTCAACTGTAATAGCTAAACTTGTTTGTTTTAATGCAGCTATGGAATGTATTTACACCTTTATTTTTTTTTTTTGACAGTCAGAGCTGAAGTTTACAAAAATTATAAAGCACTAATAAGTGTATGTAAAAAATCCTACTCTGAATGTGATTAGTGCATGCCCCTTGCTAATGTCAGCAGTTATTTTTAGTGGAGAGCATTTGTAAGATCTGGCAGAGAACTCTTGAAATGTCAGGAGGGTAAGAGGAAGCATAGCAGAAGCCAAATACATATATAAATATGTTAGAGGATTTTAATACTAAGTCCATCATTTTTTAAAAGACAAGATGCAGCTGTCTTGAAACTGACATGATAGATCATAGCTCCCCTCCCATGTCATAGCTATTGTGCAGGCATGACATAATTACTTGAATTTTAGAAAGAAGGTTGGTTTCCTTGTAACCTTAGGAAAGAGCTTGTTCTGCCTTTCCCATCTTGTTTATAGACAGGTGACTGTTAAACAAATATTGTTAAACAGCATATTTCACTTTACTTCTAAGAAGCACATTACACTTACGTAATTTCTTTCTGCCAGAAAGATCATCAAGCTTTGCCTCAAAATTCTTTTACAGTTTGTTTACAGCAGTGTTCCCAAGCTCATGAGTGGTGCTGTTCAGTGCTGTTATCATTTTATTTGATACAGTAATACCTGCATACTTGCCAGGTATACTTTATTAACAATCTTTTCACAGTGAAATATAGGTCAGATTTGTACGCAGCAGTATTTCAAACACATCTTTCATCTCATGAGGATCCTCATTTTCTGTGCTTTTTCTAATAACTGATTATATGTTTCTATTTGCATAAACCCAGGAAAGATGCAGAGTCATTATTGGTGCAAAACTTGGGACCTTTTAAGGTAGTGCAGGAATTTTACTTTTCAGTAGTGCAGGAATTGCACTTTACTCTTTGATAAATGTTGCGCTCACAGATTTCACATCATCCAAGCTCATTTTCACTTACACATTATGCAGAGTTTTTTGTTTCCTGGGTGGGTGTTTTCTAAAAGTCTCCTTCCTAGTTCCCATTGTAAAGTGAGTCTTGTCACTACACTTTAAGTGCTCTAAAGTCTAATCTAAAGATTAAGTCCTCTACACTTAATCAGTTCTGGTGTCTTTGCATCGGAACTCTGTCCTCAGAAATTGCTCTGAATCCCTATGATTATTAAGGTCTCTTTAGACAGACTCCAGGCATCGGGGTCACCAAGAACAGAGAGCCTCCAAATACCTTCCTAGTATCCTTTTCTCATTGGCTATTGAAAAATTTCAGGAGCTATACCCATTTTACAGATCCTACATTCTTCATTGCTTTCTTCATTTACAGGAAAGATGATTTTCATCCATTAAAAGTAGATCAGGTTAGGGAAAATTACACTCAGAGTTGAAGATAAAATGGACCATCTAGGTAAACAAGTGACATACTATTGGCCAAAAAACCAACTTTAAGTCCTCTTCAATTGCAGTGCATGTTCTGACAATTAAAATATATGATTTATTGATAGTCCAATTTATTTCTGCTTAATATAGAAATGACAGGACCGTGGTGGAAAATGGAAAAGAAGAATAGGTTAAGTTTATGAATGCAATCAGCAATTTTGAGTGTGATGCTTTTTTATTAAGTAATTTTTAGAGTGATTTTTCAGATTTACCTTAAAAATATATAGCAATTAGAAATTCTGCTTGCTGCCAAAACATGGAAGATTTTAATAAAAATAAATAGATAAGTAAGGTCAGTAAAGAAGCTTAAAGGACACTATCAAATTTTAGCACATCCAAAATTTGATGTAATATGTTTTAAAAGATCTATTTTTATATATGCTCTGAGCCTGATAGTCCTGCCAAAATTAAAATTCCAATTCAAATAAAAAATAGCTATGCAGCCAGATCACATTAATGCAATTTCTTTTTTCTATTTGTAGGTAAATATTCTTTTTCTGTTACTTCCTCTGTGTGCTAAATACTTCAATACATAAATACAACGTTCTGAAGCCTTTTTAAAGTCTGACTCTCCTTTGCTCTACTACAGTAATACAGCAGGCAGGCAGTTAGAAGACTTGTATGTTCCAAACATCTACTATTATGTAAATATATGTGCAAATTCTATTCCATATTGTGAATTTATTTTATAGATTTATTTCAAAGTAGTGTTTCTTTTGTTTCTATAATTACTCTCTGAAATTTCAACTGCTTAATATCAAAATCTTTGAATAAATACTGGTTTGGGTTTAAAGCAGTATGAGCTAAAAAAAGGGGGGGAGACAAAACACAAGACCATTTCTTTTTGTTGTCTTTTATTCATACAGAATATTACGAATTTTATTGTTGATGAAGCTAAGGATGAAAGAAGATAGATGTCAGAAGGCAGATCCTTTTGTTGGTATGAAAGAAAAATAGCTCACATAAAAATAAATAAGCTTTGAACTATAAAAATATTGAATATAAAAACATTTTTTGTGAGAGAATAGGAGTTTATATTTTTTAATGGGGAATGGATAATAGTATAAGAGTGATTGAGAAATTGCTGATGTCAAAGTATTTTTTCAAGGGAAATTACCACAAGGCAAAACTAGGCTGGGGCTCTGAAAAATAAAATAAAATAAAAAAAAAAGGCAACCTGAGTTTAGGCTCTAAATCCAGATTGAAACCACTTATAGTAGTGCTGATATTTGAAAAGTGCATAACACTCAAGTTTTCCCATTGAGGTCAGTGTTTTAGGGTCCTAGAAGCCAAGTATGAATGCAGGCACTTAACTGGAGGCTCTTGTTTTTGTGATGCTTGATTAATATCTTGATAAATAGCACAGTACAAAAGAAACTAAGACAATCTGTAGAGGAAGAATTTGTTGCAGGGGAGAGCGGTGTTCTTCATCTGAATTCATGGAGAACCCAGAACAAGAGACTTAAGATTTCAAGTTGCCATTATCAAGATCTAGTTACCAGGAAGGAAAGACAAAAGACTGTCACTTTTCAAAATGAATTGTCTTGGAAAATAAATCAGAGGTAAATTAAGAGGACCATAAGTGTTGAAATGAGACAGAAAACCAGATCAAGATGTGCTGGTGTCTGGGGAAAGAAGACTAGATAGAGGGAGCCAAAATAGAAAGAAAAAAAAAGTCATAGTAGGAAAACCCCCACCAGTATGCCGAGTTCATATGAAGGCAGAATTTGTTCTCAAAAAAATGCTGGTCTAGCACACTATTATTTGCCTACACATTTTGAGTGCTCTGTGAGCCATGATTGCAAAATACAGATATTTTTGAGATACATGTCTGTGATATGAATACATAGTATTATGAGGTAGTAAGACTTAGGGCTATGAACCTCCTCTTTTTCTGTTCCATATGGCATTCCTGATCTTTACTTGACCAAGTAATGAGTGTATCTTACAATAACATGAATAAATTAAAAAAAAAAAAAAAAAAGAAAAGCCTTTGGAAATTTTTATACATAAATTTGCAGAATTTTTAGTGTGCCATTTTGCAGTTTAGCAGATTGGCTTTTGAGGCACTTGGCCCACGCTAATCTTTGAACCCAACAGAAAAAGAACACTGCTGTTGTAGTTGTATTGCAGCATGGTGAACACATATTGCTAACAAGCTGGATATTTTGTTGTTTCTGAGGGAGTTCAGAAACTGCTAATAACTTGGTAACAAAACAATTAGAATTATAGTGTTGTAACTTGTCAAACAAAAGGCATGCCGTATCATTTTAATTTCCCTAAAGAATCAAAATTGTGAGACTCTGAGAATGTACTTGTCTAGCTCATCTACCTGCTCCGCTACTCATTACAATCTTTAGTGTAACTATACTTTTGTTGATTTTGTGGAATTAGCAAAATTTTCTTCAAGAAAATGTAATAGGCAGTAGTCGGGTTCCTTCTGAGATGTCAAATACCTACTTTATTATAGCAAGAAAGTGACAGTCAATTTAAACCAGAATTTATTGAGAACATTAAGAGCTGGAAGGGCTTTGGCTAATCACTGTAATGTCCTCAACAAATGGTAAATGAAAGCATGAGGAAATTGAGTTAACACAAGTTAAAAGTTCACATACTTACTGAATTATATTAAAAACCCTATAACCTAATTAAATTATCTAAAACTACTCATTTCAGTCTGTCCTGTTATTCTAGTGAATGCACATCATGATATTTTCTTAGATATGTAGCAGTTGACAGCTTTAGCATGAGTCAGATAAAAAGCCAATGAACAAGATCAAAGGATTAATTATTTACTAATCTGCAATATTCTGAATAGTTATACTTAATGATGAAAAGAATTTTGTATTAATGTGTCTTTATATACTTCATATTTTTAACTTAAAAGATCAGTATTGTCCAAACTTGAATACATGGATAAAATGTATCCATTTCTCCTCTTTTATGGAATTTACTGGGGGAAATGCAAGAAAGGGTAAAAGTAGTATTGCAGCATGTGTTTGTCTGTAGGTTTGTATCTCAGGTATGCCGACTGCAAAAGCTGTATTTTACCTGGTTTATGTACCACCACAATGCTTAACAAAGATCCTCTAAATGCTTAGATTTTACAGTAAGATACAACATTAAAGATCTTGTTTTCTGAATTTTTATTACTGGAGAAAAACTTTCAATTCTTTCGCTTTGGTTTTAAAATAAAGGAAGAAAATTGCTTGACTAGTACAGGTGGCAAATCTTCTGCAATTCCTCTCATAGATTCAAAGTTTATTGAAAATAATGGGCAAAGAAACTTTTTTTTTGTGCTTTCAGCTTATGGCTTAGGAATTTATTCTTGAAAATGATAGGTTTTGAGTGAAAAATTTGATTCAGTAGTCAGACAACAGCATGTACATGAAGTATCATTCTCAGTTCTAGCAGCACAGAGGACTGTTTCAAGAGAAAAATTTTGGATAGTGAACTGCAGAATTTGTTTTAAATTTGTAGAGCTTTTGGCTTTATATATTTGCTGGCTCTGCTTCCCTGAAATGAAGAAAATTCATGCAGGATACAGCTCATCCTTTGGCTAACCAGAGAGAACAGAACTACCATCTGAATACCTTTTCCTTGTAAAACTCAAGCACTACAGAGGAGTAATCTCTGTCACCTAACACACAAGTGTGTAAGGACAGTTACTGAGGATAGCACAAGAAAGGCAGTTTTCACCTCTAGGGGAAAAAGTATGAGTGTGACTGTAATAAAATATCAAGGTGGCATTCCAACAACATTCAAACTGGATGTATCCCATAGGAAATTCCACATTTTATTTCACCTTGAGATACATTCTTCTCAGCAAGAAACAGGCTATTACACATTTATTTCTAACTGCTTGCTAAAAGAGAAAAGAAAAAACATACAGATGAGATTGTTTCCCCACCCTTAGAAAAATAATTATTATATTATGTGAGGGAAGCTGTCCACTCCTATTCTAAGTGCTTGTCTACCAAAAAGAAAGGATATAATTGACTGTTTATTGCTGACACCAAGATGAAAGAAATTTTGTTCGTTTGGCTCCCTGAGATTAGTTTAACATTAAGGCTTACTGACAAAGAAACAAAAAACATTATCCTTTTTTTTTTCCCCCTTAAGTATTTCATACTTTTCTTTTTCTCCATTTAAAACAAAGAAACTTAAACTGCATCAAATATAGTACATAATATGTATTTGGAATAAATAATATTTTTTCTGTGTAGCAGAGAACTGCTAGTTTTATAACTGTTTTACACACACACACCCCACCAGCAAATAGACAAATACATGAAAAAGTAAACAACCTATGCTATAAAAAGGATACTTCAGCATTTCTGGGTAACCTGAAAGCAGCTTTGGGGAAACCTGGGAAAATAAGGATAAGTTTACTTCTAGTAAGCACAGAAAGAGTTTAATTTAAAACTGAGACATTTATAAATGTTTCCCCCTGTAAAACAAATAACAACCCATCAATTTTTTCAGTCAGAAGTGAATGAAAAGGAAGAGTCTCTTGGAGACCAGCTCAGAAAGCCTGTTACAGTCTGCGATGATGACCAAACCCAGAGCAACTTTCAAATCTGTAGTGTAATCTACAAGCATGAAGAATTATTCCAGTGAATGATCACTTTGGAGCGCTCTATTTTTCCATTCAATGCGAACACAAAGAGTTGTTTTTAACAAATGAGAAGGAAAGAATAATGTTTTATAGCTCTGAAGTGCTTTCTGAAATTCCAGCATTTGTAATAGGTAATCAAATTGCCTCCACTTTCGTGGTGAGCTGCCCGCCCTCGGTGATGAATGCTGTGCATCTTTCGGTCCTGAGCCATCTCTGCGCGGAGTTCAGCGCTGGTGAACATCCCAGTGAAATCAATGCACTGATACTGATGGAAAGCTGGGCTAATGGCTAATGCAGGGATGGAACAGCCTCTAAAACTCTAAACTCCTTATGTGGCTCTCAAGTGAAAATAGAACCTGCTTTTAAACCGTTTCACAAAAGACGTTTGTAGGTATTATTTAGTGGGATTTCCCAAGGTCTTTTATCTTAGTACTTTTCCTTTAGATTGTCCCAATTAGGTCAAAAATCCTTTCACTTCACCCACAGTGGCATATGTGCTGTACCTCTTTGTGTTTTCCCAGGGTTATGCAATTGCTTTTGCTGCTGTGAATACCATGCAACACAGAGAAAAATGCATTTTCTAATATATAGCTTATATTAAAGCAATAGGACATAGTATGTCAGATTTCTTAGAACTAAATTCTAATAATGGCTTACATAAAAATGAAAGTATTTGTTTCTCTTAGCTCTGAATTTAAGGGTTGCAGGATCTATAAGTATCTCTGATTGCTCCATAGGCAGGCATTCATCATGCTAAAATGATTTGCCATACCCAAACGAGCTTAAACAATATGAAATTTTAAAGATACTTCTGTAAGCTCATTCTTTAATTTTAGTAAAATAATGAAAAGCATATATTACATTGGTTGGCAAAGCACTGAAATGCAATTCATATGAAGTGTTTATTTTCTACATATATGTGGTAATATTGTACATGGAATTAAAAGTTACTCCTCTTTTTTTTTTATATTTAGTTTTTCCATTTTTTATGTATTTTGCAATTAGATGCATGAAGTTGTTGAAATTTTACCAAACTTTCTAGATTTTACTAACACTTTAGGCCATCTAATGTATAGATATCAAATATTGTAAATATTCAACATGAGTTAAATATATGATATCAACAAGCAGCAATGAAACAAAATTTGAATAGATATCTACGTGTTCAGATAACAGATGAAATTAAAATCAGAAAATTATACAACAAACTAGAGAGAGGCCCAAAATGTTAGTAGCTACATAGAAAATTTTAACATAATGAGAACAAAGTAAACATAAATTATTTCTTTTTAATGGCTGTACTCTAACAAAGGAAAACTATTCCACCATTATTTATTAAAATCAAGTCACACTAAACTGTGAATTTTATCTATTAATTTTCTAATTGCCTTTTAGGCACCTTTTTACTATCTAAAATTAAACATTCAATCTTGTCTTATTTTTTTCCTCAGAAATTAAACTTTTTCTTTTAGTAAAGGACTATCCAGAACTACTTCTATAATACTGAGAAATGAGTTTGATGTGACAATTTCTTTTTTTTATATATTACATTTTTCTGTTAATAGGACCCATTTTGAAGACACTGTCATGTTGCTCTTGGAGGGTTTTCATTCAGATAACGTGTAATTTCCAAAATCACTATTCAGAGCATCTTATCAAATGGCTTTTTTGTTATTTTTTAAAATTAATATAGTTTTATAATTTTCTTTCTACAGCACTCTTCTCATCCCTAGAGTGCTCTTCTCCTCCCACTTGCCTATATGCAGTTCCTAGGATTAAGAGTTTATTCTCTGTTGATGTAGACTTATTCAGGTATATGAAATCCCTGATCTTTTTCTATTTTTTAATTAATAGATATTCAAGGGAAAATGTTTTGGGTTGGTCTGAGGGGGTTTTGGCTACTGAAA
This sequence comes from Certhia americana, assembly GCA_018697195.1. NCBI lineage: Eukaryota > Metazoa > Chordata > Aves > Passeriformes > Certhiidae > Certhia > Certhia americana. The sequence goes on from CM031860.1 coordinate 33,250,602, forward strand.
ACTACTTTTTTCCCCCCTGAAAGCACATCTTACATAGAAACACATAATTTATATGAATTTACACTGGGAATTAAATTATGAACTACAACTTCTGCTTTGGGAATTTCTGTAAGAACATTCTAGGGGTTTGGCTAGTAAATTCAATTACCTAGCTGTGGTGACAGGAATGCAGAGCACTGCATATGCAAAGATTCCTCTGATTTATAAAAATAAGTATTCAGTCTGAGATGTTTATCTGCACAGATTTACCTGACAGATCTATATATTTCTGCTGCTTTTAATGGGCCTTCTTGTGGGACTCAGGATCCTGAAGCACTTATGTAACTAAACTTATAGTAAACAAACTGGAAGATTTTTAAGCATAGGGAGTGCATGACTGATATCTAAACATATTTTCTTTTTGTTCTAAATATATCTAAATATATATAGGTTTTTAAAATAAATCTATTTTTCATGTCGTAAACATCTGCCCTTATATTGTCACTTTGAGACAATGAAGTCTGAAGAGATGTTACTGAAATAATTTCTTTGTTAACATATAATGCCACAGCTGATATCCATGAGCAGTAACACATTGCAGAGTGTGTTTGATTCTGAAAACAAATACATGTGCCTGTTAAGTACTGGAGCTCTTTGTCCTGCAAGTTCTGAGTGTGGACTGTACCAGTGTGCTGTAGCTGAAGATGATATTAGTGAAGAATGGAAGCAAGAAATAGCGACTCTCGTTCTTTGCCCAGCCCCCTACGAGCTAAATTCATTAGTATGGATAGATCAGCATTAATAAACAAGGAGGATAAAATAGCTCTCAATGCAGGGACAGTTTTGTGTGACCTTTGCTACGATAAACTTGTACTTGGTCATTGTGATGCTCCGAGCTGACCTCTTCAGCATTGCTAAATCTGCTGTAACCATAGGGAGATAGCACCAGTGCTCCACGCACAACTTCAGGGTTTCAAGCAGCTGAGCTTTAGGGGAAAGAAATGTTGAGTTTCTCTGTTTGTAAGTCGTTATGCTGATTGCAAAAGGGTTTCATCCAGGGATCTCAAGAGTAAATCTATGGAAAATTACTTGTTAGGGTCATTAGGGAAAAGGTGTCGTTTATTGCTTTGTAATAAAAATGAGTACTTTTATGCTGTGATGTGCATAAAGACAATACTGACTCAGGATTCAGATTGTTTCTGGACATCCACCAGAAGAATTACTTTTAATTGTTAAGGCTCAACATAGTCCCAACAGATTTCAGTATCTAAAGAATTATTCATCTCCTGATCAAGTCTATATTTCAAGACACTGAGAAATTGCTTGGAGATTAAATACTATACTCTTGATGCATTACAGGTCTGCTGAGAACAGTGTTTTCATGAGTTTTGAGAGCTGCAAAACTTTCAGAACTCTTTTTCTTTCCCGAGTCTATGGTTGGGGGAGGAAAAAAAAAAAGGGGGGGGGGGGAGCATAGAAATTATTATTGGTTTAATTAATTCCTAAGATTGCACAAATGAAGCTTTAAATGTAGCTTCCTCATTTACCATTTTATCAAGCTTCTGTGTGATACTCCAGAGCCAGACAGAGAGGTTATGAGTATTCCAGAAAAGTGACAGAAGCATTGTTTCATTTTGGTGTGTGTATAGCAGTAGAAATGACCACAGTTACAGTATCTCAACGCTTCAAATCAGAAATGGTTCTTGAAATTCATGAGATAATTAATGTTGTAAGAAGGCTGTGAAGGAGGCAAGTACTAATTTTTAAGCGATGTTTAAGTAATTTTTGTGCAGAGGTTCAGGCAGTGTATAGTGAGCCTAAGAGCAGGGCTGAGTGTGATCCTCTAAGGCAGAAGTTTGAGTGCTAGCCTCACTTCTTCCCCAAAACTGTTTCATATATAGCGCTACTCTAGCAATTTTAAAACCCTACTTTTCTAGTTATGCTTGTCTAAATAAGTGCTTTTTGTGTATAGCCTAAGAGAGCTTGTTTGTGGTTAAAGATTCCCAAGTTTTCCAGGAATTGCACTTCCAGTTTCATTCAGGTCCTAGTCATCAGCTATTTTTTTTTCTCCACCACAACAGCGGACTTTTACTTTGGTTTTGCCACAACCATTCCATGTTCCCAGCATCACTATTGTTGGCTGACTTGGGGAAATATGGGCATAGTCCTACTTCAGATTGCAGTGAAAACTTAAACTATGACCTTTTTGGAGCAGAGGGGAAATCCTGCAGTATTTGTAACAATGAGTCTGTCACTAGGCAATATAGCTGGGCTGTGAAGAAATTTCCCTGTGTGTATTTTCCCTCTTATGCATTATTAATGACACTTTTTAGATCCAATCTAGTTTCCCTTCTTCTTTTTTTTTCCCAATATGTCTGTTTACTTTCCTATCCAGACTCTAGCTAGCTGCTTTGGCTGGCTGGTGGAGACTGCTGTTCAGAAACTCATCATCTCAGCAGGATAATTCACTGTTCCTGAAGCACCATCTCTACTGCAGGAGGAAGGGCAGTGCCCTTCCCCTGCGTTGAGTCAGCAACAGCTGTGATAAATACTTTTCAAATGAAAATGGTTTTTATATATCTTCAAGTGCTAAAATGGATCTAGATTACAAAAGACAAATTCAGATCTAAAAGAAAGAAGTAAAATGTAATTAACATTGATGAAGTGAGACTCAGATAAATTTGGGTATCCTGTATCCTTTTCATTCCATTCCAATCTGCTGAAAAATCTTAGTCGTGCTGTGGAGGTAAATATATAGCACAAACCAAAAATAAAACAAAAAAAAAAAAATCTCGCTTTGTTAATTTTAAGCCATTTCAAATTAAAACCATGTTAATTTCATGAATACTACCTCAAAAGGATTTCTCAATATTTCTCTCTGTACTGTTTCTACTATCTGCTGCCTTCATGACCAACAAAAAAATGATCAGCAAATCATTTGATCACATTGAGGCAAGAATGTGACTGAAAAGATTCATTCTGGATGCCTTGAGAAAGATCCTCATTCACAAAATTGCCCCAGTCATTGTCATGTTCTGAATGATATTAGATGTTATCTGAGGCATGAAATATTTTAAGTAAATACTGACCAAAAAAAAAAAACCAAACCAAAACTGGAAACCATGAAGGAAGAAACATACATGAATTCTATCTCATCTCATTTATCTGATTGCTATTTCCTTAAGTATACAAACCTAGGACCTCTGCTTAACCATATATTTATGGTTAACAAAGTTCTTGTGCTAATGGAATGCAACAGATAAAATTTAAAAGCACTCTTATAAGCAAGAGAGTAGAGATTCTTATCATGTATGTTAATCAGCTGGAGTACAGCCCTTGGCTCTCTCATATGGGGCTGAAGGCTCTCATTGCCTATGTCCAGCATCCCAGCTCTTCTGGAATAAATCTTCTGCCTTACAGATGATAAACTGCTGATCTCCCTTTCTTTGGGTAATCCCTAGGACTAAGGCATTCATGCCTCTTGGAAAACACTCTCCTTGAAGTTGGTTCCTTGGCACTAAGAACTTCATAAGTATTATTTTATAATTAGGAATGTGATTACATAGAAGTACAATATTGGCTTGTTTATAATATGAGGAAGGCATCAAAAATCTTATTATGTTTCATAATTTTTTTCTCATCCCTGTCCTCATTCCTTATTACACAAAACACACATCCTTTTCTGCCCATTGTGTTTTTTCTGTTAGCAATTACATCTACTTGGTGTCTGTCAGGAGGAGAAAACTGGTTGTCTTTTGAGCTACAGCACACCATAGGTTGTTTGAATTAGGATATTTCAATAATGGTACAGCTGTGCCACCAAGCTGAAGTATGTCACCTTGGTAACACACTTAGTTTACATCAGCCTTAGATCCTTTATTTGCTCCTGAGCCCAGTTTTAGCTGATTTTTGAATACAATCCACTATGGCACAAGACCAATTGTTTCTCCACTCTTTTAAGTGAAATCCATATTTCTCCTCCTGCCTCAAATAACCTGTTTTCTTGCCATACCGCCATACCTAGATTAGTCATGCAGGTACTACAGTGTCCACATTAGAAAACTATATGTATTCTAGAGTTATTCTCTTTTTCAAGCCCATAGGTTCAGTGACATTTTCTGAAGGATCTTTAGAGACTAATAGAGGTCTTCTTCATTCAGAAGGCACTTTCAGTATTTTTTTTTCATATTGCAAGCTTGTATGGAAAATCACTTCAGTCTTTCCAATACTACATTGTAAAGAGATTGCAGACAGATCAGAAAATATATGTATCTTTTGCTTTCACTTTTGTATATTTCCTTTTTAAAAAATATACAAATTGTATACAGGATTTTTTTAAAATATCACAGTTTTGTTCAGAGGGAAATTAATAAGAAATTTTAAAATCATCACTGCATCAGTGAGAAAGATCAAAACTTTTTTTTTAAAAGTAAATTTACAATTTTTAATTAATGTCTGCTCTTCAAATTGATTTTTTTCCAATCAGTCTTTTTACGTAAAAACTTTGAATATTATCAGTAGAATTAGATAAAGCATTTATGCTTCCACATAGTTATTATTAATACAAGAATATAGGAGGTATATACTATATAAAAGTAAGATTTCTTTATGTAAACTGCCTGCATTAATGAACATGTGTGTAGAGTACAGGAATATGGTATTTCTTCATTTGGAAGTTATTATTTAGGACTCTGGCATTAAAAGAGACCTGATTAAAAGAAAGAATATAATGCAATTTTTTGGTTTTGTTATGATACAGAGCAAATAATTTCATCTAGATGTTAGCCTTTCACAAAACTAAGGAATCTGTTTTGTGAGTTACCAAGTCCAAGTTCTCTTGTTTTGCTGTGGGAATTAACTGTTACTCTACGAAAATCATCAAAGAGTTTTGTCTCTCCATTTTCAGTATTCTGAAAGAAAGGGTAGGAACTACAGAAGTAATTTGTAAGAAAAACTATGCTGATGATTTTTTGTGATAGGGAAACTACAGTGCTGGTTTCTAACCTCAATGAAGGGTGATATTTGTACTTGACAATTATCGACCTTTTTTAAGCAGAGCTTTTAAACTGTGTATGCAGAAAGGTTCTGTTCAGATCAGCATCATTGTGTGAGAAAAGGGGTTGTATTTCACACTCTGTGAATGTTGTTTTCTGCTCCTGAGAGAAAACATAGGCTCTGAAATTTGAATCTCTTGCATCTAACTTACATATACACTAATAGCACCCTTTTTACAAAATAAAAAATTATGAATATATGACTTCATGGTTATAAGAAAAAGGTAGTAATATCAGAAAGGCAAACCCATCTGGCAGACTCAAATATTAGCAGGAGACAAATATGAAAACAAGAAGATGCTTTTGGTGCCTATGTTGTTGTATGCTTTGATTTATATCATGATTTACATTTGATAAATAGAATAATGACTGATTTTTTTAGCCTTCTTTTTTATTTAAAAAATAATTTTATTCATAATGTGCTAAAAGGATGTTGACCACTATAATAGAATTAATCTGAGATGTACAATGAATTATTTTTCTTATCTGCAATCCTAAAAACATAAGGTGCATAAATAATGATCATATTAAAAAAAAAAAAAAAGGGTTTCTTTATTTTTACATAATTATACCTTAAACTTTAATGGTAAACAAAAACTTTAAATTACATGAATTGGGAAATATTTCTATAAACAAAAAGTAAATGAGCTTTTACATTGGTAAAACTGATAGCAATCCCATTTATCCATAAAATTCAGGGAAAACAAACTATTTTTTCCAGGGATCTGTAACTGAATCAAAGTCTTTTAATCCTGAATTTATACTATACCTCTAGTCCCTTCAAAATAAGTAAAAAAATGGGAGAAGTGGAAAAGGAGAGAGAGAGAGACTTACCTAAATCTCCCAGGATTAATTTAGGATTATTACTACTTTGTCATTTAGGAACTGGAAAACAAATTTAGAGGTACAAATTCCCTGAAGAAAAGGTTGTCCTTTGTAATTTTTTTTTTCTAAATTCAGGCTCAGTTTTTGGTTTTACCTGGTTTCAAGTGTAATAGAAAGGATTGGCTTCCCCATTTTACAGTGGGCAATCCAATAAAAAAGGGAATTTAAAATAATAAATAAACAGTCTATGTTCTAATTTTAAAACGACAAAATTCCCCAGGCCATGTTTTCATTAAAACCTATGTATTTTTATTTTAGTTTGTTTCCTCCCCAAAAAGAAATAAGTCCTTCTTTGTTTTCTTTTCATGCTTTTTTTTTCACTTCAGAGTGACCAATGTGAAGCAGAACATACCTTAAGTGACTGATCCAACCTCAGATAGTTCTTAGAAAGCAAGCACCTTTCCCTTCTTCCTCTAGGAGCTGCTGGCTCTCCTGGGTGAATCACTGAAACCCTACTGTTTCCAGATTTTTAAAATATTGCTAATCAAAGCTGAATCATTATACTGATATTCAACTATCACACACAAGTTATGTGCATTTCTTAGAGGAGCCTTTAAAAGTAACCACTCTGGGAGACTTTGGGTTTGTGTGACAGAACAGCACTGGACATGGTTTCACTGCAGTCCCTGCTTCCAGATGCTGCCTGGCTGAGCTAGACACCTTTTGTCCTTCAGTTTGGGTGAGTCTTTTACCTACTCTGTACCTTGATTGGCTCCTCAGTGAAATAAAGATAGTAATATTCTAGCTTTTAAGCCTGTTTTTAAATTGCTTTCTCAAACAATTCGAAAATGGACTTTGCTATATTCACACTTGACAATAGCACCAGTAATAATCATAAGTAAGAGAATGTAATCATGTGAAGATGCTTATTTTGAGTTTATTTGTCTGGGATGATAAAAGATATTCACAGTGTATAGTATTTCAGTGACTGGTTTTACTGAATCCATAGTTTTTATGATCTTTGAAAAATAATTAATGGTAAGACGTCTTCATATGATTTGAATCTGTGTATTAAAAAAGAGGCACAACTCATTGTTCAGTTCAGGTGAAGACTTCGTTGTAAATGGTAATCAGCATCACTTAGCCTCCAGTGTGAATCTTCAACCTTTAAAGAATTTTTCTGGGACATACTTTCTTTTTCATGTGTGCTGAGCACAGCTGCAAAACGTTCAGTCTTGTCTCCTGGAGAGACATGGTTAATTTTGTGGTGTTGGCTCAAAATTTTATTTCCTGTCACTACAATGGTAGGTAAGCGATGACAATAAAAAGCACTTGAAATTCCTAGCAACTGATCAAGTTTGATTATGATGAAATGTATTCTACTTTTTTATGTTTAGGTGTGAATCTAATTTTTATGGAATGATTTTTAAGCCAGAAAAATTAAAATTTTCACTGGAAATACCATCAGAGCTTTAATCATAATAGCATAAGTGCAGGATGGTAGAAGATAAACCAAAGGAGTTTACAAATTCCTGTGAGAGCTATGCTATGCACAGGACAGAGGGATAAATGGATAGACAGACAGGTAGCTAGGTGCATATCAGACATTATAAAGTGTAATTGAGCAAAGAAGAGCAAAGGAATAGAGCAAAGGAATGGAGCAAAGGAATGTGTGATATGAAATTAGATGCATGTGTTAATGAAGTAGGGAAATCATATACATTTACGGGTTGTTAATCTTTCATTCACAAGGATGTGTAAATACACAGAATAATAGTACCTAACAAAGAGCTAAGAGGAGGGTTAACATCCAGTGTGAGGTAGAATGTTTAATGGATGAACTTAAAAGCAGATAACAATATAGCATCCCACGTATACTTTCATAATTGCGCGTTCCCCCAGAGATAATGGATATCATTATCAGCGGCGCCTGTCCTAAGAAACTTGGCAAGGTTATGATTGTTTGTTACAGCTTTGGTTATATTAACATACACATTAATATTTATAAATATTTGATGTCATGTTAATTTTTCATATAAGATGATTTATGTAATGCTGCTGTGCCCTGTTAGAGGGCATTTGCAGTGTGCTTCATAAGGGAAGAGAATTGATGCATGTTCTTTAAGAGGACTTGCCTGTGTATTACAGTGCTCACAGTGCATTATTCTGGAGAACAGTGATTTAAGGATAAATTATCTGAATTGCAGATACACTCCATTAACATTTTAAATAAAACATAAAGAAAAGACCACTATAGGAAATAAAACGATAATATCATCATGGGGTTTGGGGGAAGGGGAGGGTGGATTCTCCTAAATAGTGAGACTCCTTGGTTTGACCTATATTCCAGGACCTTTTTTTGTATATTGGGATAAATTACTAATTATAGTCATGATATGGTATGTAGAAATTCGGACAGAAATTCTGCATCAAATTTTAAAATAATTGTTGAAGAAATAATAATTATAGATCATGTAGATATAGATATCTCCGTCCTTTGATGATAAAGATGGGTTACTATAAACCAAACTACTAGAAAACATAAAAATTTAGCTTTGTCTAAAGCAGTAAGTATGACTTTGAGAGTGACAGAGGTGTAAGTAATTAGGCTGTTCAACTAGACTATTTCTCACTAATAACTGGAAGCACAATCACAAATAATTCAATCTGTGAATTAGTGGATATGCAAACAAGTGTGATGAAAGGATAGTGTGTCACAAAATGTTGGGGGGTTTCTTTTGACAAATGTAGCTTCATTTTTCAAATGTAGTTTAGTTTGGCTCATTCATAATACTTTACACTTACAGAAAAAGCCTTACAGGGTATTTATATAAACAATTAAATGTGCAGAGCAGGAAACCTCACTGCAGCACATTACCTTGCAAGCCTTTGGGAAATGGACAAAATCCCTTTTTGGGCATTCTCATGGACTTGCAAGTTTAGTGCAGTAGTATCACATAAATGTATTTGTTCATATATGTATTATTCTGCAGAAAGCCACACTACAGATCAATTTATTTTACTTCTTATGCTTGGATTATGAAACAAAAAGAATGAGAACAAAAGAAAAAAAACTCACGAGCTATTTATATTATATTTTGTTAATTTCTTAACCCTGTACTTAAAGTCACTTGCAACTTCCAGAACAAAAGAAAGCCCTTAAGAATAATTCCCAAAATAAATATGCATGGAATATATTAATGAGCTCTAATTACAGAAGTTTAAGGTGATAAGGAACTATGACCATCTTTGATTTGATAATTCCATCACAATGGCAGTCATTACTTGTCATAAGGTATTTTGATTTTGTCTTATGAGTAGTAGTAGGAGTGTAGTAGTTGTGTAGGAGTGTACCAATGTGGTTGGTAGGGAGCAGTGACTCCAGATTTCGGCTCTGCTTCTCAGATTTTCTGTGTTATGTCAGGCCAGTTATTTCGGGTGGCTGTCTCTTACTTCATGTCCTATTTTACATACATCCACTCATTATTCATCTGCTTTAATCTAGTTGTGTGAACAGCTTCTGTCTGTGGCTTTTACAGAGGCAACAATCAGAAAGCAGCTCATCCCTTCTAAAATGGCTAACAGTGCTGGGACAGAGTGCCCATTTATTTCTAGTCCTTAAGTGAAAGTTAAGTACAAAAAATTCTAGCTCCACTATGAAGTTATTTTTGTGATAATAAAAATGAACTTTTGGAAGTCAGGATATGCAGAGAATCCCTTAGCTCTGCCATCATAGGATACCAATCCATTCCTTTCAGGTACAATGATCCCACAAAAGTACCATCTTTTTTCCTGCTCCTTCTGAGGGGTTTTGTAACTGAGGAGTTTGTTTCTCAATATCTATCACCAGGACACTTTCAAATCAAGGTACAAACAATCAGGAAAATATAAACTAAGTATTATTTCAGAACTCAAAAATTACAAAACTGGATCTTTCAAAAAGTGGACATGATGAATGAATAATTTGTTTCTGAGATATGACCTCCAGTTTTTCTTACTAGATTCTTTTTTTTTTTTTTTACATTATAATTTCTACTATCAGTCTTTATTATTACATCTTTAAAGTAGCTTTTAACACAGATGGTGCTGTTTCAGTTGCATGTCAGCATTTAACAGTTGGGAATCTGTTCCAGGTTAGTTAATCTGGAACCAACAATAATGTTTTGTATCTTGTAGTCAGCACCTGATCAAAGTAACAGCAGTATACAGGACCATTTGCCTGGAGGAAAGAAAAAAACTAAAGATTTTATCTCAGTACAGATGTTTCAAAAAACATATCTTTATAGCTTCAGATTAAACTGTTGAAATATATTATCTGAGGAACTTCTCTGGAAGGTATTTTACAAGTAGCGTCAAAAGAAAGGTTTGTTATCAGTCTTAACAACAGAAAGCCAATGCATTTTTTCCACACCACACTGACTGCAAGTCGTGTATCCATGCTTTGCTGTAAATCTCTGGAATTTTTATAACCTGCGCCACAATTACCCAAACATCCACCTTGGTAGCTGCAAAGTCTTTTGGCTTTTGAAGTCAGATGATAGGATTTCACTTTAAATCATAGATATGAATGAACAGTATCTCGTGATTTTGGGGCATCTGTTTTTTAAAGTGTTGCCTCTGCTCATCATATGAAATATGAGCACATCTTCAGAACCAAATCTTTACTATTACACAGACTTTTGCCTTTGACAATAATACCTTGATGAATTTGTGATTGGATTTGGTAAAAAAATCTATAATATTTTAAAATAAAGTAAAATAAAAACCTGGCAGCACTTTGACCCAGAACTGGGTTAGACAATGTAGTGATGAGTGTTGTGTAAAATCCTATGCTGAGAGTATTTGATTTAGGCTATTTTGTAAGTCCTTTTTTCAATTTTCAATACCAAATGAGAATTTCATCAGAGTTAACTACCGTGGAAGGGGAGGGTGAGAAAAAATTATAGAGAATCTCTGGGCTGGAACATGATTAAGTAGTCATACAATACAATAACTGAAACGACAGTGGACATTAATTGGTCTTCTCTGTGGGAAATGCCAGTGTGGGCAGAGGATGCTGACAGTGAGAAGAAACTGCACATTTGTACAAAATATAAGCACATATTGTCTAACGAAAATCTTAGAATAAATTTGATCATTTTTAAAGTTAAGGTTGATTTATGCAGGGTTTAAAAAAAAATCTATATTAGGCCAAATGTTGATAGTATTATTAAAAGAGGATTTCACACAAAAGGCAAGTGTAAGGAAAAGTTAGAAAAAAAAGTAGAAAAGAAAAGTTAGAAAAAAAGTAGAAAAATATTGTCATCGGGTTTTTTTGACCATTAAAAACTCTTGTTCTTAGTCACGTATTTTACTGATGAAATGCTAATGTTTGCTACAAAGAATGAGGAAGGGCAATTCTTTATTAATTTTCATTACCCAGGTTGTGAGAAATTCAAACAATGAACAAAAATCATATATAATGACAAGTACAGCGGGGGGAAATTGTAAGTAGATCTTGAGTTTCGTTAATAGCAAAGCATGGCATTTGCAATATGTGTTTGCATGGCTTCTAGCCTTTTAAGCTTCTGAGTGCTGAAAGCCTGCCTGATGGGTGATTGTAGCTGTGTGTTGGCAGTAAGAGGAGCCAAGAGAAGCACACTCCATATTTTTGCTATGAGCATGGAAGCAAGCATCCTATGTTCTGAGTGGTGTGAAGTACAACAGTATAATTTCAGTTAGCAGCTAATTTCAGGTTTTAAAAATTCACACATGTCAAGAGCAGTGATTCGGTAAGACTTCCTTGTGTGCATCTGTCCTACACTATCCATGATATGTCACTGGAACAGACTAAAAAGTTGGTCACAGTAATGAAAGAAAGACAATAAGTATACAAAATAACAATACTGTTTTTAAGCAATGGGTGATTTTAAAAATTCATTTAAGTAAAATACTCTAGTGAATAGAAACACTGCAAGTGCTCAGTACTCAGTACAAATCACAGTAAAATACAAATACCAGTAAAATATTTAACATTTCATTATAAAATGGTAATATATACTGTAAAAATACACAAACATGAGTTATTAATGCATTGATGGAAAGGCATGCAGCTGTAACTGACATTTCCATACAGTGGCAAAAAAGAAAGATGACTAATTCCTTCCCATAACCTAGGCAAAACGTTTTGAAGAAGGAAAAATAGTTAATGGAGCCATGGCAAGGTAATTTAAAAACTGGTTCTTTCTGCAGTATAACTTTTGGATAGGTTTTTATTAAGCATTTTTTAAAGCTGCTGCTAGTAGAAGTGAAGTAACTAGTAACTGGTAGAAAGTGAGATTAGTAAAGCCATGCTATTTTATTCCAACCTAAATATTTGAAATTATCAACTACCTTAGATTAGTTTTTTCTTAAGCTGAATTGTTTCATTCATCTTTTTATTTATTTTTCTAGATGAATTCTTTCCTGTTTGCGAAGGGTTTGTTTGGGGTTTTTTGTCTTTTGGAGGGTTTTTTTTGTAACAAATATTAAATATTAAGATTCATACTTGTTGTCCTGACATCTATTTGTTTTTCTATAAGATATACCACAAATAATGTGGAAATTCAGACATAAGTGGGGGGAGGCCAAATTTAAGCAGCATTCAATATAGGGTGAAAATCAGCCAACGTGTTGGTTATGACAAGGAATGTTCCCTCTAATTTCATCAGTGATTGTGCTCAGACTCACAAGTCAGCACAGCTAATCAAAGAAAGCCCCATAATAAAACCTCTATTTCTCTGCCTTGACGCACACAGGGCGAAGCAACAGCCTGGCCAAATGAAACTAGGAAGGAGGGTCAGGAGAATAAAAAGCACTAGCAGAGGGAAGGATATAGCATTTTGAACACTAGAATTTTGAAACTTGTTGTTAGATACATTGTTTTCAGTATTCTAAGTGCAGCTGATATTTTTCCTCTAATCCATTCAGGTCTTCCTCTAGACATTTTCACAATGATACAAAATATATAGAAAAATTATTCTATTTTTCATTTTCCACCACTTGCAGAAACATAGCTAAGAGTATTGTATCTGAATATACAATATATTCTACTGAAAGTTTGTGTCAAAATAATGAGAGATTATACATAAAATATTCAAAAAAGTAATTTATTTTATCCTTTGGTGAGCTAAGTTACAAAGCATCTTTTAGAAAAAAGTTTAAGATACACCAAACTATGCCGTCTCAAATACATCAGCTCAGTACTAATGGTTTGGCGCAGCTGAATGAGAAAATTACCTAAAAAAATGTTTAAAACCAACTGGTTTTGAATGCAATGTTTAAAAAAATTGACTGTTTTCCTAAAATGTTTCTTTTCCTTTTCTTGAGAATTAGGTTTAAAAATTAAACTTGCTTTCTGCTAGGCCTCCCATTTTGCAACATTCGGAGTTAGTGCAGAACAGAAAGATTTTCAGTAACTTCTGTGTAGTTAAGTGAAGGCTAAAATACTCCGAGAAAATCTTCCACTCATTTTCTGGTTATTTTGAATTAACTGGGTTAGAACGATGCCACAAGGGGTACTCAAAGAGCCAAGGTTAAGTTGAATCACTTCACTGATACTGGTACACTGTAGAAACTTCTTTTAATGCAAACCTTACCAGCTGACAAACAGCAGCAGTGAATAGGTACAGTGGAGCTAAGGACTGGATAATATTCCCTGCTGGGAAGGAAATGTCTTCTTTGGAAGATGAGATTTCTGAAGATAATGTCTGAACTAAGTATTTCTTATTTAAAAATTGAAAAAATTTCATCTCAGCCATTCTGTCTAGTTTCTGAAAGGACACTTGATGATGTGCAATAGAATTTAAAATAAAAAGAGATTCCTTTTTCACTTGTAGTCTGTCGGCAGGTCCCAGCACAGTCATATTTTAGTGAGCCGATGCCCACACATCTCCTGTGGTCAATTAAAGTGTAAAACTGAAGTGAAAGTATTGCAAGTATGAGAGAGCATTAAGAGGAATTTGAGGTGGACAAAGCTGTTTAAAAAATCCAGAGCTTAAGTAAGGTGGATTTGTGTCTGACATGTGTGAACTGGAGGGGATGTTCTTGGGGAGTCCTGTTGAATGTCCTCAGGGAAGCTGAGTGATCACTGATTTAGTCTGATGTCCAAACAGAAAAAATAAAGAAAGGACTGTTTCAAGTAGAATTGAAACAGCATAATGGAGAGGTTTAAAGTTACCAGGGAAAGAGAGTGTGAATCAGTTTGCTAATGCAAACTCTTTTTTTTCCCCAAGTCAAAAATGATAACTCTTCCTTCAATTTGATTATTTAACTTTGGTTAGTGTTTTACTCTCAGATTTGTTTGGTTATTGGGTTTTTTCCCCTAAGAATGTTTCTAACTGAAATTTGATATTTATTTTATTGTAACATATTCCAAAGCTAATCATTGAAAAGATTACAAGAAACTGACAGCTGAAACTGAATAAAAAGAGAATAGAGATATTTCTTTTTGTTAGTCTACCATCACATAAATTTCTTAGTTGATAAAGATTTGTTGACCAAAAGCTAAAATTTCTTAATACTTGCTGTGAGAGCTAATGTTTATCCATCAAATAAATTTTTAATTTTTATGGTTTTTTGCTCGTAAGTTATAAGAATAAAATTAATTTATATAAAAATTTGCAAAACTATATTCTACAAGTAAGAAATAGCAAACTGTAGGTGCCCATGAAATATTATTTCTGTGGTGGTTTTACATGATTTAATTAAACAATTGCCTCATGCACAGAGTGGCCCTGCTATAGAAATTAATCACTAGTTTGTATAAAATGGGTTTTCCTTAGAACCTCTCCTCCTTAAGTTGAAAACTATTACTGTATGTTTGTGATGGATTGCAAGGCAAAAGGTGATTTCCTGGTTAGGGAACATAACGTGTCACCTGAAGAACACAGCAATCAGTTTGCATCTGCTAAAGGTTTTTATGTGGTTAGAGGTGAGTGGCTCAAGCCCAGCTGGCTCTGCTGGGCTAGGTATTTTCTAGAAACATTGCCAATGCTGTGCAGCACACTGCTTTTGTCTCAGGCCTACCTGTGGGTTTCAAATTAGGCACACAAAACTTCTTTGATATTCAAACAGTTCTGGAGGTTGAATTCTGGGCCCCAGTAGGTTTCTTTTCTACGTAAAATACTAAAATGTCATGTCCACAGTAGCACAGAACTGCCTGTGACAGAACTGATGTTTCCATAGAATTATAGAATGCCCTGAGTTGGAAGGGACCCACAAGGATCATTGAAGTCCAACTCCTTTCTATTCAATGCACAATTCTGGTGGCATGTAGTAAGAAAGATCTGGCAAAATCTATTGATTGAAGGGGATAAAACTAAATAGTGAATAACTACTTTTCCTCTAAATAAGAATGACCTCAACAAAAGCTAAGTATTTGATTATTAGAGTATCCCTATATCAAAAAGCATGATACAGAATTACAGTTACATGGGCAGCCTTGATTATTAATGTCATTGGTTGATTATTGATGGATATACAAATCTCATTGCTCTTTGCATATCACATCTTATTTTAGGGCATACTGAGTATATGTGAAAAATAGCTTAGAATTTACATGAGGATTAACACATCCCAGATGCACTTCCTGAAGCCAAAGTAGTCCTTACACATATAGAAAACAGAAAAATGAGGAATATTATCAGCAGAGACATGGAACCTATTATCAAATTACCAAAGGAAGTGGTGTGTGAATTTGATTATTGGCAGTGTTGTTACTTATTTGTATTGCCATGGCTTCGATGAGCACTCAGACTGTGAGAGCTCTCAGACATGCTGCATTAGATGTAGCATAAATGGAAAAAGACTTTTCCTGCTTCCAGGGAACTTTACTATCTAAGCATTAAACAAAAGCAACAAGGCAGTGCACCTAATGGCAGCACAGCAGCACAAGGGATACTGGTCAGCGCAATCACATAATACTCTCCAAGCTTTTTGAACTCACCCTGGGAAAGAAAATCTCTAAAAACAATTTCTCCCGAGTATGAGAGGAATTGGGGAGGTGGGGGTGGGGGGTGGAGGGGGGAAGCAGAGAGATGCATTTCAAATTTTAGGAGTTGGCAACAGCTACTGGCATCATATGCCAGGTTGACGTGGGTGTTGAGCTCTTGACAGGAAGAAAGCGGTGACTGGCAGGATGGAAAAGGGCAATTGGAGGATCCTTAAAATGAAGATGAGTAGCTTAAGTTTGGTACTAGAGAAGAGTCTGCCAGAGGAAGAAAGTGCTATTGCCACAGTACCCAAAATGGCCAAAGTAGCAGGCTGTACAGATACAGCCTTTGCAGAAGTACTCGAGAAAGTCTTAAGCCACATAAAAACTGAATCAATAGGTGTTTTTATCTATTTTTTTCTAATTTCCATGATATAATTCTTTCTGACAGACACTACACGTTTATTGTTCTGAGATTATTTCGAGAACTCTTTATTTTATAATGGAAAAATATAAATGCAGAGCTCTAGTGTTGCCAGCACATGAGCTATAGATTTCTTCTGCTGCTTCTTTATCATTTTCCATTTCTTTATGACTGATGTAAGAACAGAAAAGCTGTATTTTTATAATGTGCATATGCAAAGGGCTTCACTAGTTTTCTGCAAGTACTGAATATTTAAGAAAGAGGAACTGTAGCTGTGTGCTTTAGAAAGCTTCCAAGAAGATTTATGTTGCAAAATGAAGCTACTTAAAACTATTTCCTTTTCCATTTTGCCTTGCTGCAAGTCCAGTTCACAGAATGGTGGTACAGCTTCTCTCTGAGTTGGCAAATGTTAGAATTGGCATTAGTTCTGAACTGGGATTTAGGTTTTCTAAGATTCAACCCTTCTGTCTGAATTCAGGGACTTGCTGTGATATCATCATAGGTCTGATGACAAGTTTGGCTTATAAAAAATCCTGCCATTTCATCTTCTATTGAAAGTTTTGATGAATTGAGGATGTGATCTTGACCCAATATAATTCAGGAGAAGTAATGTAGAATCAGACATGCTCTGTGCAATTACACTGCCATGAAATCAACAGCACAAATATTGCACTACAATGGTAGGAGCTGAGAGCTGAAAATATGAAGCTAGAGAAAGCACAAGTGTCTTTCCTGTTGTCATTCTCCATTCTACTTCATTTTTCTATATTTTAGTTCTGGAAAAAATGAAACAAAAAGAACTCATATATCCAGTAGTTGTGGGTGTTTCAACATCACCTCAACTAATATAGGTTGTGTTTAACAGACAACTGAAAGAAAACAGAAGGTTGAAAGCACATGATGTCCAAATTTGTAACAGTCTCAAAATTGTATCAACTGTTGGTGGTTTTCTAATGATGAGGTGAAATATGTAAAAGAGTACAGAGACCCACTCAAACTTTGGTGTTTGTGCATATGGACGTCTTATTCTGAATCTGAGATAAATATCAGAGAATCCAAGTTTACATCACTTTAAGTGGCTGAAGCCAATTCTGTTCTGAACTGCTGTTTGAGGTGAGAATTATATTTTAGACAATTTGTGTGTGTATGTATGTAATTATCACTGAAGACATTTGAAGTTTACATATTTAGTTTCCAGTATTTTAAGAACTCTATATATTCAATTCCATTTATTTCAGTTTTTAAAACAAACAAGACAGAACTGTATTTTAATGTGCTGTGAACATCTCTCAGGCCATAAAAATAAAAGCAAAATCAACAAAAAAGGATTTGGAAATCCAGAATAAGAATAATTTGTACATTCTGATATAATGTAAATTTAAAAAAATTTAGTTCCGGTCTAGCAAAATTGGTACAAGGGCATCAATATTAGCATCCATGCCAAAGTTTTTGATTGCTGTCTATATTTATCAATGCTTTTCTGTGTCACTTCCTTGGTTTTCCTAAATGGAAATCTCTGCATTATATTTCTTGTAACTTTTTGAAAGGTAAGGCTGATAGGCTGTGGTGCAGTTAATATGCCATATTAACAGAACTCTTTGCTATAGCTGTCATAATATCACTGGTCTGGCAACAGAGGAAAGGATTAAAGCAAGACCTCTACCTAGTAAACTAGGAATTACCATACTCTTCCATCTTCCTACACAGTACCTGGACAGGGGTGTGGTTCTAGAGCTGACCTACCCTTTATCTGTGTCCTTGATCCACAAAATTGTAGGTAAGAAGGAACCGTGAACCCTGGAGGAAGGGCAACTTACATCTTGCTTTCTGACTAGCACTCCTCCTTTTCCCAAGTTCCTCCATCATCAGAGTGTCCTGCAATGGAAAGAAGACCCCATAGCTGCTAATAGCCTCTGGGGCACTTCAGGTGATTATACCAACATATGTATAATGCCATATCAGTACAGGAAATCAGCATTTTCAGCCCACACTCTTTTTCCCACAAGAATATTGGTCTGAATGCCTAGGGGTACAAGCCATTTCAACCACAACAAATAATTAAAAAACCCAAACCCTTTCAATAAGAAGTTACATTCCATTGCCATGGAAACACATAATAAAACCTACGAACAAGGTTCAAATAGGAAATAATGCTGATGAACACCAATCCAAACCCAAGTGTACTTTCATACATTAATCCTTAATAATAATGCACCATTTATATTGCCATAAGTGAGATGTTCTGAGAATATATGAGAAGTGGTTATGTAAAAAAAGAGAACCACAGTTATTTTCTCTGATTAGCTCATACAGTTGAAAAAAGAGCACAAGCTTTCAGATACACATTTCCTGCATCAGAATCCTCCATAAGTTTTGATAAGAAAGTGTTTCCATTAAAAAGTAAGGTAGCACTTGGCAGGGAAAGCAATTATATGTGTTTATATTTTCTAATTTCATAAAGAAACACTGAAACATCCAAAGATTTTGTGAAATCAAGGGGGGAAAATGTTTTTTATCTTGAAGCCAAAAAGACTCGGAACGTTGTGAACTTAACTGATTTTTTTTATAATATAAAGTTCCATAGGGTCTGTGTGTACACAGAGAGGTTGTAGCCCCATGGTAAATGTGTGATGTGCTTGTGTAAGGCTCAATAATCCAGCTCTTCTGAGGCAACTCCTGTGATTCCAAACCTCTGAGCCACTTCAAAGAGCTCCTGTTTTAAAAAGTATCAAAGACATGCTGGGGAAAAAAAAAAATCTTCTGAATAGAGGACAGTACCTGTCCAGTGGTCCCAAAGAAAAGTAACTGTCATTGTATGGAGTAGGCAATATTTAGGCCACAACAAGTACTCAGTTTAGCATTTGCAGTCCCATGACATTCCAAGGCCTTTGAACTATTAGAAAAAGAAAGGGAGAATTTCCTCTGCCAGATACAAATCAGTGCTTGCTTCTGGTGCTGAACATAAACACTGCTATTCAAGAAACAAGAAAACCTCTTCCCAACAACCTAGAAAGCACAAGACTCCAACACAAAAGTATCTTTGGTCTTTCAGACAAGTACAGGAAACAAAAACAAAATTTAAAAAACACATTATTTTTATGTTTGAGGCTTGTGGGTTTTTTTTTTTTATTGTGGAAGAGATATGCATGAGCTCTTTACAAGCAGTTGAATACCAAGCATAGTTTAACAAGTGCATGTACAAGTAATAGACCAAATACAATAGATGTTGTAGCAGCACTCACTTGGAGTGATCTGCCCCACCTCTGTCATGACTTTAATGTTTTGTGTATATCAATAAAATCAATGAGCCATAGTATTGTGTACTTTCCTTTCTGGAAGACAAGGCACCAGCATGAGTTTTTAATATATGTACATGCTTTTTATAAACAACACATACATTAGTGAATATATTTCAGGATCTTGTAGTGTAGCCTTTCTGAGCTAGGGCAAAATAATCAGACTTT
Source organism: Certhia americana (assembly GCA_018697195.1). NCBI lineage: Eukaryota > Metazoa > Chordata > Aves > Passeriformes > Certhiidae > Certhia > Certhia americana. Next base: position 33,270,297 of record CM031860.1, read on the forward strand.
GAATTTTCATTCGTAGCAAAGTCCTGTAAACACCTTCAGCTACTATTTATTTGCAGGCTGCTACAATTATGCCATATATGATTTGATTATTAGGGTTAGCGGGACCATGGCTAATGGAATCAGTATCATGGCTACAGCAAGCTTTGTGAATTCTCCTTGCCAGTTTTCTGCATAACTACACTTGTGTCACTCACACAGCACAGGGGTACTCTAACAATTAATTGTAAACCAGAGGGAAACTTTTAATGGACCTCTTCTTGAGATCTCATGTTAAAAAAAGAAAAGTTCCCATGAGTGAAGTATAAGTTAGCTTTTCCAGGGGGAAAAAAAAGGAATGAATTACATTTCTCTTCTTGTCCTTTAAATGAATAGCATAGTTTGGGTGAAATTATCAGGCAATTGCATGCCTTTTATGCAGATAATGCTATTTGATGAAAGCGGTGTTTTGATCTGCTGAGGATAATACAGATCCAGGGTTGGATTCATTGGTAAGAGTAAAGCTGTCTTCTGTGATAACTTCATCTCAGCATGAGGTCAGACGGGGAAAACTGGGATGGGGGATTAAAAAATGACACAGTCGGAGCAGTATTCAGTTCCCTGCTGTGCTCCTGGCTGCACACTATAGCTTATGTTTCTGATCTGTTATGGTATTGTCTGCTTTTCTCTCCCAGAGCAGAAAGAGATTGCTTAAAACTTTTCTTTTTTCAGCTAGAGGGATTAGTTCAGTGCAGCTTTTTTAATTAAAGAAACTGTATCTTTTTCAATGTAATTTAAGGCTGTACAAGAAGGCCATCAGCATTCATAACTTAGCACTATTACCTGTAACAAAGCCTAGCCATTCATTTTACATTCAGAAGAAGAAATCACTTTTAAGATTTTTGAGGGTTAAAATATGATGATTTGCCCTATGATTGAAAGAATCACCGCTGTTGCCTAAGAGTTTTTGGTGAAAGAACTTCAGTTTTCCTCTTAGTTTATCTGGGCTTTCTTAATAAAATCTCTGTGACATCAGAGTGGTGGTTAAAAAACATTCTGATGTGTGGAAATAGATCTAAGCATATTTTTTTTCACAAAAAAATGAATGCAAAAATACTCCCAAATATTAAAATGGCATCAACAGAAAATGACTCTGTAACATCAGCCATGTCTACTATATCAGAACAATATTTCCACTCAACAGATTTTCTAAATATGCAGCTAGTACCTTTGTTAATAAATAATAATAATATGCAAATAACTGACACATGTTCATGATTCCTAAAATGGTCGGTTTGTATGTGTGGCTGTAGATGGAAATGTGTGTTTACGCATATATGTGTATGTATGTATTCATACAGACACATATAGATTTATTTATTGATAGATATACACACAGTTACATATATTTTTCAGCTCAGAGAGTTGAATTTACAGCACAATTTAAACAAGGTTAAATAGTTAAAACCTTCAAATGTTTCAAATAAGGCCCATATGGTGATCACTTTACAAAGCATACAGGGACTGTGCTTAGGTTGCAACATACACATTTCCAACTAAATTCCATGCCAGATCAATTAGAAACAGTTCTCCTGAGCAGGCAGGAACAAACACAGATTGTTACCACTCCACTGCCTGAACTCTTGTCTTTCAGGAATGAAGGCAGTCATCTTGAATACAACATATTTTACTACTAATGGCCTAAGATTTTTTTTTTAGCTAGTAGTATTTTAATAAAATCTCTGTTTCAGCACATCAGAGAAATTAGCATCCAAAATATCACAATAAAATAGCAGATTGGTATTGCAGCTTTTGGTTGAAGAGGTATTTTTCCCAGACTGCATTTGTTAGTGATGTCTACTGCTAGAAGGAGTACATGGCAAAGGAGAATAAAAGGAAAGACCAGACAACAGAAAAGCACTTTTGGTTTCTTTTTCCTTCATAAAATGTGTTTTTCTTTAAATCATCTTTTCTGTATATTCCCTAAATCTGAACAATTTTCTGGTGGAAACTTTCTTTTTATTTTTTTTTAAATACATCTTTTAGCTAAAAAGCTAGAAAGGAAAACAAAAATGTTAATTATGACTATGAAGCTTAGGTAAAACAAGGCCTCTTCTTGTAAATATCATAAATTCTGAATGTGATTTAATTATATAAACTTCTGTATGTACATATAAGGTCTGTATAGTGACTTCTGAATTGCTATAAATATTCTGCATTCCTCCTGTTAAAGGAAAATATAGTTATCCCCAGCTATAGTTGCTGGGAAAGTGTTATACTAGCAAACAAATCTTACGTTTTTCATGACCTTGTGTACTAACTCACACAATGATGGCAGCAACAACGCTTTGTGATGGCTCCTACTTATGAATACAAGGTGATTAAAATGATTATGTGCTTCGGTTTAAGGCCATAAGTTTAGCTCAGGCAGTACTTCCTAATGCAGTGTTAACACAACATGAAAGGCATTTTTGTATTCCAAATCGTATGCAAACTCCTTCAGGTTCTTTCCTGAGGACCCAATGAAGAGGGTCAGCAGTTTTGTGCAGCTGAAGTGCATCATTTTCACCAGAGGTCAGCTTCCCATATAGCTTTGTTTTATGCAGTGGAACACAAACTAATGTAGTGGAAAAGCATGACCCCCATTTAAAGGTTGATTTGTATGATAATCAGTACATTTAGTGGCTTCAAAATGAACGTGTGTAAGGCCCTATCTTGCTTTAATTAAGGTAATTAAGACATATTTCCCTCTGCAGACAGCTATTTAATTTTATGGCTTTGTCAGTGATCAGATTAGAATATTTGTTTTACAATTTTACCGCAACTCGATACTCGGGGAAGAAGTGCCTGTCGTTCTGCTGCTGGCGGTGAGAGGGGTGAGACGGCGCAGCCCTTCCCGCGGAGCGAGCCAGCCCAGCGCAGCCCCGCTCGTCCGCAGCCGCTCCTGCCCCTCTCTCCGCGCCCCCGCGCACTCGGGCTTCCCCCCGATGCCGGGGCGGCACGGACGGCCCCTTCTTCCCAAAGTTTGCCACAGAGGAGCGGTGCGGTTCTCTCCGGGGCTTAGGGCGGAGCGTGGTCACGGCCGGTTCGTCACCTTCTGACCCGGTCGCGCCGCGGTCGGCGCGGGGGCTGTGCGGGCTCGGCCATCCCGCACCGGACAGCCGGGCAGGGAAGGGAGGCGGCTCTGCCGGCAGCTGGAAAGCGGCCGCTCGAGCGGCTGCCAGCTCCGTCCCTTCGCGGGGCTTGCACAGGAGCCGGAGCCGCCGAGCTGACCGCGCCAAGTAATGGGACAGTTGTTGACATGTGATGACCAACCAGCAAGACTGAGTCGAAAGGAGGACTTTTTCTTGGTTTATTTATTTATTTATTTAAATTAGAGTTGTGATTATGAGCTATCCTGACACAGGGTAATGCTGCTAGTTGTTTCCGTTACGTAGAGGCGATCCCTACCTAGCTGCATTACAGTGCATCTTGACTCTTACCCTGAAGGAAAATGAATGGTTAGAAACAATTTCTTCCTCCATGAGCTGTAGATCCAGGGCCGTTGACAATGCAGAGATCTTGAGATCTGTTTTTTTCAGACGTACGAGTATCCTAAAGAGCGTGGAGTCCTGGAAACAGAAAGTGCCGATAAGCCTGGCAAAGCCCGAGTTGCCGTTCAAGTACGGAAGGACACCTTAAGAACAGTTTAGGAAGTTTGCAAAGAACGTGACGGTGTCTTGAATGTTTGTCGTCTTGTGGAGTTAGTAGTAGATTAGTGCAAGAGCCGGCATGTCTCTTATCAGAGGACGTCCTGCTCTTTCCTCTCAGTAACACTTACTGTCCGAAAAGATTTACCGATAGTCCCATCTGAAAAAAAAAAAAAAAAAAAAAAAATTCTCTAAGTCGATGAGGAACACGTACCCTTTTGTTCTTTCTTTACTGAAATAGTGAGCTTACTGGAAATCCAAAAAAGCCAAAAGAGTAAGGAATGGCTGCCGTGTGATTTTAGAGAGCTTAGTCACATTTAATAGTTGACATTAGGAAGATAGTTTCCTACAAAGCTCTAACTCAAATGTGCCTGCACACTTTTCAAATTAACTTAAACTCTGAAGCCTGAAATTTAATTAAATTTTGGTAAGCCTGGTAATGCTGCTTCAGAGATGTCCAAGTAAGAGTACCAAAATAACTCGCTCTGAACTTCAAATGTGTATCAATAAGTAGTTGACTTTTGTTGTCTATCCAGTGGGCTTTGCACCAGGAAGGCATGATGTTATCTTTCTATTTATAATAAAGCAGCATCTTAACTCAGTGTATATGAGAGCAGTAAAAAGTTCAGATTAGTACTAGATGAATGGATTTAGCAAAGGTATTGCAAATGGATGTAGTAGTGCAAATATGGTGCTTTAAATTTGAATTTGCAAAACATAACTTTAAATATTGTGTTAGCACTGTAAGGCAAAAGAAAAAAAAATGCAAGTAAAACCCTGAGTCTACAGGATTTGTTTTTAGTTTAGCAGAAATGCTATTTTGTATAATACTCGACAACAATTACAGCTTTTGGCGTAAATTTAGGGTTGATTGTTCCTGCGTGCCTAGCTATAGGAATTTTGTAACGATGAATTTTGTGCAATTCACATTTTCACACTGCGAGTGCTTTCTTACAAGGACTAAACCCTTTGTAGGATATTTTATTTGAAAGACAAGGTCATGATGATTCCAGTTCTACCTGTATTATCTGTGCACTAACCTGCCCAGAACTCTTTCTAGAGAGGTCTCTGTGGCTCTTACTTTTTGAAATGAAATGCTGCCACTTCAGAGCCACCCACAAAGTCAGTTGAGAGTATTCATTTCAATCCCATAGGTTTAGTTGTTATGTCTTTAAAATGCTTTTGCAAACGTATATTTAAAAGTAGTTACTTTTATTGCAACTTTTCTGGGGATGAAGACACGTCATTGCCATTATAAAATACTTTCTTTCTGAATGCTCAGTATTATGAATTACGCATTGGCTGTTGACTTAAAAAGGCTTGAAACATTTGTGGTTTTCTATTACACTTGCTGTATAATGGTGCTGTGTGATGCTGGCTCTGGTACCTGCTGTAATTCCCGCATGCTGACCTCAGCACTGTCGAATCAGTTTATATACCCAGGCACCTTGTCTCTCAGGTCGAGCCCAGCGAAGTACAAATGCAAAGAAAAACACAGAGGTAAAACACACGAGCATATGAGAGAAAACTGCTGGACTGATCATAGACAGCCCCCTTGTAATGCCCGTTGGTTACATCTGCAGTAACGTCTCCATGAATAGGAGGTATTTCCAGTTATTTCAGGACAGACCAATATAGGGATTTTCCTTGGGAGCGTTTAAGATAACACAGTCGTGCATGTTTCATTACAGAGTCAGAGATGTGGTGGATAAAGTTCGGAAAATCAAAGTACTGCAGCAGGTCGCCAGCTAAACGTTCAAAGCTGCTCATCTGTCTGACTTCTCCGGGTGTTTCGCGTCTCGTGTGCGAAACGCCTTTGAGTTTAAAAGGGAAGGACAAAGGCGTGAAAAGAGAGCGGCCCTAGATAGGTAGGTAGGTAGGTAACATCTCAGTGTGCAAAAAGTTACAGCTACTACTTTGAGCCGAGAGGTTGCTGAGGAGTCAGGGAGAAAAATAAGCAGAAGCGCCTTTGTACACCACGGAGAAATGGCTTTAAAAGCAGATGTTTAAACTGTAATCAGGTCACTCGGCACCCGGCTCCCGCCCAACTCCGAAAATTGCCGGGGTGCGGCGGAAAGGCCGGGCGGGGTGGGGGGGCTGCGGGTGCCGGTGCGAGGGGCGGGCTGCCGGGCCGGGGAGCCCCGCCGGCACCCTCCGGCCTTGCCGGGGAGCCCCGCCGGCACCCTCCGGCCTTGCCGGGCCGGGGAGCCCCGCCGGCACCCTCCGGCCTTGCCGGGGAGCCCCGCCGGCACCCTCCGGCCTTGCCGGGCGGCCCCGCCGCGCCCGGGCTGCTGGCAGCGCCAAAGAGCCTCGGCGGGCGCCCTGCCCGCGGCGCCGGCTCTGCTTGGCCAGGCGCGGTGCGGTGCTGCGGAGAGCTGCGGATTATTTCCCCAAATTCTTTCCCTCCCCTGATAAAAATAAATAGGTCCTCGCGGAAAACAAAATGCAGCAGAGGGTTGCTTCATGCCCTGCCGGGTGGAGGGAACGCGCAGCGGAGTCGTGTAAGTTCATTAGTGTTTGCAATCAGGAGCACGCAGACCCCCTCATCAGGGCAGACAGCGGCCAAGAGCTATTCATCAGCCTGAAGTGCCGCTCGCGGATGACCCCTAAATCACCGCCGGCGTCGTGGATGCGCTGATTAGGCTCAGCGTGGGAGCCGCGCCACGGCACTGTACGCCAGCGGCGGGGACGGGGGGGGGGGGGCAGCAGGCTGAAGGTCCGCAGCCCGGTGGGTCGTGTCCCGGCCCGGTGGGTCGTGTCCCGGCCCGAGGCGGCGCGGGGAAGCACCGGGGCCCTCGGTCGGGTCCCCCACGTTACGGCGAAAGTAGGTGCCAGCGGCGGCAGCTCCTCCCCGCGCTCCTCCCCCGCCCGGCGCGTCGCTGTGCGCGCACCTTCGCCCTCCCCTCCCGCAAGAAGAGGGGCCAAACTCTCTGCCCGCCCGGCGGGGGAGGAGGCGGGGAAAGTGAGCTCCGCGGGGCGCGTAAGCTCCCGCGGCGCGGGGCGCGGGCAGCAACTCGTGGCCCTCCCCCCGCCCGGCCCCCGGCCCTCCCATCGCTCCCGCCCGCCCTCCGCTCCCGCCCGCCCGGCCTGACAAAGTGCCGCCGTGCGCCGCTCTCCCCCGCGCTGCTGCCGGGGCGCGGAGGCGGCGAGACTCGCGGCGTGCCCGCGGTAAGTGGTGCGCTGCGCTCCGTGCCCGGCTGGCCGGCAGCGGGGAACCGGGGCCGCTGCCCTCCGCCCGGAGGAGAGCGGGCGAGCGGACTGGGGGCCGGTGCGCGGGGACCGGCGGAGGTTTCTGCGGCCCTCCTTGCTTTCCTTCCCCACTTCCCCCACGGTGGCACCGTTGGCGGCGGGACCTTCGCCGGGCGGTGGGCGGGAGTCGCAGGGCGCCCCGGGACGCGCGGCTGCGGCCGGAGCGCGGCCCCAGGTAGGGCTACGCGGGCGCGGGGGAGCTGGAAGAAGGGGCCGGGGACGCAACTTAATGTGGGAACTCCGCGGTGCCGGGCTGAAAACTGGGCGGGGGGGGGGGGGGAAGTGGGGGGTGGGTGAGAGGGAACTGGGTCTGGCAGCAGGGCTGCGCGGCCTCGGAGCGGGGTCTGGGGCTGCTGCTGTGCGCGCTCCCGGGGGGGCTGAGCGCGCTCCCGGCGGCGCGGGGCGGCGGTGGGACTGGGCAGCACAGCAGTTTTGGTGCTTTCCCAAGTCGGCATCCTCACTTTCGGAAGATAAACAGAAGCGTCCGCACTCCTGTCCGGGGAGCGGAGTGGCGCGGGCGGGGGCGCGAAAGCTCGTCCGGGCAAGTTTATGGTGGGTTCGGAACTTGGTGTTGGTTACCTCGCGTGTGCGGGCGCTCCCGCCGGCTCCGGCGTCCTCGGGCAGCGCGTTTGTCAAGCGGCGGCGGGCGGTGACAGGCTGCCGGGTGGTCTGTGCTCCAGAGCTGCTACCGGCGCTCTACCTGCTCTCCTGCTAAAGGAGCCGAGCCTCGCATCTGTGATGGTCTAGTCAGTAAACTGTAGTGAAAATCCTGTTACTGTGCAGTGAAAACACACGGCGGCCAAAGAAATTGTATGTTACCGTGGTTTGGGGAGAGAAAGGGGTGGTCTCCCCCGCGAAATTCCAAACATTTCTGGTGTCTGGTGGGCTTTTTCTTCACGTGTATTTAGGAAGCAGATCCACTGTTCTGTGGACTTAAAAGTTTTATGTTACAAAGTTCCTTTTAAGCAAAGTAATGTAAAAGGAGAACATATCCAAACTCCCATCTTGGTATGCTCACAGACTCTTAAAAGTTTTTTTAATAGGAGTAATTCCCGTAAGGTATCATGTAGATGTAGGCTCCTTTAAACATTTAGATTTAAAATATTTTTACAGAAAAATTTTAGCAGTTTTATTTTTCTGCTTTCTAAATATTGTGTGTCTCTCACACTAAGCCTTAGTTCAATGTTATTTGACTGTTACCCCTGCATTTTATATATACTTCCTCAGGCAGAGTATTTTGCTTCATACCACTAAAGAGTCATAGTGGGATTCTGTGGATATGTGGATCCTAAAATTCAGTCTAGTAAAGAGTATATTGAAACATGAATGTTGCTCATCTATGGTCTTACAGATAAGTTAATTGTAAAACACTTAAAGACACTCTCTGAAAAATACCACTGCTCTTCCCTTCTAAAATAATCCAAGTGCTATTCAGAATTATTATTGCATTCACATCTAGGAGATTAGTTTAATATTGTATGTAGGGAGAAATTCTCATAAATTGTACTTTTATGTAATATAAGAGTAGTTTGGAAGAAGGGCCCCTGTGTAAGTATGATTATACATGAAAATAGTATCACTTAAATTTTGGAAAAATATAACAGGTTGAGAAAAAATATTACCTTACAGTTCTGAAGCTTTGCTATTACAAACTTGCTGGGTTATTGTCAATGGTCTAGTAAATTAGGAGAGGGGAAAAAAAAGCCAACAGTACAGAAATATTAGACACATACTTCTGATTTAAAATAGAAAGGGGTTCAATGGAATGAACACTGAGATAAAAGATGCTGTTTGGTATAAGAAATACTTGACCTTGCTGAAATTCTTTTGTTTAATATATTTTGAGGAAAAACAATCCAAAATGACATTCATAATCCAGTTAGCAGGTTAAGACTGGTACTTCAGTCAAATCTCTTAGAGCTGGGAGTAATTATTCTCTGTTTAAATAAAATTTTTAAAATATATATATATTAATAGAAACTAGATATAAAGTTACAAATGAGCACACAATGGCTGCTTTGGTAAACATCTGTTTTATAGAAGCCACATAAAATATTAGAAAATGAAGTAATAACCGGAAAGTATTTTTTATCATCTCCTAGCCCCAACAATTAACAGATTATAGGCTTGGCTCAGTAAGATACCCAGAACCTTTATCTTCAGTTAAAATCAGTGAGCATTAGCAGACTGATGCCCCTCTAGATTGATGCAAAAACTCTCACTAACTTGCATCAGTTTTGTATTAGGCCCAATAAAAGGCTGAGAGTGCCCAGCAACTTGGAGGATCAGGTGCTGTTTGTGAAGGGGCATTGTGCTTAAAAGAGATGCTAAGGCTTCAGGTCAGAACTGCTCTTGTTTTTATAGTGATATAGCACTTACTGTACTTAATGCTGTGTTTCCATTGTAGAAAACTCTCCTCTCTGTCTGTCAGTGCACAAGAGAAACCATAAAATTCTCGTAGAGCAAAATTGTAGAGAAATCTTAGTTTTTTTTTCTTTTAAATTGTTTTTTTAAATGCAAGTAGGTTGCGCTTGTGTAGGATTTAGAGGCAGAGCTATACTGGTAGTACATATTAGAGATTGTTAATAAGATTAATATATCTATATAATTTTATTTTCTTTTAATAACTTTACTGTAGAATCTATTATATTCAATGAATATGTGTAAACTCATTAGGTTAACTGTTTTAGTGAATGTAGTGATACAGTGACTATATCACCTGCAAGTTTATGCAGTATCAAGTGCAAAAAATACTACCAGAAATAATTCTAGTGTGTTTATTAGAAAATCCTTGGTTTGATGAAATAAAATTTTTACCCCGGACTATCTAGTTAAATAAATAAGTCCTTTCAGGATATCTTCATGCGATTCTTCTTAGACTGAAGAGGGTCTTAAAATAAATGTTTTGTCTTTCTAACAGAGTACTATTATTTGCAAAGAGTTTTAGCTTGTAGAAAACATTTCGGGGATCCAGAGTTAGGGTTGGGGTTCACACTGTCAACTGAGCAATTAAAAGAAAGCCTAAAACGTTTAATTTTTTGGGGTAACAGAGGCTTTAAAGAAGTTGCCATTGTAAAAATGTGCCGCTTTAACAGCCTTTCCTTAGTTCTAAAACTGATTAATTGCTGTGTCTTATAAAACCTGATTTATTTCATACTTTTTTTCATACCAAGCATTACCATTATGAAGCTCTCCTTATAAGTGAGATTAATGTTTCTGAGCAAAGAAGTGGTTTGGAGGGCTGCATTCATTTTGAGTGCTATTCTAATCAATTTTAGATACAGCATTTCACAATGTATCAGTCTGCATCCGAACCTGCCTTATTATGTGGAATTAACTTGTTAGTGATTGATAGGAAGCCTGTTCCATCACCAGGGGTGATTTGTTAGAAAACATGTGTTAGAGGTTCCAGGAGTTTGAGTTACAGGGTCAGGCAACTCAGGTGCCCATTCTATGGCCTGACTAAAGCTCAACAGAGAAGTCAGAAAAAAATGCTGTGCTGTTTTTTTTTTTTTTTTTTTTTTAAAGCTAAAGAAACCAACAAACCCCAAAAATCCTAAACCCGAAATGCTGCAGTTATATTAAATGGTGTTCCTTACTGTGGTACTTGGCTTCACAGGCAGTCTGAAGTGACAGGTATGAGGCATAGATAGTGTCTTTGTGCATCACTGTGTGCTGTTACAATGCATGCCTCCTGGATTATCTGGAGGACTAGCTTTAGCGTTTGGAAGGCTAGTTTCAGATGACAAGGTGCACACCTACTGGATATTGTCTGCATAGTTATTGAAAGACATGCCAATGTTATTTTTTCTCTTTTAAAAGTAGCAAGGCTTATACTTGTTTCAATAGCTAGTGAAATATTTGTACATTCTGTCTGTGCACCTTTTGGTCTCAGCTTCACCACTCTTTAATTCTTAACCAATAGGCTATGGTCACGCACTACTGCCGAGTGTGATGCATAAACATTTAAAGTCCAGGAAAAAAATATGCTTCCTCAATAGTGAGAGAAAAATAAGTTAAAAAAAGGCCAAATTTTAAAAACATCTATGAGAAACCTCTGAAAATGGTAAACAATTCTAAGAAGATATAGGTGTATGCATCTTATAGGTGTATGCATCTATTATGAGGATAGTAATTTAAATCTAAATTATAGCTATTTGTGTTTCTTGCAAGATGTGCTAATTGCATTCGGTACGTTTACATATTGGACTAATTACATCAGTCTCTTAGTTCAAGTGTGCGTGTAAACAGTATAACAGAATGCTGCAACTGAAGCATTGCATAAAGGTATTTCTGGTCTTGTACAGATCAGAAGTAATAAGATTACAAAATGTTTATGAATACCAGGCTCTAAGTGCTTCTCACCTTTTAGTTTGGTCTGGCTTTATGGAATAAACATTATTTGTACAGGTTCATTTTAACATTGCAACTGAAATAGATGCTACTGAACAAATATGAAGGGAATAATACCTTAAACATATAAAGAAATGGAGAGTATAACACGAGCTGTATCTCTGATTGCCTTCTTAGATGCAAGTCTATCTGTGTGTTCTGTACTTTCACCTTATGGGCAATTAATGTTGTTTTAAAATACATTTTATGCAAAGCTGATGCTTGGATGACACAAGGTTGAAAAGTAATTTAAGTCTGGAACCGTTTTGTGCTGAGATGCTGTGAGTCTTGCAAAGAAGTGGGCGTGCTTTTATAACTTAGACTGAAATTCAATATACAAGTTCAAGCCTAGGTGACCTAATTATTTTAAATTTTGCAACTTGAGTCTGTAACAGATTGAGGTTGTTGATACTTGGTGTGTATGTTTATGTCTACAAAAAAAGTTAATTGCAAACATTAGTGCCTAGATGTATGGAAAGCAAAACAGTAAACTAGAAACTGCGAAGTGCTGTACTAAATTCAGCACTGTTTAACCTACTCTGCAAATCCACTGAAATCAGTGAATTACCTGGATTGTCATGTACTAGTGAACTGGGAGGCTGTAGTAGATCTTTGTGTTAAAATCTCTTAACTGAAATATGTATTAGAAGTTATAGTAACTTTGGTTCACTTTTACAGTGGGAGTTCATGAATGCAAATTCGATCTTTATGTATAAAAAAAACCAACTTTTCAACTTGAGAAAAAATGTTTTAAATTATTTTTGTTTACTTTCCCAGCTTTTGTATTTTTATCACACTGCTAGTAAATCTTTAAAATTAAAATCTTAACATGGATTATAATTATGTGATAATAGAGTCTCTATGCCTCTTTTTTTATTCTCCCACAACATACCTTCATTCCATCCCTGGCAAAATGCTAGAAAGATTGCAGAAATATTTACTGCGAAAAAGGTTTGCCAACTTGGTTTACTCTTTCAAGTAATTTATTTTAAAATAAAGGAGAATATCCATTATAATGATGGTCTAAAATCTGTATTCTAGAAACCTTTAAATTTCATGAGTTAAGATCTATGTGCATCTTTTGCATCTGAATTACAGAAGTGTAAAATTGCAGCTTGCAAAAATCTTCAGATATTATGACTTCAGTTTTTCCTGTAACAGCATGGAAAAACATTCAGAAAAGCAGCAGTTATTATCGTAAAACTGTCTTGGTGTGGAACTTAGAATGTTGTGTTGTGTTGAAATCAGTTGTGCTGGTGGCGTTATTTTTCAACATTGTGTTGAATTTCTAATAGTATTCTTGACAGCGGTTAAGCCAACATACAAAGGAACTAATGTGTCTTATTTCCTTATTTGAGTCTTGACAAAATTTTTAGTGTCTCAAGAAAACTGTCAAGAGTAAAATTGGTAAAACACAGATTTAAAACATTTTTCTTGGCAGGAGTTGAATAGAAAGTTGCATGTGAGAATTTTTAGAGGAGGGGGAAAGAAATTAATCACCACACAATTTATTATAATACAGCAATAGATTCCTAAATCATAGAAGTCCTTGATACACTTTGACTGGATCATGAAGGAGGGCAACTGTGTTGTGGTTGAAGAAATCATCATTGCTAATAAGTGTTACTTTAGATTAGCAAATGAAAGACTGCATAGTCCTTCAAAGCCTCATCCATTCTCATTATAATCCTTTGAACATTTGTCTGACCTTTCTAAAGAAATTCTACAGAAACTTTATGCTTAGAGTTCTACATAAATAAAATGACCCGCACTTGTCTCAAGAAGTTTGTAATCTAATGACAGAAGCAATAATATGTCTTTTTAACAAAAATATATCAAATTGCCACAGCAAATTATTAATTTATTTTAAAATATCACAGTGTAATACTTGAGACTAATGAGTGTAAAGCAGCTTTTTAAAAGCAAATAATATCACAGTTCTCAAACAAAAGTCAAAAACCAAACTGTATTGCTAATATTTTTCTTCTCAGCTTTGTTATGGTTTATGCCTATAGAAAGCTGGGGTAGGTGGAGTAGTTTTGTTTTAAAGGCTGAGCATGGGAAGGTTTCTACAGCTAGGACATGCCCAGCTAAAGCAAACCAGTGTAGGCCTGCTCACTTCAAGTGAAGGACCATGGCCATTTACCTTCTGAGTGGGACTGTAGGGCTATGCTATGAAACACTTCATTTAGATTTGATTTTTTTAAACCGCACTTTTTTTTTTTTTTTTTTTTTTTTAATAAGCAGTCTACTTCTTTCCTTTTATCAAATACATGGCTTATTTGAATAGGTTTTGGTGCCTCTCAAAAGCATCATGGCTAAGATGTTTTTTTTTTCTATTAAAATAGAAGACCTCTTATTCTGTTAGTAAACTTGGCAAAGCAGAAAATGGTTTATTAAATCAGTTTTTTTAAGAATTACATTCTTTACTCATACTACTGAATATATTCAAGTATTTGATGTCTCCCTATTCCTTTTAAAAGAGATTCTTGATTTCAATGTCAAAAGGTTGAGTGGCAGCATCCAAACCTATGCAACTGGAACTGAGGGAACATACCATATTCCAACAAATCAGCTGGTTGAAATCTTGGTTACAAGTTGGGAGTGTTTGTGTATTGCTTTAGCAGCAAAGGCAGAGTCACTGGAAGTCTGAACATTGAGGCATCAGTTACTAAATTACCATTTGTTCACCATTGTTTCCATGCTGGAAGGCAGAAATGTTGTATTTTTAAATTAACGAAGGAACTGGAGAAATGCTGGACTTCTTCAAATGATTCAGCTTAGTCCAGACAAATTAACAGGTAATTGAGAGTGCTGAAGAGTTCTAGATTGCATTTGGTATATCAGACTGATAAATGTGAAATCCTCAAATTTGATTTCCCTTCATCCATAACTAGTTAGAAAATTAAAAATTTAGGCAGAAGAGAACCCTTTAGTGTTGTGTAGAGGGTAGGAAGTACTCTTTTTCATATTTTGGATTGTCTAATCTTCAATATTATTGCTTTGGGTTTAGTGTAAATTGATGACAGATGAATGAAAAGCTTTCCTGCAGATTTTTTAAAATGTAGGTGTGTGTCTGTGCGTGTGTGTATTTTTACCATTCAATACTGACTTAGTAAACATACAGTACAAGTTACAGGAGGATTTGTCCTTTTCCCCTCATTTGTCTGTTCATTGCTGAAGTTTGTGATTTCAGCACAGGCCAGTGTTTTGGGAGGTGTCAAAAAAACTTAGGGTCTGAAGCCCACGGTCACATCTCAGTGAGTGCTGGAAGCAGAAATGTTTATCAGGAAGATTTTTCAGTCATTTGTGTATTGATAGGGTATGAAGAACGATCCACCTGGTAATCCAATCTATCTAAAGGTGTGGTAACTCAGAAATACAGCTATGAATGACTGTACTCTACAGGAAACCTAGAAGTAATAAGTGATTAGAAAAGCTGGAGGTTTATTTTCTTTCTTGAGTGAAGAGTATCTTAGCATGAAAATGAAATATCAACTGTTACTTAGCATGAAATAGTTATAATTACATTTAGAAATGTTTTAAGTAGCTTAAAAATGCATAGCTGCTTTTATTATTCTTTTGATAATTTCATGTTAATTGTGGAGTGATACAGGGTTAATGTTATAAAATGTTAGCACTTTTAATGATATGTTTAAGAACAGTGCAGACATTAAATTCAGTAAACTGAATATGTGGGCCTTATAAATAAATGCTGAATTATAATACAAAGCACACCATGACTGTATTAATTAGTATGTTTAATCTAGTGAATTCCAGCTAGGCTGCATACAATATGGACATGTATTTAATTTCTAAATTTAATATTAGCTGCATAAGTCAACTCTTACTTAATCAGTGCAGATCAGTAATAGAAATGTAATATATCTGGGGTTTTACATAAGCTTTTATCTTTAAATAAGATGTTTTAACATTGTTAGAGATTTTAAATATTGTAATTAAAAAAAAGTATGTGGGTAGGAATGTTTCCCGTGTTCTCCCCATAATTTGTTGTCATCAGGAGGTAGAATTCCTGAGGTCCAAAATAAAATATTCATTCAGTCAAAATGGCGACACTCATTAAAATTCATTCAACGATCTAGGGCAGAATATTTTGTATTTGCTTATTTGATACAAAATTTTCTGTTGGTTGCCTTGATGTAGTTATTGTTATACCGCATTTTATTTATTTGGGTAGAGTTAAAATGCCAGTAGAATAATCTTGATTTTTCATTTGAAAGCCATACTTTTCAAAGAACGTGAAAAATAAAAGGCTACATAATTTTTTAATAACCTGTGAGTACTTTAGATTTTTCATCTTGTAGATTACAAGTATTAGATTTTTATCACGTGAGCTATAGGGCATACAGATTTTCTTGAACTCACCTTCTGAATTCTTAAATGTGAGTTTAGGATAGAAAGAGGAAATTGGGTGGTATTGAGCCCAGTTTTGAAAACCTCTAAATAATCTGTTCAGTTGGTAGTTTCAGGGATTTCAATGAGATTGTGTAGTGAATAGGCATTGTCCCTGTGATCAGTTGTCTATAGACTTAGGCTCATTGCTTTCAGAGGAAAGTCTGAGAATAATCATCATGTGTTTTCTTCTTTTTTTTCTTGATATGGGATTACACACTCTGCCTGTAACCTTTGATATAAATCTACCTTTGCTTTGTGGTCTTTTTTTAGTAAAGACCTGACTAGAAATGAGTTGATGAACTGCTCAGTTTTTATGGAGAGCCCATAAAGCGTAGAATGGGCTGACTGCACTCTGGTCCTCAGTCAAACCTCATTGTTAAATGTATTTAGGATGATTTTCACCCCCATTCCCAGCATTCATTCCATTTGGAACAAGCAAATCCAATAACTGTTTATTTGATAAACCACACAAAGGAGTGCACTTGTCCAAAACGGGGCACAATGAGGTTATGCCTGTCCTACCATGTTAAACACAGTGCTGTAACTTCCCCACGCTGGGACACTGTCATCTGTGTGGCTTAATTTTAAAAGAGCTCCCTTATGGCATTTTGATCTGTACTGTTTCATGGGACTACCAAACAATTCTTGGGCATGGTTTAGCAGTTAAGACCAGAGATGTATTTGTTCCCATTAAACACTTTGTTTCCAGCTTCCTAATTTAGAGGTTAAGACTCATTACTAGCACAAACCTTATTTAATTAGGCTGGCTTTAAGCACAGTTTTGGACAAGATGACCTCCAGAAGTCCTTTCCAACCTAAAGTATTGTGTGATTCCAAGCCTTTTGGTTTGCGCTCCTTGCAGTTCTTGGGGGTGTTGAATTTACTTTTTGGGTGTCACCCCTGAATTCATTAACTATTAATGAATAATTGGTAATTCTATTGACTACACTTCCAAAGGCAAGATTGTTTAGCAGGCTCAGAAATAAAATCATTGTATTCGTGTTTTAATCAGTTTAAATGGACAAATGTTAGTGTTCTATAACCTGTTGTAGGAGTAATTTTTTTTCCACCCTGCTTGCGTTAGATAGTTCCTATTAACTTAATAACAGGATTTGTGGGAGTGGACAAGCATAAAGAGGACTCTCTGGGTTAGAATCATTGTTAGGTGCAGTATGTTTTCCTGCACTAGAAACTTGATACAATTAATTTAAATATTAAGTAAAAACTAGCTTCACTTTAGTCTATCGACCTGCTAATTATTACATACTTCTGGCCTGACAGAATTTAAATTTACTGGTTTATAATAAGTGCACTATAGCTAGGTGTTATGGGCAACATCATGCAAGAAAATCAGATTAGCAGCTTTTTTGTTAAGGTTTTTCTTGTGAGTCTGGATTAAAGATGACATTAACTGATTTATTATGAGAATCTTACCTGCTGGGGTTTTTTAAAGTTTTTCTTTTCATGTGGTTGGTTAAAGAATATACAAGAGTAACAAGTTAAAATGCTAGGGTTTTTAACATTAATGAAAAAATAATTTAAAAAGTATACTAACCCATCACTTTTTTTGTCTGTGAAGAGGCTTTGCTTACATCTAGCCTAAATGAAGCTACATCGCCAGGTATCACATTAAACTATTGTAAACCCACTTACAATCCATGTGGGCTGAAGTTCAGTGAGCCCAAGAGGCCGAAGGAAACCTAAAGGAGGTTTCTTTGCGGGATCTTATTTGCTTCAGTGTCACACCCACTCCATCGAGGAAAAGAAATGAGACAGCCCTGCGAGGGATCTTGTCTGCCTGAGACTGGGCACCCAAACGGGCTGTCTTTGCAAAGGTCTTTAAGGCATGTCACGACCTTCTCCCCATTGCTCTGAAAGCTGGACACTTTCTGCAGTAGCTCTGCTTTGAGGTGCCTGAAGCATAGTCTCAGTTTAGTGATTTAAGCTAAACAGACGGCATTCCATACGTGCTGCCTCAACCAAAACTGCATCAACAGCCATGAAAGCATGTAAAAATAGTGCAGAAGCTAAGGGTTTCTTTGACTGGAATGAAAGTTATTATATTCAGGTTTTCTTTTTTAATAATTTTAATTAATATTTTTTAATATTATAAGTGAAGTCACATTATAGATGTTTCAAAACTGTTGTTTTGTCAATGATTTGTAGGTTGAACACTGTCCCCAGGTTAAAATAGGACCTTGACTTCTACATTAACATACACGAGCTGCATTCTAAAAGAAAATGTTGCTTCAAATACGTAGAAGGTTTCATGTTTTTAATATGGATTGCATTGATACTGTTTCAGGGGAAAAAAGCTTTATAAATTATTTGCTTATAAACAGATGAGCACTGTATCTACTGCTATTTTGAATATTTTTGTTAAATTCAATTCAATCAATTTTAAATTAGAAAATGTGCAAAATTTGTGTTAACTGCATGTAACTATTAAAACTGTTCTAGCTCACTGTTATTAAAAAATGTACATAGACAGTAGATGTGGACTTTTCCCCCCCTCATAACGTTACCAATATATTTAGTTTAATTTCATATCCTACAAATCAAAAGTACCAGGGTTTCTAAAAGCTTGGTCTTAATATTTCTTCTTCCTGCTCTCCTGTGCCACTCGCATAACTGCTTCACTCAGCTCTGTTACATTTCTCCCTGATGGCTGAAAATGACTGTTAGATATCAATTTCTTTCTACTTGCAGAAGATGGGTTATACAATTTTTGGGCGACAAGTGTGGGAGCTGCTTGTTCTTTCGTCTCCTCTGTGGTGGTTCATAACTGTCTTAAAAAATAGTAAGGTGGTGGTTTGATTAACATTTGAAGCTTTCATAAGCTGTCAGTGCATCCTTTAGAAATAAAAAATTGCCATCTTGCATCCTGTCCCCTTTGTTGCCCTCTCCCTTGTTGTAAACTGAGCTGTTTGCTTCTCTGTGTACTGAATTCAGAGCAGCAGAATAGTTAAAAGAGATTTTGAATGCTTAATTTTCAATTTTTGTATTTTTCATTTATTTCTAGCTAGGTTGGTAGTAGCACTGGCCCAGTTCAACAGACAGCCACAGCAAAGTGGTAGGGCTGGAATATTAGCAGGATAGGACTGCATTTTTAGTTTGTTTTAAAAAAGGGAGTAGCACACCACCTACATTTTCCTTACTTATTAAATTAGAAACACCTACAGGAGGAAAGTAGGTCCTAGAAATAAGTTTGCAACACATGTGTTTTACTCTCTGCAAATTACTCTGTTTTGTGCTCAGCATCACAGCAGAAATCCTTTGGTACTAACCTAACCAAGAGAAACCATAAATAAAAGAGAGGAAATTGAAACACAAGACTGCCTTTTTTCCTTCCCCCCCCCTCCAATAACTATACGTGCATTTATATAGTAGGACCACATGGGTGCTTGGTGGGGTTGTTTTTCCCCATATTTAACATTTTATAGAAGGAAAAGCAATGATACAGAGAGTGCAGAGAAGGGCCACCAAGATGATCAGAGGGATGGGCCACCATTCCTATGAGGAAAGGTTGATAATTGGTATTGTTCAGCCAGGGAAAAAGAAGGCAGGTGACTTAATTGGTGTCTTCCAGTACCTGAAGGGATCTTCCAGGATAGTTGGAGAGGGACTTTTTACAAGAGTATGTAGTGACAGAACAAGGAGGAATGGCTTCAAACTGAAGAGAGTAGATTTAGACTGGATGATAGAAGAAATTTTTTTCTGTGAGGAGGATGAGGCACTTGAACCAGGCTGCCCAGGGAAGTTGTGGGTGCTCCATCCCTGGAAGTCTTGAGGGCCAGTCTGGATGATGCAGCTCTGAACAACCAGGTCTAGTGGATGGTGTCCCCGTCAATGACAAGTGGGTTGGAACTGGAAGTTCTTTAAGTTTAAGTGATAAGTGATTCTATGCTTCCCTTGCTCTGTAAGTAAATAGCATTAATTCTCCAGCAGCAGGAGGGATGTCACAGCAATCGCCACTTCTTTACAGAGGATGTAACAGGGCTGATTTCTTTAGCCTATATACTTTGGTATTTGAGTTTTTTGAAATAGCAGATGTTGTCAGGAGTGTCAGTGCTATCAATTCCTGTGTTGGTGGTTTGTGCTTTTCGCAGTTTTCAAGGAAAGACTAACCTGGAATTGATTGCTTTGTCTGAGAAACAAACCTGAAAGAGAGGAGATGCAGCTATTTATGTAGTTTTTCCCTCTGCCCACCTATTTCTCTTTCCAGACATAGATATATAAAGGGATCATAAGGGTTTTCACACTTTAACCCTTCCCTTTAGTACCAGCTGATGTGACAGCAGGTAATTCTGCATTCTGTGATGGACTTATGGTTATGCCTTGTGCAGCCTTGCTGTTTGGAGGCAGCACAATTCAGTTTCCTGGAGAAGGTCATCATCACTTAGCTATAGGTTATGATGCTGATGCTTTTATTTTTCCTGTTGGGGCTGTTCTGTTACCTATGAGCAACAGATTCATTGGATCAGAAGAGGGCAAAGAAGGGGGGATGTGTCACTACAGCCTGATGCTTAGGGCATGCATCTGAGAATAGGAAAACTTATAGCTTCTTTTAATCTGCCAGAAGTGTCCTTTTCCTTCGTTCCTGGTGCTGACATGAGAGTTGGTATGCCTTTGGGCTGAGCCAAAATTTATGTGTCTTAAAGAGACATATACACATAGATATACATATGTGCATATACACACACACATATATATTTTTTTTCCCCCTGAAGTTAATTTTTCTTTTCCTTTTTGTGTTACTCCTTTCTAGCTCCATTTGCGAGGTGTCTCTTGGTGCCACTGTACTGTTGCTAGCGCTGGCATGCAGGAGGAAGGAATTGGTAGCTGAAGCTGGGAATAAGAAATGGCTAAAAGTCTGGGAATTGCACTTTTAAAAGGGGTTATATGGTATTAAAACATGTATCTACAACTTGAGTTCATAGATACTGAAAACCTAGAATGGAAAAACACAACCATTTTCTGCTTATAAGGATTGTAACCACTTTCCTAGCCCAACCTGGAGCCAAAGGCATGTGTGTTTTTTGGATTAGACTT
This sequence comes from Certhia americana, assembly GCA_018697195.1. Classification (NCBI taxonomy): domain Eukaryota; kingdom Metazoa; phylum Chordata; class Aves; order Passeriformes; family Certhiidae; genus Certhia; species Certhia americana. Next base: position 33,291,071 of record CM031860.1, read on the forward strand.
TTGTTTTTCTCTAGAGAAACAATTGCCAGTTTGACCTTTGGGTCAGACTGTGGTCCACATGGGACAAGTTTTGTACGTGCAAAGGGAAAAAATCTAAAATGAAAGTCATGTGGCAAAGTAAACAGTTCCAAAATAAATATAATAGATTAAAAATATTCTTTATTTCTCATGCTGTAAGTAGCACAGTGTTTCTGATGTAATTCAGCAGATTATTCCTGTGTGCATGGGTACCTGAGCCTGTCCTCTAATCACTTCCATGCTTCTGAGAACAGAACTGCGGAACTGCAACCTGTTATTACAGGTTGAAACACAACTGACACTCCAAACCTTTTTCAGTTGTTTATGAATAGAAGTTACCTGTAGAGTTGACCCTTATTTTACAGACCTGAGTACTGAGGCAATGAAATATATTTTCCTTGTAGAACCATAAGAACTTAAGATCAGGGCCCACATATAACCTGACCCCTCCCTAAGTGGTATGGACGATGGTTCATATTCTTTATAAGCATATTTTTGGTTTGCCCTTAATTTTGACTTATTGTATTAGTTTGTCTTACAGTTTTCTGGAAGCCTGTACTTCTGTATAAAGTGAAGTGTGTCAAGCTGTGGTTTTGAGTTGTCTGTCCTCAAATATTGCCATGTTTCAAAAGGGAAGACATTTTCATTCTGTTCCTTTTGTTTGAAAATCATCACCACTGTTGCTTCCTAGTTCCAGTGTGATTAAATTTCTTGCTTAACTTTGCTGGGTATATATGAAGAAACACCATGCTTTTAATACTTTAGGTGACAAGCTCAGCAGCTCACACATTTTAATTCTATCAATTCCTTGCTGCTGCCATCAGTGAAAACAGTGATTGTTCTAAGGTGTACCTTGTAGCACAGGCATGGCCTTAAATTAAGTAGTCTCAAAAATATTCGCATGGTGGTGTACAGTATGCCTTGTGAATGTAGATTTGCTGCTTTTTTTCTTAGCTGCACCTTGCCCTTTAAAGCTATGAATCAAAAATGAAGAAGTCATTGAGGAGAAATGTTTTTTATCTAGACACTGATGCTCATGTCCCTTGGGTAATATAAGTCTATTGTTTTGGTGTTACAGAATTGTTATTAGGTAGTTGACTTCACAGATTTGTATAGACCACAGTAAAAATGAGTAGAAAATTATCTTATTCCATTTTCTCAAGAGTACAAAAATATGCATTAACAGCAGTATGAACAAATTTTACCGAATCCTATAGTCTGGTAAAGGCCTTATATTACATGGGTTACCTTTTTGGATCACTTTTTTGGAAAGCTTACTTCTATATGTATAGTTGCTGTTCAAGAGAATTTTGATGTTTTCTCAGAGGTGAGGTAGTTATCAAGAAAAAAAAGTATTCAAAAGATAAGGATACTGACAGTATTTGGAGCTTGACCATGCTTCTCTATCAGGGAGCATTGAAAGAAAATGATGATATAGAATAGTGTGTTTCACCCACAAACCAGTCCAAATAACCTTTACAAAAGAAGACTAGACAATGATAATTCTGGCATTTTTCTGTTTCATCTTGTGAATCCAGATGAAGGGGTGTTCCAGTCTAGGTGTGTAAAAACCTAATGTGTTTTTACCCTTACCAGTTTACACACTGGAGTAGTTAATGTTAACTTGGTTTCAAACATGTGAGCTGAGTGGTGCTGGGTTAAAAGAGGCTGGATGGAAGTGGCTGAGCTCCTGGCTGAACCGTCCTAGAGCAGATTGTGTGCAGTGCTCAGAGATTGTGGCAATGCTCAGCCTCTTCAGGTCTGTACTCTGCACCTGTCAAAAAGTCATGGGTAGAGGATGCAGCTCACCTGCAGACAGGTTATTATTCCATGGTGGGAAAACATCTCTAGAGAATTTCCAATCAGGTGATGTTTTCACTGTATGTTTAGAAAGTTCTAGATGACAACTGAGAAGAAAAAGGCATACTCATTTAGTATGTAAAACATTTGGACTCCAAAGTCTCCTATGCTTTGTGAGATTAAGGTCTGTTTACTTGAAAGGGGAGAGAATGTTTCATCCTTCCCCTTTCCTCTGATTTCAGTTATACAATGTCCTTGGATCAACTTGGAAAAGTAAGGTTAGGGAATTAAGATTTTTTTAAGCTGTCTTTAAAAAGAGAACCACTTGCCCATAGTGAACTCTGAATTGTGAACTGCATCTTTGCCTGCTGCTTGGTTTGTGGGTCATTGTTCAGAAGGCCCTGGAATGAATGCATTGTCCTTCAGAAAAGAAAACATTGAATTTCGGTTCTAAGAGATATCCTTTCTCTTTCTTTTACTGTCAGCGCACCATTAACAATTTGTGGTCTGAGATGTCTGGCTTTGATTTGTCCATAAGGATGGCTAGATTATTTTGTGGCTCTTCCAGTTTAACTTTTGTAGGCTGCTCTGACTCAGTGCCAGTTTGATTTAAATCCTTAGTACATTCTCCACTTTTTTAGTGTCATTTTTAGCAGCTTTCTGATTTCCATGTGCCTTTCTTATCTTGAGATGCTGTACGAAACAGCCTACTAGAGAGCTTTTTAGTGTTTAGCTTTACTGAAATATTTAATGTAATATTTTTTTCCTTGAAAACACGATACCTAGTGATCCTGTTTATCTGTTATCATTATTTCTTGTTTTAGATTTTGCCTAGAGGGGCTTAGCACTCTGCACAATGAACTCCCAACTGCTGGAGTTCCTTACTGCTATTGCACAAGGAGTACATGTGTTCAGGATGGAGATTAAAGCTTGCTCAGTCGGTGTGGGGTTAACAAATGCAGTGGGCAGGAGGAGAAGTCATACTGTTCTGGTACTGATGCCAAGCAATTATATTGGATGGCTTTACAGACTTCACCAGATTTGAGGACCAGATAATTGAATCTGCTGACATCCATGTGAATCATAATGATGCATCTCAGTTCCCATGATTTTAGTGAAACCAAAAGATATCCTCCTGAGGTGAGGAATCGAGGTGTTTGGCTAGATGATCTGGTAAAGCAGAAGTCTGACCACAGGACTCTATGCCTACAGAAATTGCTATTGCACAGATATGTAAGTATTGGGCTGTCAGTGTAGGATGCTGTGTCCTTCCAAAGCAATACAGACACTTTAGTTAAGCTGTCTGGTGTGAAGGTATGCCTGTGAGGTCTGTGTCACGGCAGTAAGTGTGCTTCGAGTAATATGTCTTCAAAAGCTGACCTAGTCTGAACAGTGATGGGGGAGTGACCTTGCAATTGTGCATCTGCTCTAACTTTGGTGCAGGGGTCATTTTGTATGTTGTTTTCCTTGTAAATCAGGTTGCCTGTGCCTTCTGCAGACTCTACATTTTTTGGTTTCAAAATACTTTGTGCAAACATAATTTTTTTACCTTAGATTGCAGAAATACATGAGGTATAGGTATATATTGGATTTGAACAGAAACAAAGCTAGTCTTTGTAATTCACCAGCCTATTCTTTTTAGGGTATTATGTCACTAAGAAAATGTTTTACATATTCATGTAGCATGGAAATATGTAAATATTTACAAGAAAAAATAATAATTTTACAGATATCTGTTCCACCATTTTGCTCTTCTGTTTCTTCCTTCAAATTGTTACTGTGCATTACAGTTGGGGCATGATATGTCAGATGTGCAAAAACCCCTAAAATTTCAAGGATTTTTTTTTTTTTTTTTATCATACTGTATATAGTGTTTTGCCACAGGACAACTTTCTCCCAATGGCAGGGCACTGAACAGCTTGCATCTGTGGGAAAGTGGTAGCAAAATTGATGGAACAGTCTGTTCCTGCCGATGTTCATTTCAATGCCCCAGAATACGGCTTTCAGCATCTCTGCTGCCAAAGCGTACCCTAAATTGATGGGACAAAAGGAACAACCTGGATCTTCCATGTGTTAAAGTGAAGAAATGAAATCTTAAATCTCATTTAGGTTTGGAATTAGGTGGATTGGCAGTGCCTGTGGAGTTCAAATGGGGAAAAAAGATGAGTCTCTTACTTCTCCCTATCACGCAGCTCGCTGAAAGGGACTGGAAGTATTTAGTGGAGCAGACAAGCAGGAGAGCTTCTCTTGCAATAGCCAAAACTGAGTTGAAAATGAAGGGAAAAGGTGACGACAGGAAAGTCTAATGAAAAAACATGTTGAATTTAAAATGTACCTCAGGAAATATTTAAGAGAAAAATTCTGTGTCATCTGTAACAAGAAAATATCTCTGGTATTACTTCAAGCTCTCCATGTGATCTGCTGGAGTGCTGAACTCTCTGGGGCAGCCCTAATTTATCATCTCATTCTTTTGCAAGGGTTCACAAAATTTCCAATAAGGAAATAGTACCAGAAACTATGTTACTCGTATGCAGTTTTTTTCTTCTGCTTTCCTTTATCACAGCAATGGCAGCTCCTTCTGCTTCCATGCAGTCTGGAGAGAAGACTCCCAATGGTGTTGACAATTTAGGATCCAGCACTTTTTATAAAGAAGGTTCTTTTAAACAAGTGTAGGCAAGGAAATTGCAACATTACTTACAAACATCCTCTCCTACTCACCTCAATGTGGAAATGCCATGAAATAGCAGACTCAGTAATGTGTACAGAACCGGGCTTTGAGACTTTTAGATGTGCTCAGTGAGGATAAAGTGTGCATAGTGAGTGTACTTTCCTCCCTGGCTTTATCACAGTGCTTGGGGCTTTTCCTACTGGTCATAAGCTGTTGCTCCAGTCTTCAGTCCTGTAACAAGAAAATTCAAATAAACAGCTGTTCAGTTGTTTGCTGGCCTTTGACCTGTCTGGCTTAGGTGAAGACATCAGCACAGTTTGATTTCAGTCATGCATGTGGGGTAGTCAGTCATATCAAGGACCCTTCCCAAAGAATACTGTTCACAAGTATACACGTGGATTTACTCAGGTAAATCATTTGTATAAACTTTTTATATAAAGCTACACAAAACCGGGCCATAAAAGTCTATATTTTTTTTCTGGTATGACATTATTTAAAAGGTATTTTAAGGAATTGATAAAAATAAAACTATCTAAAAATATTTTTTGTAGCTAGCGAGTATGCTTAGTATGTCCCAAAAACCATGTGGTATTTAAAATACTAGTCTGTGTTAAATTCCTGTCTTCTCCTCAGCATTTCTCCAGAGAAAAGACCAAATACATCATTGACTTCTTTTGTTTATCAGTGAACTAATAAGACATTCCTATTCTAGCACTGGTCTCGGATGTACCTTACACTGTGTCTTGCTAATAGAGCAGGTTTGTTCCATCGGGGGTTAAGAATATTTAATCCTTTAACGCTGACATATACAACACACAGCCATGTCAGCTACAGCTGTTTCCAAACATCAGTAACAAAATTATAGATGGTTTTGAAGCTTCTGTGTTGGAAATGAATACATTTGAGGATTCAACTTGCTGACAGTGTTTATGTAATTTAATCTTGCCATCTGGAAGAAAGTAAACATTTTTTTAGGAAATTGAAGTTAAGGTAGCAAGCCCCTTGTGGTTTCTGGCTGTTGCAAATAAGTTAAGTTGTACCAAGTTGATGAAAATCTTCAATAGGGAGGGGATCATGGTTGTATTTTAAAGATTGTTATGCAAGTGCATTGATGCATAAAATTGTTCCAGAATATCTGCTTTATTAACTTCCCTGCTTATTCAATAGTTAGATGCCTTTCTTCTGCTCAGATAAAACCAGCATGTTTTTTCAATGAAATGTGTTAAAACATGAGAAGCATATGCATGCAGTATGAATAGGTGTAACTGAAGCACTTATGTGATTGCTTTTCTTCTCATATTTTTCTGTTTTTTTTTTTCCTGTTTTTCCTTTTTTTTAAAATTCTATATTATTTTTTTTTATTTTCAAATATCTACTATTTTCTCTTTGTGTGCTTTATTATTTAGTTTTAATTATTTGAATAATTTTCAAGGTTTTTGCTTAGTTTTCTAAAGAAACAGTTTACACAGACATACCATGTGTGTATCAGTCCCCCTGTGATAATTTTAAACCTGTTAGTCACTTTCAAATAAACTGAGAATCAGAAGAAGATTCCAAAGGTATTAGATTTCTATAATATGTGAGTCCAGGTGGCTTGGTGGAGAGGAGATACAGTGCCCTACAGCATGAGCTGTGTGGAGAGGGAAGACTAGAGATAGCTTTGCAAACCAGGGTTAATGCTGTTGTTCATGAAATTGCTTAAATGCTAGCCCATTCCCTTCTGTTTTCTGTTTGAGCATTCTGATGAGACATTTTACGTGATGGGGGGAAGGCAAGATGCTTTTACGCTTGTGGTGGCCTAGAACATTTATATAAATAAAAGATATTTGTGGTGGGAAGCTGATTTTAGAAATGCATGATTTGAAGGGGTGGACAGTTTCAGCCATTTTACACATGGAACACATGACAGTTCAGTTTGCCTTTAGGTTTTGAGCCTTTAAGATCATCTTTATCTTTTTGATGGATATTTGCTGCTTTGTTATTATTATTTAATGAAATCTTTATGTTAAGAAGATCTTTGAATTATGCAACATTCATTGAAAATTACAGGATTTTGTGGAAACACCAACGAGCCCCTGGGCCAATAGTATGGTGGTAGTACCCTTGGCTCCTAAGTAGAGAATGGCAAGAAAAAAGTTTTATAGCAAAGGTATGGACTCAGCAGAAATAGCCTGGTAATAGTAACAAGAGAAAAGAGTTTTCAGCATTCTGGAAAGGGTCAGTAAAACCAGAAGAATGCTACAGTCTGTTCCTGCTTAACTTTGGTGTCTGGTGGTCTCAGCTGGTTCTTTCAACCTCTGTTTTCTCTGCTCTTTGAAATTATATTCACCCTGCCTTCTTGATGTCTACATCCTCTTGCTTTGCTCTGTTCTGCTAAAGCATTGATTATTTACTTAGGCTTGTACAAGCATGCTAATGTTCTGCTAAAGCTAAAAATACTGTTGCCATATAGTAGCTGGTCAAATAATGGGATTTTAAACTGAAATATCTAACTTCATATTCAGTGGAAGCTGCCTGTCAGCATTTTTATAGGTCTGAATAGGCTTTTTAAAAGGATCTAGCTCTAAGCCTTGATAATTGAACTTAAGCTCGTAAGTTGCTTATCTACTCCTGAAATTTAAACCTGATCCATGTTGTAAAACTGCAATGAAGAGCTACATGAAAATGAAATAAGATGTTAATGGAGAATTTCTCATTTAGAATTGCTTCTTAGCAACATGAGCAACAATTTTAGGAATGTTGATCTGATTTTTATAGTCTTATATATGAATTACTTTATTAAGTGAGCTATTTGGTGTCCAAATCATGGCACAGTCCAACTTTGTCAGGGTGATCCAGGCATTGTACTGGAAATAAATACACAGACTGGTGAGTTTGCTAACATTTATAGCTGTGCCCTGTGTTAAATAAGGACTTTATTTTCATGCAATAAAATTTAATTAGTTCTAAGTCAGGTTTTGCTTTAGTTGTAATTAGTTTAGCATATAATTATTTTGTCTAATAGCAATCTGAAATCTGCAAGCATTTTGATCTTATTCCAAGTTAAAAAAAAGAAGCCCTCTTAGAAGTATTCAATCAGTAGCTATAATAGAATCTTATTAGTCAACCATACTACAACTGTGTAAATCTTTAAGTGATTGAAGCAGTGTTTTCACTGATGCTTCTTATATATTGCATTAAGAAGATATATAAAAATGTTTTATATTAGACTTGGGACTTTTATATGATTGGAAAAAAAACCTTTGTGAGCTTAGTATTTGCTGGTTACACTTCTAGCTTTTTTAATTTTCTTATTTTAAAATTAATTTTAAAGGTCTAGCTTTTGTAAAATATAACTGGGTACTGTTTGTGTGAAAATAATACTTCAGTTTTAATATGTGTATATTAAAATTCATAATTTGCACACAAATATTACTGCCTATAAAAGAGTATTATAATGATTAATGAGTATTTTTTGAACAATCTCTTGTGTCTTCTATATTTTGCATGTGGCTGGCTGCCATTTCTAAAGAAGTTGCCCTGCCAAGGAATCTTCTGTCAGCTCTTCCTATGGATTTCCTTATGGGAACAGCATTAAAGCAAGAGATAAATGCAGAGTCTGTCATGTTATTAGCTGCAGTAGAGTGATGGAGAACAGAGCTTCTGTTCTCACTTCCACTTTAACGAGCTTATTTTTTGCTAGCAATGGTTTAAAATCTTGCTTGCTAGTAGTGTTGTTCAAAATTAAATTTCACCTGTATTATTATTTTAATACAGGTGTATTATAATTTTAAGGTTCTTATATGTTTCCTCCATAAAAGGTCTCTCTCTGCTTGGCTCATCATTTCATCAGCCTATAGGACAGGAAATTATGACTAATCAGAGCATAGAGAATGGCACTTTTTAAGGAATTGAACAGTCAACAGCCTTTTACTTGATGGTATTTGTCTTTTTTGAAACTCTGTGGTCTGATTGGGAGGGATAAATGATTTCACAACTAGAAGAGAGATACTCAAACATTTACATTTAAAAAGGAATATGTACTTTAGCCTGAGAAGAAATTGTCTCATCTTTAAAGAATAGGATTTTCAGTTACTTCTCTGCTTTTCCAAGTATCTGCCCTATAAAACTCAAATCTACTCAAAGAAGGAAATATTTCTGTTAAATTTAGTAGGCATTGCCTTCCAGGGTTTCTGTCTTACAACAATGATTAGTTCTTAATTCTGTTTAAGTTGCTTTTTGGTTTTTTTTCAGAGCAATCATACTGAAATTATCTCACATATTTTAAAAGTATCTTATAAGAACAAGTATGTGTTTTTGTAGTATTATTACATGCATAGTTGTGTGTGTATAAATACTTATATATGCAGGTATCATATGTAATTATAGAGCTCAATACTGTATGTATAAGTGTGAATATGTGCCTGACACAGAATTAAAGGCTTAAAACAGAACACAGTTGTGTAGCAACTTGAAAATGTTTTATTTGCGCATCCCAACTTGTTAAATAGCATTATCCTGGGGCCTCAGTGAAAGGCTATTGTAAGCTCTAGTAACAATAAGTTAATCTCTAGGCTAACAGTATGGAAAATGCAACTTTTCTTGGTGGTTTGCTTTTTTTTTTCCCTTCCCAAATTAAACTAGTCTAAAAATATTTGAATTATCAAAACAAGAAAGGAAAAATAATCTTCCTGATAATAAAGTGGTATATATGGTTTTTTTGGTTTCTAGTCTACTTTAAACCTTGTTTTAAAACAACACTCTTTAGGCATCAATGGGTTAAAGTTCATTTGCAACCCAAATATAATAATAAAACCAAGTCAAATATATTCCCATTATCATTCAAGATGCTGTAGTTAGGAGATGGATATAGAAATGGCACAAAATATCCAGCTGCTCTACATCAAAAACTAGTCCAAGTGCAAATAAATACTTGGAAATGTTTTGTCTTTAAATTGAAAGGAGTCCTGAAATAAAAAGTGATTCAATTCAACGTGACAAATGAAGTATGAATTCCATTTTGCAATAAGTAATAGGGAGGGTTTTATTTTTGTTCCTTTAACTATGTTTCACCCAGACATGAATATTGTATTTAGAACTAAACCATTTCAGAAGATGAAAGTTGCCAATTGTTGGAGCCTGTGCACATTTTCTAGGCTGCAGCCACTGAGCTGACGAGGAAAGCAGAGACGTGAAAATCTAGAATAATAGAAAGCATTCACATCTCATAAAGCTGAATTTCAGCTTGGGTGCCTTAAATAAGAAAAGGGCAAATATCGCTTCTCCTGCTCAGAGACAGTCTCAGAGGGTCTTCCAGCCAATTAGGGCACCCTCTTTAAGGTTTTTATTCACTGCAAATACACACACACCCCTCCCAAAAAAAAGAAGCCAAACCCATAAAACAACAACAGCAAAAAACCCCACACGTGACCAAAACAAACAAAAAACCCCAAAACACCTACTCTATGAACTCTACATTCAGTATGATCCTTACATTTCATGTTGTTTAAGCATCCTGTATAGACAAGAAATCATAAAATATCTACCTCAAAGAATCAGATTATAATTGCCTTTGCTTTTGTTTGCATTGGGGTAGCTGTGAGCAGCACCATGGGAAATGAAATAACTGTTTAGCTGGGTGTAGTGTAGAAGAGACCAAGAGCCAAGTAATGGGGAAAATCCTTAGTTTTTTAGCAGGTATTCTAGAGCAAAGATCTAGTGATTTTATTTCCTCTTGTCCTATCCTTTGAGGATCCTGGCCTGCTCTATAGTTATTGAGCAAGAAGTAGCAGCTTGATTTATATGGGGTCCTTGTGGGGGAAGGAAAGTGGATGTTTCGTACTTAGTGACTTGTTCAGGTGAATGGGTTGGGTTTGAGACATTATTTGCATTTTTGTTGTTCCTTTCAGTGTATAGTAAGTTGGAAAATATTTCAAGGTCTGTTAAAACTTGCATGCGATTAAGAGAGTATAGGAATATGTTAAGTTTTGAGAACTCATAGTAGAAAAGTGGGTGGTGACCTTCTGGAGAACAGTGGCTAGAAAAGCCAGAGGAGCAGGTTGAGTAACTGGCTAGAGGAGGATAGAGTGGGCACCAGGTGGCACCCTTTTCCCATAGCAAGCTAGGAGCTGATGGATGGCAGTGCACCAGATAGTTCTGATAGGCTTCCAAAAACTTTGTTTTATTGACATTGCCATCCTCTCCTCACAGTGGCCTTTCCCACTTATCCTTTCTTTGGTTTTGGAGTTGTTGGCTTTGGGTCAGCAGTTTGGGAGGCAGCAGATGCTGTGGTGGCTGCAGAGCTGCCAGAGTGCTGGATGGCTTGTTGGTCACGAGCTGACATGGATGGCCACTGGCCACTTCCCCAGAGCTGCCAGCGGGCAGAACCAAGCAGGCAAGCAAATGTCTGCATCAGATGGAGAATGTGTAGGAAGAGAGAGGACAACAGCAAAAGGATAGAGAGAAAGGAAGAGTCAGGGATTTATCAAAAAGGGGGAAATAACTGAAAATCAGTTCATGGAAGGGAAGTAACACGAAGAAACATATAGATAGGGATACGATATAATAAATTTGAGGCAAAGAAAACCGTGGAAAGAAGCAAAGGCAAGTGTTCTGTCTGCTCCTATTAACTTGAGTTTCAAGGGAAACACCTAAAAAAACATTACAAAGAAAATAATATAAATAATCAAAAGAGAAGAAAGAAAAAGATTGAACTGATTTTCTCTTGAATTTTTTAATGGGAAGTTTCTGAAGAGCCTACTTTAAGCCGTAGTGTGGGAAGAGAGAATAGACAGTTGAATGAAACAGAGTATTGGATAGCTGACTGTATTGATGTTTTTTCATTTGCCCAGCCTAGCTTAAACCCCTGGTTGTTCATGATTATAGAGCAGTAGCTTTTCCATCTGATAGCCAAGTTTGTGCTCTTCAGATTTGCATGTCTCCAATTTGAATGGCATAGTTACTTTTGACACTTTTCCAGAGAGACTGTAAACACTGAAGCTGCCAAGGCAAAGTGTCTTCTGAACCTATAGTTAAAAACATCTTGTTTCCAGGTAGCATTTCTTGCTGAATCCTGAAGCATGTAATATGAATTGCTTTGGAAAGCATTTTGTATCCTTAAGATAGAAAAGCATATTTCAGCATCTGATAACTATAAAGAAACTTTCAAGGCTGCTGACCCAGACGCTTTAAAATAGGCTTGAATTTAGTTAAATTTTATTCCAGGCAGCTTTTACTGACCTTCGCTCCCCTTCTTCCCTTGCACATTCCCTTGGTGGTCTTTCAAAAGCCAGGTGTCTGGGATTGTCTCCAGCCTACTCTGAAAGCACCCCAGGCCTTGGATTAATACATGAGGGCTGCCTTTTATTTAAGTCCATGCATTTACATAATGCCTGCTCAGTCAAACCCACTTGCAATGTACAGCCAAGTTGAACCAAAACCTCAGCAGGTCAGTAGTGCATGGTCCTGGATTTTACTGAATTTAGCTTAAAGTGCTGCACCTTCTTGCAATGAAAACTGAAGAATATTGCAAAGCTGGTTTGGATTTCTGATTCACAGAGGGATGTTGTAGAAATATTTGATCTTTATGTGAAAGTACTAAAGAAAGAACAGTATATGTAAAAATGTGTTTCTGCATAAAGGGTGTGAGTATAGACCAAATATCAGGGTGAAGATTTCATTGTGTATACATTGCATGAGAGTAAATTGTTAAAAATGTTTCCTTTAGTACATAGAACAGACTTACCTGGACTGCATTGATGTAATTCTGTTATACCAGGTTCTCACTCTGGAAGCACTTCCACTAAATGAAAACACTTTGGGTCTCATTTTCAAAATGTAGTTCAGAACTACTGTTGTCAAAATCTAAACAAATAAATTTCTTGTGATCTTTTTCAAGCATATCAAATTAGGAATTTTTGTGTGTGTGTGTGGTTGGTTGATTTTTTGTTGGTTGGTTGGTGTGGCCTTTTCTGATAATTCCAATTGTGAGCTTTTACAACTTGGCATTGTTTTTACTAGAGTCGTTCTCGATCTTGTTGAAAGTGGGTCACAGGACCTGGCTCACTTAGGAGTGAAAGGAACAGCTACAAAAATAATGAGCCCTGCTTAGAGACTGTGTGTTCAAAATATTCACACTGAATTTGCAAACAGGAAGTACTATTAGTGATTTTTTCAGCTAGAGGGGATATCCAAGTTCTCCTCCCTGATTAGCGCTTGAACAGTGAGTAAACAAAGTACAGACCTTTATGAAAATAAAAATGATCAGGTAAAAGAGACATGTTTTAGAATACCTTCTTTATGACAAGTTTCTTTGAATAATGGGACTTAGTATGAATGTATTAGAACAGCATTAGTTTTCCAGTATTGTTCTCTGCTACTTTTTTGGGTTTTTTACATGGAAACACATAATTTGAGTGATCAGAGAAGTTTGACTCCAGAACTTAGATGTGTAATATTCTTGGTGCTTCACAATATATCACTGCTTGATTCCCTGATGAGCAAATAGTTGTTCCTTCTACTTTATGTAAGTAATTCACATCTTCATAAATTTCTTTATACTGGAGTACTGCATTAATAAAATCTTGATACAAGATTATTCTTGATCTTGATATACCATGCTATTGTGTATAGTTCTTCAGTGACTTAAAAAATTACAGTGATTACTTTTATTACCATTTCTAGATTTTCCTGTTGATACAGGTTTTCTGACTTGCTGTTCTTAATTTTATAGATATTTCAATCATGTACACGCAATAATCACAATTTTCAGTAGCTGTCTTTTGACCCTGAATTATCTTTTTCACCTTGTAAGTTACGGGATTTTTCCAAGAAATTCAGAAACTTTTCCAGAATTCCAAATTTTTTTTTTATGCCTGGCACATATGAATTAAGCAGAGACTCATTAGGAATACCTTAAGGTCATTCTCTTTGTTCTACAGTTTTTTAAATCTACATTTTATTGTAAAATCTGAAATAGAATCAGTGGAGTTTAACTGAAAGTTTTCCAAAAGAAGGGAGCCTAGAAACCGTTAGATTTAACAGCTAATCAGGTTTAATATAGGGAAGATAATTGCATGAAATTGGTGACAGATTTAGTCTTGTTTGTTTCTTACAGTAAATAGTTAGGCTAAGAAGAAAAAACTTCAAATCTTAAGATGGATTACAAAAAGAGATGAATGTTTCTAAATACAGATGTGTGAAGTGGTAAATACTAAAGCAATACTTAAAATGTTGGAAAATAGTGAGAAGGGAATGACAGAAATAAAAATACTTTGTGGATTGGAATAAAAATTCAGTGTATATTGTGAAATAAAAATATTTATTAAGGGAATTGTTAGAACATCATGCTGCTCACTGATTTATGGTTCAACATGGTGTAGAGTAGAAACCATAGGTGATATCTAGTATCTACAGAAACAATACCTTGATGGTATTCTCTAGATTTGGGGTTTTTTTTCTTGTTTAACCATGCCGAAGATAGCTCCAAGTATTATCTCAAAGGTAAATACTAAAGAAATTTCTGTGCTCTCTGTTAGATTTTAAGATTACTGGAAGGAAAAGCCCTTTAGGAAGGAGCTACCTCCTCTCTAAAATGTTCTTTCAATACCAAAAATGAATGACAAAATAAACATTTGACATCTTAATATTTTCATTATAGTTAGCAAGCAAGGAGCAAGCAGTGATCTTCTTTAGAGCAAGAGTTGAATTAATCATGTAGGTGATTAATGGTGATGGTGATTGCACCTCTTGTGACCAAGGCAGGAGGGATGCTTTGCCTTTCAAAGCACACTACTTGGCCCACAGTTCATTGCTGGTTGTATCAGTACTTTTGGTAATCAGGAGCCCAGTGTATCCAAATCATTCCCCTTTGCCAGTAGCTTCTGAAAAGAGTGGTTGAGAGCTAATGGCATGGACTGTGGTGGAAGTTTTCCAGTGCATGCTGGTGATGGCTTTACACCAGCCTTGGCCATCATCTCCAGCACAAATGGTCTATGAAGTTTTCCATTATCTTCTGTAAATGCTGAGGCCCTATTTCACTGCCACCTGCCAATCACAATGTCACCATCTGTCATGAGAATTGGTTATGACCTGCAGTGTTTTATATAGTACAGTGACACTTTACTCTTCCTATCATTTTGGCTACCTTTTCCTTCCCTGAACTGGCTGGTTGAAGCTTATCTGACATATCTTGGTTTGCAAACCTTCTCTGAGAAAAACACCCAGGCTGATAGTGTGTTAGCAGAAGGTGAGTGCTGAGAACATGGTCGGTGCCATTTCAGAAAACTAGAGAATAACTGACCAAAAAACCAAAAATGGAATTATTTTAATACTCTTGGAAATTTAGTTGTGCAACCATATTTTGCTGCTGCTGCAACACATCACAGTTGTGGTTTCAAAATGAACTCTAAAGAGATGCGCTTCTTCATTGTATTTTACTAATGTATATTGTAGTTAAAAGTAAAAATTTCTGATTTCAATTAGGTGAAAATAACTGCTATAGAGTGTTCAAGGAAAGGTTGAACATGTGAAGATTAGCCTGAGGGAAAGTACTTGGACAAAAGTTTGGTCATTTAAAATGTATTGATCCGAGAGAAAATGATAAATCATTTTTACTAAAGGTGAAAGTAAGGAAAATGATAGTAATAAATGGATCATTGGTATTTGAGGAGAAGGGGAGGTTTTTGTTGCTCATCTGGCACAGATTCCTTAGCTACTTTTAGCCTGATTTCATGAGGTGGAGAAGTCTTCAGGCAGAACCTCAAGAGAAGGACACTTGTGACTCAAAAAAATGAATGTGTTTGACCAAGTACTTTGTAATTTGAGTTTAGCTGAAAGAATCATATCTAACAGAAATCAGACCTGCTCTCTACATATTTGGAACTTCACAGAAGTATCTTAAAGCTCAGAAACTGATTTCCTTTCTTTATTATTGCTTGATTATCTGTCATGCAAAGTATAAGAGATGATTTTTTTGTTTGTTCTTATAAATAATGCAATACAAATAATAAGGGAAGGAGCTATTAGTGTATTCAGTTTTCTGGGGTTTTTTTGTCTATGTGTCAGGGGTTTTTTTGTGTTTTTGTTTGTTTGTTTGGGTTTTTTTTCTTTACATGTTAGCAGTAGTATTGGGACTCATGAAACAGTTTTAAGTGTGAATACTGTAAAGCAGGATTCCCAATTTAACCCTTGAAAGGACATACATGCATTGTAAGCAGGAAGCTTATATATAGAACTGAAAACAGCCAGTTAGGACTGCAGTACAAATTATCCGTTTCAAAGGGCTGAAATGTGTACAAATGAAGTATGCAACTTTAAACATTTTAAGTGATTGCATTACAATATGTAAACCAAACTTTGTTTCCATAGTAGGAATTCTTAATAAAAGGCAGGTTTTGTGAAGTATTGGATTTAAATTAGTAACATTCAAAATGTTCTGTATTAAATTCTTATCTGTCAAA
This sequence comes from Certhia americana, assembly GCA_018697195.1. Taxonomy (NCBI): domain Eukaryota; kingdom Metazoa; phylum Chordata; class Aves; order Passeriformes; family Certhiidae; genus Certhia; species Certhia americana. The sequence continues at coordinate 33,306,995 of CM031860.1, forward strand.
AAAATAGTCTTTAAATAAAATTTATTATAGTATGTTGCAGTTTTGGTGATATAAAAATTGCTTAGTAGACTGTGTAACAATATTTAATTCTTCCTTTGTGCTGCAAAAAACTCAGTAATTACAAGAGGGTTTTTAAAATACATATTAATAAGGCATGAAAACTTCCTCCCCCCACCTTTTTTTTTAATCTTTGAGTCATACTGTCAGTTTTGACATTTTCTTAAGCCTGCTTATGGAGGAGATTTGTGTCATGTTTTGGGTAAGACAGGAAGGTCCTAGAGATACTTGGGAACTGAAGAAGTGCCAGACTGCGTCAAGAGCAGGCTCAACAATGTGACAGTGGAAGAAAATTGAGCTTATATTATCCCAAGAAAAAGTTCTTTGAGATGAAGAAAGTGGATGGAACTTCCTAACAGAGAAATCCTAGAAGTAGCCAAGCTCAAGGAGGATGGATTGTTACTATTTTTCTTGTCAGGGGTTGACACTGTGTAGCAAGTACCATGGGAGGGATGAAGCTGAAAGCCAGGGATCCCAAGTAGAAACTTGAGTTCAATCTGATTTTTGAAGGAAATATAAGAAATAGTTATTTCAAGTCAGAATGTGTGAGGCTGACACTGAAAAAACCCCATCACACTGACAATAGACTGCATATTTTAAATATCAAAACAGTGATATGGTATTGAGAAGGGAAAACTGCCTTCAAGAAGTAGACTTTTAAAATTCAAAATTGGGTAGGTATTTTCAGTTGAAATAGTTGAAATGATTGAGTTATTTTCTGTGTCTTGTTTTGTATGGGCTAAGTTTAGGGGTAGTAATGATCTCAGATTAAAAATTGAATCTAATGCATGACTCATGTAGCACAAAATAGCTGGATTTTTCTCTCTGCTACACTATTTTACTTTAAGTTAAAATATTTTTTTTCAACTGTAGTGAAAGTACATGTTGGATATCCACCCCTTGCAGCTGAAAAGGTTTTAAGGGCTAGTAGGAGGAAAATACTTGATATCCCCTGTTTCAACCTTTGTTCTTTTAGAACAACAGTCATGCGTGACCAAGGCTCAGTTACTAACCAAGGTTTGTGCAGGAGCAGGTGGGAGGACACAAGAAGGGACCAGAAAAAGTATTAAGTGAGTGGAAACATAATGTGAGGTCGTTGGTTTGGAACAGAATGTTGAGTGATATGGGCATAGTTCTTAGCTTTACCTTTTTATTGTTTACCTTTGCTAGGCAAGTTTTTTAAAGAGCTTTTTGAAGAGACTAAAATTGTTTGTGACAGATTGTTTAGTGTCTGGGTGTGTTGCTTTGGTTTTGCTTATTTATTAAGGGGGACTGGGGGTGAAGTTGTTTCTATGTGTGCTGGTATATTTTGGGGGGGGGGGTCAAAAATGCCTTTATCATATTCTTTCAAAGTTGTTTTAGAACAAACTGAAATGTTTAATTATTTATAGAATTCCTGCCTTTATGCAAAAAATACTATTTTTCATAGTATTTTTTATGCTATAAAAAACCCTCTTACACCATCTCTGGATTTTGTCAGTGCTTAATTTTGGTGTATTTAGCACTGCTGTACATTGAGACACTTTTCCTCTGTTTTCTATATATAGAATTTTGCAATGCTAATGATCACATGTAGTTATAGGTAACTAGGGTAGGTTTGAGGCTTAGACTGTGGAGTATCTGGCAGTAAGAGCTTTTTATCAGTTTCCAGTTCTTAAACACTACTGTTCACTACTCTTTTTATTTTAGTTTTTGTTCTTTTAGTATAGCTGTGTATCTGAATTGATTAACATCTCAACGGCGCTTTTGTGGCGAAGATTAGCCAATTGTGTGGAATAAAGCACACTGCTGTGTGCACTTTTATTTTGGTTATCCTTTATGTATTCTGTAAAAACCTACTTTCATTTCTTTCATTAAAATGAATACTAAAAGCGTGTTTAAAATGAAACCAGAGTGCCTGCCACAATGATTTGTTTAATTCAGTGACATTGTTTAAATGGCTACTTGAGCCAAGTAGATGCTTGAGCCACATAGCGTGATTGTATTAATGTATATGCATATGTATATATGTATGTAGTCATTTTCAGCTGTTCATTGAGGGTAATAACGTTTAAATTGACAGTACAGCAGAATAAACAGGACAGTCCACAAGCACTTGAGTTTTTGACCAGAAAGTGTTTTCCATCCTTGCAGTGATCCACTGTAGACAGGCTTTATCATGGACCTGACCAAAGCTACTGAGTCACACAAGTGCTTCTGACTTTATGATCATAAGGTCAGAGTTGGAGTGAAGTCACAGATAGCAAAAATACTTTCATTTTTACTGAGACAACAAAGACCTCTTAGCCATTGCTGTGTAGTTAATGATTTCCAAGTGGTCTCCCAAAGACAAAGTACTACTTGGTTACAACTCCATTATTGCTCTTCCCCATGGTCTGACAGCCCTGTGCCCTTCAAAAGGAGGAGAGCAATGAAATTTGTCGCATGGTGTAAGTGTCCAGTTGTTTTCTCTGACCAAGTAAGTGAAAAAAAATGATGATATGGAAGATCTTAAAGCAAAATCCTTCCCTTTTAGAAAATTTCTTGCTTCCGTTTACTGAATTGATCTGTGAGTGAAACATGTGCTCTGTATACAATTTACAGTGCAAGATTAAATTGTCCAGAAAAAAATACTATTTGCCTATGGCAAACACACAAAAATATTCTGTATGGCTTGTCTTTTAGAAACAGCAATGCTTTCAGTATGTACTGCTACAAGAAAACAGGAGATTTAATCAGGAGTTAAGAATCTGTCTGCAGTGTAAACCGTAAGATAATCAGAATAATTAGCTCTAGCTTAACATGTTACTATAGAGTTAGTTAATGAGGTAGTTACGTTTCTTTGGTAAGTAGATGATTTAGAAATAAAATTAATTTGGGATACTCTAGAAAATCTCTGGGCATGAAAATGGAAATATATAAATATGCAAGAGAACCAAGAGAATGAACCAGCAGTTCAAAAACATTCTTAGATTCTTTAAAAGAAAAAATTACAAATAAGAAAAAAATCAAGAATAGAATATTGATGAAGTAAATCAACATTATTTCCAATTTTAAATTGTTTTCATCATGATATAAACATACCCCAAGATGTACTGGTCAGCTTGTTTATTCAGTACTTCCATTGGACTAGTAACAGATGTTTGGCTTTTCAGGTGGAGATGGATGAGGTTAGATTTTTATAAACCCAATTCTATTTAAGTCTTCCATATTCTAAAAAGCAGAGCACAAAATTTCAAGATATTTTATTTCCTGTTTCTAGCATGTTCTTGGTTTCGAGGTGTGTGGAAAGGAATGTTAAATATTAGCTTGTTCAGTGTTTACTAGTTATTTGGGTAAAATTAAGCATGTTTCACCTGAAATCAATATTACAAATTCAATATAAAAAAATTAATATTACATTTAATATTAATATTAAAAATCAAACACTTAATTAGCATTTAAAGATATAACATTTTCTCTCTAGAATACAGTAAAAATATTGTAATTAAGGACTTTTCATGCCTGCCACTAAGTTTATGAAAATAACCTTTCACCCTGTTTTATCCATTTATGAAAAAGGAATGGTCCCACTCCTGGTCAAGTGCTCTAATGCTTGTGTAAGATAAATCTGCTTTGTGTGTGTGTTCAGTGTTATCCCTATGATAGCGAGAATCCCTTCATGAGAATGTATTTGCAATGATTTTTTTTTTTTACATTTTAGTTAAACGCTCTTTATTTTGTTCCTTTGAATATAAATTTAAGGCTAAAATGAAGCTTGTGTCTACATATTATCTGATCAGCAGAATGCCCTCTGCTGAATAATACTGTGCTGTATATAGCACAATTTCATAAAATGAATAGGAGTTAGGTATTTGCTCTTTTGAATGTAGTTAATATGGCTTTATATTTAACCTCAGTCCTTGCAATCAGAAATTTGTCTTTCATTTACTTCTTATTGATGCTTTATTTTAGTAAGTGGAAATGCAAATAACTTCTGTGTTTGATCCCAGTCAGTATTAACCTTCTAAAACAATGCACTATGCTTAAACCAACTTCCAATATGTATGTGTATGTAAGAGAACTACTTTTAGATTTTTTGATGCATTGTGAGAACAGGTATATTGGGGGAAAAGAAATATTCACTGTCAAGCCCCAGAGATGAAAAATAGGCATTTATAGGAAAAATTAGATTACAAATTACAAATAATAGTGTAAGAGATTAAAAGGTGTTGATATAGGATGGAAAAACTATAGCTGTGCTTAAACAATTATTTTTGTCTGTAAAGAAGAGGTTTAATTAAAAACCAAAACACTCAAAAAAAACAAACTCAAAAATCCCACACCTTCCTCTCCCCAAAAAAACCCAGCAAAAACCAAAACACCCAAGCAAACAAAAAACCCCCAAACCCCAAGCTTCACATGCTCTCACATGATCTCCAAGAAATCAGTGACTGAAAACACAGATCAGGAGAACTAAGAAATATCCTTGTTTCTATTGCTTAGCTAGAACGTAGAGTAACCAGTACCCAAGTTGAGGAGCGTTGGAATTCTTGGGTAGAAAAATCTAGTAGTTGATATCACAGTAATTGGTTTGGGCTACTGCTCTTGTATCCATTGAGTCTTTAAGTCGTATAGTGCTGTGTGATAAGGAACTGCAGCTCTGAGCTAGAGATGTGAGTTTATCAACTATGTGGTTTTATCTTTGTGGCAGTAAATTATACAGTAGGACTAATAGATAAGACCCAAGGTTTGGGTGTTTTCTGGTAGAGGAAGAATCAACAGTGGTAAGTTGCAAATCAGAAAATATGATAGCCACTAAAAAAGTCATTTTCAGGCCCCTGACAGAACTTTATCTTAAGGGTTCTTGGGATGTGAGGATCACTCTGGGTTGCAAGCAAATGTTTTTGCTCATTAAGTAAGTGCCTTTAGATTTTGAAAAACAGTAAAATAAGGACAATCTGTTTGATTCCTTAAAATGCTGATAAAGCTGTAAAATGGGAACAGAAACGGGGAAAGTTAATGTCTTTGTTAGCTGAAATGTTTTACGATATAATTGAATTTTTGCTAAATGTCCTAGTGTGTTGTATTTTGTATCAAGAGTTGAAATTGATTCCTTTGGACACCTATCAGCATGGGGTGTCTTGGCTGGTTTAATGATATAGTTAGGAGAAAAATAATTGAAGAAAATCTAGCAATTGTATATGTGGTTTCTACAGCACAGAAACTATCTGAACATTCTAGGATTACTTGTTTCCCTGCTAGTTTGTCTTAATTTTCTTCCTTCTTTTTAATATATGTAATTGACAAAAACAGAACGTGCCGTTTCGGTCAAGAAAATGCTCTAAAATTTTAGTTAGGCCTTCATGAAGTATGCTACTTGTCTTATGTAAATGATGTCACTTCAGGTGAGGATTGCACTAATTAATGCTATGTGGGCTGCATGACTTTTAACAAACTGAATACTATGTTAATGCATCATTAGCAAAAAAAATTTGGGTTTTTTTCCCTTTATGAGTGTGCGTAAGCAAGCCATGTTTGTTGTTCTGAACTGTAGGTTTGCTTTTTCAGTCTTGCTAAGTTACAAATACTATTGATTAGCTGTACCAGTACCATGTGTAGTATGATAAATGGCTTGGGCACCAGCATTCAAAAATCTCTCAAATGGGCTAAACTATATTAATGGCTTAACAGCAGTATGTTCTTATGGATCTCTGTGTACAGAGTATCCCACGCTGGTACTTGCAGCAAGTATTTAATCTAAAACAGTGTCAGGTGTGCTTCTGAAGGGGTTTGCAGCTGAATGTGCTGTACTCCTTGTCTATCCGAACAGCATAAACATGGAAAAATCAACTGCAAGTGCAGAATGGGAGAAAGTAATGTCTTACCTGCTGTGATGCTCATGAATCAAGAGATAGTTTATGTTAATGATTCCTGTACTGGAGATGAGTATAGTAAGCCTAGGCTTTTGTTTTGAAAGGTTGCTGGAATAGAAGTTGCTGAAATACTGAGTTGTTTCCTCCTTTGTGAGCAGGTGTGGACTGACAGGTTTAATTTTGTGGAAAGAAAAATTTGTCATGTTAGTGCTAAATTTAAGGTATTGTCTCCTAGATGCATGTTTGCTTTGCCTTTGTGGTGTAGATTAACAGTGGAAAATATATTGATAGAAAATCTACTTGTGAATAAAGATTTGCAGCAGAATTACGTGCTACATAGAGATACATACTGAATGGAAAAAAGGAAGTTTTCACAGGGGTGCCTAAAATATGGCAACGTTTTCTGGGGTGGTATTTGATGACATCCTAAAATTTATAATTAGACAAAGCAATCAATCTGCTTTTATACTAGCTTGGAAATTTCCTGGAGAATGTGACAGAAGAAAAATTATTTCTTTTCTAATATTTAAAAAATAAATGAAATATAATTGTTATTTCACAGAAAAACAAAAAAAAAAAAACCAAAACAAAAAACCCAACAACTCAGTTGTCCTGAAGCCTGTTACCTCTCAGGGAATTAGTATCAGAAAATTCCAAAATTTCTTATTTTTACTATGTGCCAGTCACTGATTAGTTTTCCATGGATCATGAAGGCTGACATATTCTTCAGGCTAATTGCTCTACAGTAAGCCTAAATGCAGAGGTTGTACGACTAGAAAAATAATTGGTTAAAAATTATTCTCTGTATATAAATAATGATTTAGGTTTGGAGGGACCTTGAGAGGTTTTCTCATTCATCTCCTTGATCAGCTCCAAGCAGGCCTGGTTAAACTGGATTGCTCAGTGCTGTGTCCAGCTGAGTCTTGAATCTTGGCAGGATGGAGACCCCAGGACCTCTCTGAGCATCCTGTGTGGGTGTTTGCCCATCCCTGTGGTAAACACTTACTGGGTTTGGATGAACTAGCAAGTAGGAACAGACTGCTTCAGCTTTTTGTTGTTGGCCACTGGCCACTTTTTCTCTTTCCCTGAGCATAAACCAAAGAAGCTGCTTTCATCCTGCAGCTCTTGCTGGACTGCTGTCTTCTACTCATAGAGGAGAACACTTACACTGAAATACTTTAAAAAATATGTAGTCTGATTGTAATTTTGTCTTAGTGAGAAAGAGCACACTTCTGGTTGATTCTGCTTCAATAATTGGCTTTCCATTTTCCGTAGGAGTCTATTGCAAGGTGAAAGAAAGTCTGTGAGACATTGGCAACAATCAGGCAACCATTTCTTTAATTTTAGAGGTAAGCTGTCTTTAAGTGTGTTGTTTGGTATCACATTGGAAGGGAAGTGAAAGAAAGCTAGAAAAATAAGAATGATGTTTAAAAACCCTGACATTATCATGTATAAAACAGTTTGCCTCTTTCTGTGGATGTCTATAGCCAATACTTGTGCTTATCTGTTACCAGTGTTACATAGCTTTTACCCTTCATCAACTGAAGTGCAGAACTTGCAAATTCCCTCATCTCTAGTTGGCAGATATTTTAAGTAGGTGTGTTTCTTCCTTCTCTTACTGCAGCAAAAAAAAGTGCTTTAACAATTTGTTCAGTTATGTGACCATGATGATAGTGGATTTTACAGGAGTGTATATCTGGGAATCTAGTTTTTGGTTGAGGCAAGGCCAATCACATTTTTTCGCAGGACAGTATTTTCCTGAAGTTCCTCACTGTGAAAAAACTTTGAAGGTGGGTTTTGCCTGCTTTCAAAATACTGGAGTGCCAGTGCCTGTACCTCAGTTTTAAAAACTGTGCACTTACCAATTATACAAGGGTGGTAGTAACTCTCCCCTTACTCGGGAAGGCAGGGGCTTACCAAGAGAATGAAGTATTGAATTTTTTTTTTTTTAACATCTTAATTATTCAAATTTGTATTATTCTAGAAGTTCAGGAATATGCTGAAATATAAATTTTAGTAAGATTTCTTTTCAGAGAAGGAACTGCCTAATATGTTACTGCACTGTGGAATGCTATCATTTACTAGGCTAAGGATATACCAGCAGGTTAATCGTGTGTTCTCTTTTTCTGAGGCAGCTTTTTCTAGGAGTAGCTGTTTTTAAGCTTTTAATTCCAATTTCTGTCAACTAGATTTCTACAACGATGAGCCGAAAGGAGCATAAACAGAAGCTTCTGTTGTGGAATGCACTTCCTTTTTATTTTAAAGCATCGATTAACCCTTTTAAAAACTTTGTTTTGATGTGACTGGACAAAGAGAGACTCATATATCCCTTTGGGATCTGGCTGCAGTGAACCTTCTTCAAAAATCATGACCTCAGCTGTCCAAGTGACAAGGCTCTCAGGTTGTTAAAGTTGATTTAACTGAGAAGAAAGCAGGATGTCACATATGTGTTGCTGTAGATGTGGTGTAGCAGTACTTTGTGCTAGCTGAAGCACGTGTGAGTGTGTCAGCCACACAGGTTGTTGCTGACAGGATGGAAAACAAATCCACCAGCATACAGTGAGACATGTACAGCAACGTTCTCATATCTGAACGTGCAAGCATTTAATACATAACAATGTATGCAGGTTATGCTTTTCTTTGTCTGGGGTTAGGAATATCGACAAAGTCTTTTTTGGTTACAAGGACACTGTTTGTGATGTAGATATATGTATACCTTTGCCTTTACAGTCATAACAGCTTCTTGTCAAATGAACCAAAAAGTCCCAAGTGAGACGTTCCCATCATGATAGAACAAGAACTCAATAACTTGTTATTCAAAACCCTGTGATAGAATACATTTCTGTCTTCAGAAATTGGGTTCTTTGTGCATTTCCTTGGGAAAAAATGCACTCCAGTGATTGTTTCAATGTATGCACTGGGTTATAAAGGGAGTTTCAGAGATACTGTACTTATCAGCTGCACATGAACAGTTTGTGGTTTGAAGAGGGAACCTGGGATGGAGAAATCCAACCTTCTGTATCCAATTTTACCCAGTGGAATATGCCATTAAACAATCCTATTGTGTTTAAAATTTCATTTTGCCTGTTGGAACGCTAGACCATATGGTTTATTTGGAGAAGCTTATGGATGGTTCATTCATCTTCGTTTCCTCATTTTCTGCTTTATATATCAGATGATATGAGGAAATCTATTTTGAATATCAAAGGTAAATCTTGAAGTTCAGCATGGTGTTAAACTATACCTTATGTCTTATTTGTTTTACTGGAATACGGAAGTTGTATTTTGTATTTAGATTGCACATTTGAACTAAAGTCAGATCGAGCTGATGTACAAAAATCAGGTAATTGTGAAATATTTAATTAGAAAGGGGTATGGATCTTGTGTTTCTCAAGAACTGGTCGAAGAATTGAACAGCCTCAGGAAAGATATTATGTGAACCAGACTGAGCTATATTTTCTGACATCAGCCAGTCTTTTTGAAATTTTTAGAAAATCCTGGTGATGGTGCTTTGGGTTGTTTTTTGGTTTGGTTGTTTGTTTTTTTTTTTTTTTTTCACTGTAGCCAGGAGTTATTTACTTGTCTTCTTTTATGCATTTGTTTTATACTATAGTTTATAAAAGGAGCAAAAGGAGAATTTTCTTAGACGTGTATTTAGGATATAGTGTAGCTAACCTGTAAAAGTTAGTTTAAAGTTTGCTTAAGTTATGCAAATATACATGCTGTGTGAGACAGACTAGAATACTGTGTTTCACCAGCTATTTATATAGCTTTTAGCATTCTGTATATTGCAATTTATTTAGGTCTGTGTTTTGAGCATGTTGCAGTTTCTTACTTCTGAGACTTAGTGGAAGAGGCTCACAAAGAAATGTCCTCTGATAAGATTGCAAGTTGGAGTGAATGAGCAGAAGAAGAGTATGCCAGACTATAATAATGTTTGTAACATTCACTAAACTGTTTGTTAAGTAATATATTCAGACAGATGAGTGTTTCCCAGCTTCTACATAGCCCATTATGTGTTCTAGTAAATTAAAACTAGGAAACCTTTGTTGGAGTTATAGTGCTCAAACTGACACCTAATTCCCCCAGACAATAGGTACAAGCCTGCAAGCCTCTCTAATTCTTTCCAGTCTTTACATTTATTGATTCTTTTGTAAACTTGTTTCATCCAATCTATTACAAATATCGCTGGTTAGAAGTGTGAAGTTTACCACATCTGACCTAAAGCCCATTAAAACCATCTGCCATACAGCCATACAGTTGGGCATCCCAGACTTACTTCCAGTCACTAGCAAATTTGTACCTTTACTGGCTTATCTGATTTGGTTCCTGCTTTGCTTAGAGGCAAATTCTTAGTTGTTAATTCTTTGATCTGTCTGGTTGGGAACTGAATTTAGTTCAGCTATCATTTGTATTCTAGGTTCTGAATGTTTTATTACTTGAGTTGGCTTACATAAGTAGTTTGTTTTGATTCAGGATTTCATTTTCCCTAGTCTTGAGTAATGTTTTGCATATACAGATGTATATTTCTTACTGCAAAGTATGGATTTAATCCCTTTTTTTTTTAACATGTCAGGTTTTTTGCATGTCTTCTTATTACAAAGTTACCAAATAATTCATTCATAATCTCTGAATAGCTAGAAAGACCAGTAAATTTTAGTGAAATGAGCACAATACATTTTTATTATTTTCTGCATCTTATACTGTAAAACATATGTAATAAATAATTGATAGTAAGCAAACACATCTTATTTTCCCCCACCATATTCATCACCAGTTTCAAAGCTTTGAAGTTCAGTAAATAATTTATGATTGTTGTTAGTGTAAGGAAATCTAACTGTACTCCTGATCCTGCTTGCCTTTTGTCCTTGTTGTTCTCAAGCACAACTTTGATTGGTAGCCAAACTGAATCATAAAGGATCTATGAATAACTGATGGGATTCATTAAACAGATGAAAATTAAATCAGCTATTTTTAATTAAAAAAAAAAAACAATTTTAGAAGTACATAATGAAAATTTTGTGTACCTTAATTTTTTTCTTTTTAAGATTTGGTATGGATTGCATAAGATAATGAAGAAGTGAATGCTTTTAATACAAAGTTGAACATGTTTTCAGCCTGCTTTTATTCTCAAAACTTCAATCAGGATGTCTTTTAGCCTGGTTAAATATCTTGCTGAGATGTGCTGTATTTGCTAAGAACGTAACAAAAGGTGTGAGAGTACAAAAACGAAGAAATGCATGTTTTTGGCCTTTACTGAAGTGTTCCATAAAATGCTTTAATTCCTTTGTTTTCCTGTGCTTGCATGGAAAACCCAAAGATTTTGGAGAGACCTTTAAGCATTGGAGAGAATTTTTTTCCTGGTCATTCAAGCTCAAAAGGTTAGCTTTTATTTGTGTCCTTATTAAAGTTCTTAAATAATCCAGTATTGTGAGTCTTCAAATATATTCTGACTTATCTAAAACTTGAAATAGAGGAGGAAAAAAACCCAACCCAAAACATCAGTCATAGAGGTAAAAATTCTGTGTAATTCTGTAACTTCCAGGTACTGGTTTATGGCATCTCCAGTTTAACCCTTGAAACAAAGTGAGATTAGGACAAAGCAGAGTAGTTTGAATCCATCCTCATTTGGCTGCGAAAAGCAATGCAGTGTAAAACCTCTCGTGGAGTTTTGCCAAGCTGAATGGGGAACTGTGGTTGAAGTTTGATGTACCTAAGAATTTTATTATTTTGTTTAAACATTGTGTGCATATAATGGAGATGCACAATCGTACTTGTGCTCCAGGTGACAGGACTGTGTAGGAATCTCTGGCCATTCTGACTCTCTGGGCAGGCTGCAACCTGCAGTGCTTCTCTTGCTGTGTAGTCGTGCACATGTGAAGCCCCAGGCCTTTGTTTCTGACACGGGTGGTCTGGACAGCATGGATGTAAATGGGTTCTGTTTTGTACTGTAATTACAATGAGGCATCGCAGTGAATATTTTATTTAAATCTTTTATTTAAAGAATATTTTCAATGCAGGGCTGAATATGTAAGGCACTATCAGGAGGAGGCTGTTATTCCATGGTCTAGGGTCTTCTGGGTCTGAGGTTTAGGCTGGTTTGTGAGGCTTTCTACTTAAAGGTGATTTACAGGTATCATGAGCCAGATGTTGTGAAAGTTACCAAAAATAGCAAGGACCTGTTACTGCTTTTCAGAAATTTATTGTCTCTCAAGGTTTCCTGTACACCACTGTTATTTCCCCTGAAATCAGTGTGGGACCTACCTCGTGTTGGCAAGACCACATTAAGCTATTATTGTCATTAGTTCACTAATTTTTCTGCTGTGGCAGATGACAGAAGAGGAATGTTTTGGGAAGTTTCTGACTTTGACCAATATGGTGATAATTTCACTTGGCAAAGGCATGTTACTACTTTCTCCCTATTGAGTAATAAAAACCTTCTCCAGAAAATGAATTTGTTAGATGATTTCAGGGACAAAAAAAAAAGGCTACAGTCTTTTATAATTAAAAGAGTTAGCCTAAATATAGATGTTACCATCGACTGCTTAGTGTTGTTTGACAGTGGCAAATTGTTTCCTTTAGGGATCTTTCTAAATGATGTGATGAGCAAGCATTCAATCTTCACTTGGTAGCTTTAGCTGCTTCTTGTAAAGTACTTGCGTTTGGTTTTGTTCTAAAAGCACTTCTTTTTCTTTCCTCCCATGGTTTCTGTCATGCTTGTTTTGTCTATTTTTAACTGCTGCACTGCAAAACCAGTGATAAACAGTTGATAAGGCTAATGATGAGCACCCATATTATTTTGGAAGCTTTAAAATTGTTAAAGGATTATCAGCAAATAATATTACGAGAAACCTGTGACTACAGTGGGATCTCATGCGTGTTAATTTTTCCCTATGAGAACAACCTGTGTACTCGCCTGAGTCGTCTCTGGCTTCATAGATCACCTTGAAGGATTGGGGCTTGCTTTTTCTAAGGAACGTGGTTTGCAACAATACATCACCTTCCTTGCTTTGCTCCTAGAGAGAATCTGCTGACAGCAGGGCTATGATAGAACAGGCCACATCCACATTGACTTTTACTTTCAGGGTCACCTTGGGGCATCATGTCTGGTTTCCAAGTAATGGTAATTTTGTAATGGTGTTTTAGTTCTTAGCTTTTTTATTTGTTGCCTAATGGCTCTTAAGGGGCTGAGTTCACATGTTGCACAAAGTGGGTGCAAAAATGCTGTAGAAGAGGAAAATCCCAGTAATTTTCAGGCTGCTTTTTTTTTTTTTTTTTTTTTTTTTTTTGGTGTGTGTGTGTGTGTGAGGCTTGTGAACACTTAAAAATCGTGCAAATTTTTATTAGATTATAATCTGGTTTTTTGAACATCTGGATTTCTTGGCAAGGAAGATGAAGCAGAAAAGATGGAGAAAAGACCGACTTCAAGGATAAAAGGAACCTTAACTGAAGGTAGCAGGTTAGCAATTATGTGTGTGCAGTGCCAGTGTTCAAGATAGAATACTGCTCACACACAGAGCTCAGTTATCTGCAGAACAAAGGAGCAGCTTACGTAACTCTCAGTACAGAGAGATCCAGTAGTAATTTTTATGATCCCTTGTAATCTCTCGTAAAAGATGAGGTATTCACAAATTCAATGCTTGGTTCTGCTTATTGAAAATCTTTGGAGTTAAATTAATAAAACAAACTTGTGTAGCTATCAGTGAGTGTCTTTGTGAACTAAATGTTCCTTTTCAGGTCACTAGAATCGCCTGTTAAACTATCAAAAGCAGTGTGCTTTAATTAAAATAATTCTTTTTTGTGCAAATCTACTTGAAGAAATAATTCATGGTAAAAGATATGAAAATTGGAATCTGACAAATGTGTATTTGTACATAACCTTCTTATGAGTACTGAACTCTGTCTTTAATGTGTATTAGTTGCTAAATCAAGTCAGATGTCTGAGGCGAGAAGTGGAGAGCTGATAGCAAATATTCATAGTGGAAGCTGATAACAGCCTTAATTAAGCTGCTGCTATCTTTCCATGATAAATTTAGAACTTCTCCATAAGTCATCTGACTTAATGCTCCATTTACATCCAGGAGTGTTTGATTTAGATCAGTGTCTCTGTTAAGAAATCTGCAGATGTCTCTTTGATAGCCCTAGCTGTCTCTCACAGAGGAGCCTGTGAGCTTTGTTTTCCTGTGTTGCAAACGTAGAGAATGAGGTGTACATTGACCTAAAGCTGGCCTTCCAGCATTTTGCTTTTTCAAGGTTGACATAACCTGAGAAATACTTATTTCTTTAATGCTTTCTCATGCCAATTCTTGAACCCAGAATTTCTTAATCTTTTTGTTACTGTACTTGCTTAATTTGAAGATGCCTTACCTTGAAAACTATGGCTAAAAGGATAATTTTAGAATAATTCTGGAAGCTTGGGTAGGCACAGTTCAAGACAGCTCTATTTATGTAGTGTTCATTGCAATTAAACCGAAAGGTTCTAATATAACAAATCATGTGGTGAACTTTTTAAGTAGCAATTTAGTAGTATATCACCAGATTTTTTGGATGGATTTGTTGTGTCTGCCTATTTTGCTTTCAGCAGTTGTACACATTGTAAATGCCTTGATCATCAATGACTGAACTGTCTGAGACACTTCTTTTTATTTTAATTCTTTTCAGGGCAGGGAAGAATAACTTGATTTGAAAGCTAATACTTGTATTAGAACTTTTTCATCAAAAAATATAATGTGACATTTTTTTTTCCTGTCTAGAAATTCTGTCATTATTTCTGAACCAGACATGTTAACAAGATTCTTCTTATAGTTAGAAAAAATCATGGGAGAGTCCAGTGCTACTCCCTCACAGACTGAATATGCACTATTCAGAAATGGTAATTCTTACAGTTCTCTAAAATTGAGATAAAGTAGATCATTTACTTGATGTAAATTATAAAAGTCATCCGTATATTTGTCTAGAAGTCCAGTGAAGTTTTCATGTATTTTCTTTGAAAGCAAACACAAAGCAGGAGAGCTGTTTCACCAGAACCTGAGAAGTGGTGTGGGGAAAAAGGAGCTCTGCATGAGAGATGTAGAGGCTCAGATGCATAGGAGCACTTAGAAGAGGCAAAAGGAATCAAGTGTATTCTGCTGTATTCCTGCTACCTGTACTTGTATGTTGGATGTGCTAGCATTTTTTCCTAGCTCTTTTCTGGTTTGTTTTTCTTTTATTTATTTTTTACACATTGTATACTTCTGGATTAATTTTTAGGATTTCTTTTTAAGAGGACCTTGAAATTTAATTTAAATTTAGTTGTTTTCATGCATGTGTGCACTTATGCATCTCTGTTGCTCTGTGATGACACTACTTCAGCAGTGTTTGGTAACTTCTGAGGTGTTAGGATTTCTTGGTGTCATACCTTGGGTGCAGGAAGCAGAAACTGACAAGAAATACGAGCCAACATGCACAATGTGCATAGCTGTGAAATTCTTGAAGTTACAAAAATTGCTCCTTGGGCAATTGCCACTTGTGAGAAACTGATTGGTGAATATAATACCAGTAGTTTTCTTATCTATCAGTCATTAAGACAGTGGCCAGCTGAGTGGAATTTTTACATGAGTGGTAAATTTTTGCAATGACGTCTCTGGAAGGATAGTATAGTTAGTTAGAAATTTTTACTTTACTTATAGTTTTATATATGCATATAGCTATATTGATAGACAGCAAATGTAGTAAATTAACTAGTAGTCTGTCTAGTCACAAAAGTAGCTGAAAAATACTTTTCAAAAAAACTAAGAAACTAGTGTTTACACTTCTCTAGTCTATAGTTATTCTGTTGTGTTTGTCTGCTTATAATCAGATTAGTTGTACTTTAAGGAAATTGAAACCAAAATAGTAGATGATTCTCTGTGCAGGCATATATTACTCTACTGATGTACTGGACAAAATAGATGTTCTGTGTATCAGCAGGTGCAGGGGCATCAAACAGGAGGGTGCATATCCAGAACACACGTGGAGCTTACATTATCTGAAGAGATTCTCTGCTTTGTGATTAGAAAGGTGACATATGTAAGAAACTCCTACAGATGAGTGGACATCAGTTGCCTCACTCCCCTCAGTTTATATACTGCCCTCTTTGCTGCAGTATTTGCAGAACACTTCACTGTAGTAGCTGTGTTTCCAAAGTGCTGCTGAGTACAGAAGCAGATGGCAGCTCAGTCATTTATCCATCTTGCACTATTTATTTCTTTTATTTCTCTGGAAAAAAAATTATTTGATGTTAAGCTGTTGCTTCCTATCTCCTGCTTCTGCTGCTTGCTCACTTTTTTTCTTTTTTTAAGAGGAGAAGATAAAAATCATGTCTGGTTTCTCTTGGTGTTCTTTTGTCCTTCTAGTCAAGAATATTTCAGTGCCGTAATGAAAGGTCTGAAAAGTTGTGAAAGGTGATGTACCAAAAGACAAAAAATTTACTAAGACAAATTAGTTTCCTCTGTTTCTGGAAGCACATATGCCAAGATGATGATAAGAGAATGTCTAAAATACAAATTAGGGTTGAAGGTTTGTGGGGGTTTTCTGGGGGCGTAGGGAGACACCACCAGTCTAACTTCCTTCCATTTTGTGTCCTTTTGAACAATGCGGGTTTTTAAAGACTTCTGATGTCTCCTCATTTGAAATAAACAGCTACTTTCCTCTCCAGCAGAAACTGTGCCAGGTGGATTTGGCACTGCTTGGAGAACCATGCTTACAAAGGTAACTATCAGCAATTCATTGCATACACAGAAGGTTGTATCAAGTTAAGTCTTGTACGGTTTCAAAGTCCACTGAATCTTTTTCTATTTGTTTGTCTTTATGATGTAATGGAAAAGACTGTAAGGTATTTTTGTACTTAGTTGCCAATCCTTTAGGATATGGTCAGAATGAAGTAATTTTAACAAAATCAACTGACAGTCTGCTAAAAGAGAAGACTCTGCTCTACAGAAAACTCTTACTTATTTGAAGTACTAGACCATCATTCTGTTTGAATGCATTTAATTGGATGTATTTAAATTACTGCTGATGGGCTGGAGGAATAAACTAAATAAATCCAGGGTGGTGAACATGCACTGACCACAGCTGTCATTTCACTAAAGAAAAGGTAATGTAAAGGTTATGTAAAGGTTAGGGTAGATCCCATTGCCTTAGAGTTAAGGGAGAGGGGTTAAAAAAATGTAAGCAACCCAAAGGCTGAGCTGAAGTTTGTGTTGCAAGATCTATAAGCTCAGCAGTAATGCAAACACTTGAGCTAGAGTTGTGTGTCCTCTGTTGGAGAACTCTGCTTTCTTTAAGGAATAATATAATCACACAAGAGCTATGTGGATGGACTTAATTTATATGGATTGTTAACTGTGGAGAAGATGGTGGGGAAGAGAGGCCATTAAAATGGGTTCCTGCCCTCATCTCTCAGTTTGCATGGCATTCATACATTCCCCTCAGACGAGTTTGTGGAACAGGTAGAGTGAGTGGGAGAGCCAGGACACAGTGTCGACCCATCGGCTTAAATAGTCTCTAAAATCTTCTGGGTATCTCTGATTGCAGCTAGCACACTGCCTTATATTTTTGCTTCCTGCTGATTGGAATGCTTAACTGGTGGTGTTACAGAGGAAGGGAAAGCTGACAATTAGCTGAGCTGTTACTCAGAAGTCTGCATGGTGCTCTGGTTCCCAGACAGGCACAGTAACGTGGGGTAAGGAAAACACATTTTTGTGAAAGGTGGCTGCATATTTTGTTTGGATATTGCAAACAGTGTGAATTTCACCATGGGTTTATATGAATGAGACTCCATTTTATTACTTTTTTCACTGTCTTTGTTCAAACCTAAATCCTGGTCTGGAAAAAGAAAGGGCACAATCCTGGACTGGTTGCCCCATAGCACAGTAAATGGTGAGGAAGAGGGTGGTACTGTGCGACTTGTGTGTGCCTCTGGGAAATTAAGATTCTTTCTCGGATCTGATACGGAAAGAATTGTGAATCCCAGAATAATATTACTCATAAATTGCCCTACATTAATTTGTATTCCAGTTCTGTGTAGCACATGTAAGTGAAAATCTTAGAAATACATTTGCTAAATCATGTGGTAAATGGTCTTGTTGATGACTGCAGAGTTGCTCTGGGGCTGGAGCTATTAAGCACTTATTATGGGAATCCAACAGGGCAAATTAAGAGAAACCTGTGTGTGTACTTGTTATTTTAGGACTTTTATGCTTTCTTCTGAGAGACCTCATGTAGCAACCCATGACCTAAAAAGACTTGATACTTTTAGTCAGAGGTTAAATTTTGAAATCTCAGTTACTGACCTATCAACAATGGAAACAATCCCCTTCAAGGGAGGGTTTAGTGTTGTTATTCTTTAATGCTGAAAAAGCTGAATATAGCTGTTAATAATACCTATAAAGTAGCTTTTTAGCATTCTGCCTTGTTGTATGTGGTATTTTCACTTATAATGGCGTCTTTTTGTAAATTGGGGGAATAATTTATGTTTCCTTGTAAGTAACTGCCCAGTGGGTTTCTTATTTGTTTGTAACACCATTGTAAGCATTTCTTTAATTTGGGAATCCGATGCAGTGGTTCTAACTTATACATGAGTGTTCCTTGGAAATACTACTCCAAGTACACAAAGCCATTGTGCATGGTAGAAATTGCCATTATAATAAATTCTATCATAAAAGAACTGACGTGTGGTAGTTTTTTGCAGGTTACATTTCAAGGCTTAAATGTGTGATCCATTTAAAACAAGTATTGGTCCAGTTTATAATGCTTGCTGGATACCTCCCCAGATGCAGGATTTTAGAGATTTAACAATTTTTAATGACATTATACGAATGTACCCTTTTACATAAATTTCTAATTTCACTTTGGATCAGGTGAATCATCTCTCTCACTATTTCTTTTTCCAACTTCACCCAGTTTTCTCTGGAATATTGCCAATCTGAAAAACTGTCATTGTCTTCTAACACCATTTTTGCCAGGATCAGAAGCATTTTTCAGTAATGTTCGTGAGCAGCATTACTGACAGATCTTGAGTTCCAGCTGAATCAGTTAAGTCTCTTGATGGCATAATTATTTTGCCAGCCATCGCTCTTGTATCAGTGGAACTCCCCTTTCAGGAAAAATGAGATCATTCATCTTTTGTAAGATTCATACATGAGCTTTATCACTATAGTAATAAAATTCATTGCTTGGTCGGTAACCAGAAAGGACGCATACCATTGGAAATTGTAACCACACTTACATAAATTGCCATGTACACAGTTAGGTTTCTATTAGAACAAGCACATCATAATGCATCTGTAAATAAAGAGGGAAAGTGTGTTTTGGATTAATTTATGGAATGTTGGACAGTTTGAACAAAATCGTAAAAATGCCTGAAACAATATTCTGTCCTTCCTGGTTTATCCTTTATCTCAGATTCCTTTGGTAAGGTTGATAATTTTTTTTTTTTTTTAACTTGTTATATGCATTTATGGATAATATTCTAGGACCCTGTGTTGTCTTTAAATAGCATTTTCCCACTATCCCTGCCAGTTTGTTTATAAGGCTCTTCAATTTGTATAGGCAGTGCTTAGATGGCTTCTCTCTAAACTGTATTTTAACCATGTATATTCACCAGTATTCACTTTTTTTTTCCTTTTCATCTCTGTGCTTTGCTTGAAAAGTACTATTATTAAAAGTACCCAAAATTATTCTTATCTATGGTTACAGAATGATTTAGTAATCACAGCATGTAGTATAGGGTCTGACTGACTGCATTGCCATTAAGGAATGGTTTTCATTCAGTGATATTTTGGGAAGATTCTAACACTGTGAATGAATGAGTTGGGCTGGGAACTGTGGTAGCTTTGCTTTGGTGCGTCTGCTTGCGTTGCTACTGTGAATAATTGTCATCAAGCACGGGGGAGAGGTGTAGAGGTCAGGCAGTGGTACTGCTTTACCTACAGCTGCCAACCTGCCCAGAACTGTCTGCTACACAAACCACAACATCCTCATGGCTTGCAAATTACACTGCCTGTAAAGCCTGACAGTGCAGACAGATGAAAAGAATAACTGAAATCTGAAAAATGTGTGTTCAGGCTCTTTTTTCAGGCTTTTTTTTTCCATGGTGCCAAGCGCTTTCAGTTTGTATGTAAGGAAGAAGGTGCATAGCATTTTGGAGGTGGCATGCAGCAGCATGTGGGGATGCCTGGTAACAGCAGCGTAGAACTTTCCACTCCAGAGGACTCCTGAAAGAAATTTCAGACTTCTGATTGCAAAGGCAGCAATAGAAAGGATGAGTGAATGGGCTGGAGCAGAAACGATTCCCTTTGTCGTGTGAGTACATAGAAAGTACTTTTTAAATGAAGATTGTTAATGAATCCATTGCTGTTGATGCATCGCACTGAGCTTCTGCTGGGCTCATCTTTTTTAAAAAAATCAAGGCAGTTGAACACCTGCATCCAATGTGCATTGAATGCTAAAGCAAATTCAAGTCATTGACTGCTCTTCTTAATGAAGAAAGTGGTGGTGGTGGTAAGCATAACAGACAGTGCTTTTAATGAAATTAAGTTTGCACATAGTTGCAAGCATGCTAATATCTCTAGGTGATACCTGTCTCCTTAATTCCAAGATTTCTATTATTTTAAGAGCTATAGGTATCTAAAGAGAAGCAGTAAAATTAATTTTGTACACCTTCATTTTTAACTGTTTGTTTTCCATCTGTTTCTCTCTTGGATAGAAGATGATTTGTCAGAAGCCTGTTATCTTTATAAATGGATCTTCTTCCAAGGTTTTTAAAGCATCCCTGAGATCCTAATAAGTAATGGAAAAAGGAGAAAGCTTCTACTCCTGCAGACTACAGCTGCAGAGTATTTCAGAATATAGTGTAACAAATCACTGCAAGCTATTCTGTACAAATGATGAAACTGGATAAAATACCACATCGTGCTGCACGGTACTTCAAAGAATTATTTCAATATTATGAATGGGCTAAAATATCACATGCAGACTTATTCAGTCTAATTGGGACTTCGCAGTTGTACTGTGGTAAAGGAGAATATCTGTGCAAGCTAAGTTCTGGCCAGGGAAGGTGGAAACAGACTATAGTACAATAGAAACTAGATGAGAATTAACTTTTCCTAAAATGCATGACAAACATGATCATCTAACATGATTAGGAGCAGCATAGTAGGTTTTATGGTGCTTTTGTAATTTGGATACTCTGTTTTGGAGTCTAATTGGATTCCTGGGCAACACTGAATGGCAATATTCTTAAGTTGTGTAAAGACTATTTGAAATAACGGGATTGACATTAACCTTCTAAAGTTTCCTTTTTAAAAATCCGTTTGAAAAGGTTAAAAAAAAAAGCTGCAGTAGAATTGGAGATTTTAGGAAAAACTTCTCTTGTGTCATACATAGACTATAGGGATTCATTCTGATTCGCTCTGTAATGGATGAAATTTTTTTTTTCCTGACTTCCAATTACAAGTGTAAACCAAGGGGTTAAAAAACTTCCATTTCAACTTGAAAGTATATTCAATGATTTTCTGTTTCAGGGAGGAGATGCTGATATAGAAGCGCCGAGTGCTTCTACTTTTGAAAAAAGAAAAGGGTATTTGCCCTTTTTTTTAACTATAACTCACATTTGTGAGGTTGGTGTTCTGTTGTTGTTTAAGCAAAAGTAAAGCAGGGGGTGCACTGATTTCTTGTGTCGTTGCCCATGCTTACATAGAACAAGAAGCTTTCTGGTTCAGAAAGCTGTGCAGAGCAAATATTAACCTTAAGCGGCTCTTATTTCCTTCAGTATTGTTCCTTCTTTCTGAAACTGTGTACCTTGCAATCATTAAAATGTCAGTGCAAAGGGGGAATTCTGTGGGCATGGCAAAGGGGATGGACAGAAGTAGTAGTGACCTCGATTTAAATTGTTAGAAAATGTCATTAACTTCATTAGACTCTGTGATACTTGTAAGTCTCATCAGTGTGGCTGAAAAGATGCTGTGATGTGTCAGGTAATCTCATGTCTTCTGCATATTGATTCTGCTTGATGTCAGAAAATGTACGAATGTTGGGCTGAAAACATGACAGGAAATAAAACCAACAAGTGACGGGGTGCAAAACTTTAACCTGGCATAGGCCTAATAATAATGTTAATGTTTGCCTTTTTAAAAAATTTTATTAAAAGGAGGATCTTTTACAAAAGAATAGCTAGTGGCTAGACTGATTTTTCACATTTGAACTCAGAAGCAGTTAATCATCTTTTAAGAGTTTAGAACACATTTGTGAGTCTGATCTACAGGTCATCATACAAAGTGAACTAAGAATTCTAATGGGAGCAGTATTTCCCAAAGCACTGGGAAGTACCTGGAGAAAGGAGAAATACATTCAACGTGGTCTCAAGGGAGCTGAGAAATTCCCTCAGGACAAGAAAAGGCTGTGTTAAGAGGAGTTTGCATATGCAAAATAGCTTTGGCTTGAGCAGTTTGGTTTTGCTATTGAGGAAACTGAAGCAGGGAAATAAGTGTGCCTTTACAGATTTGTTTGCATGTGCATATGTTTGTTTTAACATTATCTGAACTTAAACCCCAAATCTGGAATTACTGTGTTTTGGTGCTGTCCTTTTCACTCATTTTCCTCATGATATGAGTGATTAATCTAGAATGCCTTCATGTTTTGGAGCCCTGTGAAACACTGCGCACACAGTGAATAGGATTTCATGAGGTCAGACTCTTACCAGGAGGCTTAATCATCTCTACTGCAATGCCTAATTTAAGGGAAGAATGGGGATGTTTGCCAGTGCAGACAAGGAGAGGGACTGTGCCAAAGTCTCTTCAGAGCCTTAAGCTCATGGGACCTGCAGTCCTTTCTTGTTAACACTGTCAAATAGTGCATCTCTGTTAGTTCACTGAAAGATATTCCATCTGACTTTTGACCAGTAATCACCGTTTTAGGGTAGTATATAATTTTTTTCTTTTTTTTTGTTTTTCTCTTTGTTTGGGAAAATCATAATTCAGGTCGTGAATGTAATATTTTGTAGTTTTATCAGCTCTTGTTAGTGTCTCATTAAAGGGCTCTCTTGTGTGTGGTACGGTAAATTTGGGAATAATTACAGTTGTAAGGGTATTCTTCAGGTCATCTAGTTCAGCCCCTTGCTCAAAGCAGGGCTTCCTTCAAAGAGGAGTCAGGTGGTTGAGGGTATTGTTAAGTCAAACTCAGAAAATCCCCAAGGATTGAGATTTCACAGCTTCTCTTGGCAGGCAGTTCCAGCCCTTAACTGTTCTCATTATGAAGCTGCAGGGATGCTGACTTGGGTGTCTCATTTTTTACTTCTGGGTAAGATGCAGATTAATTGAACATACCAAGCCTGTTTGTTTTTGATTAGAGCTTTTAACTGATGCCCTCTAAGAATACTGAATTGCTTTTAAATCAGCGTTAGGATTTTACTTGTTGGCGTCTGTTTTGATATATTGGAGCTGTGAGGGAGTGTTTTGTAACTCTTGAGATGTTTAGTTCTGTTGCCTTGTTACACAGTTTACGTACAGTTACATTTTGTTTCTCCAGTGTGAAATGGGAGTCTGCATCCTCAGCTAATGTTGAGATGAGGAGCTTGCATCTATCTGGATTTTGTAGCTATCTCTATAAATGGTTATTATTTTCAGATGTCTTCAAAGAAAACCAAACCTGTTGTAATGTGTGCATCAAGCTGCATAGCTTGAGAATTGTATTATTTTTCCAAGAGAATATATATTCTATAGAATATAGTGTCTGAAAGTAGTCGATAATCTAGTTAAAACATGTAATTTCTGTTATGTGTGTACTTGACAGAAAAATAAAAATGGGAAGGTGTAGGGTTTTTCTCATGTAACCCTCTAGCTAATCAGGAGCTTCTAAAATTACACAGGTCATTGAAGATAAAGTTATCCAAAAGGTTTTATCACTTTCCATGTCTCTAAAAATTATTTTTCTTTCTGTATGAACACTGCTATCTTTTGAAGAAAGGGACTTGACTGCAGTGCTAATGAAGTGTAAAGAACTAAAGCTGTCACTGCTGCAAATGGTATTTTCAGGAACAAGAAGTTAGTTTACTTGATACCTCATAGCAAATGTCTTCGAAAGTCTAAGGTGCTGTCTGTGTGAATTACGATGAAAGCATTGAGAGAGGAGGTGTTTATGTAGTCTGTCTAGTATGTCTTTTCCAAAATATATCTTTGGGAATGTACTTTGGGAACATACTTTTAAAGCAAAACCTGTGTGATTAGTATACTTCCCTGACTTAGGGGGAACTTGCAACTGGTGAATCATTCCAAACGTGTCAGAAAACCCATCCATGTGCTGTGCTCTGCAAGTTTTGACCACTTGATTGAGAAACTGTTTTAAAAATATTTTAAGAAATATTCTAACATAACTGTTACTAATTTTATATCATTTTAGAGAAAATTTTGTGGTATTTGTATTTTTCTAAGACTTCTTTTTTTTAAGATCCCTTAATACCTGTTCATACTAGAAGTAGAAATGAAGTCTTTGTAATATAAACCTAGAAGTTGGAATGGATTGTGATGTAGTGAAATATTACAGCACTTCTGTTCACCTAAGGTTAACTTGGTAGGTCACTGGATCACCATTGCAAGGGACAAAGAAAACAACAGCTATGAACCTGGTACACTAACATTTTTATGTTGGTCTCTGATCCTGTTAAGAGCCACTTGAACTCAAAGTGCTTGAACTGAATTGCTGAGCATGGACCTTGCCTTAGAAAATGGGAGCACAGCCCCTATTCTGAGTTTCAGTAATAATCTCTTGCCAAGAGACAAGGGTTAAGACCCTATTTCTATTAGGTTGGAATCAGGCATTTGGACTTTTGAGAATCCCCAGATACTCCTCTGATATCTGCAGGACCCTGTGCATTTGTAACAATCCTGCTGCTAATCTTCTATTGATTCTTTTTTTTTTTTTTGTCAAGTATGTATCTGTCTGTTCATATGTAGTGTTAAAGGGAAATCTAGTATATGAAGGACTCCAACCAGCTATGTGAGTCCAGGCTGAGAAAAGTGGAGTATGGGTTGTTAACAAATCCAGTTGATGATTTAAGATTTAGCTGTATGAAAAAAATTTTGTTTAGATAGTCATAGTAAGTATACTATTACCTAACCTAAATACTTAATTGAATCTAAAATGCTGAATAGAAATACTTTTTTCCTGCTAATATAGTATTATTTGAATCTTAAAGGGTAAGTAAGTAAATCCTAAATTTATGAATAATTTTGGTTTTGATAATGCTGTTTCCTAAAAATATGAGTAGGTGTGCTGATCTTGCATCCAAGGCTCTTCAATATTTGTCTTCCTTACTTAGTCATGTAACGATAGGAAAGATAGTTTACTGTTGTGTTCACAGTCATTTGTTATCAGTTGTTAAAATGCTGCATAGTCATTTGTTTTAGGGTTAAAATCTTGTTTGGCCATTTGTTATGGAGAGCTAAAATATTGACTGCAATGTAAGAAATTGAACTGCTTGAATTATTAATATCCCCCCCCCAACTGATGTCTCAAGTGAGAGCATTGTCACTTAAAAGTAGTAGACTGCTTTAGCAGTATCTGCTTGTCATGAACTAATAGCCATAATAGAATTGTATATAATGGCTAACATCAGAAATTTGGGTAGGGAATTAATAGCTATAATTTACATTTCTGATTATGTTGCCTTTTCATTCTTAGAAAATACATGTGCTTTGATATTCATTGCAGATACACATTCTCGAGTGGCAGTTATGTTTTCTTTTTGTGTATAAAAAGTAATAAATTTAGTGGAGATTCACTTGGTGGTGTGGGAGGGAGAAAGCAGAGTTCTAGTTCTACATTTATTTCACCTTACCCCATCTCCTTGCCACCTGCTCTTCAGCCATGACTTTGACAACTTGCCCTCCAGTTTGCTGCTGGGACTTCACTGCAGCTCCAGCCCTGCATGGTGGCTGAGCTCTGCACGTCACATCCCACTTTCCATCTCTTCAGTCAAGTACCTCTGTTTCCTTGTCTTCAAAGTACGTTATGGCTTAACAGTACAATAAATCAATCACTGAAGTATCCAGTATCCCAGTACAAGATCAAAATACAATTCTGAGTCGATTGCAATTCACTCCACTGGGTTTGTTTTTTGTACTTCCCAGAAGCAGTTTTATGCTGACTTGCATGTCTCTGATCCATACCATTCTGTCCATACCACTGTGACTTGGTGCAGGGCGGAGTTGTCTTGCTTGCACTTGCCTAAGCTCTCTCTGGTTTGTTTGGCAGATGTAGCAGTCGTTTTTGTTGAGGTCAAATTTGTACCATTAGACAATAGAGCAATGCTCCTCTCTGCTGCCACAGTTCAGAGAATCACTGCCTTGTTTGCCTGGTAAACATTTTTAGTTTGAGTGCTGGCAGATTATCGTGCCAACCATTGACAGAGGTAAATTTCCCTCTGTATTAATGCAGCAGGAAAATGGCCAAGCAGGCGTTTTTCCTGTATTCTTTTTACAGCCAACAGCAAAGGCTACAAACTGAGGCTTTTGGGTGTGATTCTGTGGAGTTGATCTTAGAATTTCTGAAGTGATCAGAGGTTATGAGTTCTAAAAACAAATACTTAGACTAAATAAGAGTTATTGTAAAGGATTAGAAAATACCTTTTTTTAAAAAAAGTATAGAATTGATGAGAACAGACTGTTTCATGGCTTTCCTGTACATTGCGTGGTTATCGTAAGTCAGCTTCTCTGGTTGAATGTATCCATTCTTCTCTTGGGACATACTTTTTTTCTTATGTATTTTAAGGGTGACAGAGGCATATGGCTTTAGTATTTAGAGAAAGAGCCTCTTTTAAAATTTTGCAGAGGGAATTTGAATTGGTGTAGTCCAGATGTTTTGGTTTTTCATTGGGGTGTTGGGTTTTTTGGTTTGTTTGTGGGTTTTGGTTTCATTTTTGTTGTTTCATTTCCCCCCTCTTGCTATTCCCCCCACCCCACTTACTTATCTCTTTATGCCTGTGTCTAAGTGAAAAATATTGTGCAATCGTTTACTGAAGTCTTCCAATTCAATGAATCACTAAATTCCCTTATTTATGTCATAGACTATATGGCATAATTACAGAATTGATCCAGAAAAAAAATGAAATGCCTTTGCTTTCAGAGATTCTTTTAAATTTTCAGTCACAGATGTAAAGGTTGTCATTAATGGTCAAGTTGTATTCACTTGGAGGATACATCCTAAAAAATGAATCCTCACCTAGACTGAAAACCGCCTTAAAATCACCCTCATTTCTGTTATTTATGTATACTTTTTTATGAGAGGATTAATTTTTAAATTTCATAATGAATATATTAAATTTATGTAATAAATTTTGATAAAAAATCAAATACAGTAGACACACAAAGTTTAGGAAGTGAGAAATAAGAGAGTGATGCTGGCAGAGATACAATCTTGCTACTGTTTTCCTGTGGTATCAGTCATAGACTGTAGCAAATATATAATTAAAGATTACATCAAATGCATGAAACTAAAATAACATTTCTCAGTTTATGTATTAATATTTAGCTTTAAATGTGAAATCTCACTTGCCATCATACACGTTTCATTCTATAATTTTTTTTAGTGGTCACCTTCCAGCATGGATAAGGTAGCTTTTAAATGTGGGTTTTTGGACTCTTGCTGCCATACAAACTGCAGAAATATTTAACAGACACCTGGAAAAGGTTGACAAGTTTAGATTCAGGAGACAGATGTGTTTGAGAGATCTGGTTGTCTGCTCCTTATTTGATTAGTTTGGATGACCTCTGTTACTTACAGGGATCCAAAACTGGATTGGCAGCACCATATGCCAGACTGAGTGGCTATTGCCTCAAAGACAATCCTGATTGCTGCAGGTGTTTACCCCAAGATGCAAAGAAGGTCACTCTTTCCAGTAGTGCAAACTTCATTCTTGTGTTTTAGAAAGCAGGATCTCTCTCCTGTCCCTGTGGCTATGTTATTACACTGTTAATTGATTTGGGATCCTGGACCTAATCTTTAAGGAGTACTGATAGTGTTTGTGGAATATGACAGAGTTTTACTGACCAAAGCATGAAAGTAAGTCATGGTTTCTGACAGGTTATATGGAAATTAGCCCTGAAACAGCTGATCTGAAGAAAGAAAAGGTGTTTCTGTATCTTGAAAGACATATCCATTCAGAGTTTCAAAGTCAGTCTTAGCCCAGTGTCTCTATCTTTAAAAAGTTGCCATTTTAATTTACTGTGACACCTGGTAGGCCACCAATACCCCAGGTATTCCCCTTGTATGCTGTTCCTCTTTGGTCTGTCACTGCAGGAGCAGATTCTAGACCTCAAGTTGGCAGAGAATCCCCTTCAGGAACAAGTGGGAGTCATGTACCGCTGAAATAATGGCTTCTGTGTCACTTACACTGTTACCTTTGGTTTTGACATTTAGCTGGTGGGAAAAAGAATATGCTTAAGTAAAGTCTTCCCTGCCATAAAATATTTGGTTTTCTGCCATAAATTAAAAGTAGCTAATAAGGAGTAAGTGTCTTAGCTCTAGCCAACTGGACCGCTTGTTGCTACTGGTCTGATGGTGTAATGACTCTGGCAAGTTCTGTTCTAGTAAAAATAGTGAATGTCCCTTTATGTGAAGACTTTTCTGTTTATTGATAAATTTCTAGGAACAAGATCAAGTTCCATTGTTTAAACATATTTTAGTAGTATGTATCACTGAAAAATTTTTCAGTATGATTTTTTTAGTTTTGCTGCACAGTTTCTTACTAATGTGTTTGCTTTCTAATGTTTGGTTGGAAATCTGTGGAAAAAACCCCCCCACTATTCCTCTGACTTAAGCATTTTAGAACAGCTATTTCTTCTATATTTTTAAAGAGGCAGTTTGAGAAAACTAACTTTTCTTGTGCGCTTTCTCATGGAAGTATGTTTAAAGATAAGTATCAAGGGTAAATAGAGCATGGTGCAGAAAAAAATAATCTGAGTACTGAGAATTCTGTTCTTTTTTGGCAGCATTTAAGCCAGTCTGACCAAGAGCAAGACTACTCTGACCATCTAAGCCAGTCTCACCAAGAGCAAGACTACTTCCATAGCCATTGCTGTTAAACTGCTCAGGTCCTTGACAGCTGGATCATTTACTGACCCTTCTCTTCATGTGATTTCTTCTGGGATCAAATACAGCACTGCCATGCTGAGCATTTCCCAAATGCAGGAGGACTGAACACGAGACAGACTTATCTTAGATTGACGACTAGATTGATGGTAAGCAGCACAGAAGGTTCAAGCCTCATGCTAGCATAAAATCATTTGACAGCTATAAATATTTGCTTATAAATTGAAAGAGTAGGTAATAATAGTGGTTTTTTATGATTACATTATATGATATTTTGTGATTACACAGACTAATAGCTAGCAGATGGCAGAGTATACATTTTACTTGTTTACCAAGTTGATGGATGGTTGTGATTGAAAAACATTTTTTTCCTTGTTGCATTACTCTAAAAGCTTGTAGTGGACAGGCAATTTACAGTATGACTCAACAATAATTTGTATCTGCTCTAGATTTTGGGGGGCATTGGTTATTCTCTTTATTTTATTTGACTTCTCTCAATGGTATTTTCTTCACAGAAGAACTGAGAAAAAATGAAATCTACATTAAAAATCAGGTCTTTAAAGGGATGCATGTGTGCTTACAGCCTACATATACAAATATCTATTTGTATGAAGAATAAATGTTGGGAGGTTTTCTCCACTGTTCTATTTCAATGTTTATCATATTACTTAGACATTTTGATGAGGAGGGATATGCTCTGTCTTTTGTTTAGGCACCTCAGCACAAATCTACATTGCTATATTGCATGCTACCAAGAGAGGTAAAACTATCCTGTCACAATAATAATTGCAGTGGTTTTCTTCCCTTCTTTTTAATTGGTATTGACTTACTCACATTATCTATGTGTATGTTTTAGATATATCTCCTCTTTGAGTGCTGTTTGTTTGGTTTTCTTTCTTAGGTGCAATGACTTGGGAATACTCTGTAACTGCAGAGTTGTTTCATGAGTAGTAGACCTAAAACCTGACTTTCTTTTTAGGTTCATTTCCTATGTATTTTAGTCCCCACTGTCAGGTGCTCCCTGCTATGTTCCTCAAGTGTGCAATTCATTTTAGTCTCTCTCAATGGTTTTGGGTATATTATGCATCATGCTTGTGGTTTCAACAAATAGAACATGAATTTTGATTAGTAGTAGATTGCCATTTCATCGAGGGAAAAGGGCCAAAGCTGTGGTTGCTCTTCCTTCAAGAGTCACTGTTAGGTCCTATTTTTTCTGTAAGGTTTCTAACTTTTGTAAAATTCATATCTGAGACATCTAGTATCTTGCAAAATCTGATAGGACTTGGGCAACATGGTTCAAATTTTATGATTTTGTGCTTAGTCATCTCATAATAACTTTTTTTTTCTGGAAAAATTGAGTTAACACACTCAGATGGAGCCAGAATGTCATTTCTGCATAAAGAATGCAATAAGACCATGGATTTTTTCCTCCCTGGTTAAAGAGGAAGGGAAATCATTGCAAGAATTATTGTGACTGGACTGGACAAAACATAACTTGAGATGCTATTTTCGAATAACAAAACTTTTGCCTTTCAGCCAGAGAATGCTTCATTATGTATATACCTATTTGTAACAGAAATATTGAGTCTGTTTAAAACTGTCCCCTGAATTCCCTTTATGAATTTACACACATGATAAAACCTGAAAATATATTATTAATATTATGTTCAGTTTTATATCAGTCATGGATAGATCCACTAAGTCTCTGTAATTCTGCCTTACAACTCCTGTCTCCCAAAGGGTTTTTATTACTCCAAACTTTCAGCAGGAGGAAGCCTACAATATTGGTTTATCTTGTTTAATGTGGGGAGAAACATATATTCAGATAGTTGCTTGTTAAGTGAGCTTGTTTGTCATAGGCCCTATTCCCAAGGTACACTTTTTTCCTGGGCAGTAATTGAGCCATTTATTTCCTTCATCTTCTGCTTTTCACCACTGCATTCAGACTTTTGTGGCAAATATGTATGTATATATGTGTCAACAATTACTGTCTTGTTAAGCTTCTCTACCGTTGAATGAATTTTTATTTTGCATTCTGCACAAAATCCAAGTTTCAGACCAGTATGATAATATGACATTTTCCAGCTTGTATCAGTAAAGATGAAATGCCTTTGGTAGTGATGCCTAACTCTGGTTGCAAAGAGGAGAATGAGAAAGAAACAGTAGAAATCTAGCTACCAAGGCTCCAAATTGATTTTTGTATGGACTTATATATTGAATGACACTGGCAAATGACTTGAGATCACCAATACAAGAGAAGAGCAGGAGTAGACAAAAAAGAGCAATATTTGTCTGTCCTCCATAAATTTTTGTGGTGCTCTTGCTGGGAGAAGATGAGTGCTTCAGCAAAAAGTGATTGTTGCATCAGAAACAGTTTCCAGGTCTGGATTCACTGTGTAATGCTTGCTGGCTTCAGATGATGAGGCCAGGTTATGGGATGAGGATCATGGTTTTGTGGATGCTGTTAAAGTCCCTGCCTGAGCCTACGCCTGAATGTTAGAGGGGATGAATGCAGATTCAGGCCAGGAGATGTACCCACCTTAAAACTGACTTTTTGAAAGTTAATGTTTAATTCAGGTGAGCCTTGGTAACAGGGATACTCCAAAGTTTGGGGCGGGACAAGGGGCTGGGCACTGACCTGGCTAGAATTAGCAGAACATAGGGTTGCTGCCTTTGTGTTAAGTTTAATAAAAATGAATCTTAATCCTATTGTGGAAATACATATGTGCCTTTCTGATTTAGAAGATGATGGGGATTGACATGCAACTCCTGTTAATGTGCAAATCCCAGAGTTTTTCCAGGATTATAGATGATAAAGTAAAGGATAGGTCCTAATTAAAGAATATATAAAATGTACAAGTTACTTCAGTTGTCTTTGCTCAGATTTTTGCTTGCAACACTGATTCTTATTTATACATGTAGTCTGCAGGCTCTTTTAACAATGCAATACTTCATTAATCATCATCAGTATTTGCAAACAGGAGATTCATTCACGTTGGGTAACAAATACTTAATTTGTTTCTCAGAACTGTCTCAAAAGAATATGTTGCAGCTTTTCTACCAGTTAATCTGATTTGTAAGATGGTGAAAGTATTGATCAAATTTCAAAATTGAACCTCTGTATTTGGGGAATGTAGTGAAAATTAACTGCAGACTGCCATAACTGATTTGCTACATATTTAGTTACTGAAGTGTGAAGGCTTCTAAGTCTATGAGTTTTTACCTGGTGTTTTTCCAGAACCATCAGGAGTTGGTTCCAGATACATCTTTCTTCAAAAAGCCTAAAGAGCCAAGCAAAGTTCTTAGAGAGGAGGGAAGTGCTGTTGTCTGGCCAAAGCATAAGCTACTGTGCATGCTTACTCCTAGATTTGCAAGCATTGGTTCAAGTACCTGTGTTGGAAAGGAAGAAGCAAGGAAGTGTTATAAATATGACTACTTAGCTAAAGATGCTAAGAATGCAGAAATTAGAAGAGACATTGAAATGAAAACAGTGTTTGTTTGAATGTTTAGGCTTTGGCAGACCAAAGGTCTTTCTCTCTTTGTTAGGAATGTAATTTACAAGCAGACATACCAAAACCAGAATAGACCCTTCTTCCCTGGCCTAACAGGAAAGGTCTCCTGATAAGATTTAGAGATTAGAAAGTAGTAAAACATGGTAATGTAGCGATACCTATAGGATGTATGTAAATGTAGAAAATTTGTATTTTATACTAGATTGGTTAATAAGAAAGTAGAATATTCAACATAGAAAGAGATATAAGTCATTGTAAAAGGAGAGCTCACTCTCTTGTGCTCTTGCTCTTCCTCTCTAACTCTTGCTTCTCTCCTGCTCTCTTACTTCTCTTCTCCTCTCTTCTCTCTCCCTTGTTCTCTTTGTTCTCTAGCATGCTCTGGGCTAACTCTGAGCTGGGCTCTTTCACCCACACCCTATATAATAAACTTCAGAACTTAACCTCAGAGATCTCGCCTGAGTACTGTCCTGACTGTTCTGGCACATAACTGCTCTCACATACCTGCATCTGCTGATTTGTGTGCTGCTACCTTGTGGGTCCAAGGGAGCTGGTTCAAGTGTATCTCAAAATTAGAACAAAAAGATTCAGGTTTTCTGACGAAACCTGTCTGCCATTCATGCAATAGATTTTTTTATGGGAAACAAAACAGGTTTCATAGTAGTGATTTTTACCTCTTAACTGCTTACAAAGTGATATAAGTAAAATCTGTTACTTTTTTAAAAAATATTTGGTTTTACTTTGGTTTTTTAGAGAAGACAACCTATTTTATTACTGCCTCAGTGCCAATGAGCATGTTTAGCCTCTAACCAAAACCTTTTGGGGAGGTCGTGGAATTTGTGGGGTTTATTTTGTTTTGGTTAAAAAAAAAAAAGCACAAACCTGTTGTATCTCTTCAACAGTTGAAAAAATTATTTACTGCCTGGCATATGACCTTGTTTAAGCACATGATTCATTTTTAAATAAATAATTTACTGAACGCTTAATGTTATGAAGTTTGGAATAGAAATTACTAATATTCTCTTTCTTAGTCAAAAAGCCCTAGATTCAATACCAATGCTAACACAAGGCTTTGAGATGGTATTTATGAAGGGTTGAGGGAAAACCTAAGAAAATATGAGAGGAAAAGTAGTTCGTATCTCCAGGAGATATTTTTAGTAACAAAAACTGTTCTTTTGAACATTGTGCTTTTTTAGTCACTTTTCCAAATTTCGCACTGCTATTTGCAGTAGATTTTAGTGGAATTGGCATATTGCATGCAGAAAACAGAGTATATATAAGCAGTGTAGATGTATTAATTTATTACAGCAAATCACTTTTAAAGTATGAATATTGTACAAATAACACTCAGCCCTGTACTTAAAAAAATAGTGATTAGAAGATTCTACTGCTGTAGATCCCCAGGAGTAACTAGAAAGAATGGAGGAAAGAATTACTTTTGTTTCCTCTCTGTTTGTGTCATCTGTGGTGTCCAGTTCCCTCTCCCCTTGCCAAATTACACTGATTTGTTTATATGTTTTGATTAGGAATCCAGGCTTAATATGGTTCATGTTCTAGATGCTCTTGCTTGTGAGATAGGAGCAGACATCTTGCTCAAGGTCACAAGAGGCAAATTCTGTTTCAGGATGCTGAATATAAATTTTTTTCCTCTCCACTTAGTTCCTTCTTTACTCTGTAAAATGCTTGTTTGGAAAATTGAGTAGTATCCATTTGTACTATCAGTTTTCTGTGAGAAAAAATTATTTTATTGAAAAGTAGGATATTGATCTGGATAACATCCCTATACATAAAACATTCGTTGACATATCTTCTGTATTTCCAGTCTATCCCTTACAGGCAAGATCACACTTCTTCCCTTTACTTAAGAGTAAATAATAATTTAGAAAAGCACTCTTTCCCAACATACACACTCTCACAAATGATTGACTGTATTTGTTTAGATCAGTTGCACTGTCTCGGGGAAGCTAGAGGGAAAATTGGAAATGCATCTACTGTATCTCTTGTGTAAATTAGTTTTTTGATCGTTTTGATAGAAGATAATTGCTTAAACATGACAGTTAATTTATGTTGTGTTCCAGTGTAGAAGCTTCAGAGAAAGTGTGTTACAGCATGTACAGCTGACTTTACTTTAAATTTTCTTGACTTTATACCAGAGGCATTTTTATCTTTGCTAGAAGTACAGTACATATTTTTTGCAGTATGCTAATACAGCAATCTGTGCAAGGAATGGAATCTTGGTTTTAATCATACTTTAGAAGTTACTGGCAATGACCATGTCTTTGCTATAAAATATTATAAAATTGGGAAAATGTAGTATTTAACACGTGACCCTCAGTATATAGGGTCTAGAAATCTGGCTGAAATCAGTTTTTCCAAGCAATAAAAAATACTCTTAAATCTATTTTTTATCAATAGTTATAGGAAGGCTTATTTAAACCTATTTAAAGGTTTATTTTAAAAGGCTTATTTTTAACACCTCTTTATTGAATATATTTATTTATTATAGTGCATGGATAATTAGAAAAAAATAAGGTTTTGCTTCATAATAAAGCTCCTAGTATTCTATCCTGGGATAATAAACAGTCATTGGCTTTTGATGAAATAGAGAGTGAGTGAATAATCATATTGACAGTTCTGGCTATAAAAGAAGAAATCCAGGTGTTCACTATTAGTCTTTCCAAATCAGTTCTCAAATTCTGGTGTCTGACGTAAATTGAAATAAAGCAATTGAATTGTAACATAATGCTGTGTCATTACACCTCAGTCTTAAGTTGTGCTTCTACTCAAAGTCATTTGAATAAACTTGGAAATCTCCATGGAATTGATGCTGTTATTAATGAGAAAATATCAAATCACTGTATGTTTGATCACACTGTGATGTTGCAGAAGAAATAGAACAGGAAAGTGTCTGAAGGAATCAAAACAAGAAAGGAACTTCTGTGGTAAAGGTTTGTTGTAGAGGCTCTGCGTTCCTGCCTTGGTGTATCTTTCTAGACAAGCAATGTTGCATTTCATAGCAGCAAAAATCTGAGAGGATTTCACAGAAATGCTGATGACCAGACACTGACTTACAAGGAACACTTTCATTGCTGCTTTGTTGTGAGAAACACAGCCAGCCTTAATGGTTCTTAAAGCCTGAAGCAATTTCATGAAGAACAAGTGTAAGGAGAAGTGTTAGGCTTGAGAAAGCACTGATAATTTATGCTCCATGTTCAATGTTTGTCATTTTGGATTTCTGATTTTTACCATTTTCCATAATCCAGCTAGTGACTGTGGTGGGGCAGGCTGTGCTGCTTAACCTGGCTTGGGTTCCTGGCAGTTCAGCTCATCCTGGGGTAAGCCTGGTGGCTCTTCCTTCTCTCCCCTGCCCACAGTGAGCATGCAGTCAGCTGGACACACTGAGAAAGAGCAGAGCACTTCAGCATTTGGAGAATAAGCATTACTTACCCTTGCTGTGCATATCTTCAAATTGCTGCACTTGTGAACAAAAGCCTCAGTACAGGATATAATGAATGGTATTTTATAATATCATAAAAAGTGAGTTTAATCTTGATTTTTATGCTGCTGCGGCAGAGTTACTGAAGCACCACCTCTGCTTCTTTTCCTGAAGAAATTTATTCTCTTGTAGGTTTTGGTTCCTGGCCTGAATACTCTGAGCAAATGTCAGAGTGGTGCTGTATATTAAAATACATCATTATTCCTCTTGGTACCATAGCATGATAAATATGAAGTAAAAGATTTTTAAAGGTACACATACATCTTCCCAAGAGACAGATTTTTGCAAATCTGTCTCCATTTACTCTCATTAGTATTAAATCAGTACAATTGATAACAAATGTCAGACTGTAATGTTTCTGGTGAAGCAGACCATCTGCCTGTTTCATAATATGAACATTTATGCTTACAATCAGTATACTTCAACAACTGGGCTGGAAATGCCAGGTAGTAATGTCTGTTACTTGAGGTCTCTGAATGCATTATGTATATTGGTACCATAATTAGTTCCATGCTTTCTGGCAAATGTAGTTATTAAAGCAATTTCTTTCTGTGGATTGTTTGCCTCCCTTGAAAGTACCATCCTCCTCTTAGCCTCTGTTTTATTTCTTTGTGATTGATTGTTTCTTACTAATGTATTTATTTCTCAAGCTAGTTTTCTCTCTTTGAATAACTGGAATTTTTGAAGGCTGACTACCAACTAAAGTCATGTTGTGATATTCTAACAGAATTATCTTGCCATCAACTTACCACTTTGTTTTGACAGAAAGTTTTTGATTAAAAACAAACAGTAAACAAACTAAAAATACAAATATCTGTGAAATTCCTCAATTAAATATTTCAGGACTGAAGAATAACTTGCTTTTATTCTGCAAGGAGCAATGGAAAATGAAAGATGACTTATATTTCAAGATGACTGTTCAGTTGTCCTTCCCATGTTGATGCAGGTGCTTTTATTGGGATGGGTGGCTGATAATGGGCTTCAGTCTCTTTGCCTTTCCATAAATCTGATTTCTTTATGTCAGCAGTTGAAATCTATGTTTGTAGTCAGACATTACCAGTTCTTGTTTCACACTGCCACTCTGCATGCTGTATTTTGTGAGAGTGGAGTGAAGCCACCCTGTTAAGGAGAGACGGGCTGAGAATGCTCCTGTGCTCTTTGGGTCCTGCAGCATGGATGGTGCAGTGCAACCACAGAAGCTGCTGTGGAGGAAGCAGGAAGGGCTTTAGCACCAGGTCATT
Source organism: Certhia americana (assembly GCA_018697195.1). Lineage (NCBI taxonomy): Eukaryota > Metazoa > Chordata > Aves > Passeriformes > Certhiidae > Certhia > Certhia americana. The sequence goes on from CM031860.1 coordinate 33,344,235, forward strand.
ATGGTGTTAAGTGCCCAGAAAACAGGGAATGTCCATCTGGACAGTCCCTTTAATTAGTGGCACAGCTTCATGAAACTCACTGGCAGAGATGAAGGGAAAATGGGAGAGGGATATCTCTGCTGTTCCTATTTTTTTCTCAAGCCTTTTTCATGGAAGAGAGTCTTTGATGTCTTCGACTATGGAACCTATTGAGATTATCGTACAAAGTAGGGAGATTGAGGGGCTTTTTGAGATAAGCTTTACTTTTTCTGAAAGGAAACTGGAGAATTGAGGTATATTAACAGCAAAGCTCTATATATTATGCAGACATTTTTTCAGCAAGAAACACTGTAAATAAAATCAGTGAAAAGATGTTAGATGCATTTTTTATTCTGTTTTACAGTAACCTTTTCAGTCTGAATATGAAGCAGTTGTTAATGTTATGCACTTATAACAGATAGAGATTTGCTGAGTTATTGCTAGTGATACATAAACTGATCCCTGGACTTACTAAATTTCTTTCTCCATTGTGATTTGAGAATGAAAGATAATTGACTTATTCTTTTGTTTTTCAAGATCAGCTGACTTGAAATAATATTTGATAAAAAGAAACATGGATTTTATTCGTCATTGTGCTGCTGGTTTTCAAACACTGGCAAAGCTACTTTCCTACTTGTGGCATATGATGCAATCTGTGTTTTTAACAAACTTTCCCCTTTTTGCTGGTTTATTCAGTGTTTTCAGAGCAATATGTTACATTCCCAGCTTTCATGTTTGGCTTAGAAACCTGCACTGTTTAAAACTTGAAAATAAGCAATATTCATTCATTCGTCTTGTTTTTTTAATCTAGTACTGCAAGAGTACTAAAGCATTATGTCTGAGCAGTTACAAACGTAACTTATAGGTAGATATAGTGAATATTCTTGAACATTTATTTATATGTTAGGTTTTTACATAAGTACTTTGCACGTGTTTGTCTTTACCAGTTGAGGCAGGGTTAAAAATCTGTCCTGTAAAATACAAATATATGTATTCTGTAACATATTTGTATTTCTGATTTATCCACTGAATCTTGGTCTGACAACAGCAGAGATGTCTTGTGTACTGAACATTAACAATTTTTAGATGCTTCAAAGCATTAAGATTTTTAAGCAAAGAAGTTCAGACAGTGAGAAAAATCAATTGAACAAAAACTTTGCTTGAGACTATGGTAGTATTTGATGCCATGATTCTAAGCAGAAGGTCTGATAATACATATATAGAGTTACAATCCTACAATAAAATCAGAGCCTGCATGTTCTGCCAGGGCTCTTAGTAAGTAAATATTCTGCAGAATCTGTCATTTCATGTTGAAGAATGCAAGAGGCAGCAGCCATGCAAAATTGCAGCAGATTTTAAAACTATAGAACTTCTTCAGTGGAATTCAAATGCTTTAAGTCACAATGTGTCCTTTGCATATTTTTATAGAACATTTAAATGTAGCAATATTAGGATGTTACATTTTTATGTGCTCTGTATCAATGTGCATATGTTACATCATTATGATTTAAACCATTTAAATATTCATTTATTTTTTTATGTCCTTAGGGTTGTTGTCTTTAAACTATTATTTCAATTCTCCTGATCTCAGTAATAAAAGGCAGCTTCTAGTATTCTGTTGTGGGTTTTTTGGAAGGCAATGTTTTGGCAAAAAGATCCAGGAGTTTTCAGGTTTACAGGGTGCTTGTTAAGATGGTCTCTGCTTAATTCTTGCAGTAAGAACTGCAAGACTGGAAAGACCTCTCCCATTTTCACCTCTAACCAAACTAAACAAACACAGGTCATAAATGGATGTCACATGCATCGGTTTTCAGACAGTAAAGCACCCCATAATATTCAACCAATATCTACATAGTAAAAAGCCCAACCAAAACAAAACCCCCAAAATTGTTTTCACCAAAATTTGCTGCTAGTTAAGACTTTTCCTACTTAAGTAGGAAAGTAGCTTTGCCAGTGTTTGAAAACCAGCAGCATAATGACGAATAAAATCCAAGTTTCTTTTTTTTTTCAAAACAGATACTGTTTTCTTACGGTTTAAAGTAGGCTTGAGCAAGTTGGTAGTCATTCCATTTTCTCATAAGCCAACTTTTACCAATTTTATGATTATTTTGTATATAATAATTAACTATTAAGTGTTTCCTGTGATAACAACTTAGTTGCTTCAGATATTATGCGTATTCTATCAAATCTTTAGTTTCAGAGAGGCAAGGAGATGATCTAGAAACTGTTCAGGCTCTGAGAACACCAGGCATAGACTGAGTTGCTAATTAGTCAGACACTTATAAAGTCTTCTAGTTTATTCTTGAAATGTGCAGCACCATTTGTAGCTGATATGTGCTCACAAGTGATATTCTTGACTTACAATTTTTATCTAGTTAGGTAATTTAAATAAACAGGTAAATGTACCCAGTACCTGAAGTGAGCTACTCTGACAGCTGCTTTGCTTTCTAAGAGTTGGCTTAGATTGCTCAGTTAATAAAAGTTATAGATGTCATGTCTCTAGAAGGCCCAATAGAAAATTCCTCCAGCTAAGGAACATTTTTATCATGAATTGTTTGGTAGTAAAAAGAGAAGATAGTCAGTGTTAGATTTTACTCATAGTCTTTTCCATAATAGTTATTAAGAAATTACATTTGAGATTGACCTAACTCAGGATAATAATGAATGCTCTGAGAAGCTATGTGCAGTCTCTGTGCAGGTATCATTTCTTTCATTTTCTCCTCCTTATATAACCACTATATTTCTACAAATCTGCCTGCCCAAATCCAACTGCCTGCCCTATCCTTTTATTGTTGACATTTTTCTACACATCTCTTAAAAAATAAAAGGTGTGTATTTGTTCATTTCTTATGTGACAAGACCCTTGCTCTCTATCGTCCTTCTCACAAGGGTCACTTCTTCACCATTTCCTCTTACTTATTCACAGGGTCTAAATTATGCTGCTGGCTGACAATTCTGTGCTTGTGATTTCCAGCTGTACATATTCCTTGACACCTTTAATGACTGTTTTCTGTTCTCTTTGCCTGCTGGTTCTGACTTTCCCTCTAAATACTTCGCATGAATGTGTTTCTCCTGGGGACAAATCAACTGTTCTTCTTGTATAGTTGCTATTTAGGCTTTCTATGAATAACCTTGGTAGTTTGATCCTGAACTTCTCAACAGACACTTCGCCACTACCTGGAAATGTCATTTACTATATATAACATTGGCATTTTTTTTAGTACCCTGTGGTCTGAACTTCCTGTCTTGACAGTTTCATTTCTCTCCATCCCTTCTTTGTCTCTGTATTTGCAGTGTATGAAAGAAGCATTCATTCTTTTTCTGACTGTCCTATAACTTGGCTGGCTTCCAATTAATTTCAGGGATCAATATGAAACCATTCTCTCTTACTCATAATCTGAATATGTTTTCTCGTATATTTTGCTTTCGGTGTTTTCATTTTAGCACATCATGAGTCAGTGAATGAGTTACATGAGTCAGATGAATTTTAATAGGAGCCCTTGTCATACATGCTGCTTTAAAATATATTTTAGGCTGTTTTGTTGCAGCTGCTCTATCATCTTATTTGGGTGAATAATCTTCCTAATTTTGAAGTTGTTTGTGGTTGTTCTCATTTGTTAGATTTTAAAGTGTAAGTACATTTACTGTGATTCATACATGACATTTTGTGCAGTCCTTCAGCGTTTGGATCTTGCAGTCGGGTGGGAGCTGCCAGTGTGCACCACAAGCAAGGTGCAAGAGACCAGGGAGCAGCTCCCTGGGTGCTGTGATGCCCATAGAGCTGAGCAGCAACAACAGCTCCAGCTCTGAACTTGATTCTTACCTATGTTGACACTGTATCAGCTGTCACAGCCGTAGAGCTGATATAATGTTCCTACCCTCAAATTCCAGCCAAGGAAAGCGTGGGGGTTTTTTAAGTGTCAAGGGCTGAGGCATTTCGGAGGTTGTTGAATACAGGCAAATGGTTCATTAGCATGTTTTTGCTAGCTACAGCTGCAGAACTTGAAAAGAGGTGATCAGTTATGCAAAGGTCAGAGCCTATTTGGAGGCCTGTGTTTGTATCAGTCAAAATGTTTTAGCTTCAGATGTGAACTAAGGAAAACCAGGTCCTTCCAAAAGGGTGTTTACAAGTCATGACAAATTCACTTAGACGTCACTGACTGACCAGAGAGTAGCTCTGAAAGCTATTATGATTTGACATTAATTCTGTCTAAACCTTTTCAAAGTGTTAGCAAATTTTCAAGTACAAGTGACAAATTCTATCCAGAAGCCTTTCAGAGGCATTGAAGTCTCTTACTTTGTTTGAAAGTTTAAAATTTTGGGGTTTTTTGGAACATTTCTTCTCTGTGATGTTTTGTCTATCATATACAGTATTTCAATATTTTGTGAGTATGCAGAGATCTGGATGGGTTTTTTCAGATGTAATTTAGTATCTCCTCAGTAGCTTCAGTGCAGGCAGGAAATTATTAGGAGAAGTTATTGTTGGGATTGGTCTTCTAATTTGCAGAATGAACGTTCTCCTTTTAAACAGAAAAATAGTTTCAGTGTCCTTAACAGAGACCCTGCAAGGGTCTCACAGTAATTTCTTTGTTATCTAGATATTAAGGCAAGAGTGATAAGTTATCCTTAAGAGCTGTCTTGGAATAGAAGCTGGGAGCTCAAAAATTTCTGTCATATTAAGAGTATGAAATTGTGTTATCTCTGTCAGCATAGGCATACAGCTATTATTTTCGTTAAGCTTACCTGAATAGTGACTTACTTTGAAAAAAAAAATTAGGTTCAATATATGACTAAGATTACAATACAAGCTAACTTAATCTGGAATATTGGTTTATGTTGACTTTAGATTTTGGGGTAAAGGGGAAAAGTGATTAATTTTATTTTTTTCTTACTATTGGTGTAGAATGGGGTATACTACATGTGAATACTAGTCCAGTGGAAGCAGACAGGGGTCAGCTGAACCTCCCTTATTCCTTTCCGGAAATTGATTTCTCTTGCTCAGTGACAGCCCTTTTTTGTTTCTGAATTAGGGTTTTTTCCCTCCCCTTTGCTGAATTTCTGGCTTGTTCTTGCTCTTTTTTCACCTTATTCTTCCTTCTTGCTGTCTCCTTAAGACAGTTCTGACAGTCAAGGGAGCCCATCATACACATCAAGGTAGCCCCCTCTCACTGTGGGACTTGGATACAGGGGTGGATGCTCAGCTTCCCCGGCTACTTGCATTGCTCTTACCCAGTGTCTGCTCTGTCCTTGGGAACACATTTCCCTCCTCCTGGTTTGTAAGTGGAATTTTGAAGGTGGCAGGGTTGCAGATAGCAAGCTTTGCTCCTTGCCATCACTTTGTCATTCATAGTGTAAGCACCTTCTCAGCTCTAGAGAAGCCGCTGTTGTCCTTCGCTTTCTACTCCTCCGACGAGAGCTTTTCCTACAGCTGGCAGCTGTGTGTTGCATGTGTTTCCATCTGCTGGAAGATGCTGTCACAGACAGGATCACTGGAGAATCTTCAGCAGCTGCGCTCAGAGCAATGCTCTGGCTTTGGCAGGTGTTACTTGGAGCACTCCTGGCTAAAGACACCTCAATATTTTTCACATCCACGAAGTCAAAGGTGCTAAATGACTGTGACATACTGGTGGTGGATGATGTGTGGCTGGCATCCACACCTGGGCATCTGGAATCTGCAAGTAAGCAAGAGGAATAAACCTTCTCCAGTCTGGACAAAAAGATGTTGATAATCTGAGTGTTCTTTCTGCCTTCTTGTGACCAGGATCAATAACTACCAAACACTTTGTGTTGATATTGATTACTGGATCTAAAAAAAAAAAAAAAAAAAAATCTTTTCCTGTAAGGTGTAGAACTTTCATTAAAGGGAAAGGATCTTGGATGATGTTTGTACTCCACAGTTATGCTATTAGACATCCATAAATAAGTAGTTTTTGTTTTTCCTTAAAAAAGTCTTTTGAAGTCTTCATGGAGGAGACTCACACAGACTCCTCAGCAAGCGTCATATAGAATATAAACATAGAAGTATTTCTACGATGTAATATTTCTAATGTAGTTATTAACAAAGAACCGCAAAATACTTTTATTAAAGCAATCATTAAGCTTGGGGAAATTAAAAAAATAAATATGCAGTGTTTCTCACCTAGTCTGTGTAGGCATCCTTTGCCTAAAGGCTGTGGTAATGCAAGTATTTTGCTAGATTCTTCATAAAAACTAGACATCTCTGAGTCAGTGTTACTTCAGATGTATGTGTGTTTTCTGAATATTCATGAAATGAAGAAACTAGAACTGACACTTTTCATGCTGGTAAAATTCTACTTCCCCCTCCCCCTGCCAAATCTAAGAATTACTAATTTCAAAGGGGCAGAACACATGTATTTCTCTTAAACCATAGTATTTTGTTTGTCCATTCCAGTGGCATTTCTCCTTGAAACACATTTAGGCAATTCAAATGAAATAGAACAGTCCTCTGTCCTTTGTTTATCTTGCACTGAATTTTTGTTTTAAAGCTTAAAGATTTGTTTTTTAAACTCTGAGTTCAGGATGCACTTTGCAGAATATTGTTAAGTAGATTAAATCCAAATGCAAATAGTTTTTTGCAATTGCTTAATTTTTAATTTAATTTTCTTTTAATGTGTTCAGTTTTTCTATTAGTAGTAAAAATAGTACAGTACTGGAAAAAAAATACTGAAGCTAGGGAAGATGTGTGGAGACAGTGTATCTGACTAGAAGGATAACCTTGCTGCAAACAGACTGTTCACAACACAGTTTTCTATCTTAAGAGAGGAATTAATACAGTGGATTCATCAATATATCTTCATTAGAGCAGTTATGATTGGCTCTTTCAAGCTAGCTATTGACAAGAATCCAGCACTTATAAATTGAGGGTTTTTTTTTTAATCTTACACCATTCTCAAAATTAAGATTGATTTAATCTGCCAGCATGTGACCTTTACAAATCACAACACTGCTTTATCACTTGTTCCTATTTCTGAGGAATATCTACATAGATAACACAGCTTCCATTTATTATTATCTTGGAATCAATACATTCCTTGTAAAATTCTTTGCTTTACAGAAGTTTCTGTAAATAAAAATGTTTAATATGAAAGTGATTTCTTTAGAACAATATTTGTGAACATAAGATTTGATAAATATACAATATTTGAAGCAAAAAATTAGATTTGATGAGTCAGCTCTTGTGAAGAAGTTACAAGCGGTAGATTTCACTTTGGAAGTGTGGAGATGGAAATTTTTTTTCAGTGGATACCTATTTTTATTCTGTATGTCTCAAATAATGAGAAGTATACAATTGTAAACCAGCAACAAATATTCTTTTCAAGCTAAACAAAATTCTTTCTGCAGGTGAATGATCTTCATTTACCTATAGGTTTTCAAATTTTCTTCAGTTATCTTCTAGTCTTCATTAATTTTCCTGACTTTGAACAGCAAATTTAGTGGTTTGTGACTATTTTGAATAATTTTAATAGAATATTTAACCATGTTGTTTCTTTTATATATGCTGGTGTGAAAGGAACCAAACTTGTCCACCGCCTAAACAGACCTTTCACTGAGCTGTTCCCTCACTCCTCACACCAGCTCTGGTATTCAGCATGGGGAAATTCTTCAACTCAGTGACCCACTGTGAACCTATGTGAGTTGAGGAGCTTGCAAAAAATATATTTATAACCTCCTTACAATAAGGTCAAAGTTAGGAAATTTTCCATTTTCCAGCTGTTTTTTCCCAACCACTTGCTTGCTACTTGCATATCTTGGAATTTTTCACAGGACAGAACCTTATTCTAAGTGAAGGTGTGAAAACAGGGGTTTTTCCCTCCTCATATGCTGCTTCTGTGGGCTCATGAAAGACAAACCCAGCAAAATCAGTTGCCTGATTTTTCTCTCACACCCTGATGTACAGCTACTACATAAGGCACTGTAAATTTGTGGCTTGGGTAGAAGGGAAAATGGGTACCACATTTGTCAGTGGCCTCTTCACAATTTGAATTATCAAATGCTGTAGCTTGTGCTACTGTAAATGCATAAGAACAAAGGTACTGGTTAGGCCAAGCATTCAGCTAGTTTACTATTCTGCTTCTGTACTCAAATGTGAAGAGGTATGAAGAAATTGCTATTTCTTTAGTTGTGAGAGACAGTGAATAGTTACATCTTCAGTCTCAGTTTGGTGTTTTTCAGCACAACTCTGTGGGACCTTTCTCCATAGAGAAAACATTTAATTGTACCCTATTTGGCTATCATCTGTCACTTTCTCTCTGAGAATATTTCTCCCATTACACCACAGCAACATAGATTTTTGGAGCCTATCTTGGAAGCAACTTTATCAAATGTCTCCTTTGTCATGTTCATTTTACTTCTGTAAAAAAATGTTCTAGAAATTTGAAAGATCTAGAAGAGGGAGCTGTAGAAATGTGTAAAACCAGAAGAAAGCAAACAAATGTTTATTTGTTTGAGTATTCTCCACTGCATCAACCAAGTATTATAGGTATTTCTTGTGTTTATGTATGAATAACAAACAGTATTTTTACCATTTCATGACAACTATCACTAATTTTAAAAATCTGAATTTGATCATTGTAATTCAAGGAGCTACACAGCTACTTTGGAGTCTGAAGTCTGAACATCTTGTCTCTAAGGCATCTGTCTGACAGAAGTCTCCAGAACGTTATTCTCAGATGTTATCAAATTTTTTGGGTCAATGGAAAAAAAAACCCTCTTATGGGATGAATTCAGATTTTCCCATTAGCTGGTCTCTATGCTTGTGCTTTATTGTATTTACATTCTTATGACTTCCTAATATTCTCAAATAGTTTTCAGTTTGTAAGGGTTAGAAGATAATTAGGCATGAGAAAAATTCCTGTGCCTGCTTTCAATTATGTTATTGTTCCTGTTTGTGATTTTTTTTTTTTCAAGGAATCTTGCTGTGTGTAAGGAGGAAGTAGTTTTTCCTAAGGTAATATTATTATCACAGAAGATCTTCTAAGATAAACATTGTAGAATATTTGTTGTTTTGCTGATCAAAGCATTCTGAATGAAGGAATAAAGTTTTAAATTTTTTTCGGTTACCCAGAATACTCAGGGCCAGGTGATTGGTCTGGTCTTCAACTTTATTTTCAAGAAGCTGATAGAAAACCTTAAATGTCACCTTTTCTCTCCCCAAGATGAGACACGGTAGCTAGACACATGGTGTTAATCTTCTCAGAAAATGATCAAAATAGGATCATTCAGATCATTTGCCTTGAAGGGAAAGGGAAAGTTTGGAGATCACTAATGGGAAGGCATACATTTTTGTAAACTGAGCGAATTTTCTACAGCAAGTAGTGGGGGATATTGAACTCAGCAACTCTTAAACAAAAGCCACCTTCTTAACAAATCCATTGGGTTCTGTGTCTGTAATGTATGCCTGAAATCTTTGTGCTCTTTACCTGAGTTAAATTCAGTAGTTAGTAGTGAAACCTGGAGAGTATATGGAGTGGGAAGAGATGTAGGAAGAGAGTGCTGGCAGCACCTTTTCTGGGAGCTTGGCTTTGAGACTTATGGCTTGTAGCAAACCTTGACCTATGCTTTCCTTGACCTTGCTGTGGAGGAAGGGAGGAAAACTGCTTCCTCCAGCTGCTGCTACAGGCTCCTGCTGGGAGAAAAATCAGTGAAGAGAGTATATAAATTGGTAGATTCCAAGACTGGAACATAAAGGCTTCTTTTGGCACATAAAGGTAAATTTTTATTTATTTAAATAGCTTACATTTCCCAAGGTAGTGCTTCAAGTCATGCTTTACACATTGCATCTTTTAGTGAAGGGTGTGATTTGTGATTGTTCTCTCTGTTTGAAACATGAGTTTCAAAGCATTAGGCACCAGTGGAGCTTCACTGACAAGTATTTTTTACACTAAATAAGCTTGCTATTAAGTGTTCCTTATGCAGTTTGTAATAGAGCTTTTAAAAATAAATTTGCCATAATTCTTTGTCTGTGTTGTCTACTAAGTTTGCTTTGTTGTCGTGAAGAAATATGGTTGGAAAACTCTTGAGAAGCACCTTATGAACATCAGAAGCTAGATATGAAAATAATACGGGGTTTGAACATTTTCCTACAATCCTGTTCAAGGCTTTTTTGGTAAAGAATGCTTAGTTGCATGTGGATTGTAAATTATTTTGGGAGATAATTATGAAAGAAACAGCTTTGGTAATTATAGATAGTTTCCATACAGTATGTTACAAACTCTGTGGGTTTTTTTAATACTCATCACAAATTCTGAGATTCTGACTAATCATTCTAAGGTGAGTTGTCAAAGCTTACTTAAAATTGGAATACTGGAATATAAATCATTCCACAAGAAAAACAAATTTTTCATAGTGATAGGCTGACTCACACATGTGCCTGACCTTGAAAAATGCATGTGTAATTTTGTTCCAGACATTAGACCCTTCAAAGTAGTAAGATTAAGTATATATGTAAGTGTTAGCAGGTTTAGTGGCATATGGCTGTGTACACACTCCAAAAATTGCATTTTTTATCATTTTTTATTTAATGCTTGTTTTCCTCTGAGTCTGGATCATAGAACTCTCTTCCTCCCTCCTCCGCCCTCCAATAAAAATTAATGAACAATGTTTTTTACTGCTACCAGTAATGTTTAATGTTCTTAGTAGAAAGAGGCAAGCAATTTGTGGAAATTCTTCTGGTTTTTAGCACACAATTCACAGTATGAACATATTAGGAGGAGACAGTGGGAATCTCATGAATAACAAATACAAAAATATTTTTATACTTTTAAGTCTTTATGTTGATAATGCATTCACAGAACTTACAAACTTTAAAGCAAGTAACAATGTAAATCTTTCATGTAGGTATTTTTATAATTTACCTGTGTTTTCATGTTACTTTCTTACTTAGGAATGAACCTTAAACTGAGATGCTTTAATTGGTTTGATTTGTTACAAGTTGTGCATATATTTCCTAGATGTTTCTTGCAATCAGGCAATAATTTAAATACAAAAAAACTAAAAAATGTATAGAAATTGATAGTGTCTTACATGAATGTTTCTGTTGCATGCTCTGGCTGTGTTTTAACAACAATTTAGAAATGTTTAATTAATTTTTTTCTTAGTATAATTCGTATTGGTACTTGTTGTGCAGCATACAGCACAATAAATGTATTATACAAGGCAGTCATTATACCAGTTGGTATTTCTTGTTTACAGCTGAAGATAAATTCTTAGCTCTCCATTTTTGTTTGCCTTTCTTTTCAATATGGTATGCCTTGACGATTACTTACTACTTGGTAAGCAATTCCAGCAAAAAAGTCCATTTTCCTAAGCACTGGTTATCTGTGTTTGTCACAGCAGCCCAGAGGACAGGTTCTGAACTGGACAGGTAAACCTAATGGCATAAATAAATTTGAATTAATTGCCTTGAATGAATTGTCTCATTTGCTCTGCAGCTCAGGTTTCTTTAACTCTTCACGAGCAGAAGTGTAAGAAAACCAAACTTTTGACTTCCTTTCCAACATGGAAAATTACCAGCAATTTTACAAAACACAGTGATGTTATTGGTTGTTATTGCCTTGAGACAAAACACTGGAATAAGAGAGTTATTTCAATTTTTTAGTTAAAAGTCTTGGTCTAAATAGGAGTTGCTGTGCTTAATGATGAGTTGAATATAGTCTGTATTGAGCTCTATATCATGCTTTTTTTTGTCTCTTGTTTATAAAAGCTAAACAGCTGCAGTAATCTGCTGAACTTGTGGCATGAATTTCTAGATATATCTTCTATATGCTGGTCATCTTACTGTCATGGCCTTTGGGGGTAGTATTTGGTCTTGAAGAGTTAGGCTGGCTTCTAAGGCTGAAGTATTTGTTGAACATGAGAAGCAACAGCCTCAAGTTTTAAGCTGTGCTGGAGGGAGGGAGTGTTTAGATTGGTTATTAGGACAATTTTTTTCACCAAAAGGTGAAAAAGAACAGGAACAGAAACTCTTCAAGAACAGGAAGAAGTGCTCAGGGAAGTGGTTGAGTCACCATCCCTGGAAGTATTTAAAAGAATGCAGATGTGGCACTTGGGGACACATTTTTGTTGCGGACTTGACAGTACCTGAACTGTTGGACTCAATGATCTTAGAGGTTTTCTCCAGCCTTAATGATTCTATGATTCTGTAGATTGTGTTGCTAAGGAGAGCCTGCAGCTGTTTTTCGGGAACAGCAGCTCATCAGATTCCCATTTGCAAGTGCAGTAGCTGCTCTGTTAATCGGTAGGAGAGCAGCCTAACAGTCCCCAGTATTCTCTCTGCAATGTGGGATATTCAGGCAGGATGCCTGTCTGAAGGGGAAAAAAAATCCTTTTCTTAAAATTGCTATATCATTTAGAATAAATGGATATGTAAATTCTACCAAAAGAACAGGACAGGTTTTTGAATTGCTCTCTTTAGCAGACAAAAAATGAATATTTTGTTTTCCTAGAGTTGTGCAAAGGAGCTTGCGTGTTTATTAGAGTCTTTTAGTATCTGACATAATCTAAAACTTCACGTGGTAGTAATGTAATTTTTTTTGAGACTTGCTGAGATGACCATCCAAAATGATCAAGAACTGCTTTATGACTGTCTGGTTTACTCAATTTTGCACAGGACATTTGCAGTGGGAGATAGCAGACATGCAGCATTTGAAAGGTGGAAGTTTATAAACACTTTTGACTCTGGCATGCTTGTGATAGTCTGTATAGACTCATGATATATAGGGAGCTTTTAAATTAGAGACAGGCTTTGTCCTGCTGTCAGAATGACAAATATCTATTTGTGGTATTTTCTCTCAACAAAGTATTAAAACAAAATTTATAAATAAGTGCAAACACGGGGGGGGGGGGTATTTTTTAGTAGTTTTTTGTTTGTTTGTTTTAATTTTTGTGGAATTGATAATTTTTAGCCACGTTTAGGATGGTGTTTCTGAGAGAAGGACACTTGGGACAAAAGTTACTGTCCTCAGGATTGAGTGCTGCTCTTCTTTGTGCTGAAGCCTGAGAGAGGAGTTCATTGATCTCAATAATGAAGACATCGAAAAGTCCTTCAGCAAAACTGAGGGACCAAATTTGACATTGTGATGTATCTAAAGTTATTTGGTGAGGAAGAAGCAAATGTGGGAAAGATGTCAGTTAAAAAACCATGACCTACCTGCTAGACCTTATTTGACCAATAAGGTTTTGGGAGTGGGTTAGTTTGTTCCCTGCAGAGAGTATCAGGGCTTTTTATAGTTTTTAATTTTATTTAAGAAAGAGAGCGTCATGATCTTTCCTTGGCCTTTGGGTGGTCATCTTCCTTGACAATTAAGTTGATTTGAGCCAGAGGAAGAAAAGAATGAAAGAGATGGGTTAAAATGCTTATGGTCAAAGGATACTCTAGCTTTTCTCATGGTTAAACACAGACTTGTGGGTCAGTGCATGTGAATACATTCAATGCAATGTCAGAGTTTGAACTTGTCTTTTTTGAAAGATGAAATATTCACTACAATATCCTTTACATATATATTTAAAATAAGCTTGCTTGGCAAAATAAAGAGGTTATTTAAATGAAGGGAGGAGAAGTTTCATGTAAACAGTAATTAATCCCTTAAATACTGTCGCATGAGTCTGTCTTGCTCTGAGAGATACATTTTCAAATAAAACTGCATATTGTACATGTATATATTGACAGCCTTCCATATCCTTGCTAATCACAAGATTGAAGAAGTAGAACTGAATTTAAAGCCTTTGAAAAAAAGGCTTGGAGCAGTGTGTTTTCAAGTGTTAGTCTTTGGGAAACAGGTGATTATGCTGTTCTCATATTTATGTTTGAGAAATGTTTATCAAGTACCTCTGCTTCTGTGCATCAGTACCAGATTGCCTGGTTACAATACATCTGCTGGCATCTGTCTATTTTATAATTAAGCATTAGGCCCACTGTACCTAAATACATATCTGAAATAGCTACTGCAAATGTCAGTGCTGGTACTCAGTGTATAACTGCTGAAACTTGTCAGTCCTTTGTGCTCTTATTATTTCTGGAGTCTAAGCTAAACAGACTAACTGCTGCTAAGAAGCTGTCAGGGGATGCTTGTCAAACACTAGGTGTATCATGCGATCAGACCAGTGCTGGGATACACAAGTCAGTGGTTGGAAGAGGGAAAAAAAGTGGCCTTTTTCTCTCAACATTGTCTTTACACTGAACGGAACAGATGAGTTTCTGAATTATTCACAGTACTGGAAGCTTATAATTGTTAGCAATGGTGGCAGCAGCAGACTTTAGAGACGGGGCTGAGTATTTTGTTAAAACGCCTTATTCTGAAGCTCATCAAAAGATTAATTTCACTAAACAGTCTCTGGGAATTTGGGTATTTAAAATCTGTGGGAGAAACAGCACTTTCTTCCAGAGAATTGGGAAAGAGAATATTTTCTTCTGAATTTTGTAAGAATCAGTGTTGAAATTAAGGTTAATATTATCACAGGTCTTATGCAACTTTGGAACAAAGAAAATCTGTTAAAAGGGTTTGCTGTTTCAGTGAGTAATCCCAATGAGTTGATTAGTGTTAGTAATAAAGCAGACCTTTTAACCCATAATGTAATTACCAGATGTATAAATTACCTGTTTATATAAACAAATAAATTAATGTCCATAGTAGCAAAATGAACTTGAAACGAAGATAGTAAGATTGCCTTTGTTATAACTGATACGTGATAGAAAGTAAGGCTTTTCTTGATGTCATGAATAGTTTTGCCTACCTAAAATACAGACTGTTTATAGTTCCCTCAAAATTGTAAGCTTCTAATGATACAGCATTTAAAATTCTTTTGTTTCAGCAGGTCAAATTTAGAACTGTATTCTCTAAAGTTTTTTCTTTTTAAGTTCTGTAATCTATTGATGCTTATTATTATAGAACTGTAAAGTAGGAACTTGGATGCAGTGTGTAATAATTGTGCCATGGTTTAGCATGTTGTTAGTGTCCTATAACACATCACTCATCAGGCAGTTGCTATTGCTATTGTCCAAGTGAGAGCTTGTGTGGCTGCATCCATTATCCCTGTTACTCTGTACTTCGAGTTACTAAAGACAGAGGTTTTGATATGGAAAAAGTAGGGGAAAAGCAGGGCAAAGGGACTGGAAATTTAATGTCTGCACCTCTCAGGAAAATGGGTTAAAAATCTTCCAAAGCTTTTACAGTTCTCTCTCTGCTTTTAAAAACTGGTCCTGGATGGGAAAGTGTGCTTTGTCAATAGATTCTGAATCTTCTTAACTTAAAAGGCACATGCCATAGATACTGAACTGAGACTTTCCTAGTGGTCCAGTTAATATTTTAACATTGTTACACTCTATAGAATGCATAAAAATGTAAAAGTATCTGTAATAATACACTTAAGAGTGTTAAACAGAACTTCCAAGTGCCTGCCATTTTTGGTGTTAATTGTTCCTCTGGGTTGTGAGGGTGGAAATAAAATGGCAGCTGGGGAGGTGCTTCTATGAAGTCACCAGCCTTCCACTGCAGAGAGCACGGTGTTCACAGTGGGACTGGCATCTTCCTTGATGTCGGTCTACTTAGGGTTGTTTTTATATGCTTCATTGTAGCCTGCTTTATTTGCATCAGACCCCAGCCTGGGTTTTAAAGTTTGCTTCAAAGTCTTCCCCAGTCTCAGGTGGCACAAAGGGTTCTTCCGGTTACCCAGTGACTACTACAGGGTGTCAGATGTTCCCTCTGTGTTTTTGGGGTCAGGCCAGGCAATAATTGCTCAACCACCTGGCAACTGTTAAAACCAGACAGGTGAAGACAAGCCCAGACAGCTCTTGAGACCCTGCGCTGTGCAGTCAGTGCAAAGCCTCTGGCCTTTCACCAGCATTGACAAGAATCCTATTCATTATGCTACTTCATATATAGAAATAAAATTAGATTAAAGCTTTCTGAAATCATGAGCATCTGTCTTGTATTTTCTGTCTGAGAGAACTGTGTCGGTCAACACTACCAAATGCACTCAAAACAGACTGACTGAAGTCATAGCTGCAGGTCAGAAACTTAATAAAATCTGGCTAAAAAGGTCTTTTTTTTTAATGCTAAAGCAAAGAAGATACAAGCAATAAGCTAATGCTGTACTGCCTGTTTCCTCCAAGCCTTGTTGCTCCCCCATCCTCCAGAATCATCCTTGCTGCACCAAGGCCCAGCTTCACCAGGAGAGGGGTGGGATTATCCCAGAGGTGCTCAGGCCCATTAGGCTTCAGAACACCAGGATCCAGGGCTGGTCATCTTGGATGAGTGTTTGAATGAGAGCATCTGCAAGGAGGAGAGAAGGGGAGGGATGGCTGTCACAGTTGCTGTTGTTCCTCATTTTGCTTTTTAAAGAGAATAGCTTTTCTTGTTTACTTTATTTCTTTTATTTTAAATAAATTTAAACTGAATTTCTTGTAAGCATCTGCCAAATCCAGTTTGTCTCGTCTTCAGTCCATGGGGAGAACATAGACTCCCTCAAAAGACTCCTAATTCTTTTTTTTTTCCTGTGGTTGCATGAAGACCCAGATTCTAGAATTTTACCACCAGGATTCTGGCAAATGGCACTTTGTGACTCTGAACTATGTCTCGTTTGATGAAGCCAACCTGCTTCATGATTTATGGATAAGGCATTCAGAAATTCAATTGAATTCAGAAATTGAGACTGACAGACTGCTTTCTAAGGAAACTGTATTTTGTCCTGTCTCAAACATGGCACAGACTGAACTGGTCTGTGCAAGCGTTCAGGACTGATATCCTGGTGAGGTAGGTACTAGCTCATTAGTTTCTTATATTGTAGCTGTTACTGGATCACTGAGGCACAATCTTTAATTTAACAGTTTTGTAGGACAGTGAGTGCTCTTAAATTAGAGTCATATACCAGCCCGTAGTGGTTTTGCTGTTCATTCCATGGTTTTGTGGAAGGTAAATAAATGCTTTAAATAGGAGATGGAAGATGCAGAGTCACAGCAATGTTTTTGACTTGCTGATAGACAGTGTTTCTCAGGCAGCAATTCCTGATATATCTAGCACCTTTGCCAAAAGCTTCTAATTTCTCCCTTAGAGTACAGAGGAACACAGTCCTGAGGGCATAACAGGTAAGGAAATACAGAGCAATACATAGTTAACAATATTTCACTATTTTTAGTGATGCTGGGTTTTATTTCAGTTGACTAAATAAATAAAAGGAATTTGGAGTCAATTAATTTTATGTTTTTCTAGCTTCAAAGTTCAAAACCTTTCATTGGTGGTTTTTATTCATATATAAAAAAAATCTAGTTTTATATGTAAATATATGTGCACATAGACATTTCAGTAGTTTTTTAATGTTCAATTAAGCTTTTTAAGCATTATGTAAGAGCTTCAAATCGGTTAAGATCTGATGGGTATCTGTCTAATCATTCCACAGAGCTATAAAATATCTCTTAACTTTCCAGTCTCTCTTTTATCTTCTTTGCTCTAGTCTCCATCAGTATATTTCAAACTCTCTGTACAAGTCTTTCTCAGTAACAGCTGAGATCTTTTTTCTGGGTTTTGTTTGCATTGCTTGCTGAGTGCATGCAAGAATTCTTTGATTGCATATACTTCTATTCAGTTATTTGGAGACCCCAATTGACAAAAAGGAATATTAAGATTTCCTTTATCTCTCCTGTTCCTCCATATGAAAGATAAACTCTCCCAGTACCAGCAAAAAACTTCTGTTAAATCTTTTTCTTTCTGAAGCCTGCTTCTTGGAAGCCTCAATTAACTTCAACACAAAAATTGTGTTACTAATCCTACCCGGCAGCTCTGTGCAGCCCTACCAGGCAGTCTGGGTATGAATTGAAGGTGTGGAGTCGCACATTCATTGTTCCCAGCTGAATGAGCCCTCCCCAGAAGATGAGTATGTCCAGAAACGATAGCTGAGCAGTCTGAACCCCTTCATTCACCCTGCTGGGTGTGCTCATCCTTTCACCTGGGTGCGTTAAGAGCCTATGATATTAATCAGAACGGCTCCAGTCTCAGAGCTTGTCTACATCAGTGGTTTTAAAAGTGCACTCTTCTGTCAGCATCTCTGCATCTGCACAATAGATTTTGCTGGCTTAAGCTATGACTTCTAGTAAATTCAACTGTGCTGCCAGAATTTTTCAGTACAGACCAGATCTCTCAGTACTGTATTTCTAAGCATGCTCTTGAGCTGTGCAAATACAGAGGCAAGATTTTGATGTCACCAAGTTCAGGAGCAGGTGTAAGGGGTTTCCTTCTTTTTCTAATGCCTGCATTTCTTCAGTCCTGGACCATCCCTCAGGATTAATTGTTTTTCTAAACATTTTCTAAATGCTTCTGAACATATCTGATGTAGTTAAAGAACTTCATCTTGGATTTCCTACTATTCTAGAGTTCTTCACTTTAGGAGGGACGTGAGCCCCTCTGCTTCATCGTGTAGATGAAGAAAGTTTCTAGACCATGTCTTCTCATTCATCTCATGCCTTCTTTCCACAAAACTGTCTTAAGTATCTAGACAATTCAGCAAAAATTCAATGCTTGGAAGTGCCTATAATGGAAATTATGTTTTTACCCTTAAATATAGAATAAGAAAATCTCAAGAAGTTTCATAATAAGTATAAAGCGATGCAAAAAACGTATGTTCCACTTTGTCTTTCATATTAAAAAGGAATTAGAAATATTTGAAACAGGATAGAAATTAAACTACCTGCTCATCCACCCATGTAGTCCAAATGGACTTGTCTGAGGCATCTTGACTGTCACTGTAGGAAAGATTCTTTTCCTTCTTCTGCTTGTGCCTTCTGTGTCCTATAAATGAGTGGAAGCCTCCAGTATTTCTGGCTTTGTCTTGCACCTCTGCCTACTAAACTTGCTTGATAAGATATGCAATTACATATTGTTTAGTTTTGGTGTGACTGAGCTGCTCTAGAAACTCCTATTGGATCAAAAAGGAATTAGTTGATAATTGCAAAATATTTTTATTATTCAGTTGCAGTTAATTGTCCATGTGTTTGGAGACCAAATTTTCATTTATATTGTTAATGATGGAAATAGCCCATTCTTTCAAGGTAGCCTTCAGATCTGTTGCTGAAGTAAATTGTTACTTTAATTAGAAGGATTTTTAATCAATGTGTACTGAAAAATCCTGAGTACTATATGAAGTGGTAATTTAAAGGATTTAAAGAAGCAACTTCCTCCAAAAGCATAATATGAAGCTGCTCAATACTTCCTGTAGAAGCTGGTGCTTAGTTTGCAAAACTGGAATCATCTGGCAGTGAAGCATATTTTAAAGTTGAGACTTGGTTCTCTGACGTGTGAGTGCAAGTGCTGTCCCTGGGCTCTTCAGCAGCGGATCAGCTTCATCTCCACAGCTGAAATTTGGCAGCATGTGGAAGCACAGCCAGGTGCCTTACCTACAGGTAACACAGGGAAAGAGGAGGGCAGCAGGAGGTAGTTCTTTGTCTTACTTCCTCAGCTTCCTGAAGGAGGCTTTGAATTATTAATGGTTAGTTGTTCTTTAAGTAGTTAGGAGAGAGGATCTTGGTTGGTAGTCAGGTAGGGTCATGCCAGGCTGTGTGGTCACTTCCAGAGAGCAGTGTGGTCCTTTGAACGTAATTGCTAATTACTGTGGGAAATCTTGTGTCTCACATAGTTAGTCAAAGAACTTATTTTAAAACTGCATTATTCTTTTGTTTGCCCTAATCAAAGTCTTAGTGCTGTTGAAACTGGAGACAAAAACCCGGGAGGTAAGAGTGGAATGGGGTGATTACAGGACAAAAAGTTTTTGTATGACCTTTAAGGTAAGGCTAAAAATCTGATGCAATGAAAAGGATGCTTTGAAGGAGAGTTAGAACAGGGATTACAGAAAGGAAGTGATCCAGCAGGGCAAACAACCTCCAGCCTTTACTGTCTGCTGCTGTTGGATTGTGCTAAAGAAGAGACAATTAGAGGTTGTGACAAGAGGACACAGCTTGTGCAGAGAGGGAAGCAGGAACCTGGGGAGTATAGAGGAACACATGACAGCTGATACCATCTGAATAGATGGGATAGTTAAATACAGTAGTAGGGATTGCTAATATGAACAGAACAAGTTAAACAGTACTTTACTACATCATACGTGGTGGCATTTGTAAATAATATTTTGCACTACTGCATTAGGACTAGTAAGTGAACGTTGTGACAGTATGAATATAGAGTACTTGTTTCTGTGGGGATGCTTCATTGCGTTTGGGAATCTTCTTGTTAGTACCTGTGTGGTTTTGATTTGTTGCTATTTGAGAAAGTCAGTTGGGGGACAAGGGGGAAATTTTGAACAAAACAGAGTTCTTGAGCACTGAAAAAATTGTCAGTATGCCTTAAAAAACCTTACTAGTCATTCTTTATAGAGGTGAGTCACTAAATAATTCTCCAGGTTACCAGGCTGCAACAGTATCCTCATTATAATGAGACTGGGACTGAAAAATCCATTAACCTGTCAGATCATAAGGGAAAGGACAATCTTGTGAATTACTCCTATTTACGTGGAATTTCATTTTTCACTATGAGACCCTGTACTTGGAAACCAAGGCTACATATGTATCCTATGTCATGCAACCAGAGCAATAGCTTCAGCACCTATACTTCGCTATTTTTATTCTTTCCTCTCCTAGTGTGTCCACAATGACATCCTTGTTACATTTTCCTCAGGTCCTCCTTTCATTTCCAGACACCTTCACAGTATTATTTTCAGCTCAGCTTTGTGACTGTATGCCCAGCTCTTGCATGTCACATGTAATATACTTCATTTCCATTATAGTGACTTGAGAGATATATTGTTTTTGAAACCTCACTACTGTCAAATTGTTTGAAATTAACTCTGAGTTGTTGAAGGGGGTCTTGAATGATAGACAGCCTGTTCAGGTGGTGAAGTTGACACACTGATAGCTTTGTTCTCCAAACAGAAATACAGAAATGACTGTGCTGTGCTCCCTGCTTGGGGACTCAGGGACTGTAGCACCTATGCTGATGTTCATGGTTTGTAATATGTTGTTCTTGTGTCAGATTCTCCATTCCACTTGTTTTATTTTTAAAAATCCCTACATCTCTGTATATTTGTTCCACAACAAAAGAGGATCCTGTAGAAGAGCTCTGAGCAGGTGCAAAAGTAGATTTGGGAGACATGATTCAAGCAGGAATTATACTTGCATATATTAGGATACCATTAAGATAGGTGGAGTAAAAACACAGTGACTGTAAAAGATGGGAAGGAGATGATGGCATAAAGGATGAAGTTTAAAGGACTAGAGGGAAGTACTTGGGCCTTTTTAGTTGCTGCTGAGTAATGAATTGCCCAGTGCTGACTCCATGAGTTTAATACTTTGTGCTGAAGTAATTGAGTCACAAAGTTCTTCCTTTCTGAAGTTTTCTTTGTTTTCTTTTTCCACTTGTTTTTTCTCTTAAACTCTTTTCTCTTGCTAGGTTTGCTATGTTGCTTGTCTTCCCCAGTGGTGCCATAATGAGTACTACTGATTACTTCTCTCCCTTTTGTGTCTTGAGCTTGTTTTGTTGTTCATTTTTTTCTTCATACTGCAGCATTTCTGCTCTCTTACCTTCCTTTCCTTCTGTCTTTTCATCACATGTTCTTACCCTCCCTTTTACGAAGGGGGCACACCATATTATTACACTCTTTTGGTCTTCATGTTCCCTTTCTTGCTTAGCTCACTCAGCCCTTGAGATAAAACACTTTTTATACAAATTTCCCAAATTAGAGGTAGATGCTTGTCCTCAAGATCAGGGTTCATGACAGTTTCTGCAAACAATTCCTCCAAAGGTGGAGCAGAACCTGTCAGTGCAACGCTGTACTGAGTTCCTCTGAAGAGTCTGTTCCACTTGGTCCAATGTCTCAGCCCTCCCTCCTTCCAAGCTATGGGTTTTCTGCAGGGCCTGCATGGTGAGTTAATAACCAGCACAGCCCCAGGATGCATCTGTGTGGCCAGCTTGGGCTTACTGTCAGCTTTGTCCTAATGTTAGTAGCCTTGCTGTGGAGGGGCTTCTGGCATGCAGAAATAGCTGTGGCTCCATCTCAAATGCTGCTGTGTGGTCCTCATCCCCTCCAAGGAAAATTGCAATCCTGAGAAGTGCTCCCTTGACTCCCAGCATTACATTATGTCTTTCTGCCCATATGAGGGAAGGGATGAGATGTTCTTTCCATCTTTCCCTCAACTCCCAAGGATTTCAATTTTAAGTAACGGCACCAATATTGTTATACAAACATCAAACTCTGTGACTAACCAGGATGCTGCAGAACCCTTTATCTTGCTGATGTTCCTGACTCTTATTGCAAGAAACTAATGTAATGAACATAGAGTACATTTATTTGTTGTTTATTCTGTCTCTAATGTAGTTAAGATTTTTAGATAGACTATGTAAAGTAACTTTTATATTAACATTACATCCTGTTGTGATGGTAGATATGAGTGTTCCATTTCCCTGACTGATGCAGAAAAATACAAAATAATATTTACTTGTCTTACTTATTACTCCTTTTTTGCATGTGTATTTTTGTTAGGGTTTTTTATCTGTGTTTGTTTGTTCTTAATTTGATTCTAAAATGTAGGGTTAGTTAGTGACTTCCCCTTAGGAAGGCTGACTTGGGATGCATTCTCTCTAGTTTCTGTGCTGGAAAACAGACTTTTTATATTAAGAAGTGAGTTTCTAGATATGATGACCTGAAATGTCCATGTATTAAGAGTCATCAGTTTGACTAATGGCACACCATGGCTACAGATCATCCTAAGCACCTCTTCAAAGTGTCATTTTTCCAGCTCAGTTGATTCCTGACATATCTCACTTTATCAGCCATTGAAGTGGAAATTTCATCACTCTTTTATGCGTTTTGATTTTTTCTTAGTATTTGTTTGTAATAGGTTTTATGGGTGATTAGTTGTGCAAATTGTGATGTTTTTTATGTTGACAGAAGATTTTCTTAATTTTTGCATATGTACCTAAGCTTTTAAATTTACTTGTTAACATGTATCAGTTAAATTTTGCTTTCTTCTTCTGCTATTAAGAGGCTGTTAAATACTATACCTATTTGTGCAATTTGTAACTAATGCAATATTTACATTCGTTTAACCTGATCAACAATTACAGGTACAAAGGAAATTATTATTAAATGAAAATAATGGCACTTGCAGATATGTCTCTATTGAACAGCACTATGTGGATGCTATTTTCAGCAGCTGTTGTCAATGCTGAGAACGGGCACTGTCTTAGCTCACAGCCTGTAAAATCCCCTGCTCTTATTCCAGACAGAAGTTAAAGCCTGCTTCTTCTCCCAGAAATCTTAGTGTTCTTGTACTGCTTGTGTTTATGTAGAATCATGAAAGCAGATTTGGTCCCTAAGTGAGTGTTCAGATTGTGCTTTCACCCGGGAGTTAATGTGGAGGGGTCAATGAACCTTCATTTGTAATACTGATAATTAATAATAAAAATAATAATTCAGTAATAATGTAGGTCTCTGCAGCTCGGAATGCTGTGATTCTTTGGAATGCCTAAGTTTTTAGATTTAGATGTTGGGAGGGAAGTTTGTGATATGTGATATGTAAGTTCCTTCCTTGTCTCAGTTTTGCTGGCCTGGAGGAGGAAAGAAGGGCTCTGCTCCAAAGTAAGCTGCTTTCCTTGCTGCTGCTTCTCCTTGATACTGAGGAAGAGAGATTTTATTTGTGCTTCCTTGTATTTCAAACTGTCTGTTCCCCTGTAACAGAGAAATGTTCAAATTTTCTTTCTATTTCTGAATATTTTCTATTCCAGCTCTCTATATATTCGTGACTCTCATTATTTTTAGAACTAATTCCAGTTTTGCTTTGTATGTTTGGAGATGTCTAAAATGGATCCTGAAAGGGACTATAGTACAACATCAAGCAATGACATAATTTTTTTCTATAAAATTATCTCGTCATTTTGGCAACAATCATATTTTATTTCTTACCTGTTTACTGTTCCATGCTTCTGTAGATTTTTAGATATCAAAGGACATAAAATGCTGAGGTGTATTTAGACTTCCTAGTCAGGTACATTGATATTCATTGAATCATGTTTAATGCTGGGAGAAGTTCCTCCAAGTGAGAGATGGGGAGCGAGCACTGTGTACCTTAAGCACGATTGCCGTCCTGCTGCCAAACAAAGCAACAAAACTTGGAGGAGCTCAGAGTTCGTAGTGTTGAATGAAATGCAGTAATTTTACATAGCGTTTTAAATGCCTGCAGGCAGGATAAAGTTGTACCTGGGTGTTTTGGATAACACTGTAGCATGACCTTAATGCCTTTTTTACATTTTACCAATTAAAATGTGTCCATAGTACATTTCTGTGTTGCAGTGTAGAACTTAAGTATCAAGGGTTTTTATTGAAAGAAGTTAAGTAACTGTAATTTGTTTGGCCTTTTTTTTTTTTTTTTTTTTTTTTTTTTTTTTTTTTTTTTTTTTTTTTCTTTTTCACTACATTGACTTTATTTCATGTTGCAATAGATGACTAAGAGAAACTGATGAAAGGCTGTCCTGGTCAATTTTAAATGCAGTGTAAAACTTCTAAAAGATATCAGTCATCTTTGTCTGTGTCAGAGACATCAGTCATTGAAGCTCCTGTGGTAGCTTTAACACTCATGAGTGAACATGCCTTGTGCTCTGTTTTGGTGTTTACACTTGGCGTCTCTATACAACACTTAAGGTAAAAGAAGGAATTTTGATTGTTAATTTTTCTTAATTATTAATTGAACTTAACTTGGTAATTAACTTGGTAATTAAATATTTTGCTAAAGGTGTTACAAAGATCTACAATGTAGCCTGATACATAAGGGAATGAGTTCTTCGATCCCAATGATCTGATCACAACAAGAGTTGCTTGTCTGCTTCTCCTTTCCTTCTAAATTAAGTTGAAAGAAATATTTAAGTGTTAATTTTAAAATGGGCATCTCCTCTTCATGATTTCAAATTGGTTTTAAAATTTGTAGTGAGACTGGGAAAGTAGATTCTGAGTGTGCAATCAGCTAAGTCGTGTAGAGAAATGGGCTGAGCATGACTGTATGAGAGCTGACACATCAGCCTGCTGAGCAGTGAACACCCTCCTGTGTAATTCAGCCAGGAGCCCCTAACACTGGAGAGATCACTGAAGAGGTCATGGGAGATCCCAATGCTCAGTGACACAGATGAGCATCCTCAGTTTTTATACGTTTAAAAGTATTACACAGAAATTCGAAGCAGTGGCATGCACCACAGAAATCTTTTTTAAAAATTTTCTGCAGTCCATGCAGGCTGTTTTATGTTATCATTGCAATGTAACACATGCAGCAGTATAGCATGGCTGAACTGACATCCTTTTGTGAGTGTGTTAGTAGTTCAGTTGCTTTGTAAATAGTGCTCTGTGAAAATTACTTCATTTAGTTGGGGTGAAGCAACCTGAAAGACCATAAATATTGACATGTGGGCAAAAATTCCTTACAGATGAAGGCAAGTGTTTTATAATACATTAAAAATAAATTTAATTCTCTTTGATTTAAGATTTTAATCTGATTTTGTAAATTAGTTTCTGTGCATTTGGCTATCCCTGCCAAGATCCTGAGATGTATCTTTAATGTTATAGGAAACTGAAGAGAAGAAAAAAAGGAAATATGAACAAATTTGTGCAGCGGTGGTTCATTTAAATCTGTGAAGATTTGAGTGGGAAATCTTGTTAGTATTTTATTCAAAGAAACAGCCTGAGTAGATGCAGTAAATGACAGTTTGTATTTTTATTAAAATAATTTTCTCAGTGATTGAAAATACTCATTGTGGGTGAGAAGTGTTTTCTAGGGAAAAAGAAGGGGTGATTCATAATAGGACAAGTGAAGATCTAGTAAAGCCATCTGCAAGTCTCCTTTTGTTTGACTTATCACTGCTGACTTACCCTACTTAAACATTAATTCTGATATTTATTTCCATGTTCTGCAAATATGTTTGTGCTCTCACTTTCTGCTTGTTGTCTGATCACAGTAAAGAACATTTATTTGTAGACAGGTCTTTAAGATAGCTTTTATTCTGTCTTCTTTTAGATATGTGTATTAATTCACTGATTAAATAAATTCAAAAACACAAGCCTGAGGATGTTAAGTTCTTCCTAAGGCTGGCTGAGAGATACTATTAATTTTTAAAGTTAAAGGCCCCTGAAAGTAAACAGGTGTTTTGTATAATGCCAGATTGAAAAAGATCAGGTTCTTAAAACCTAAAAGGTTTGTTTTGTTGTGGGCTTTTTTTGTTTTTTTCAAAAATGCACACAAATAATCCAGTAGTCCTCATTATTCTGGCCGGATAATCACTGCTGAAGTGTCTCCATAAAGCAGTGCTGTTAAACAGCTTGCATTTTTTTAACCTTTTCATTCTTTGCCTGGAGAGGCAATAGATAACCCAGAGAACTGCTTTTTGAAGTTCTATTAAATTCATTGACTTCCGTGGGAAGCAGATCAGTACTTCTTCATGCTACAGTATCAATTAAATCCTTAAGGATTTTAGCTTGGTATAGTAAAAGTGTATTGTTCAAATAAGAGTTTGTGTTGTTGGTCTGGCTTTTGTTGTGCTTTGTTTTGTTTGTTTTTTTTGTTTTTTAACATTATAAAGGGTTTTGAAAACTTGGATAAAAATAAAAATTCTTTCTTCTTTGATGGTGAATAGTCATGATGGTGAATAGTGTGTGTCAGTTTTCCCATGGTGCAGTTTAGAGACACTAGGAATTAGTGGCCCTTTAAAGTCTTGACATGCTTAGATGAAAGGGGAAGTAGGCTTTACACTGCAAAGGAATCCCCATGTGTATTTGTTAATAATTATTTTTTAAAATCACAATTCTGTTTAGAATTAATAAAACACAGAGTTTATAATATGTCTAGTAAACTGATTTTCCTGGAAAGTACTTGCCTTTATTAATAAATTGAGTGTTTTAAAATCTGAGCTTTTCATATAAGTTAGAAAGATGTGCTACCTAGGCATGCAAGCATTTAAACAGTCATAAATTTAATAAACTGTTGTGTTATAAAATGTTTGGGTTTTGGTGGGGTTTTTTGCATCATGTAAAAATTTCAGTTCACTGCTTAAAATTTGAAAGTATAAAGCAAGAAGATTGCTTCCTTAAATGGAAGACTTTGGAGCTCTCTCCTCGAGTCTAAACTGAGCTTCACATAGGCCAGGAAATGCAAAAACATTTTTGGAAAATTGCAAAACAAAATGGTAAAGTTGTGGCTGTTGTTCACAAACTTGAATTATGGCTCTGTAGTAAATTAAATAGTCTCTAAAATATTTTAAGGAGTGACAGCTAATTAATTTGATATTAAGTGTTTAAATAAGTGAAAATTAAAAAGCAAACTTTTTTTTGCTGAAAAAAGTGCAAATGGAGTTTGCTGTTGCTTTGTGATATGTGTTGCTGTGAGATATGCGTATGCTTTCTCAGCTGTTTAAAGATAACAGTTATATTCTTAACTTTATTTTACACTTCTCTTTAAAAAACAAAAGCAAATTTTCCAGGCTTTCTTCTGTCAGAAATGTAGATATTTTGGCTGAGGGTGCAGGACCCAAGAAATGAAACTGAGATGTCTTGTTTTGAAAACTGAGAAGTCTTGTTTTGAAAATACTTGAATGAAATATTAAAGCAAAATAAATAGTAATAGAAATATGATTCTTACTGTAATATTCCTTAAAAACTTGAGGGGGAAAAAAGATATTTCTGACTGTCATTTACAAATCAAATATTTTCTTGCCTTCTAGCACAGCTTACATAGAATATACTGGCTTGGATAAACCTTCCTGCACATCACCTGTGTTGTTTTTGTAGCTTGCTGTGAAATTATGTGTACATGTTCTCTGATGAGAATAATTTTCTTTTAATAGAAATTCAATTAAAATTATAGAAGTCTAAAATTATACAAAAAGGTATAAAATCCAAAGATTTGGAAAAAAAACCCCACACATTTCCAACAAGCAGAAGAAAGACAGATTTGCCATTAAAGCATGCAGGCTTCTCAGAAAAAAAAAGAAAAAAACCAGCTTACCTACAGATAGATTTTAGGTAACTAACATATTCCTTAAGCTGAAAAAGTACTATGTTACCAATCCATTCTTTGCTCCAATCACTCTCTGCTTTTGATCTTTTAATCTGTTGTATAAAAATAAGCAGTATTGTGTTGATATTTCTCACAGGAATATTTTTGCTAATGTTTTAGATTGGGGTAGCTTGTGCATGGAACTCTGGCAAGTCTTACTGAAGTGCTTCTCACCCATTTCTGAGCAGATCTTTCTTTCTTTCTGTCTGTTCCAGACAGTTAGGGATCAATTACAGCAATTAGAGATCATTGTAACACATCAGTGCTTGTCTTTCTAATTTTATTATAGGTGAATGTAAGCTGAATGTAGAGAAGACTTCCAAATAAGCTGGACTGATGTGCGCAGAGAAGGAATGAAGTATGGATGTGAAGGAACGTAGGCCTTATTGCTCCCTGACAAAGAGCAGACGGGACAAGGAGCGTCGCTATACAAATTCTTCTGCAGAAAATGAGGAGTGCAGAGTGCCTACTCAGAAGTCTTACAGCTCCAGTGAAACCTTGAAAGCTTTTGATCATGATTCCTCTAGGTTGCTGTATGGAAACCGGGTAAAAGATTTGGTCCACAGAGAAGCAGATGAGTTTACCAGACAAGGTAGGCAAGATGTTTGAATTCAGAGTGTGTAATTCATTACTTCCAAGGCATTCTTGCTGCAGGAAGAGTATGTTGTTTTACCAGTTTCATCAGTGTTGGTAATACTCTACACACATAGTACACTTCCCTCGTATCTCCGTACATGTTTTACAAAGATGAAGAAGCATTGTGTTCCATCTTTGGAATAAATAATATACAATGCACAGGAAGGAAATGGACTGTGTTGGGCAGTGTGTCAGTGACAATATTACAGACTCAAATGTGAAACATTCAGGCCTTACAATTTAAAAATAGACCACCAGTTATTTGGCTCATTAATAGGTTGCCCAAAAGTTTGCCATTCTGGTGTATTTAAAAATGTAAATAGTTTAAAAATTAATGAAAAATAGACAAATAGAAGTGTTCCAACAAGACCAAGCCCTACAACAGATTTGTGGATCAGCATACAAATTCATTAGCTCAGTGATTTTATATTTTAGCTTACAAGGGCAGTTACAGAGCACTGTTCAGTGAGTAAGGTAAATTAGTTCACAATTTGTGCGTTTGGGTGTGTTGGATGATTTTTTTTAGTGGTTATCTCTGGTATATAACCAGATGGTAATAGGTTACGAAAACTCACTGTTGAGTTTTTGGGTTCAGAACTGGAGTGACATTAGAAGTCTAAATATCCATCAAGATGCTCAAAACCTGACTGAATATGGTGCTCTTGCACCTTACTGTAGCTGACTGTGCTTGAGCAGAGGGTTTGGACTAGATGATCTCAAGAGGTCCCTTTAGATCTCAGGGATTCTGAGTGATTGAACTTGGCTCCAATTAGGGTTCAGCACTTCTGCATCACTTTTGGATTCAAAACTGTAGTGTCTGGAATTGATACTTCTACATTTCTGCAATTAAGCTATTTAATTTAAAGAGAAAAAAAAATATTATGAAATGTGTAGAGCACTGCAGCCCAGTTGTCTAAAAGGATAAAGCTAGGCCAAGAGCTGTGTGAACCTATGACTCAGTTTTCTCTTTAAAGCTGTCTCCTATTTTATGAGGAAACAAAAGCAGATTTCAAAATCCTACTCCTGGTGAGACAGTCCTTAGCTTTAATTTTAGAATATCTAAATAATTTTCTCCATTGATGTTTTTTTTCTCTGTTCCATTTAGAATTACTTTACATTAAAATTAGAGCTGGGCAGATGGTGTTGACTTCTTTGCCTACTAATGTTTGCAAGAGAAATAAAAATATTTCTCTTATGCACATGTAACTGAGGCTTGCTGCTACTCTACTTTCTGCTGTTTATTTTTGGTTTCTGTGATGTATTGAAACTTCAGGTTATCATTGTTTTCAAGTTTTTAAGTCTTTAGTCACCTTGACATCATTACTTTAATGAGGTAAAATCCAGAGGAAGTTTTCCAAGAACCTGTACTGCAGGCACTGTCTTAGTACTAGGGATGAAATTATGTCGGAACAGGCACCATTTATTTAATGAATTCATAAACTGTTGCCTGACTAGAATATTATTCTTTTTTAAATAGCAATAGCAAACTGGAAGAAGTTATGTGGTCTGGCATGTATGATGGTGTGCTGAGGCTTCATTTTTATTCCTTTTCACTTTCTTCAGAACAGCACACAGTATTTAGCTAATGTATATTGCCCAATATGCAATACATTACGTGTCTATGGCCTAAAATGGCAGTCTAGGATGGATAATAATACCCTCTTCACCTTTCAGTGGTCTCAGTACTTCTTCAGTGCCCATTTAATTTCCCTCATTGTTCTTTCAGTTCTTTTTGTATGGCTTATTGGCTTCCTGTACTATAGACTGGTTTGATCCCTTTGGGGTCTACCTGCAGGTTTGATAGGGTCAGGTAATAAAGGGCTTGTTTTAGGTAGTGTATTCCTTTGACTCATTTTTGACTGAGAATTTACAGTATCTGGTATTGGAAGTATTTTGTGGAAAAGGTCCTCAAGGTCATTTCAAAGGTTTTTAAATAATATATAAAAGATGCTTCCCTGTGGGGTTTTTTTTCTCCTCTGCCTAGAAATAGTATGAAATATGTGGCTTTGTTGGCAGTGTAATTGACAGCCTCCTAATTCAACAGGAATTGTAAATAAAATGAATTTTAAATAAAAAAGGCAACATTTAATAAATACCTTTAATTGGGAATGAATTTTAAAAATTAATCATGATCAGTGTTTCACCTTCTGCACTGACTGTTTAAAATAACTGTATGAAATTTCCAGTGTCCACTGGAAAGTTTCTGGAGCAGTAATGCAAGATTTTCAAGTTTCTGAAATGTGGAAGAATTAAAATCATAACATTATAGACTCTTCTGAGTTGGAAGAGACCTGTCAGGAACAGTGAGTTCAACTCCTGGCCTTGTGGAGGACACCCCAAGAGTCACGCTGTGTGCTTGAGAGTCTTTCCCAAATGCTTCTTGAACTCTGTCAGGTTTGGTGCTGTGACCACTTCCCTGGGGAGCCTGTTCCAGTGCCCAACCACCCTCTGGGTGAAGAACTTTTTCCTAATACCTAGCTTAAACCTCCCCTGACACAGCTTCAGGCCATTCCCTCAGGCGCTGTCACTGTCACCACAGAGAAGAGATCAGTGCCTGCCCCTCCTTTTCCCCTCGTGAGGAAACTGTAGAGTGCAATGAGGTCTCCCCTCAGTCTCCTCTTCTCCGGGCTGAACAGACCAAGTGACCTCAGCTGCTCCTCACATGGCTTCTCCTCAAGGCCCTTCTCCATCCTCATGGCCCTCCTTTGGATGCTCTCCAACAGTTTAATATCTTTCTTACACTGTGGCACCCAGAAGTGCCCCCAGCCCTCAAGATGAGGCTGTTCCAGTACAGAGCAGAGCAGAACAATCCCCTCCATTGCCCAGATGGTGATGCTGTGCCTGATGAAGGACACAATTGGTGTCAGTATGTTTTAAAATGTCAGTATGTTTTTTATGCCTGATATATTAGGGCAAATCTGTGGAAAGCTTTCTGCTAGTGAATCAGAACTTTCCTGTCTCTTGTTCCTGAGTTGTTTTAGTGTACGTTTTTGTGCTTCCTCTTTTCCGAAATCCAGTAGTAGGAATTCAGAAAGGGATACTGCTGTTGGAGATAGGTATGCTTTATTTAGTGGTAGAAAACATGGGATGTTTTCTTGTGGAGTGGAGATTCTTCAGTTTTCTGTTCCAGTCTAATGATATTCTTCCTCATGAGTTGAATTTCTGTTGCTTTAGATTAATTACATAGAATTATAAGCCAAAAATATATCTATTTGTCATTATAATTCTCAAAACAGCATTTAAAACATTGTAAAGTATTTGAACAAAAATATTTTTATAACTGGGGACTGTCTTGTTACTTTTGAAACCCAGCTGACAGGACTTGAAGAGCAAGTAAGCTGTTTTAGGGAATTGGAACTGCATCTAGGCAGCATGCTTTCAGTTAACATCCATGAGAGATAAGACCTAGTGCAGTCTCCTTTTTTTCTCAAGCTCCTTCACCTGTTGCAAAACATTATTAGAATTTTAGATGAGGATTATTTAGCCTACTATTTTTTAGAACTTTTAGATTACTTATTTATTTTCTCTTGGTTTATAAACCTCACAGGAGAGCCATGTAAGTGAAGGCCATGAGCCTTTTTTTGTTAAAAGCGGTTTCAAGAAAGATGCTCAATTTTGTATTAATCTTTGAGAAGATACCTGATCCCATGCTTGACAATGGCTGAAGCTCCATGAAAGACTGTTTACTTTAAAGGTGTGATGATATGATAGTCTCTGTTTATGTGTTAGGGAAAAAGATGACCCATTTTCATATACTTTGAAATATCCAGCTATATGGAGCAGCCTGATTTAAATGTGCTTCCCTACTTGATTTAAATGTAATTCTCTAATCAAATTCAGCAACCTAAATGCTTGTAGTGTGATAGGGGTTATTGTTGAGGGGTTGAAACTAGGTGATTTTCAAGGTCCCTTCCAAACCAAACCATTCTGTAACTGGTTCTATGATTGTGTATTGCATTATGCCCAAATCTCTTGCTCGATTCAAGATTAAAGCTGACAGTATGAAGTTGCATTTCTCTGTTGTACGGAGAAAAGTACCTGTGTTTAGAAATTTTATATCACTTCCTATGTGAAGTTATATTAAGTACATAGGAGACTGCTATGCAAAGTATCTGAAAGTGTGGCATGACTACAGTGGGGGTGGGAAGGACAGTAGAAATACAGAAAGTAAGGAGTATTTTTAAAATTGCATCTGGAAAAAAAATATTTTACAATGTTAATATAATTGAAAAGAGATCATGAATCAAACCTGGACTCACAATAACTGAAAAACTTTGTATTAATTTAGTAAGAAAAATGCAGGCATGCAAAAACTGTGTTTTATTTACCATTTGATACAAGTTAAAGGGAAGAGGGAACTATTAAATACCTCTCAAGTGGCCATTATTCCATTTCAAAGACTTTTATAATTGCAGAACAGTGTAGTGGTCCTTCAGAGTGATCCATGTCCCATGTCAGCGAGATTTTGCACAGGAACAGAAGCTGACCCACAAGCAGGAATGGCAGAATTCAGTGCAAGTTTGTGCATGTTCATCTTTTCTTCCAAAATTGTCACTGTTTGCAAGCCGTGTAAATTGGAAAACTGAATTGTAGAACATCCTTTTCTATTAGAAGATCCAAGGAGGTAGTGCAGATTTTGTTCAATTTTAACTTTTTGGAAGTTTGAGATATTTGACTAAATCAAATATGATTTAGTCTGCAGGCAAAGTTATTTGGTCTTCTTAGATGGCGGTGAGAACAACTTCATTGTGTTTATCAATCAGAACAGTTCACTGTCAGCCAAGTCTCAAGATCAATTTAATTTCATTCTATCCCTTTCAGTTTTGCAGGAGAAACCATTCCTATGCACAGTTTTGTACCTTTACTCTTCTGGAATACTTAAGTGCCTAAACTAGACTAAACGCCGTTATACCTCTTTGAAGCTGTTAAAGGAGAGGGTGAATGTACCAAATAAGTAAAGAAAAAGAATTCCTTTCCTTCACAGTATGCTGGACAACTCATTCCTGGGTGCTAAAAAGCAATACCATATGCAGTATGTTACAGTGTGTGGATATATCGCAGCTATTGTTCAACTGCTATTCCCATGAAAATTAGATTTAGGTGATAGAAAAATATCACCATTCAGCGAAAGAGGGACCTGAAACATTGATAAATATGCTTTGACAATTTTATTTTATTACATAAGATATTAAACACTGTCAAGGATACATTTTTAAGACCTTAGAAACTAGTACCTTAATTGCAACTACTATCCTAATGTAATATGACTACAAAGTCTATTGCTTTAAATACTAACTGCCCAAAATGAATTATTTGGATAGCACAATGTTTAATCTTTTTAGTCACCATAAATGTCAACTGTAGGATGAAAGGATTTAAATGGCCATGTTTTTAACCCTAAAGCTTGAGTACTTTTACCTGTCCGAAGCAGTGGCAGAACATTTTGACATTCCACTGCCTGGGCTTTATTGATGAGCTGATTTTGCCAATTGAGTAGGCAAGTGCTTCTCAACAGAACTGAATCAGCTCGCTTTGCAAGGTATTTATATGAAGGTATGAAATAATATATTAGTGACTTTGTGATCTCCCAATGAGCAAATTAATTACCATTCAGTGACATGGCAAGCGCTGTCTCTCAAAATCTAAGGCAGATGTTAGAATTAGTGTTTCATGTTTCCTGGCTGCAGTGCAAGATGTGTCCTGATTGTCATCATGACAGATCCTTTTTTGTTATGCTAAAACATGGCCACCTGCAGTGTCTGCCTGATTTCAGTGGATAACTTCTGTAAGCAGCATACGGTGCCAGTACATTCTGGATAATTTTGTGGCCTTGAGCTAAGCACATAACCTTCTGCCAGAGGTGTTTTTTCTTTTTTACCTTGTGTAAAACAGGAATAATAACACCTACCTACCTCGCAGGCATTTTGGGAAGATTAATTAGTTTATGTTGGCAAAACGCTTTGAAGATGAAAAGCAGTGTAAGTGTTAAATAGTATTATAATCTCTCATTGCTATACTAGTAACTTCTTAAAGAAACAATAAGAAGTTAATTGGTTTGCAGGTTTCAGGTGATAAGGATATGTTGACTTTTAAAGTTATTCTATTAGCTGCAAAGTGGTATGAAGAAAAACATTTCACTTTTATTTGATTAGGAGTATATTTAGTTCATGCTCAAAGACATGCTCCAAGGTATTCATCTAGGTGAAATTGGCCCCTTGTGGGTCATGGCCCGAGATGAGCTAAAGATCTAGAGACAAAGGGTAATTGTGATTCTCCAGGGAGAAATCAGCCTTGGTCATTGGCAGCAGACTGCTTGTTCAGGCAGTTCTACACAGCCACTACGAGTCCATGGAGTAGAAAACTTGTCTTCAATTAGTCCAGTTGCAAAATAGGAGAAATAAGTTCTTGATCATAATATGATTAAGGATTTATAAGGTGAGCAAGAGGCCTTCACAAGGATTTTCAGCCTCATGGAAAGGAAGATACTGTAGAGGGTCTGTACTTTTTTATATCTTTCCATAGCCCATATACTGAGATGTATGTGCTGCCCCTGTTCGTAATAAAAACTAAATGTTGGACTGGGGAGATGAATGGATCCCATGCAGGGCTATGAAAGATGACTTCAGTACGTTAACATCTACAGAGAGGATAAAGCTAGGAAAGTGTGCAGTTAGAGATGGGATGAGGGGAGGAATGAAAGAGTCTGAAGAGTCCTGTCTCTCCTGTCTGTTGATTTAGTGCTTAGGGCTGAGAGTCAGGGCTGGAGGCCAAGCTATGAGTGATTGCTTATTCCATCACTGGCAAATAAATGCATAAAGTGAAGCAGAGATGTAAAATGGGGGTAATTTCTCAGAAAGTTCCTTGATGCTTTCTGAAATTAGTTTGTAAAGTGTCAACTTATGTGCTTGAGAGCCAGTACTCAGTGTTACTGAGCTTATTAAAGCCAAAAGAGGAACTGGCAGAGCCAAGGGAACACATTTGCCTCAAGCTTTGTTTTTCTGCCTTTTAATTTTTTTTTTTCTTTCTTGTATTGCCATAAATATTTCTGAGTGGTAAATCTTTTCATGTCTTCAGCATAATGGACATTTTGCTAGAACATCTAAATTAAAACATTGCTACACTACATTTATTATGGGGGCTCATGGAAAGCCTTTTGGGGGATTGTGATGGGAAGCGAGTGATAGAGGGAATAAGAGGTTTTTATATCTGCAGAAATTTTTGGGTCAGTATTCTGTGTTGTGGCTTCCATTTAGCTACAGTGATGGTCTGAGCACTTAATTCTGTCCATACATTGAAGAGTCATTCCCCAGCATGTGGAATACTTCCCATATGAAATTCCACAAACTGAAATGTATGGGCAGCTTCAAATAGGCACATTGGGTTTTTACTTTGTACCAGCTCATAGCCTGGAGAACTAATTGTTTTCTACCATGCTGAAAGACATAGCAGTAAACCTGAGCTCTAGTTTGCATGCACACCTTCATGCTGCCTCCCTCTTCCTCACTTTCCTTTCCCATTTCAAGCTGTATGTCATGTCATTAGCACCATACCGGCCTTAATGTGGCAGTTCATACCTGCCAGATCTGTCTTTGTAGGCTCCTTGCAGACTGGATATCCATCATCTCTACATTGCTTACCCTTGGGTCATATTTTCTTCACATCTATCAAATTTAGGCTTTTTGTAATTCTTATTTTGTAATAAATGGATGCTCGAATGTTGATGTTTGGGTCCCAGGATCCAAAGACAGAGGCCTAAAATGCCTATGCTGTCATTCTGCTCATGATCAAGACGTATTCTTTGCTACTCATAGAGCTGTATTTCTTTTCTAAATCCACAAATCCTTTTTCCCCCCCTCTTGCAGTCCATGATTGGGACAGCTGTGCTGGATTCTCTTAATTTAGTTTGTATATTGTATAATCATAGTCATAAAATCAGATTTTAATATAAAATCCCCAAATTTGGAACCATGATGTTTAAATTATTAATTCACTTAGTGGAACACGTTTTCTTCACAGCTTTGAATTGTGCAGTTGTGAAATTATCTTCAGCTGGCTTTAATCTTACTCTGTGGTAACTTCAGATGGGCTTGATGAACAGCCCTTTATCCTTATACTCGTTTAAGAAGTGCTTCTTATATCCTAGTCTGAGGATTAGGACTGTAGATCCCCCACTAACTCAAGCCTAACAGGGAATAAAAATGTGAGTTTTCCATTCTGCACAGCAGAGTCTGCATGTTTGAACCATAATTTGGTAGACCTGTGACAAGAAGATGACTGTGTTTCATACACATAAATTCTTCCCTACATGTGAAAACAAAATCTTTCCCAGGCTATCTTCTCAATTAATGTTTCCTTGTGATTCTGTAGTAATAAAAACATGTTACAAGTTTGAAATATTTTATTTCCCACAAATGTGCTAATATACATGTGTGAATTTTAACTTTTTTTGCCAATAATTGACTTGGGGTTTGAGTCTAACATGAAGCTCTTCTATCACGAGTAGCATAATAAATAGAGCTCAGAAAATTCACAGTATCTAGCACTAACCTTTTCAGAAGTCACCAAGACTATGATTATGTCCCCAAATGCTTTTAGAAGTCCATCAGGAATGTGAGAACCGTGATTAATGTTTGTTGAGAATAACGAGCATTTGAAAATTATATATGCACACTTGATGAGATTTAATATATTTCAATGCTCTTTGTTAATATGTAGTTTGCAGGATATATTAGAGAAGCAACAGTCTTTCATATGAATCTTACAGCTCCACTCTAAATCAGATAATGACAAGAAAAGGAGGTTAAGATGGAAAAGTGAATAGAGCAGAAAGGTCAAGAAAAAGGGATTAAAAGGTCACAAGGAAGATGGTTGTGATGAGTGAAAAGAAAAACATGGGAATTAAGAACAGGAGGAAAATGTGATACAGTGGATTAGGATAGTTTAAATTTTACAGATAATTTTCACAAAAGCAAAAATCAGGCTGAAGTAATAACAACAAAATACTGCATCAAATCAGAAAGAAAAGGTTGACATAGGCAAAGCTCATTATTTGTTACTCTTCAGTGCAGTTTCTCACATCCTAGTGAACAGAATTCTGCAAGTACAGCTTTGAAAACTCCCTTTTACTAAATATATTGTGAAGTTTGTGTGACAAAATAGATGTATCACATTTGCTTGTCATTCTCTCTTTTGTGCAATTGCATTCTCCCCACCTAACATTCTGACTTCTGCAGACAGTGTTTGTACACTCCTTGTCAGAGTTTTCTAGAACATCTAAGGTATCTGTTATACTATTTAAAAAAAAAGAAATATTTATCCTTTCATTTTCAGCAAATTTGTTATCTGTATATTTATTTCCATGTTCTTCCTCTCAAGACATTTCCTTACAAGTGACCTCATTGTAAGTGTGAGCTCTGCATGAAGAGCTTCAACAGGAGAAATGTATCCCCTATACAGTGTCAAATTATGGAATAAAAAGGAAGTAAGTACTTTTCCCATATCAGAATAGCAGCAACCAGTACGGTCCTTGCAGGATCACTTTGATATCGGTGCTGCTTATACAATAAGCTTATGTAATAAATGTTCTATTATTGAGGATGTATTTGTATGCAGTAATCTGCAGACAGAAAATAAAAACTAGAGAAAGATCTCTTTCCTCATTTTTTTTCTAAAGAAATAAAACTACTTTTCATTAAAAATAAAAAAAAAAGGATTAAGTAGCAAGTCAAGGAAATGCAAGGGGAAAGTTTGGTTCTCCTAAGGACCGTGATCATTGTTTTGCATCCATACAGCTTTAGATGTGCTTGATTTCTGACAAAAAGTTCTAGGCATGTACAAGAAGGTAAAATACAAAGGAAGAATAGATTAGAAAGGGGACTGACAAGTAATGAATGATGCAGAGAGGCAGATATGGCATGAAACATTATCAAGAGCCAAATTGAACATAATTTAAAGTCTGAACTTGGATGTGTTTGGGACTTCTGCCTTTTTGGTACTATGTCCGTCCTGTTAGGACAAAACCAAAGTCAGCAAAGTCACTCACACTATAATTCCTCTGTTTAAAAACTATGGGAGTTGGTGTATTTTTATGCTAAGTAGGCAGGTGCTTTGGAGGCTTTTCAGAGTTTTTTTCTATGGTCTATTGTTGCTAAAACCTGACTTGTCAATTTATCAGTGGTTAATGAATTAGTAAGGACAGTGCTGATGGCTGGAGATGCTGACAAATTTTTATTTGGCAACTTTTGTTCATTCCTTCTGTTTGATTCTTTCACCTTTTCATGGTTTTTAAGATAGTATCTCTGTGTTTAT
The DNA here is from genome assembly GCA_018697195.1 of Certhia americana. Taxonomy (NCBI): domain Eukaryota; kingdom Metazoa; phylum Chordata; class Aves; order Passeriformes; family Certhiidae; genus Certhia; species Certhia americana. Next base: position 33,383,284 of record CM031860.1, read on the forward strand.
ATTTAGTATAGATCCAACTTAAAGCAGACACTAACAAATGAAGAACCACGGGACCTTTTCTTTTGTGTAGTAGTCCTCTTCAAAACCCATTTCCACAGATAACATTTCCAACTTGAAGCTTAAGTTATTATGGATGTCTTTGAAGGACTTCCCCAAAATAGGCCAGGGAAACAAATGTAGCACAAGTGCAGCAACTTTCCATTTAATTCCAGCTTTTAACTTACTGCTTTATAAAGAACTACACAATTTCTGGAAATGTGAAACTATCTTATAACAGTATTTGATTAAACAGAAGAAACCCCTGAACAACCCACCACATTTCTAGATATGTAACCTGTGTGATTCTGGCACAGATATATATATATATGCACATTATCCTTTAAGAATAATAATTCTATATATTGACTTATATGTACTGAAAGTATCCCTTTTTTTATAACTGATATAGTTAAGGAGGTGCACCAATCCTACATGGATCATTGCTCACACAGAAAGTTGCAACATAACAGATAGGCATGTCTGGTCACTGTGGACGAATGCTGCTTTTTTAACAGTGATTGCTGCACAGGCTTTAGGAGGTTATTTTAGAATTATTAATTAATTATTTTTGCTCTTGTCTGCACAAATGGCAGATGTCAGCAATCCTTACAATACCCATGAATTGATATTCCTAGCCAGGGGAAATGCAGCATCTAATAGCTGGGTGGTAGTAAACAGCATGATTGTTAGTTTTTAAAACTTAGCTTCATGACATATCATCCCAAATAGTCCAAAACCCTCAAAGGTGTCTCCAGAACAAGTCTCCTTGAAATGTTGTATCTAATTTTGTTTCTAATTTTTACTTCATAAATTTTTTAAAGGAAAGGAAAACCCCACAAAGCATTATGGTACCTGTTCATTCTGTACCTCCATTTTTTTTCTCAGGAATCGCTACAGAATTCACTACAATAGCCAAGCTGTTTTTAAATCTTTATGAACTTTGGAGTTGAGGCACTTACTGTCAGTGAGAAAAATTGCAAATGTTAAAGTGTAAGAAACCATTGAATAAGTCCCTCACATGGAAGTCATTCTGGAAAGATTAATTAGAAACTCTACGAACACAAGGAAAATACCCTCACTTCATGCTCTTTGCTCTTCCTGAGCTCATACAACCTCTTTTTTCAGCTTTTAATTTGATTTCATAATGTTCATTATCAGGTAAAGGCTCCCAACTAGTCTGCTACCCCCTAGGTCTGCATCCCAGCTGTATTCAGCTTCCCCTGGATCCTGGAAGATTTCCTGTTTTCATTGTTCAGAAATCTTAAGACGATGTAAAATTTTTCTAGCAAACATGTATGATTTCCTTTGGGACTTGGATTTTTGAATTTCTACACAAATAAACATTTTATTTTTCCATGTCAGCTTCTCAGTTTGGGTTTCCTGGGTTGCTTGTTTTGTTTTGTTTTTTCATTTGTGTAGGCAACTTACATGGTCTACAATCCTCTTAGTGAAGCTCTTAGGAAGGTTTAAGGTCAGAAGATTATGTATCCTGATGATTCTAAAGCTGTTACAACATTCCTGTGCTATGTTGTAAAACTTACTGAGTGTAGTGAACAGCTCTAATATAGTGAATGGGGTGAGAGGGGCAGTATTCAAACCTGCCCCTCTTTTCTGTTTTGGCTGTGCAATGCCATTTTGTGAGGTTTTTTGCCATTCACAAGAGAGGGAAAAAGAAGATATTTTACGTGGAGCTAGGATTTTGTGAACTTCAAGTTAAAAATCCATGACCAGATGGTAGGTGGTATGTTATGCCTGAGACCAAGGCTCCTGTGAAGTTCCTGAAGATGTTCTGAAACACCTCAGGTAGTTTCTCTGAAGTGCTTATGATGAAAAAAGAAGTGTGTGTGTGTGTGTAATAGTCTTTTCCAGTTGCTGTGCCCGAGTGCAAAGGGCGTTTTTGCAGTGGGAGGAGCAGGAGGCTGTGTGTGCAGGCTGCTGGGGCAGCTGCAGGGTGCCATGCTCTCCTGCTGCCACAGCTGCTCTGGTTGTGGTGCAGGGGACAGAGGCTGTGTCTGTCTGCATCCTTCCTTGCCCTCTGAGATCTCAGCACCATGAGCCTGTGGGGTCATAGCCATAACACCTTGTTGCATTCAAGTCAACAGCCAGTTAACAGTCAGTTTTGTTACTGACTCAAGTAACCTTGTCTTTGGTCAAAATACCTCTTTTCTTTCCATTTTGCTTCTCAGAATACTCTTTTTAGAATAAAGATGCTGCATGTGCAACTGTGTTTACACCTTATCTACTCCATATGTGTGTAGAGAAACCTAGATACATACACATGTGCATAGAGGCTTCTTCTGTATTTGTATCTGATTTTAGGCAACTGTTTAAAATGAAGATTCACATGCTGATATACCAAATGCATAAATGAGTGTTCTGTCACCCTTAGCATATATCTACAAAAATGCAAAATAATAGGCTTTTTAGACACTTTACTACTTTCAACTCTGACCCTATTACCAGTGGGTGGTTTGTTCGGCCTGTTTCCTTCCCTGACTGGTTTCAGCACTGGTAAAGCCTGGAAACTTACATGGCATGACAGCTTCAAAATATTACAAGATGCTATCAGTGTATACCCTTGACACTGTTCAGATGTAGTCATAGATATGCTTACTCCTTTTTATTTACCTCCCCAGCTATATTTTCATTCAAATGTCTATTCCCAGCTGCATAATAAGTAGTTTGATTTGTACCTAATTGTAGTAATTGATTTTCATTATTTATGAAAGTCCTTGTCAGAATTGATTTATGGTTCTGACTGTGACGAAACGTGTAGCAACAGCTTCAGGTGACTGCAAGAATAAAATAATTAACCAGATCAGTTTGAAAACGTCAATGGACTAGTGTATTAACTCTTAATATTTCAGGAATTATTTGCACTTCTGTATTTATACTTCTGCAATTCTATTTCTTTCTCATGTATAAAATTCTGTTCTTGACATATTATAAACTTTAATTATAATGCTAGTGTGTTTTTATGTTAAATGACTAATTATGGAGGAATTAGGATGCCTGTCAGATTCAAAAATTGAATGTGTGTCCTAATTTTTTCTCAGAGCTGTGAAATAATTGTGGGCTAGGGTGAAAAAGTATTATAGATCTAGGTATGCAAAGGAGCTTGCCAAGTGTCTATATATCATAAAATGTCTTAAATCTACAGACATAAAAGTAGGATGAAGACACAGCCATTAAAAAGGCAGTCATTTTTGAGTGTCGCATAATTTAGACACTCTAAGTTATTGAAGTGTCACAAGTTTATTGCACCTAATTTATTAATACAATCATTGGGATTCACTTATGCCTCCTGCTCTGCCCCAAAACAGGCTTAAAGTCTGTTAAAATGCACAGACTCTGCTTCAGCAGTAAAAATGCAAAATGCTTCTCAAAATACAGTGGCATGAAAAATAACAATTTTACTGTAATACTTGCAGGTAACAGGTGGCCATGTTTCCATTTATTTGTATTTGTGTGTTAAAGTAGGGCAGAGAAACCAAATCAAAAACAGGTGAATTTTGTTCCTGTTTAGCTTTTCCATTGCCACATTAGGTGACATTTGTATGGGGAAAATAGCCTCTTACTTTGGCCTCTAACAAGGACAAACAAAAAACTCTCCTCAAAACCGACCAACTAAAAATCCTGACAAACAGCTTGTTAAGTGCTTTTGTGCTTTGAAAAATAATTTTTCTTTGAAAAAAGGAAAAGTTAATTTTCTTTTTTGTTTTTTAATCCTTTCATGTACTGAATTGGCTTTTCTTAGCAGGTTCTGGTTTTTTCATTTGCTACCCAGGATCACTTTTGATGCATTTAAGCAGTTGACAAAATACTGCTGAGGAGAGCCGGAGACAAAAGAATCCCCCTGATTGTAATACAGGTGGAGTTTTGACAAAGCAGTTTATATGATATCTGAGACAATTATACACATGACGAGTTTTTACTTTTAAATTCTTTAAAATAAAATATTTAAAAATTTCTCATTTTTTTGTTATCTTTTTTTCCCCTAATCAGGACAGAATTTTACCCTAAGGCAGTTAGGAGTTTGTGAACCAGCAGCTCGTCGAGGACTGGCATTTTGTGCGGAAATGGGGCTCCCCCACAGAGGTTACTCTATCAGTGCAGGGTCAGATGCTGATACTGAAAATGAAGGAGTGATGTCTCCAGAGCATGCCATGAGACTTTGGGGCAGGGGGGTCAAATCAGGGCGCAGTTCCTGTCTGTCGAGCCGTTCCAACTCAGCCCTCACTCTGACTGATACCGAACATGAAAACAAGTCCGACAGTGAAAATGGTAAGTTCTTATGCATATGCCCATATATAAATTAATGTTTATTTGCTGTTTTGGCTGACACTCAGTAATTTTCAATCATTAAAGGAATGGCCTTGAATTATTTACCTTTTTTTTTCCTTTTTGTTCCTCTTCCCATAAAAGTCAATATTCAGTATCAGTCCTAACTAATGCAACCTTTGGGTGTGATGCTTTAGCTGTAATTTTGAAAGAGTTTAATCACAAAAAAAAGATTAACTGTGTTATTATCTCAGGCCATGTCACCTGTTACCCTCTGGGGAACAGCTAAGTGGTGATAAAGTTGTTCCCTAGGCTAGCTTGCATTCAAAAGTTTTATTTCAAGACATCTTGGAGAAGTTGCAGAATCTTAGAATGGATGAGTGAACTCAAAGAATAGCTTATTAACAGGGCTCATGTGACTGAAAAAGAAATTTGATTGTGCTTTAAACTTCTTAGCTGATGAGAGCAATTGGAATTGTGGTGAAGAGGGACATGTGGCCTTTGATGTGCCTGGGGGACTGGATTACTGTGCAATTAAAATCTGCAACAAAAATCTTAGCAGCTTTGTAGGATGTGGGGTATGACCATTTTATATTAAGTCTTCGAGTTTAAATGAAAACAGGTTAATACAATTGACTGATTCATTTTTGAAGCTTTTCAAAGTTTTTTTTTCCTCCTCTTGAGGTTATGAACAGAATCTAATCTGGTGTTAAATGCTAACTGTACCAATCTTAACTTTTTATTTGCAGAAGATTTTCAGCTTTGCTAGAATTAAAACCGTTCTCCTATTAACTTCATGACTTTCTGTGTGAAAAATTCAAAAGAGGAATAAAGAAAAATGAGTAACAATGAAAATTAGTGATGGGTATTGCCTGCATGTCTACATGTCATTTTATTAATTTATTAATCCTGTCTGCTCCACTTAAAAAAAATTAGAGCAATTTTATTGCTATCCTCTGGCAAACACATGGTGGGAAACAGCTATGTAGGTATGTATGTATGTAAATCCCTAAAAAATTAATGTACTTTTGTTTTAAACTACAAGCAATAAAGTTTAGTCCTTCCTGCTTGTTACTTTAGCTTCAATTTGAGAAAGCAAAACCGAAGCTATAATTTGCTATTATTCATACTTATTTTTCCACTGGTGGCTGTTTTTACATGAAGATGCCTGTGCAAAACCACTCTCTCAAGTGGGATCCTCCTTTTGTATTGGACTTAATACTGCATGGTACCTGAGCAGACAGCACTCAGTGTTCACAGGTGTCTTGTGTCATGCTTGGAAAATTTATTTTGAGTCAGAGGCAAGTTCTGAAAGAGGAAGACAGAAGTACTTGCCTACCACCTTTTGGCAGTAGAGTTTCTGTGTGATAATGCTTGGTATTTCAGCTGCAGAGCAATCTAGAATAAGTTGTTGAGCAGTTCTGTGATTTTGAAAGGTCTGTGGTGAAACAAATTCTCTTGACCCTTCTGTAAAACCCTTGGTTAATGATCTTGAAAATACATTTTTATGTATACATGCATGCACATGCAATTTCCATAGGAAACTGTATCTTTGTGTTACAGAGGTGACTGCTTCAGAGTGACTGCTTCAGAGGTACTATAGGTTTGCTATATTTTTCAATAATTTCTCTATTTACAGTTTTTTGGAAAGGAAATTATCTGATTACAATGTGTCAGAACGTCCTCTGTCAGCTGAAAGTTAGAGTGTTTTGCTTTTACATGTGTGAGAAGACTGTAAATATGTTAAAAAGTACATTATTCTGCAGTGGTTAAAATTATGCAAGAAATGTCTGGTGTTTGATACAACTTCAACGAAGAGTTTAGCCACTAAAAAGGATTACAGTTGATTTATTTATTAATAGGGAGGCCAGCAGTCCAAGTTAAGAATGTACTGGGACTGCTGTGAAGCTAATGAAATTTTGATGGCTTGAGAGTTCCCTAGGGTTATGAAACATCTATAACTTGGACCATGTCATGGGTCGCCGTTTCAGTGGAGATGTTAAAATGGTGAAAAGCTTAATCTTCTTTGGTATTTTTTCTCTGAATTTTTGTTTCCACTGAACATGGAAGACTTGGCTGAGAAATTACTTTTTACATGTTGTTGGAACTCAGTACGTTTAATGCTCACAGTAGAACAGAAAATATAATTTAAAGCCAGGGAAACGGTATTGCCCTGGCAAGCGCAGGTGCTCTAATCAAAGGACTAAACTGCAGGTGCAAGTTTTGTTAATTTATGGCCTAAAGTTAACAGCTGTGCCAGTATACTGTTAAAGTCTGACAAATCTGATAAGGCTTTGAAACCAAAATGAGATTTAGGACAAGTCCTCTGTACTGCATTCCCCCCCCACACACACACACCCTGCTGTGTGGGAAGGATTCATGACTGAATTTTGATGGAATTGTTTTACAGGTAACTGAATTTCTATGCAGCATGTTTACCTCTAAGGTAAAAAGGGAGCAACTGGTAATGATGAGCAAAACACAACATCACCAGATCATACTTCCCTAACCTAAAAGCCTCAGTGTTTCAGCAATCCCACAGTTCACCCAGTAAAACTACTTGCTGTTTAAATAGTCCATTGCCATAATCAGACCTTATTGGAGTTAATTGGACTTGTCAAGATGATGAGAACTTTGACTTATCCTATGGGTTTATGATCTCAGGATTAACAATTTGCTGAATGTAAATTGTGAATGTTGGGGTTTTCTTTCTTGCCAATTACACAGGAAGAGAAGCTTGGCATCAAAACAGCATTTCTTTTCCTTCCTTGCAACTGTTATATATCTGTTCTTCTGAAATAGTTGTGGATTGCATATCCCTCAGGCAGGCAAAACTTGAAATTCTGCTGCATAATTACAATAAGCAAGAAGAAATAGTTTGTTGAAAATACTAACCTTTTGTTTGTTAAGGTTTTAATAGTATGTCTCTGAAATCCTAAAAAAGTGACTTAAATTTTTTAATCACCTTGGAAGGTTTAGAAGTTTCTAAAACCAAATAACGTTGCATGTGACCAAGTTGCAAATTTTTAAATATACTAAGAACATACTGTGACTGCCAGCAGATAATTTTTTTTTAAAACAACAGAACATGTATCAAACATAGGGTTGATAGGTATATTCTCATATTAAAGGTTGTTTTAGGATATTGCTCAGTAAATAATTCTGAAAAGAAATATTTTTCTTTGACTTCATTCAAGTTCCATGTATGACTCTTGGCATCACATTCTGTGAGATTTGTCATGTCAGCCTCCCTGAAGGAGGGCCTGCATCTGTTAATCTGGGCAACCAACTAGTGTCACGTACAGTGTGATGTATCAGTTGGAACACACTGAGCATGCACATGCTTTTTCAGGCTTTCTTCTCCATTCTCATTGCAAGTTTTTCATAAATGTTGCATCAAGAAGTTTATGTTGGTAATTGTTCTAGGAGATGTTGCTTTGAAATACAAGCCTGCTGTCTTTTACATGCTTGCCAGTAACTATATTGTTAAGCGGTTCTAAGATTACTAAAGCTTGTCTTTTAAACTGAATAGATATTCCAGGAGAGTATGGGCTAGAAGTTGTAGTTAGGCTTCAAATGGCCCATTTGCTTAAGGGTCAATATATTTTTAAGGTATTACAGAATCCACTTATATATTTAAATTATTTTTTTAATCCATTCAACTGCAGTCCCTGACTTAGTGAGACATCAGAAGGTTAATAAGCAAAACATGAAAGTTAATTGAGCAAGTTATTCCGGAAGTGCAGCACCTTAATATTCATTTATTCATGTGTTTGTTTATTTGTCCCAGTAAAATTATATAGCTGGTTTTGTTTGTGCTTTTTGCATGCTGGTCTGAAAGTCAGGCTGTGGCAGTGACTCTGACTGGAAAGTCACTTATATAAGACCTAAGTCTTTGGTCAAGTCCCTGTCACCTTCTTCTCCTTTGGAAGCAGTAGTGATAGTGCTTCTGAAAAAGGGTGGGGCACTCCAGCTACACGCATGCATGTAGCTGACTGACACAAAAAACTATCTGGGCACACAGAAAGTAGTTCTGATGGCACTAGAATTTGGGGATTTATTCTTTTGTTTAGCGAAAGTTTTGCACTGATTGGTGTTTGTTAGAAAACTAGAGGAGATCAGGACGTAGCAAAATAAAAAGAATAAAGGGAGAGAGGGAGTCAAGTTCATGGCCTCAGGCAGTCATTCTGAATTGGTTAGATAAATGGTTTGAAACTTTGACCAATTTTTCGTGGATACAGAAAAGTAGATATTGCTGGAAGAGTGTTTATTGCTGAGGGCTCCTGTAAGGAGAAAATACCACTTTATCAGCTCCATGGGCACCTACTTGCTTCCTCTCCAACTTCAGACAGTTTCTGAAGATAGCATTCTTGTAAACCTAATACTCTCTTGTCCTTCCAGAATGATGAATTTACTGGCATTCAGATCCCTGAAACCCAAGAAATACATTGGTAAGATACTTGTCAAGACATCTTAATCTGTTGTCTCTGTCCCAGTTCATCTATAACATGTAATTGAACTCTGCATTATTAAATAATGCACATAATTTGGCAAGTAGTGTTACATACTTTCACCCATTTCACATCCTTCTTTATGCTAAGACACAAAACTTGATTTCATTGAACCCTATTGAATAGTAGCTGCACCTGCTAGACAGACGCTAAAGCTTACTGATCAAAACCAGCCACATAGCTGGTGAGTTACTCCTCATCTTACTGCTATACCACCAATTACAATTTCTTCACACTTTCCCACAAATTTCCATTTAGCAATTGCCTGTTCCTCATTAAGCATGCCAATATGTCTTAAATCTTGCTTTGCTGCCAAAAAAATTCATGACCAGGAAATCAATCTGTTTTGTTTTTGACAGAAGTCAGCTCTGAAATAATATTTAATATTTAACAGGCATACAAATTTTTCTTTGGTTATGGAGACATGGAACAGAAAACCATAAACAAAAGTAATTATCTGGTTTTCTGAAATACTGTAGGTTTTCTATAGTTACGCCAGTTTTCAGATTCTGTTATGATAGCAATCCTCTGGATATATTTCAGTTAATAATCTCATTGTTAATGCAAGTGAAAATCGATGCCTTAGCCAAAGAGGCAACAGCTGGGCTGACTTTTTTGCTGTAATTTTGTGTGATCTCCTGGGTTTCACAGATCTGAGTGTCAGTGTAATTGCTGTTAAGGAAAGACATGAGATTCCAAAGGACCATCTTAATTATGGTAGAGTCTGGTGTAGACTATCAGGCCAAAGGATGAGGCTCTTCGGCGACACTTGGACAAATTTTCTGGTGTGCAGGAACTGTAGGTTTAGCAACAACTGACACAAATAAAATTAGAATTGGGATCTACAAGGAAAAACAAATCAGAGCAGAAAATTTCAGAGAATTTGCTCTTGGCTCTTAAGCTTATAAAGCTTATAAATCTTTCTAATGTTAAGGAGTGGTGAAAGAGGTGTTTAAAGAACAACTGTCATATATCAGGATTTCACAAAATCTGAATTTTAAAGGAAAAAAAAAAAACATGCAGAAAAAGGAAGGAAGCTCAAATTTCAGAGGAAGAGCTCACAAAGATGTTTCTGGAGGACTTTGGGGAGGTCCAGGCATACAAATAAAATTGAGACACAATCAGTAAAAAAGTAGAGTTGTACCAAAACATGAATACTAAAAAAAAGAAAAAGTATTGGTTTATTGCATAGCAATGAAAGAAGACTATATTGCTGATATGTTTTCTTTTGGTTGTTTTTGTGTTTAAGCATTTGCTACCTGAGTAACTGATCACAGAGCTAATATTTATACTCTTAAAGAAAGAATTAGAAGTTGCTTAGATAAATAAGTTTTGTCCTGCATGTATAGAGTGTCTACAGCCTCTGGGATTTTTATGATTCATGCGTGAGAAATCATTGATGATAGTTCTGGAAGGTAAAAACAAACAGGACAACTTCAGAAGGGGAAAAGAGAAAGGAGAAACCTTTCTTATCAGTTAGATGGCAAGCCAAAAAAAAAAAAAACCTGTTAAAAAGTTTATGCTTTATAACAAGCAAGAAGAGACATTCTACATCATCTCAGGGCAACTGTTCTGGTGCTTAACCAACTTCACTGTGAATTTTTTCCCTGTTTATTCAAATTGGAGTTCCCCTTGCTGCAGTTGGGACCGTTGCATTTGGTAATGGAAGACCAAAGTTAGAATTCTAACTTTTGCCTTTCAGGCTTACTGAGCTTCTCCTCAATTTGAATGCTTTAGCACTCCAATCATCATGGGAGTCTTCTCTGAATTCATTCCAATTTTTCACTGTTGTACTGGCAAGCCCCAAACAGAATGTTGTCATCTAGATGTGGCCTTCAAATGCTGAATAAAAGGGACTAATCACTTCCCAGGGTATGCTGGCTCCGTTCTCCTGAATGCAGCCCAGTATGTGGTTAGGCTTATTGTTGAAAGGGCACACTGCTGAACTTGTCCACATTGACTGCCCACGTCCTTTACTACAAAGCTGCTTTGCAGTGGGCTCCCAGCTAGTACTGTTACTGTGGATACTCTGCCTTTGGAATTCATGAGGTTTTTTTCATCCAATTCTTACAGCCTGTTGAGATCCCTTCAAAAGGCAATCCTGCCCTGCAGTGTGCTGATCAATCTTTCCAGCTTGGTGCCATCCACAAATTTGCTAAGGGCACATTCCATCTTATTCTCAAGAATACTCAAATGTAGTACAGACATAAAACAACATCATCCCAATATTAGCTCGTGATGAGCACCATAAATATTGACCAAGAGTTGCTCTTTGCACCACAAAACAGAAATCTTTCAGCCGCTTCATACAACCAGATTTCAGCAAAATATTCTTCACAGCTTACCCATTCAGTCCATCTCTCTCCAGCTTGGCTACCAGGATACTATGGGGTACCAGGATACATGTTGAAAATCTTGCTAAAGTCAAGGAGAATAATATCTGCTGCTTTCCCTTTATCTGCTGAGACAGTTAGCTGTTCATAGATAAGCAGTCAGGTTGTTTGTTGTTAGCTGTTATCATTCTTTTTCTGGAGGCCTATCCCAGCATATGAAGGATAGCTCCAGCAGTATTTGTTCCATCACCTTCCCTGGAAGACCACGGTGAGGCTGACTGCCTCTGCTTCCTCATACATTCCTTGCCCATCTTGAAGATAGCATGACCTTTATCTTCTAAAGAGCCATCAGGAGCTTTCCCCATTGCCATTACAATTCAGGGAGTCAGACAGTGGCCTTCCAATGACATTGGTCAGCTCTGCCAGCACCAGTGGATGCTGCAAGTCTGGGCCCCTGGACTTGTGTATGTCCAACTTGCAAAAGTGGTGCTTAACAGCTCCCACCTCCTCTGCAGTGTAAGGGCTTCTCAACCATCATTGAGCTTTGGCTTCCCCATCCCCATCCTGCATGTCCAGGAAACATTTCTGTTTCCTCCTGGAATTATCACCTCAGGGTCACAGTGGTCATTGGGCAGTGGTGTTTTCTGTAGTATGTGAGAGTTTCTTCCACAAATTTATAATGTGTCTTTGTGTACATATATAGTGCTTCTGAAATAGTCCAGCTGCTGCACTCAGTGCAGTGTTAAGACAGAAGTTGTGTCCGTGACTGGTTTGGGGCTACATTCTGAGGCAAATGCCACCCAATTGGAGGCCTTGAGCAAGTTAACAAGCATTATCAGAAGTTTGAAACACACGACACTAGAAGAGATTGGGAGAGAGCTCAGCCTGTGTGTTGTGTCTAGACACTGTAGCTGTTACAATGGCCACAAATGGCAAAAAGGACCAGAGGCAAGCAGTACAATTAGCAAAAAGTTGAAGTTAGCATGGCATTCCAAAAGTAACTCAGACAAATAGTTTGCTGGGGACCACGCAGATATTTAATCATCTAATGTATTTTCCAGAAAAAAATATAAATGCTGTTGTTGTTGCTGCCAGTCCCTGATGAAGCAGGTGCACAACAGAAATTCTTCACTTCCTTTCTGGTTTTGGTTTTTGCGAGTCAAGTGTCTCATTCAACCCAAAAATTAGTCAGCAGGAAGCATGTTGATAAAATTAAGGCTATAGAAATGTTGCCCTGCAATTTAATATAATACTAATATTTATAGATTGTTTTTCTCTTCTTACTGGAAATGGTTAACTTTCCATAGACTTTTTTTCCCCTCATTTTAAGTTTGATATAAAAATATTGCTCTTCATTTCCCCTAAACCATATGTGTTCTTCTGGATGTGCAAGAATTTAAATGTGAGGTTGCCATACAAGTAATGTATGCTTTGCACATCTGTAAACTGATGATCTGCTGGTTTGATTTGGAATGTGTTTTTGATGTCCTTGAAAAATCACAGTGGTAGCAGTAAATTGTTTTAATTAATGAATTAGAGAGCAACGAATTTGCTGAATCAGGCTTATTGACATAATTATTACTAGAATAAAAAGAAGGAAAAAAAAGAATCTGTCAAAGCTGTGAGATTATTTGGTTGTCATTAGAAAGTTTCTCAGCTACCACTTCCCTAATTTCCTGTACAGGTATGTCAATACAAGGGTGGGGGTGTATATACACAGAACCACAGACTTGTTAAGGCTGGAAAAGACCTTTAAGATCATCAAGTCCAAGATGTTTATATATTCACCAGCTAAAACCAAATGAGTGGCAGAGAAAAAGTCTAAATAGTAGTGATCCTATATAAAAAGTAGGATTATTCATATGCAGTTGTTTTAAAGGTGTTTGTTTAGCTTAATCTAATTTTGTTCTGAATTAAGATTTTAATTGCATTTCCTTGTATAATTATGTGATATTGAGAAATCATCTAATTATTTCAACTTTAAAGTAAATATAAGCTGGGCAATTGTAAGAGTATCAATAATAATTGTAGGTAACAGACTTTGTGTGCTGGTCAAATTACAGCTGGAAAAAACTTGTCAAGTTTTTTTTTTTTTTTTTTTACAAAAAGCTGCAAAGGCTTTTGGAATAAACAGTTCTTTAACTCCTATTAAAACCATATAAAGACTTACTTTGATGTTTTTTAGATAAGGGTTTTTTTCTTTGATACAGATGAGAATTCAGTAAAAAATTAAGTTTCAAGCCAGATCTGGTTTGGGTCTTGTTAATATGCTGCCTGATCTGTTGGCAAAATTTAATCTTTTCTTTCTTAATTTAAGGTAAGAAGAGGAAGTCTCAAATCTCAGGAAAGAAATGCTTGTTAAGAAGTTGTGTGTTTCATTTTTTGTTCCACACTCTCCCTCTCATTCAGTATACCATTTTCTTCCTGAATTATGTCAGGTGTTTAGCTATCTATTGTTTTCACCTGTATGCTGTAGAGAAGAAATGTGGTTTTAGCTCACTGAAACGAGGGATAATAATTGTTGGGTGTTTTTGCACTCCACCTTAGAAATCTTTCAGTGGAAGTGCCTTTGATACCATTGTGGTTTAGTCCAGGTTTCTGTTTAGTACATGGAAATTTTCAAAATTCTTATCAATATCCTACCTCAGTTTTTGTTCTTTATTCTTTTTTCAGTTTTTGCAATTATGAACCCACAGCATCCAGTTAGGAAGGGTGAACAATGTAAATTAATTATGGATTAAATTAAAAATATGCTATAGTAGGTGTATGTATCTCATACTTCTGTAATAACTTACATAATAGATAATAGTTTTCTCAGAGTTTGATGATTCTGTGCATCTGCTATGCCAGATCCATACTGCTGCTGGCCAGTCCCTCCCTGGAGTACTATGGCTGCTGACTAGGTACATCTGAGACAAAATGTGAGTAATTCCATCTCTAGTACAGTATTCACAACAGAAAAAGAAGCTTCTGACCTGGGAAACCCAGGTTCTGGATTGTCAGGCCATGACAGAGTAGAGACAGACCACAGGCTGTTTTTCTAGTTGACTGTTTAATGGTGGCTTTTTGTCCTTGCTATGAAATAGATTCATAAATGTGTGTATATAGCCATAAATATGTGTACATAGTGATCCTTACACCTTTTCTTACCCAGGTTTTTGTCATACACGTAGTCATCTTAGGGTAAACATACAGGACCAGTTGTTTTTTCTTCAAATGATCCAGAAACTTTGAAGCATTTTCACAGTGAATACATGTGCAGTTATGAGCATGGACAAGGGAAAGTTATTTTGGTGTTTCACATCTGCCACTGAATTACTGTATGCTGGAGAGATTGATTTTCCTCCCTTCCCCCCAGTCTCTGCGGTTTTATTAATGTAATATTTCTATAAATGACTTTAAAGTTACAAATAAATTGCTTTGGATAAGTGCTGATGACTAATGCTATGGATTCTCAGTCTGCACCTGTGGCAGACAGTCTAAAGAATTTAGGTTGTTTTGTTTCTCTACAAAACTTGACCTTTTTTTTTTGCAGTGAGTTTCACTGAACTGTGTTGGCCACTTGTGCAGTTTGAAGAAAAATAGCAAAAGTGAGAAGTTTAAGATACTTTGAGGCAAAATTTAGTTCTTTGAGAAGGTTTCAGAATCATCTTCCTGCTGTTGAAGATGAATATTGAATTTATCAAGATAGTTATAATCTTTGACTTTCTTTTGAATATACAAAGTTTACAAGATGTCTGGGTCAGAATGACTTCGAAAGAATATAGCCTTGGTTAAATAGATAGTATCCAGTCTCTTTCCATGTAGATTTAACTAGAATTGTTCAAGCTGCTAAGTTCTTCATTGCGTGATTGCTATGTGCTCTATAAGGAGATTTATTTAAAATTGCTTAAAAGCTGCACTCAGTGGGGAATTCTGCTGCTCGTTCCCTTAACTACTTTAGCTGCAGAGAACATATGACGTCTTTTTCATTAACTGTCTTTGCTGTTTGTTTGCTTTCAGTAGAGTTCTAGGAGATTGTTATGTTGTTTTGTAAACTCAATATTGCTGGATCCTGGCTGCTTATGGCAATTGAGATGAGATTAGATGCTTTTGTTAACAGACCCCAGACTTTAAATTTATAGGGACTAGGCACCATCTGTTCTCAATTAAAGGTCCTGAGCTCTGAAATTAATTCCTTCCATTGGTCCATTAGACTCAATCTTTTGACCTGAAGTCATGATAAGGTTATATTAGCCTCTCGAGTCTTGGAAAAGTGAGGAGTTCACGCAGGGGCGGTGCTGAATATTCCTTTTAGTCCTTGTATCAGCGCAGGTAGAGGGCAGAAAGCAATGATTGTTTTTCCATTTTACAGGCAGAGTGAGATTTTTTAAAATCACCCTGGAGATTGAGAGCTCACATCCTTGTGAGTTGTAATAGGACTTGTGCTTCTAAACGCTGAAGTGCTATTGAAAATCTTTCCCAGAAAAATCAAATTAATATAGAGAATGTTGACTAAATTCACAGGAAGACTTGATATAGAAGTGGGCTGAGTGTAAAAGTCCATTGTTCCAGGCACACATTTGCTCATTAGATTAGCTGTGTTGTGCTTCAGCTGTCTTTCATTGATTCCTTCTGCAGCTTCAAAAGGATGGGGATCTTACCAGAAGTCCCTGTCCTAGAATTGTTCAGCCAGTGCATTTGCTGAATTTATATCTGTCCTGTGGTGTGTAGAAGGTGCAAAGAAATGGATGGATGGCAAAATGGGCTCACATTTTTGTGGTTCTAACTCTCCCCTCCTTCTCATTTGCTTTCTGAATTTTACTGAAAATTGAGGTTTTCTCTGTCAAAGTGCAGCAGGACAATACTGTGGAGTGGAAAGAACCTGTAGCCATGAGATTTTTAGTTTCAAAGGAAAAGCTCCAAGGTATCAAATAGCTATGCTGGTTGTCTGGTAAATTTGCTGGCAGTTCCTATACACATGAAATTGTATTTTAAAGGTTTCAGGATCTGGTAGTTCATCAGCAGATTTTGATTTTATTTATACAGTGCTGCTAATCCTGTGGAATACAGTTTGTAAGAGTTTTTGAGACTGAATGTTCTTCAGTGTCCTGTGAGTGTTCCTGTGTTACCCCAAAATGCAATTTATTAGCGTGTTTTGGGATCTGCTGGTCATTAGGCTGTGAGTAGAAATCAGCAAAGAGAGAGTTCATATGCCTGTTTTTATTCCTATGCAACAATCCCCATGACATAAAAAATGCAGCTAGGCAAAAATAATTCTTTTGTCTGCTCCCTGCACTGAGGAGTTCATAAAGATTAGTAACTTGGAAGTTAGTTATTTTTCAACATTACTTAAACTGGGGTTATGTTGGAGTCCCATGCTACAAGGCATTATTTGTCATGTGTGGCTTAGATGGCTCAGTGACATGTATATAGATTTCAGAATTTGGTTTTAGCTGTTACAAATGCTCAGATCCATTTTTGAAAATGTAAGTTGGAGTTCTTACCTTTTTCCCAAATGTAATGATATGTTCCCATATCATATAAAACTATTAATGGAACTTACCCAGACAATACTGGTGTCCACTTTGTAAACACTAACAACACTTTCCTTATCCAGAAGGTCATCTTTGCACTTCTGGGATTAAGGGAATACATTTAAACTGCTATAACAATATTGAAAATACGGTAACGGAGTCTGTGTACATTTAGTTAGCAATTTGCTTTTAAAACAAACTTCATTTCTAGTTTTCTTACAAATTCCTTGTTCTTTGCAGTATCAAAAGCATTGATTTTTATAAAAAAGTTAATCAGCTTACCTTCATTCAGAATGGATTTTTGTTCCTCTGATCAGCTCTATACAATTGAATTTTTCATCCTCTTTTCTGAGGTATTTCAATGTTATGAAAAAAGCATTAAAGAGAATTCTGACAAATTATTCCTTTAAAAAAGATTCTACTGCAATTTACTTCTGTTGAAGCTGGAGAGTTAATTGAACTGAGAGATTTCTCTTTTGTTTTCAGTGATAAAGGTATCTATGCTTGGTAAACACAAGTGACAATCTCTCATGGGGAACTGGTTCCCTACTGATTCTGGTTACCCCAGAATTTATAATATGAATTTGAAGTAACCATTTCGTTCTGATTATTTGAAAATCCAGTTTTCTTTTAATTTTAAAGTAGAGTTAATACACTACAAGGTATGGTAAGAAATATTTCCTGGCCATATAAAAAAACAGAACAAAAAGGGCTCTCTGATTGTGTTTCTATCATGCTGTCTGATTCTGCTTTTATGGAGCAATGGTAGTTCTTCCCAGAACCTGTAAAAAAGCCAGACAGTGTAATACGATTTTATCCAAATGCGTGATTATTCTGTTTTGCCTTAAGAAACAAACAAAAAAATAAAAAAAACCCAGAACAACAAAAAAAGCCCAATCCTTCCCCTCCCAAAACCCCACAACCTTTTTTTGCATTGTGGTTCTACTTTATTTTTCCTTGTTAAATCAAGCTGACCTAATCTTTTATGAGTTGTTTTTGTGTCTGTATTACCTCAGGCTGTGCTCTCATCAGACTTCACTAGCTAAGTGGACTTGAGTTTTGGATAGTCTGTGGAAATAATCAAAGAAAATGTACCATGCTCCTGGATGTGATGATAATGGCTCATTATGTCCATTAAATTTAGTCCTGAATCGGTGCTGAGTATTCTGCTGTGAGTTCAAGTTAGACCCGTTAGACTCTGTGTGCTGATCACTTGTAATTACTAAAGCACAACTGTTAGCTCAGCTAAACTCCAGTTCTAGTGTCTTTCATTCTGCTTATCAATTTCTTCTGAACTTTACATATGGGAAGCCTTCAAAGCATTTGCTTTGAAGTAAGAGACACTTT
This sequence comes from Certhia americana, assembly GCA_018697195.1. Taxonomy (NCBI): domain Eukaryota; kingdom Metazoa; phylum Chordata; class Aves; order Passeriformes; family Certhiidae; genus Certhia; species Certhia americana. Next base: position 33,401,311 of record CM031860.1, read on the forward strand.
AATGAAATCTTGATTTGGTCACTAATTTGCTGTATCTGCATTTGCACACTGCTTAATTTTTCTGGGTTTGTTTTCCCACTTATAAATGAGCATCATACTGCTTATTTTCTATCAAATTTGCTATCTGCCTTTTTTAACTTCTTGAACTTGAAACAGTTGGATATATTTTTTGTATATATATATAGGTGTGTTTCTATAAATATATACAAAATCAAAATACATTTGCAGGAACTTTACAAAGGGCCTAACTTGTATACATTTTGAAGTGCTTCTGATTCCTGCAAATAATCTCTCTCTAAATTTTATACAGTTAAAAATACCAAGGTGGGTGCAAAAACCTAGGCAAATTCTGGTAATTTCAGATGAGATGCACAAATTATAAGCACTTTAAGATGCTTGTGTGTGCACATTCTGAATAAATGCAAATATTTTCATATGTTCGTAGAGTGTATTGCTATCACTGGAGATGTGTTCCTTACCTACTTGTACTGGAGAAAAAAAGCAGAGGTTATGTTACTGCCCTTTCTTCAGTTCCATGCCACCTCCCATTACAGCAGAGTACAGCTGAGCTGGTATTCTTGTACAGGCTTTGGGTAAATTGCTACAAACTTCCTGAACTGATTCTTTTGATTTTTGATTATATCAGTACTCTTAGATCAAGTACTGACATTTTTCACACTCCTCTACAGTACCATTTTTACGTTTTCTCTTATCTCTTGTTCAGGGCTCTTCAACCTGAGGCTTCAAATTTTATCAATTCAGTAACAAATGAATTTTCTTTTTTTGGAAAATGGGCACAAGTGTCTCCATCTCCTCTTCTGGAGAGCTGCACATACTGCCTTGCTCAGTGTGCTTGATGTTTTCCTATAGGATGCACAAAGCAGGAGGGAGAGGAGGTGAAATCTACTCCCTGGAACTGTCTGAACTGGTGTCATCACATCTTAATGAAGCAATGGCCTTTCCTCCACTCTTCTCCCATTCCACCAAAAGCATGGGAACAGTTTGTTATCAGGCAGACAAGCCAGATTCCATTCATGCACAAAATGAATGTGCCACATTATAGTCAGCCACTGATTCTTGGAAATGGAGGCAGACACTTGCACTTTTGGGTAGCAGGAAGAAGCACACTAAACCTTGCAGGGACATTGGATGGATGTTTACTCCTTTCCTGCAATGGATTAAGGAAAAGGAAAAGCCTCCAAATTCCATTGGTGACAGAAGGGCCAATTTGGCTTGCATTCTACCAGCCATGCAGTACTGGGACAGCTGAAGCAGCTGCTGGCACTAGAACACCTGCACTAGAACACGTGTGCTGGACACGTGTGTATCACTGCAGCTCATGCATGTTGTCTCCTCCAGATGAGTTGGTCTGTTGCAGAGTAAGGGAATGTCTGCCCTAAATTTGGTAGTTGAAACTGTGGAGAGCCAAGCCAGGTTTAACAGTGCAGGTAGCAGCCCTGCCTGGTCAGAGAATTGCCTTTCTCTGCTCTCTGCTCTGACACAATATTAAACGTGTCACACTTCCATGCTGTATTTTCTCTGCAGTACCTCCCAGGACTTCCTCAGAGAGGGATGTAAGCAGAAGTGGCCTCATCTGTTTTGCAGCTGTGGAGGATGACATAGCAGAATTCAAGAGAAAATGCTTGTGTTCACAATGCTTCCTCATTCTGAAATGTAGGATGATTTTAACCTGTCAGGTGTCTACATTTGAAGAGTCAATAAATCCATAAATTTCTTATTAGCCCTTCTCATTTTGGTGCTTCCATTCTTCAAACTCCTCTGGTGCACAGATTTTTAACTTGCAAGGCTCACTTCTGCAAGAAGTGTTCCATTTGCAATTTCACTGTATGGTCTGTAACATGGGACACAGGAATAAAAGGATTTTCCAGACAGCTAAGCTTTACAACATATCAGTTGTGGAAATGTACTTAAGGAGAGACCAAATCCTTATGCAGATTTACTGACATTGCCAGAATTCATGTAAAGCATGCAGCATCAACTAGGATCTCCTGAAAGCTGTAACATATCAACTCATACTGTTCTAGATTATAGACTTGGTTGGAGCCATCACCAATCAGCAGACTGGGAGAGGAAAAAAAATGCAGTCCTGTGAATATGGATAGCTGGAGATGTGAAATCATGCATTCATAGCTATTTGCAGCTTTCAAGACTTCACTCCTAACGTCTGCAGATTTGGCTCGAGTTTGTGCACTGCCCTTCCAGGTACCACCTGAATAGACTGATATTATGGATCAGAATGATTTCACAGAGCAAGATGCAGCTTGATGGCTGGATGCCATGAATGTGTGGAGATTTTTGGTTTTTCCCTGGTTGTGACTATTCACATCAGATATACTAGGCAGGCTGAGAAGCTTGCAGATACATGGGGAGTGGTGTTGGGATGAACACAAGTTACCTAGTCTTTCTTCCAGTTTTTTAACTTTGTCAGACTGTCCCACAAAGTGTTCTGCATCTCATTTTTATGCCTAACTTCAGAGAACAAGTCTCAAAAAACAACACACTTTTAAGCTAAAAGGATGTGACATTGATTCATCTCATCTTTGCTAGGAAGGAGTCTGTCGCAAAGGGAGATTTTATCCTATAAACCCATTTCCATGAGTTCTGCATTCTCACAGTAGTTAAATGATGACTTTGGTGTGGCTTTTGAAGGGGTTTGTGTGGGCTGTGGAAAAGATTCATTGGCCACAGAAGTGAACACCAAATTCATAATTTCTTCTTTCCCTGTTGCTTTTTTCCCACTAATTGTCATAGAAGTGTCCAAGCTTAGCTGGACGAGGCTACAGGGTTCTTGTTCCAGAAAATTTAAAATACCATAGGTATCATCAGTTACCTCTTGTGCAAATGTGTGTTGTATTTAGGGCATATTCTTCATGACTAAGATCCTGTCTGATCCATTCAATACCTTGAATGTCAGTGGCTTGAGCACTACTGTGAGTTACTGTGCCTTGCAGATTCAGGGAATCCCTTTTCAGAAATCATGAGACTTCTTACCTAAAGTGGAAGGATTTTTAAGCAACATTTGGAATGTTTGGATCCAAATAGAGTTTCTGTAACACAGAACCTAACCAGGAACTAGTTTCACATCTGCAGTATCTGATGGTGAAACTCTGACACCAGGTTTCCATAGCAATCTCTCAAACAAAACTGAAGACAGCTAACCTGTGGAATACTGTACATGTGCTTAGTATTTTTTCCTAGAGTTTGTATTTTCTAAGTAACATATATGGTTAAATTAAATGTGAATGGACTTTTTTATTCCACTTCAGGTCCTACTGCTTTCCCTGGCAAAATGCAATAAAAATCAGTAAGCATATAGATAGATTTGAAATACATCAGTTTAAAGCCTTTGTGCTGAAGAACTTGCAGCTTTAAAGTAGGCAATAAACTATTAAAAGTCTAAACAAAGTGCTGACTAAATTCATTCAGAAACTGAATTATTCAGCAGTATCCAATACACATTGTCATAGCATGAATTTATAACTACCTACTCTTCTTGGGAGCATTTTGTATAATTGCTATAACTTGAATAGTAGGAACTAGATTATTCAATCACTTCAGACTGATCTGCAGTATCTGCAGAAATTGGATATGCATGCCTTCAAGTTGCTGGCTTTTCTCAGGTGGAAAGTAAGTATTCACATATGTAAATGTGAGTATATGCAGAATACTATTCAGTTCTATGCCTATAAGACTTTCATGATGTTTGCATGATAGCATACTTCATAGAAACAAATACGACTTCTAAGATCTGGAGAATTCCTGAAGGGTATTTAAATATTTCTATCTACACCTTATTTTATTCAAAGACTTGTAATAGAATTATCTAGAATAATTCAAAGACTTGTAATAGAATTATTCTATATAAGAACATTATTCAATAACATACCACTGTATTTAAGGTATTTCAGTTGAAAAGCTTTATAGAAAGCATTTTGATATATTGAAAACTCAATATTGAAGAATGCATCTAGGAGTAAAAAAGTTAGCAAAGCACTCCCCTGTGCTGTGATTAATTTGTATATTATCAAGGTCTTTATTATGAATGCAGTTACTAATGTAGGCCTGTAATAAACAGAGTGTAATTGAATTTTCAATATTTTGCCATCAGGGAGTGATTTTCTTACAAGACCTCTGCTCCATCTTCTGGCTAATTGTCAGCAGTTACTCAGTATTACTGCATTAATGTCACCAAACAGTGAAAACAGAAGTTACCTGCTTCCATTATGTGAAAGGATGTGTGATTCCAACCCTTGCCTATTTTACTGATTTTGATTAGTGTGCCATTGTCACTTCCACCTTTATTAACATCATGAACTTTTTTGAAATCACAGCCTTGGAGACAAACCAAACTTCTCATAATTTTTTCTTCATATGAGGTTTCAATCAACTTAAGTATTCAACACAGTAAAAGCAAAAGCAGCCACACCATAGAGATTTGGCTCTTATGAAATCTTAAAGGTCTTTTGCAACATAAATGAGTCAATGATGAGGATTTTCAGATGCACTAGTGAGAGCAGCCTTTTATGTAACACATGAATGAGAGTTTTGGTTTGTGTCTTAGCAAATGAAGTGATCAATTTGGGAATTTTAGAATATGCATTGCCTTTCATTTCCATTACATGTTGTGTTACACTGCAAAGAAAAGCTAACAACAAAATTTTGTTAGGAACAGCAAAATTACAGACTGCTGTATATGCAGAGGAAAGGTGAACAGTCTACCAGCTAAACAACCAAGGGCTGAGGATTTATGGAGATGTGGGTTCTACTTCTGGCCAATATTTTCATGGAGGTCTTTGAATGTTTGGAGTAATTTTATTAACATTTGCTAGCAGTGCCAGGCTAGGAGAAGCCACAAACACTGGGCTGGGAGGGATTAGCATTATAGTCTTCATATATTGGACTTGTGAGCATGAAACTAGTTTCACAAACTGCAATTTTATAAAATTTAATTTTAAAGTAGCAATAATTAAGTCATACCTCCAGGATAGGAGAACCACTTGACTGGCAAATGTTCTGTAGGAAAGAATCAAAGTACTGCAAGGGATTGTTCATAGATGTGAATCCACACAGTAATAATTTTTTTAAGGGAAAGAAAAAAAAATCTGTTGGGATGCAAGACTGAGTGTCATGTGGAATAATAATAAAGCAACTCCCTCTGCATCTCTCAGCACTTGTAAGGCCTCACCTATAGTGCCAGTGGGATTCACAAACCAATAAAGTCTTGGATGCAAGACTTTGGAAAAGCAACAGAATAAGCTTAAATCAAAAGTGTAGAGTATTTCCTCTGTAGAAACAATCACCTTACTGCTGGACTTTTCTAAGGAAATAAAAGTGTTGGAAAGATCTTGTGCTTTGCCTGAAACCTAGGAGGCTAATGCTAAGGGGCAGGGAAGAACAGTGTGGGTCATTCTGTCAGCAGGTCAAGAAATAATGTGCTAATTGTTTCAAGTAAGATGTTGCTTGGGCATTGGAGTAGCTAAACACTGCTTGAGATGTCTTGGGAAGACTGTGAAATCTGTCTCCCAGAGGTTTTCAGACCAGGTTAGTGTTTTATTAAGAATGGATAATCCTTCTCACTGTCTTGTTCATTTCTGTGAATCTTATCCCTACAGATTTCTACAAACAATGTGTAAGAAAAAGTCACGTTTTGAAAGCTGACAGAAGTAAACTGTCTAGCATCTTTCACTTTTCTTGGTTAGCTGCTCTTAAAATAGTGTTTAATAACAATGCATGTCTGCTATTTTTAACACTTTTTCAAGCTGGACTGTTGAGAATTGTTTTGATTATTTATTTATTTTCTCAAACACCTGCTGGTTTGAGAATTTGCCAGGTTGCCTGGCATCCAAGTGCTGTATTTTAGATTCCAGTCCAAACTTCTATGTTAACATGAGAAATAATCCCAGACCAGCAAATTTTTTTTTTTTTTTAAAGATTGTACTGGCAAATATGTAAGTGCTGCTAAATGTATTTACAACCTAACAAATGAGCATCAGTGTGTACACTTCGGTAAAATCAGTAACTTTCCTCCCACTTCCTTCCTTATAGGGGGAAACACCAGACAAAGAAAGAGCTAGACCAGGAATTGCTACCTATGCTATGCACTCTTCCCCAGTACAATACCCCAACATAATCTTTTTCCAGTGCTTTTTCAAGCCAACCACCATTCAGAAATACTATACTGGGGCAGAAGCAGTGAGATGAGTGCTGAGAAAACAGGGCATAAACAAAGGAAAAGAGAGAATTAATTAGAAATGCTGCCAGGTGGTTTGGACCATTTACAAAATGGGGGCTGATACTTTTGCTTGAAGATGTGAATGGATTCAAAACTCAGGTAGGGAAGAGTTTTAAGTATGCACAATCCTTGAGAAAAGGAAGAAACTCAGACATGTTTGTAAGATGAAAAAGCTGACAATTGTCTTTCTATTGAAGAATTGGAGTAATAACTTCACATGCAATATTACATGATGGTATAGTTGTTAGTCATGTGTAAAAAAATAACTTACCTAGGACATAGACTCAGTAGCCAGATCATAGCTGTAATATCCTTAAAAATGTGTCCAAGATAATTTGGAAGGTCAGAATTGAGGCACAGAGGCCTTGTCATCTCCTTGCCATCCATTCCGAATTACTTGCACTTTATTATTTAATATAATCAATATAATTGTATAACATGAAATTCTGTGTACCATATTGTAATTGTACCTGAGCTCTTCTTCCAGCATAAAGAATCTGCATGCTTTTGATTCTTTCAGGTTACTATGCAAAGAATATTTGCCCTGAAAAGACATTACAATAACTCTATAGCATTCACATGCCTCTTGGAAAGCTTACAAAAAGTTCAAAGTGAGGAAATGCCTTCATTTCCCCCTGGTCTCTCTTGGCATGAGCACTAGGACTCTGCTTTTATCAGACCTGTCAGGTCTCATGATTTCAGTGGGAGAATGATTACCTCAGAAAGGTTTCTCTGCCATTGCTTTTGTATCCCCTCTACAGGAAAATAGTGCTGGAACATGTTATGGTGCTGTAATGCCTCAGCTGATGCCAAGGATCCCATAACAATCTTACAGCAAGTGAAAAGCCCTTGAAATGGTGTGACCCTCTACTTTGGCCTTGCATTGCCATTCCTCTCCCCTTGTTGTGTTACTGTAATCTGCCTTGTATAAGAGCTTGCATGTTTCATCTTTTAGATTGCTTTAACTTTATAATCCTCTTCCCAAATTCCCATATTGACAAACCTAGCTTTTCTGTTTCATACCTTTTATCTGTGAGTTTTGAAGTGTTTCTAAACCTTTTACTTTTTTCTAAGGTGTTAATTCATCAGCATTTCTTTAAAACAGGTGATGGTATGGCCCTTCTTCAGATGCACAGAATAAATGTAAACATTGGTTTACTAATTGGACCAGGTACTTTTTATAGGGAAAGCAAGTATATATGAACTTAAAAGTATTGTATTTTTCTGCTAAGGAGTTAAGAATTGCTTGTCAAGTAGTACATGGAGAGGTGAAAGGTGTACATGTGAAGATAAATGTGAAGATTTTAGTATATGGTTCTCATTTGAAATATGCTAGCTGTATGAAAAATGGGGAGTGATCTATTTCAGTTGAAATAGATCACCAATTATCACCAATAAGGGAAAAAAAATCAGTAAAAATCACTGCAAGGTTTTGAGATACATTTCTAGAGCTCCTCAGCAGCAGGATGGTTTTGGTAGCTAGTAGGTAGACAATAATTGGACTGAAAATTGGACAGTGAGGTCATTTACGATGACAACACATAGAGTGAGAATTACTGCTTTGATTGTAAGTGTACAGTATAGTTTTTGAGGCAGATGTAAATTGGAAGAAAAATTTGTGAGTGGTCAGAGACTTAAAGTGGCTCTTGTTTTGCCAGCCTGGTTCAGCTCCATGAATGGGGGAAATGTCAAATCTGCTGGGAGTTTCTGGAAATTCTCAAACTATAATTATATCCTTGAAATGAATTTGCATAGCTCCTGTTGAAATAACAAGGACATGCAAATATCAGTTTGAGATTTAGATGTGTGCTGTATTTTTTGCTTTTCAGGTGGATAATGAGTCTCTTTTGGCCCATAGGGTGAGAATATCATGATATATAACACAGAGCAGACAAGATCAAACCAGGAGTGAGGTGCAGGTCGGGGGAATAGCTGAGCTCCTCAGGGCCAGTGCTTTGTAATTTAGGTCTACAGTGCATAAGGGACATGACAAAACCCCAGTTAAGAACTCAAAATGTAAAGTTCGGCAGTTAAGTGAATGCATTTTTTTTCCAACATCACTTAGAGCTGCTAAAAATTTAGTGCACAATATGTACTTGCTATTCAGCATCTGAAGCAGAAAGTATATCTCAAAAATTTTCTGTAAAATGTGGAAAAAAATTCTATGACAAATAATCTTGCCTATTGAAAGCATAAACTGCCCTTTGCTTGTCATTTTTGAGGCTGGAAAAGGTATATTGAGAAAATACAGTATATTGAGAAATTACATCTATTTATTTCCATTATATTGTTATAAATAAATATACAAATAGATCTTATGCATTTCTTGATTGCCTTAAGAAATAGTGTTATTAAAGCAGTAGTGAAACTGCCTTGAAAATGAAAGCAGCTCTGACTGTTTTCTCCATCTCCTTTATTCTTTCTCTTGAGGAATATGTTAGTGTAAGTGTAGTCTGTGTTTTCTTTGGCTTTAAGGTTTAAGATGTCAGTAAAGAGGATGTGTATTTGAAACCACTTGCAGGTTTTTGCATTGCTTTTTCCCACTCTTTTAAAATACTTTCTCATTCTATCACAGCATCCCTGAGTTGTACTGTTTTCCAGGTCCCTGAGATCTTGTGTGTATTAGCACAGTACCTCTGATAGGTGTTTTTGTTTAATATGCTTAACTGGTGCTTTCCAAATGCATTGAAGCAGATGGATGTGTTCTGTTTGAATCAAAGGATCAGTATAGGTGGGATTCGTTTCCCTGCACAAGTTCTCTGTCAATTCTGTCTTCTTCAGCAGATCTTGTTAAAAGATCACACACACACACACTGGTTTTTTTGTTTGTTTGTTTGTTTGGGTTTTTTGGGGGTTTTTTTTTGTTTGTTTTTTTTTTTAATTAATTAATTTTTGTATTTTCTGTGAATATACAGTGAACTGTAATCTTTTTATGCTCCATCCCTACCACAAAAATGGACTAATGATTTTTTGGTCATTAGATTTATGTCAGCTGGTTTGGGGTTTTCTTCTTTATAGCTATTGCTATATTGTTTTGTGTTACTTCAAAAAAGGAAATCAGTGATTTCTTTGTTTTCACATGCAGAAGCATAAGTTCATATGCGTTAATGTCAATCTTATTTTGCAAAATTAGCTCAGGAAGGATTTGTCTGAATGGAATCTATGCACTCATGATCAATGGAGAGGAACTCTGAAATGTGGATCAAGTATTTTGGGGCAGATGTTGATGCCAAGGTTGATTTTAGATGAAATATTTCTAACTGTGTGTGTGTCTTTGCCTGCAGATGAAGCATTAGAAAAACATTATTTAATTTTAGTTGTGTGTCTGGACTCTCAGGATCTTAAGTCAGTTTAGGGGAAATAGGGTTTTTTTGGTTTTATTTTCCTAGTGTAAACTGTCCTCTTTTTCTTATATGGACAGAAAGTTCCTCCAGAAGTTGGTTGGGAAAATGTGATGTTCAGAAATTACAATAGAGGAGTTGAATAAATCTGTTTTTAACAAAGTGCAGCAAAACCAAAGAAATCAACCACAACCCTTCTCCCTTCCAGCAACAACCACTGACAAAAAGTCAGAAAGCTGTGGAGCAAAGAAAGGGTTAAAGGTAGGGGGTACTGAAGGGAGCATGTATATTTTGCAGCAAAAGTATTATTGAAGTGTAATTCTTCCAAAGACTAAAAATAGGAAAAAATGAACAAAAATTCATGTGTGCTGTAATTCCAGCAAGGATTACTTCAAAGAAAGCCATTAGTTTGATGTCTTAAAACTTGTAGTGGTTTGAAGGTGCGGTCTATTGTTTTCATATGCTATTTGTAGTGTTGACAGCCCTCGAAATAGAATTAAATGTAGTTTTATGAGTGATAGAATAGAGTCATTGTAGTGTTCAGTAAAAAATGGGAGACCAATAGAGAGCTTTTATTATCTGTGTACAAAGTTATTAGAGCAATATTGGAAATGTTATTGTAGCTATTTCCTTATAAGAGGATGATTTGGGGCTGTACATGGATTTTCCCCTGCATAAGTGCGTGTGCTGCTGGCACCTTCAGCATGTGACATCCTTTTTTCTGCTCAACTCTGTGCACCATGTCCAAGCAAAGAAAGAACAGTTCGGGGGGGGAGGCAGGGGGGGTTTAGCTGTGGTATGGCAAATGACTTTGGAGGTTCTTAGCTCTGAGAGAATTCTTTCTGAAATGCTAGTATGATGAACAATACTTTTTTTCCCATCACACAGTATTAGGCAATAGGCAAGAGTCAGGTCTGTTGCAAATAGGATGTTATTTGATTTTCACTTTTCTGCTTTAAAGCATGTTTCTAGGTTGTTTGTCTTTTTTTTGCCATTTCTTGCTATGTCATTTCACAAATATATCCTCTATTCTGTGTCATACACATAGTTTTTACTTTGGTACAGTCGTAATAAAAATTTCTTTGTTAAGATCCTAAAAGGAATCATGGTTGTATATCATGTTCCTCATGATAGCCATGAAACGCAGACTATTGTTCTTTTAATAAAATAAGAGAATGGGTTTGGTTGTTCTACTAATAAAAGAGTTAAGAAAATGCTTCCTCAGGCAATGCAAGTTGGAGTTTTAAAACAAGCCGACAACCCAAATAAGTTTCTAGGCTTTCGGTTGTCACTGAATAATCACTGACTGCTATAATTTTACATTAGTCACCTTAGCAACTAATACCTGATGTGCTGAAGTGTGAAAATATGAAATGCAAAGAAAACGCAAACAAATACATACATGCATATGTTAGTTCAGCAGAAAGAGTGCCAACATAGTGCATGTGTGTCATTAGGAACAAATCACAAACTTCAAGGTATTTCTGCAGATGCAGGGAGCTGTAGTTAATTTTCTGTCAGAAGGTGACTGTTTAAAGGTCATTTCCCAAAGCAGAAGTCAGATTCTTTTGGGATGCATCCTTTAGCTTCATCTAATGTTTCATTGACTGTATAAGCATTAAACTCGGTGAGAATGACAGGCTGTAGTAAGTGGATCCCAGGTGGGCCTTGGGATCTGCAGAGGCAGCTGTTCCCCAGCTCCGATAACTCTTTCAGATTTGCAGTTCCTTTTGCATCTGACATGGATGCCAGGCCTTTGTACTGCCCAGTGCTGATGTTTTAAAGGAGAACGGCTTAATAATTTATTAACTGCTACATTTCCTTTGGGCTTTATCTGTGTGATTGAGTCACTGAGATGTGTAAATAATAGAAGTTAACAGAAACACATTTTTTAAGAAAGGCGAAGCTTTTAAGCTGCTTCTTTTTTTTTTTCTTTTTATTTTTTCCTCCCTGTTTTCTTCTCCAAAGAGTCCTCTGAGAATTTATTGTGGGGTTTTCTGTCGTAATCAGGTAAAAAGTTCTGCATTTTAGATCTGGGCTGAAACATGTTTTGAGTGTGATAACGTCATGATGTCCTCAAAATACTGATAATTAATAGTATAATGACATGATATTTTCCCATTTATTCACATTTTAAGTCAGTGATGTTTTTTCAATCTACTACCAGAATCAGTCATTTTTAATGTCTGTCTCAGCTTGTAACGTGTATGTTTATCAGTTCTTTCCCTTCAAATTCACAAAATATATTCTTGTCCATTACCTGTGCCTTTGTAATATGTTAGTATAGGTTTTTTGCCAAGTTTTTAAAGGCCACCTGCTCCACAAATCTAGAAAAACATGATGAAGAAATCATAATACTTCTTCAGCATTTCTTGGCTAAGAGAAATAAAACTTTGTCTTCTGGTTCCCTGAATAAATACTGTAAAAAATGCCTAGAAATGTTGCATTTTGATAATTGCTTCTTTAATTCCTCCTGTCCATTTCTGTAAAATCAAAGCAAATGTATTCTTATACATGCATATAGATCTATATCCATTTAAATACCACTCCATATCTTCTACTCCGTATTTAAGACTTACAACACAGAATTACAGAATATTTGTTATTACTATTTTCAGTAGTACCACTCCCGTAAGCATGAGTAGTGCAGTTGTGAATTTGGATCTTTGCAATGTTTATTGATCAAAACTTAAACCAATATAGTGCTTTATTTAAAAAAAACCCCTAATATGTTTGTTTTGATACATAGCATAGATGCCCTCCAAAACTAGAGGTATGAGAGCCTACCTTTAAATAGAGTTTTGTGTAATTCTTTACCCGTACATTTAAAAAAAAGAATTACCAGCTAGAAACTTTTATAATGTTCAGTGCCTCCTCTCTTCCCTTATATCAGAACTTCACTGAAACTTTGTGGAGGCACCAACAGGTATTGGGAAACGAGGTAAAAGTTCTCAAACAGGAGAAGCAAAAGAAGCAAAAGGTGTTTTGGGTTTGTGAAAATCAGTCAGTATCTGTAAACCTGAAGATATATGGTAGAATAAAACGCTAGAAGTTAACCCTGATATGACTGAGTTTTCCAGCTCCAGCTGGTGCAGTCACTCTTGTTCTGTGTCCCTAAATTGGTGATATTGCTGTGTAGATTTTCACCTGATGTGATGCTGCTTTTATTTCTGTGAAATCATCACTGCTTCATTCATTACTAAAAATAAGCTGAGATAATGGTTGTGGAGCACTTGCAGACTTTATGCTGATTTGAGAATCAGGATATGATGGCATGAATTATTTTTCATCTGTTCAGCAGCATTCAGGCTCCGTGGAGGCTGAGAGCATTGTGAAAGCTTTTCATATCTGAAAAATAGTAGACCAAACCTGATAAGTATCAACATTGAACAGAACTGGTTGCTCATGTAAAGAATGATGCATCCTGTTCTTTAGATCAAGTAAGTGAACAAGTCCTGCCGTTGAGGACATTCAAGATTCCTCTGAACATGCTTTGGTGTTCTGGTGGAGGTTGGATTTACAGCTCCAATGAGAAAAGGGGCTTTGTGGAAAAGACTGTTTCTGACTCAACTGCTGGGAGCTTTATGTGTGCTTACAGTTCTGATTAGTAATGGCAGTGCTGATTTATAAATCCTTTGGTCTTGCAAAGTTAACATAGCTTTGGATTACTGAATTATGTATTGGTCTGTCCTGCTGTTGCTTATAAATTAACAAAATTAGGTAGCTTTAAGTAAATATTTAACTCCTCTCTTCATTGCTTTCCCAAAGGTGTTCTCAGTGGTGTCGCACTGATGCAGCTGAGACAGAATTCACCAGAAAGAACAGATCTGATTTAGATCCAGGAAGAATTTATAGCATTGGCAGCTATAAGAGATTTTATTGTTTGTAAAGGCAACAAATCTAGCATTGAAATTAACAAAGAACAGTTATTAAACAGTTTAAATATGCTTCTTCAAACCAAAATAACTTAATCTCTTTTTTTTTAAACTCACATTAGATTACTTTGCATTTCCACAATTTCCAAAATTATAATTGGCTTTACTAACACCCAAACAAAAATTAAAACCTGGCAAAAAGATTCATATATTTGTTATTTGTGTTCAAAACTTAACAACCTTTTTGTCTCTGTGAATGAAGTTTACAAACCAGCATTTTAAAATTTAAAATAGATTTCCAACCTGTTAGAACAAACATCACTTCAGAGGAGATTCCCCCTACAAGCATGTGTCTCATAGTACCTACTCCTACCTACTTCGCCAAACAGAAACTTGGTAACACAGTTAAAAAGCTCAATCATTTGTGAACTTGAAGTAATTTTTAACTTGAGGCAAGTTTTTGGTTTGACTCTCATAAAGAAAGCAGCAGTTACTAATTTTTTCATATTTGAATTAGATAAATAATTTTAATACTTATTAAAATGAAAAACTGTGTATGTACAGTAAAGAGTGAACTATAAGAGAAACGGCAGGCTGATCACAGATTAGCTTGTTCAGGTAGTTCTTGGACAGACAAAAAAAAGAGGATGGAAATAGTAAATGTTTGCTCCTGATTGTAGACATGTTTGGGGGGAAAAAGCCACCATAAAAAAGGACAGTATTTTACTTCAGCTGAACTCTGCTTCAGTAGCTTTGCTACTTTAAAGGTATTGTCTTACTAAACAAAGTACATATGTATATTTTGTAAGTGTTGTAAATCAATCTCACCTTATTCAGTAGAAAACTTTCATTAATTTCCTAGACTTTAGATCATGTTCCTATCTTGATGTTGCTTAACTGAGCCACTTAGAGAGGTGATAATTATGCAAATTTTTTTATAGGAATAGAATATATGTTTCTTTAAGAAACTAATTTTTTCTCCGTTTTGTTGTATCACCTACAGATTATTAGTATGAATAATGAAGCACATGTGCACTCATTAAAAATTAGCATTAATTAACTACTATGTTATGCCTGGATATATCTACATATACCAGTCTCATTGTCTCTTTTGGGAGTGATCAATATATACTGAATACCATCATTTGGTCCCTTCTTATTTACGTTGCAGTAACACAATACTGTAATCCAGAGAAGTTGTTTAGTCATTTTTAATAACATTCTGTTTTGATTTAAGCATGCTTAATGCTGTTCATTTCTGATCCATTGATCTGTAACTGGGCAGAAATGAAATACACTTATGGAAAAAAAAAAAGTTTTCATCTTAATCACTCAAGCACAGCCACCTCTGGACCACTCCACTTTCCTGCTCTACTACCATGTCAGTTTCAGTCAGATAAAAAATTTAATTAGTTCAATGCATAGGAATTACTATGAGAGAAAAAAATGGAATTGTAAAATCACAAATTTAGGAGCAATGATTAAGATATTTTTTGGTGGATTTTTAGAAACTATTTCAGTTAATCTACAAAGAGAGAGTGGATGGAATACCTGCAGTAAAGTCCAAATATCAGGCTTTTTGTGTGACTAGTTTAATGTTAAGAGATCCTAGAATATTTCCTTGATGAGATTAGTTGGAATTTGTCTTACACATGCTAATAAATACTACTGACATCGTATAAATAAAGAGCAATAGTCTCAGTCAAGAAAAGCATTGTCTCTAAACAATTTATCTAATTTACAAAGTCCAATTAGATACCATCAAATAAATGGACAGAAAATTGTCCTTGAAGTCAAGCATGGCTGTATTTCCTCTCAGGATTTGGGAGATTTGCTCTTAGCAGGTAAATGGGTGATATTCATTGTTAATTGTTTTCTATGTGTCTCCCACCATGCTGTCATGGGCTATTTGCTAGTTTATGAGCTCAGCTAGCACTATCACATCACCCTTAGCACATGCCTTCAAAAATTCTTTGATTATGACAGAAGGCATGAGCAAAAGATTTGGGTGATCTCTGAGGTCTTAATGGCCTTCAGCTCCATCAGTCTTGGTATCACTGTGTGCTTATTATATTGATTTTTTTTTTCTTTTGCAAGGAAACAAATACATTTGTTTTGAAAATAAATTGTCAAATAATCTCTTAGTGAGTCTTAAAAGTGAATCAATCTGATGGGGTTTTGGGGCTGACCGGACTTTCAGAGTATTTTATGTGCATTTTGTTGATTAGCAAAAGCTTTATTTCTAGTCACCTTGCCACTGTTGTTTAGAAATGTGTTTTTGAAAATGGAATTGATTTTTTATTAAGAAGCCTTTACTTTCAGCTACAGATAAGCCAAACTGACACAGAATATTCTTAAAGCATATGCAGCAGATTGTCTGAATTGCTAAGCTTTCTTCTCAGGTACTTTGTTAATGTGGCATTGATCAATCTACAGATCCCAAACTGTAGAGTAGTGATAGGAGTATTGGCCACCGATGCACCACGGGCCAGAAAGATAAATTGTTTGGGTTGTCTTTTTGCAGCTTTAAGGTCACAATTCATTCATCTTGTTACTTTTCTGTATCCCTTTAGTGGCTTCAATTGCAGGATTAAATATTGAATGGTGGCAGATCATTCAATATATGGCTCCTCTACTTTGGCATTAGAAGGCTTTTCATGCTTAAAATGGAACATTGTGCACACAGAATGCCAAAGGTAGTCGTGCTGATGATCTATTCTATAAGATTAATCCCACAACAACATTATCAGGCAATTCTTAACACATCGATTTATTCCTGATATGACACTTCTGAAACAAATGGATAAATGCTTGGCATATACTCAGCATCCTAGGAGAGAGAATGTGGAATTGAACCCTCTACTGAAAAGATCCATATTCAAAATTAACCCCTTAAAAGCTTAGTCAGGAAAATTCTAGACTGAAATGCACGGCCACTCATGCAAAGATGGTCTGTAAGAATCAAGAAGGAGGTAA
The DNA here is from genome assembly GCA_018697195.1 of Certhia americana. Classification (NCBI taxonomy): domain Eukaryota; kingdom Metazoa; phylum Chordata; class Aves; order Passeriformes; family Certhiidae; genus Certhia; species Certhia americana. The sequence goes on from CM031860.1 coordinate 33,417,756, forward strand.
GAGAGACCAGATCATGGTCTGCAGATTTGCCACACACCTTGTGTACAGTAATAGTTGTGCCATTATATGTTTCAAGTAGAGAAATGCTTCATGTTTTATGTTTAGTGCCTCTGACTTCCCTCAGAAAAGCTGCTCTCTGCTCCCCTGCCAGGCTCTGCTCTGAATCCCCCCAGGAAGGTGCAAAATCCCTTGCAGACCTTTGCTACTCAGCTCTCCTCTTACAGTTGGTTAGCAAGGGCAGGCTTTGCTTTTGTTTAGTTTTCTGCGCTGGTGAAAGGAGCAAGAGAATTTTGCCTCCAAAGATTGTTGCCTTTACAAACTGCATAAACACCTACTGCGTCTTCAAAGAATATTACATATGGAATGTGAAAAGCACACAGCTGTTGAAGGTGGGTGCATTTGCAGGTTTTCCAACTAGTATTACAGTTGTAATACAAAGCCCTAAAGGGAGTTCCATTGATTCTAGCTTTAAAGCTGTTTTCTATAAGGTTTCAAAATTGTCATTGTATTTTGTATGTTACGGGCTTTTTTGTTAAATCTGTCTTCAAGCTGAGAGAGCTGCTGGATTTCAAAAGCACATGATAACTTCAGCAGGTAAGAAGTGTCTTCAGAGGTGAAAATTTAGTTTTACTTTTTCAAATTATATCTAATGATTAAATATGTGTTACATATGAGTTTGGACAAAAGTGAGATCCAGTTTCAGTCGTGCATCTGACTTGTAGATACTCTGTCACTGTGTGGAATCCAAAGCCTCAGGTTAGGTGCCTGCACTTCCTAACAGTGTATCAACATAGTGCCTGTACAGATGTCTTATAGTGATATTCACAAAAGGCTGAGCCATCAGCATCACTCATGTAGCCAGAAAGGTGCTGCAGAAGTAATATCTAGGAAGGAACTTGTTCCTGGGGCTGTAAGGTGACACCTGAACATTTACATTTATAATAAAGGACTTTTCCCTTTGGATCTGAGTGTTCCAGGCATATCTACACTTCCTTGCAAAATTCGAAGGACGTGCCCTCTCTGATTTTGTCTTTTATCATCCCTCAAAAGTGACCACAGGTTATTGACACATAGATACATATATCTAATACATGTATGTATTAAACCCCTCTCTTTCCAAAAGTATTTGAACCCAAGTATCTCATTTAACAAGGAACTTTTGAGACTCCTGGAGTGTCATTATTTATGGCAGTCATCCAGATATAATATGGATGTGGAGGAGTCTGCTCCACAAGTGCCACATGTGGCTTAAAGATTTTAGGCAAGAAAGAACAGTTTTAATAAGGAAGGCTGAAGAGACCTGACAGAAGATGTCCAGTGTGGTAGTAAGCCCATTTTTTGGAAGCACATTTCTTGGAAGTCAGAGATATATTTTTTAAACACTTTCATAATCAAATCCTCACCAAGAACCAATCTTGTGCCATGTAAGTGGTATAAGAAGGATCCTCTCATCCACTTGTTTATGATTTGGTTTGTGTGTGCCCAAAAGTGAAGCACGCTCCTGGTGCACTTTTCAAAACATGAGTTTGCCTTGTTAAATGGATGAGCTTAGTGACACTAGCTACTAGAGATGTTAGAACAAAATTGCTTCTGAGATTTATTCAACCATCGATTTAGGTTGTGGTCTTAAATATGAAAAACATATAATAGGCCAGTTTGGGTTCTTACATAGGTGTTTTTTACGGTGTTGAATTTATATAAATATTAAGATGGATGACTTCTGCTTGTCTGTCTGCCGAAACTTCATTTGGATATGGTTATAGAACCTATAGCTAATGTTCATGTGCTGATGTCTGCAAATAATCAGGCTAGCTAACAAGACTATTGCTTTCTGTGCACTTCCTTCATGTGATTCTTTAAACTTCCCATCTTAATACATTTGGATTTTAAATAGCTCTTGAAATTAATTACTTGCATCGAGAGTTGAAGGTTTTTGATATTCAACATATTTTTTTCAATGCTAATAAAATGTTTCTGTTGTATGTAGCACTTTTTACAGTTTGTTTTAGTCTGGTAATTTGTTCATTTGTAGTGCCACTTTAATAAAAAGCTTACTTAGCAATGATTTTTACTGAAAAATAGTGTGTAGGAAATGCTCTACAGCTGATCATTTGAAAATGTAACCTCTGTGTGAATAGTTGTCTTAGTTATGAAAAACTGGCATCCTGATTTCTCTGAATCTGGTGACAAGTGATTATATTCAGAGATTTTCTACAAAAATCACAAATGGTTTTGAACAGAATGAAAAATATACATATATTATTTGGACATATTTTTCTTTAGCCAAATTCCTTATTTGTACCAAAGGGATATTTTAATTAGTTTGGCTGCTGTTCACATCATAATACCATCAAAGTCAAAATGAAATATGATCAGAAGGTCCTTCTTGGGGATCAGGAGTCTGTTCCAGTATTTGTGCTGTAGATCATTTTTTGTACTATCCACCTATCATCATGCAAGATTCTTTTTGATCTCACAGATAATTAGACATAAGAATTACCTGCAGTGATGTAGTAATTTGGATTCAAAAGCAAAATTTATCCTTGGTGTTTGAAATAATTTTTTTGGGGAATATCTTCTGTTACAATTACATTCCATGTGAGGACATTCTTGGATAGCTACATGTGCTCCCTAAGTGCATGCTTACCTCTAACACAGATTGCAGACAAATTGCTGCATAGGTGTCATGGTGTAGACGCCACAAATTTTAATGAAATCCTCTTTTTTTTTTTTAATTGGTGAAAATGTTTCTCCTGGGCTTGAAGACGAAATAGCAAAGATGAGAAAAACAGCATGTTGCATTCTTAAATCTACCGGATGATAAAATCACCAATTACTTGAAAAGTTGGCTGGAATGGTTTTCCTTATTTAAAAAAAAAAAAAAATAAAAAATAAAAAAAAAATATATATATATATAAAAATATTAAAAAAAAAAAGTTTTTTCTGCTTACAAAGAGATTTAATATGCTCATTCCTTTTTCTAGATTTTTTTTTTGGCACTGTAAAATTAAGAACTTTATTATCACATACTCACTTGCCTTATACTTTTTTGGAGGTGAAAAGCATCACTGGCCTGGAGATTTTGACTTCTGATATATATGAATATGTGAACCAACATTCCTCTGTTGATAAGCAATATATGTGACCCATGACGGGCAACTTGCTGTTCTGGTGGAGCAAAATATTAAAGTTAGAGCATACAGGCTTCTACTCCACTGGACTTGGAATAGATTAGTAAAATATTCTCCCAGCTTGAAGGGTTTTACTTTGGGGGTTTTTTTCCCCCCATGATGAACTGGATAGATAAACTCATACGCAAGTTTATTGCAAGATTCCTTTGAGACCCCTAGCTTTTTATGAATGGAAAGGTCATTTATAAATGTTCAACATCATTGTATTTTAGTACTTTTCCCACAGGACAAGATCAGTGTGTTTTCTGTTAGAGACTGCAATCAGATTTTACAACCACGCAGATTTAATGTTGTACATATTACTTGTGTTCAATAACTGAAGACTCTGTAATGAAAAATACTTTTGATTTCAGCCCATGGAGGTCTCTTTTATTCATACATTACAATCTTCAAAACTGGAACACAGACTTTAACAAGGCCAGGAGCCTTCAATTCTAAGTTATTGATGCAGGGTCAATCTTTGCCTAGAATGTGGTTTTTTGTAATGCTAAAAACCTCTATACAGTTTTCTCTGAAACATCTGATATTTCTTTGTCAAAGTGGCCTTGAGGCCATAGGATGGTCATATTGATGCTTGGTTTGGTCACTTAATTATACTTCGTATTTGTATTTGCTGAATCTTACTCCTTTGGGCATTACACATCTTTTAGTCATTGTAACATCTAGTTTGATATCTATTTTGAAAGCATTAATGTTAAGTGGAAAAATCTTTACCCAGAGAAAGTCCAGGACTGAATTCACAAACTGAATTCATTATTGCAACATAAAATGTCAATTAGTAAATTTGAGAGTTAAAGCCATAGAAATAGCTCTGTGATCTGATAGAGAGACTCAGCATCAGGCACTGAAATCCTTCAAGCATTTTTTCTCTGGTTTAAAGCTCTAAAGGCAACTTGGATTTTTTTTACTAAGACATGATAGCAAACTTGTTCCGTGTATTTGCGTTATCACTGTCTCCAGAACTCCCACTCTTAGTCTCACGCCAGAAGAGACACCATTTCCAACTGCAAAACTCTCAATCAGCATTTAAAGGAACATCACAAAAGTTTAAAAGTAGTTTCCCAAAATCTTGGGAAAGGCGTGGAAATAGGATGAGTTCCTCATCACAGAGTATTTTGCATATGGGAGAGGAAGAAATCTTTCCATATTCCAAATCAGACAATTGAAGAGAACTCCAAACACATCTGAGAATAATTCTAAAAGGCTTGTGTGGAACATATTCTCTAGCATGCAAATGTATCAATGAAAAATTCCATGTTTTGCACTTCTTACATAAAAGGGAATAGTTAGAATGCTTTCAAAGTCCAAGGTGCAGGACTGTATTCCTACCTCAAGGGAATATTAAACTCAGAGTAGGAAGGAGTATGTGAAGTGTCTCACACACATCAGTGGGGGAATAAGTGCAGTTCAAACTCATGACTTTTCCTCTTAAAAGACTTAGGAAAGATAGTTTCTCTTAAACTAATAGGTATTTTTGTCAGTTGTGTACAGCTGCATGAAGTACCAGCTTCTCTCAAAAGCATTCACTGACCCATCTAAGAGGCTTAGATTTGTGGATTCAGCTCAGTGTGTAGTGTTGGACACAGATGTTGGATAGCTCTATCATATTAGTATTTAATTGGTACATGAGTAGGACTCTTAATATACTTTACAACAAGCACCGAACTGATGTTTTGACACCATACTAGGGCGCTCAGCCTGCACAAGACCATATTTTTTGAAACTGTTTAACATAATCTATTTGCCAAAGAGAAGTGAGTCTGCTGTTTTCACAGTGGGGTCTGTTATTTCACAGGGTAGTACAGTGGTTCCTTGTTCATTTGTTAGTGTTCTAAGACAACTTGATTTATTACTCTGAAGGGAGAGCATTACGGGTCTGTAATATATTTAATAGGTTCAGAAATATCACCTTATCATATACAAAATCTAGTAGCTCTTTTCTCTGAGAGGTGTCTCCAATTTTTGCATCAAAGTTTTGTAAATACTGGGGGTAGATGAGGTTCCTGTAAGTACTCATGAAAGATTATTTTGATAAGACATTCTGAAGCTAACTGATTTTAAGGCATAGCTTTAGGGTAGTATTGGCAATGAGAGTACAATGAGATCAAGGTAACTGTCAGTTCACAAAAAAATTGTGTTATTCGAGAATCTGTCACAAGTGTCAATATTTGATAGGGATAAAATAAACTGTTCGCCTTCCTCCTATGCATTTTCCATAACTTTGTTGTCATCTAGAAATAGATTTGTTTATGTTTCCTTTCAAATGCCTGAACTCCACCTTGCATGCAGACACATGCCCATACTGGCTTTTCCTAGTAAGTATCTTGAGTAGCCAAGATATGTGACAGCCTTTTTGGAGAGTCCAGAGAATCACTGTCCATATTCCTCATGAAAATAACATGGTGCACTTTCTGAATAAGGATAGCTGACATTCTGGAGAAGGTGCAGGATATGTACACATGCATGTATTGTGTGTCCATTTGAAGAAATCCATGATTCCTCTAGTTTGCAGTTCATGTCTCCGGTCTTGTTAGAACCCTCAACTGTCAATATGGGCAGGTATACAGTGGGTTATTATATTGCAAATGTGTAAGTTTTTTTTTCCTCTTTGGTACTTGTTCATATTGTTGCACAGAGATGAATATGAGAGCAGAAGAGAAATGACATTGTGTGCTACAGCTTAGTTTGCATGTTAGTTACTGTCAGATTTCTTCCTCTCTTTTACTCTCCCTTTCCCTTCCTACATACTAGTGAAATTTCAATTTGTTGTCTGGCGAGTTCACTGGGGAAGTGAGGTTTACCATGGAGCAACTTTACATATGAACCAGACTGAAAGTTCATGAAAGTTCAGGCATGTAGTGACTGTATGAACTCTGTCCAAAGGTGGTTCACCACCTTCTGTGTGTTGTTCATCAGTGTGCTGTAATAAGACAACGTAAGGCAGGGTTCCTCCTCAACACTCCCTCACCCTAGGTAAGGTCTGTTTTAGCTCTGGTTTTACAATTCCCTTTTCTGAAAGTCAAGTTGTAATAAAACCAGCCAAGACTTTCTCACATAGTTCAGCTGTATCTACAATATACCCCTCAGGACTGCTGATTCCACTCAGCAGTCTGCAGTTTTCAATTACTGGCCACAGATGACTTTTAAGAGAGCTGGCAAAGCTGACCAAGAAAATTAAGCCTGGCAAGATTAAATTTTCTGTATAGGAATCTCCATCTTCTCAGAGAAATTCTTAAAGACTCTGTGAAGAAAAAAAATGAAAAAATTAATTTAAAAGGCTGAAAACTACACATACCGCCTTGAAAAGTGACTTTCATATCATGATAATTCAAAAAAATCATCTGGTCTCTAGCCACCAGAATATGCCAACCTTTGGAAGGTAGAAGAAAAGATTCTTTAGTATGCTATTAGACTTACATTTATCACAGTTACATAGGTTTCTTCATTCTATATGAATTCATGTCAGTTGAATTCATATTCACTAGAGGTTATCTTGTTCTAAAATTGGATAGCACATCTGATGTCTTAAGATGAGACACTACACGCTTTGTCTCTCTTGCCCTTTCCCAGTTATGGGTTTCTCATTCTTAAAATGATGAATATAAGAACTGCTGTTTTATCTCAAAACACTTGTATAGCTATTGTGCATGTGGTAGCAGGGCTTATGGAGTGTATCCTTAGGATGGTTCTAAACTAGCAACAAGGACAGATGTTACATTTTTCCATTACTTGTTTCCATGATTTGTCTCTGAGCTATTATTACAAAATATAAGAATATATTTTGACAGCAAGGCTGCAGGAAGTGCAGCTTGCAGCTTATAGCAGAGTTGTAGTATTTTGCCCTAACAGTCTAGAAAATTACATTCCCAGAAATCAGCAAGTATAGTCAGAATGCAATTTGCCTACCTATAGAAAGCTCTGCAGTTGTTTTTTTCAACAGCTGGCAGCCTGCAGGCCTGAGTCATTATGCCCTCTTCCCTTTCTTTGTCCCTTGGGCCTGACCTGCCTTGCTTGGAAAGTCTCACTCGTTTTTTGTACAAATACCCGGTGTTTGTACCTGTTTATTTGCTGGTTCCACCAGCATTAGTCTCCAAAGACTCTGGTCTACCATGCTGTTGATTATCCTATTTATATTTATGGCTGAATTTAACCAAGGGAACTACAAATAAAACTTAAGATACCCTCAGAAACATCTGTCTATAACTCCTGAAATATCTGAAGTGGTCATTGCAAGACTGTGTAAAGTACCAAGAGAGATATCTGCAAAATCCTGAACCGTGATCCAAATAGCAGACCTATTTACAGCACTTTAAATACAGGTTGTTTTAAATATAAAATCAGGTTCTATAGAATTACATTTAAAATGTTTTTCCTAAGCTGTGTGAATACAATCTTTATTAAGTGAAATATGATTTGATATAAAAGAACTCACAGGTTTTCTTTTAAATCGTATGTTCAACTATCAGGAACAGTAGATGCTTATATATCATATAAAATAATACCTTTATTCCCCCTCCAGTTAGTGTCCTAACTAATTGTCTTTTTGTACATTCATATTATTGTACTCAAAGTTTAATATTTAAACTGTTTAACATCCTAATCAATTTTTAGGGGACCTGACCCTGCTACCTGCTATAAGTTTTTATCATTTAATTTCATTGGCATATGTGCACGCACCTAGTAAATATTTTTCTTTTGTGACCCCTATCAAATTGTCTATATTTGAAGTACTTGTAGTTCCTTAAAGGTACAGATTTCCAGTTGAGATCTGTATTGGTTAGCTCTCTTACTGGCTGATAGTTCTGGCAATTTTTGTTTTATGTGGTTTAGTCCATAAGGGCAGAAGATGTATATGAACTAGGGCATAGTTTATTTAGCCAGACCTACTTATGAAACAGATTGCTGTTACACAACTTGGTACCATAATTCCTTTTCAAATATCATAAGGCTCTAATTTCAGACCTAAACTTAGCAAACTGTTCTTCTTTACAGAAGCTTTTCAGGCAGCAAGTCAATGTGGAAGCAGTTATGTGACTTCCTCCTCAATAAGCCCATTATATCTGTCTTTGGCCATGGATATGTTTTGTCAATATGTCATAGACAGAGCAACCAGGTTAGTAATCAGAAGGTTAAAGGTGACTTGGTGAAATGGAACTACAGAAGCCGGACTTGAAGCAAAAAGACAAAAACAAGGAAGACACAAAGGAGGGAGAAGAGTAATAGCTTTTTTTCTGTGATCTGTGAAGTGTGGGTGAGGATAAGCCTGCATGTTCCCAGCCTTTTTGGGTCCACTTTGCCCTATTTCAGCATGTGTATTCCAGCATGGGTTATTTTGTTAGGTTTCTATCTAAAATGAATAATTTCCTTAAGTCAGATTTGTGTCTTCTTCACTATATTATTTGTAAAAGTAAATGAAGTAAAGATAGCAGTGTTTCAGAAAAAAACATTCAAAGACAGAGCACATTCTCCAAGGTCCAGGCAGCTTGTGCAGAGCCCGGCTGATGCATCTGTGTGTTCCACAGTAACACCTTGCAGTTGTGCCACTTTGGCTGCAGAAGTCTGCCTGCATTAGCCAGGAACTTCACCCACACTAACAGACCTTGTCAAGAGGTACAGCACCGTGCTAACATGCTTTGATGCTTTGCAGCTCAGAGGTACTTGCATACTTGCCAGGTCAGGTATTTCAGCATCTGTATGAAGACATCCATCCTTAGATGTTTATAGTTTGAAAGATGTTTATATAATAAATGGAAGGAAGGCATGTCCCCATTTTGCAAAACAGTAGCACATTCTTGAAAGTAACTATGTTTTTTGTTAAGCACATTGGTTGTTAAACCTGGTCTAGTTTTGAAAGCAAAAGAGTAATCAAGAAATTCAAGAATCAAGATATGAGTTTCAGATTTTTATTATATTTTCATTACTATAGTTACTTGCACATTGGTTTTATAGTAATTATTGCTAATGTCCCACTGATTTTACCAAGAAATGAGATTTCTTTTCCTTATGGGAAACCCCAGCCTCTTAATACTCAGATAGAATGGAAAACACCCTTACCCTTTCTATCATGTGATATAAAATTATTAAATTAACACTCAAGTAAATAGTGTCTATATTTTTTTTTTTCAATCATTAAAATCATTATGAGGGAATAATGCATTGTGAAAAAGCATTATAAAACAATCTGGAGCCTTTCAACTAATTTCTTTCATGTCATTTCATTCAATTTAAACCAGTGTGACATTGTCCAAGTTAACAAGTTACTCTTTTCTGTTCAGCACCTGCTGGTGGCAACCCGTAAATCACCATCTCATCCAGAAGCATGAAAGACCTCATTAAATCTAATTTTGTGTGAGTTAACAGATCTCCAAATTAACCCTTCTTTAAAAATAAAATATAATAGGATAGTAAAGGTCAGGCTTTTTGTACAACAAAGTTTGCTGACCACAGAGATTTTCAAGCCTGATGGCACATTTGACTGCATGGTTGTCTCATCATTTTGGCAGTGATCTGTTTGATGCCAGTGAGGAATGCTAAGACTTTGTCTGTCTGAAATGTGTTAACATGTACATTTTATATTTTTTTAAAGTGGTAGTGAGAGGTGAAAGATAAACGTTTTTATTTTTCTCAACAGTAGTAAATCATTGATGTCAAATGACTATTGCTAACAATTTGTGGGAAGAATTGCTCATCTCTCCACTCGCCAGCTCTTTGAAATACAGAACAATCTTACATTCTACATTTGATCTATTGTGTTATAATTCTCTTAATTTCACAAATAGATAAATACAAATAAATATATTTTGACACAATAGTTGTAGAAGGGCTATGTAAGAAAGCCATGCCTTACTTGAACATGAACTGTTAACAGTTTAAGGAAGCAAAAAAAATGTCCATATATGCTGATAAACCTAATAACATTGAGGTGTGTCTGAAGTTGATGGGAAAATTTATTCTAAGGATATTACTTTTTGAGTATAGGGTATAGAAACTAATGTACTTGCAACAGAAATCACCAATATAATTCACCTACATTATACACAAAAGACAAATGACAAACATTTCCGAAATTGCAAATAGGAATATCTATAAATAAAAACACTTCAGTAACATCAAATAAAGGTATAAGAAAAAAAGAAAATAGACTATTAAGAAGAAAAATGAATATGCTAAGAATACAAATAGCATTTTGGTACAAACATTATTACAACAATATCTATACTTCAGTTTGTGTGTCTTATAGGGAACTACAATCTGATTATAAAATATGTCAAGTAACATACACTGCAGAGGGCCAATATTTGTAGTAAGGTGCATGACAATTTATTTATGATATTGGTTAAAATTACTGTTTCACTGAACAAACTTCATTTTTTCTTGTCGTTTTTATTTCAGTTTACACAATTTAAATAACATATAAAATGTTCCCATTGAAAAGAGTGCATTGCATGGCCAAGCTGGGTTTTTCCACCTTTTAGTCATTACCTAATAGAACGTGTTAGCATTAGTTGAAGTGTTTGGGGGTGGCTCTGAAATCGTGCTCGGTGTTGAACTTGATCAAGAATCTTTGACATAAAACACCAGGAGAAAATATGACTCTCTAAGAACCTGCTTATTATGTCCAATAGGAAGAAAAAAAAAATTGTATTATTGTGGAGACTAAATGTTCTGTATGGCTTATGCTGACAGTACTAAAACGATTCAGACATTAGAAAAAATTATAGATATCTAAAATATTGATGCAGTAAATTCTTTATTAAATGTATATTGATGGCTAAAAAAATAACAAAAAAATCACAGTTAGTGTTGTCTTAGATGAGTGAACAGATTAATTTATGACTCTTACATAGACAAAAAAGAAAACCAGGAAATAGTCATTGTATAAAAAACTGTAATGTAAAATCTCTCTTGGTAAATTAAAAATGCTTTACAAGCTCAAAATAATATCAAATCCCAAATTGAAATGATTCTTTCAAGTTTGTGTTGAAAACTGCCTTAGACAGGAAACAAAAAGCCCTGTTAAATAAATCAGTTTGAGAGGATGCATATTGAAAGCAGCTGAAGGAAAGCATAATTTGATGATAATTAGTATGTATCAGCTAAGAAATTCAGAACACTGAAAAAGCAGAAGGAAAAATTAGGAAGAAAGCCATGGCAACAAAGTTTGGTGACTTTTTTTCTTCTTTTTTTTTTTTTTCCTTTCCTTTAATGGGGCAGATGTTCAGCTTCTTATTGTAGCTATTAAAACGAAATTGAATGAATCCAAATAATGTTAACCAAATCTAGACAAAACCAGAAGAATTCCCCAGAGTAAGGCAGAAAATGATGAGGTTTTCAATAAATATTTATCTTCTGTAGTTAGATGGAGGAAAAGGTGGCAAAAAGGCTGTTAGGATCATATGATAAAATATTTACTTTTTCAATGGAAATATTAAATTGCAGCTATTAGTGCTGTATGTTTTCAAGTGATCTAGACAGATAACTTCATTCAGGAGTGCAAAAATATGTGGTGAAACAATAGGTAGACATAGAGCAGATGAGTTAAGACTGCAAACATTGAAGCCAATTTATAGTAAAGTTCCATTAAGAATATTAAAAGCTGTCTCAAAGGCTCTTGCAGTTGTTAATGTTGACTTCTATGCAGTTGTCTAACACAGGCAAACTTTTAAAGAAATGAAGTAAGACAGTGCTGTTTCCTATACTGACTAGAATTTTACAAGGCTGACTTTTTTCTGGCAAGATAAGTGACTAAATGATGTAGAAATCATTCTTGTAAATTTTAACGTTAACATTCAATATTCAGTGGCTTTTTAGCATCATCAAGACTAATTAACCACTGAAACCATCTCTGTGGTTTTATGAAGGTTCCCAACTGCCAGAAATTTTAATCACTATCTTTCTCCTAAAATGAAGTTAAACCAGAAATGTAACTAGTGGTAGCTGTGTGGCCAATGTTCTCCTTGTGCTTGCAGTGGGACATCTGAGTCTGGCTTCCATTTATAGCATGCAAGACTATGAACCTGCCAAGGTTTATGCCATGTTACAGTTGAATTCTTTATTTAAAAATCTTCATGAAGAAAGATACTAGGAAACCTTTTCTATAATGTCTTTTATTTCCAGCAGCTGTCTGTAGGCTGTTCTTTTACAGCCATAGTTAGAAAAAATGATATAGAACCTTTTGAGGTGGTAAGGAATGTGACACTTCAGAGCATCTGCAAAATGGTGGCCTTACAGTAAAAATGAAATGAATAAAAGAAGCACCAGGTACTCACTATATTAATCTTTTTTTCTCTCTCTATGATCTTCTTTCTTTTACCTGTAATAGAGCTCTAACCTTTAAATGTTCTCTGAGTTGAGCAATTTTTCATGATCCAGCTGTCTCGGGATTGTTTTAGTTCAGTTTAATATATCTTTTGATTCACTGCTGGGTTTTGGTTTTTTGGAAGTTATTTATGGAATTTAACTCCTTTTCCAGATAGGGGTTAATAAATCTTAATTTGAATAATTACCAAATTATTCCAGTTGAATAAATGAATAAGACCTCATTTAAAAAAAACTCTTAAGGCCCCTGGGTTTTTTCAGCTATTGGCTGTTTGATGTTACTTTTCCATACCCTTTCTCTCAATAAAATATAAACATACAAAATCTCTGATTCAAAAGATTTTTTTTTAAAAAAAAGCGCTGAATTTTCTATTGACATTTTCTTGATCTATTGATGTAACAATTTTTCCCCCACAGTATCCAATCTAATATCCATATGCATTGAAAAGGGGTGATCCCATCGCACTTGACTCCAAACAAAGGCAGAGGCCATTTCTTTTGCAGACTTAGCACTTAATTGCACAGACACAGAGGCTGTCAGTTCACTGGATGATCCAGGAGTGATGGTTGATGGTGGTGGAGGCTGTGCTGCTGCTGCTGCTGCTGCTGCTGCTGCTGCTGCCTTGATCCTGAGTCTTGCTATGCGGTGGCTGTTACTTCTTTGTACTGGGACAGGCTTTCATCCAAATTCTTAATGATCTAGCTGAGGCCATTGAGCCAGCAGAGTTTTATTCCCTGATCCTCTCCCCACCCCCTCTACCCCTAAATTCTTTGGATAGTTTCCCAAAGATTTAGTGGGTTGAACTTGCTCCCTGCAGAGTCAGACAAACAGCACGGTTGACAAAACACAGGAGGCAGGTTTTGGAGATGAACGTAACTGCAGCAGCACTAAATATTTTAATGTCAGCTTTAATGGAACTATATCCTAACCCTGAAAGAAATTACTTTACATCACCAGCCAGCTGAACCAACTCATCCTGCAGCTGTACAGGCTGATCTAACAAAAGGGATGGGAGGGAGGCAGGCAGGCCTGGGACCTCCCTTTCTGGCAGCTTTAGACTGGCATAACTGTAATACAAAAATGCTTAAGGTCTACTGAAGACTTGGAAGTGTGTGGTTTAGTTTTACATAATCTAATTTGTGCTTGCAGGTACTTTCTTATTGCAGTTTGTATTTACATGACAAAATTAGTTGTGAAGCAGAGAAAGGAGGAAATTAATTCAAAACCAAAATTTAAAAGTGCAAATAGGACTTTCTATATAATTAACCAGTCAAAACATAAACGTAAATTTATTTCGGATCCTGATAGTGTCTCCAAGATCCCTGTACTTTCTTTTCTAGTACACCAAGCTCATTGTACATTGGTACCTTCTTATTTGACCTACCTTTCCTAGGGAAATGCACAAGGCATAACAGGAATTCACTGTCTGTTCACAAATTTGTTCCATTTTTTTTATCTAGCCTTCAGAAACTGGGTCTCAAGTTATAGAGAACCATTTTGGTCTGGTGCTTGGATCAAGCAGGAAAGAGTCATTAAACAGGAGGGAGCAGGGCTATTAGGTCTGATGCTAGTTTTTCCTGCTTGAGGGTGTCATTGCTTCTTTCCTCTACTAATTCTCTTTTGTGTCTGTTTAACCATGGTTCAGCCATGTCAGGACGACACCTTTCTTCCCACAAGCTTTCTTAGCACTGCTGATGTCCAGGTAGGCTCCCAGCTGAGTGGGCTTGCTGTCAAACATTCCAGATATTCCCATATGTGTGAGCAGTGCATGAGACTTCACAAGCTTTGTTCATTGAAATGTGCCAGAGTTGATATGCTTTGGGTAAATCTGATGGTGTCAGGAGAGATCCAAGGAAAAGCAGCAGCTCATTCTGTTACCTTGTTTTTTCTAGGTGCAGTTACGATTTTCAAGCCATGGAAAGAGTGGCTGACTTCAGCCTCCTCTAGGTCTCAAGCCTTGTCTGGTATAAAGTATCTTTCTGACCCGGTTATACAGAAAGAAACCTTTTGTTAGGGAAGGTGAAGAAAATAAAATCACTGGAAATTATGGTCTTAACTTCCTATCCAGAAAGCCTTTAATAATTAGCTTTTAATAATTAAGTTTGTAGCTTTCCAACTTACTTCTTCGCTGTCCTGGCAGATACTGGAACACCCATTTTAGAGGTGAGATAGCTGTATGTTAGTCATCCCATATACATTGATGAATTTTGAGTCAATGCTGCATCATCTAAAAGCAGCCATAAAATTTGTGAGATAATTAAAAGTTGCGTTGTTTCCTCCATGGAAACAAATGGAACTCAAACCACAAGTTTGAGTAAGGAGGGAGCACATGGTGGTAATTGTACTTTCAGGTATCTGAAATTTCAGCCTCAGGTTTAGAAATTATTGGTCAATATTATGTTAAAATAAGAAGGTCACTTTACAACTGAGAACAAATAATATATCAAATTAAAAATAAACTTGTTCTACTGTAAACTCTGTTCAAACAATTTTACTGGTGGCTTTGTGAAGCTTGCTGGGATGTGCACCAAGTCCTGTACCTAAAAGATAATAGTCACTTACTCTCTGGAGAAATAATGAACTACTGAAGAAAATAATGTTAAAATAATTTCTTCTCTGCTATTTTTGTCAAGCCATGTAATTACCTATATTTCATCAGACAGCATTCTTGCCTTTTCCCTCAGTTGTGACATCATGACAGGTCTTATAGTTAGAAAATTCAATGCTCTGGCTCTGTGTTTTTGAGAATTAAATGTTTTCATTTATCTTAAGTCTGTAATTCAAAATTAATGGAAACAAAATCAGTAACTTCAAAATTAGTAATACAAAATATGATTCGGCGAGTGATAAATTTCTGTCTCCAGTCTATAACAAAGTAACAAATTCATTAGTACACTGCTGCAAATATATATAACCTCTCCTCTTATGTTTTTAAATTTAAATATTATTGCTTTATGCATTTAATTTTCTGCAAAAGTGTTACAGTGTTGTACAGTCATTATTTTTACTACTGTTAATATGACTGCTCTAAGGGTTTCACACTGGTAAGACCCTGCCAATTGTTTCAGGCACCAGGATTTGGGTGAATTTGGATTCTCCTTTTCTTCTCATAGAGCATTTAGGAAGGAATAGTGAAATCTGAGCTCATCCTCTGAGTTAGGCAGTCAACTCCTGTAGCATATCCAACAAAAATATATCATCTTGCTGTTTTCTCTGCACCCCATATTCACATACCCCTGCCTGTGGCCTGAGCCACTCTACCCTCAGAAGAGTTTCTCCCCTTGTCATGAGCTTATATGGCCCTATCATGCACCTTTTTTTCATGTGAAAGGACTTTTCTGCTAGTACTGAATTGCATCAAGAGATTTCCCATGACAGAAAGGGATGATGTAATTCAGTGAGGAAAGGAATGGCAAGAGGCTCAAAGCAAGCAGAGTTCCGTTTTTACTTGGTTATGTAAGGGTACTCCTGGGCTCTGGAAATAAATACCTATTTTACTCTGCGTATATATACATTTAGGTGTCTATTTGCAGTGAAATGAAACTTAGAAAGAGCAGTAGTGTTTGCAGCTAAACATCTGGCCATGAGCTTTCTCAGTCCTGTGAAGTAAGAATTCCTTTCAAATGCTGTGCACCTGTACGTACTTGTAAACTGGTAGAGCTGAGATAATTTATGCTGCCTGTCACTTAGCTGTTTTTACCAGTTAATCATGCTTTGTCATTAGTTCTCTACATATGTCACTCTATATGGTCTTTTTTCCACTGTCTCCCATATTATTCACAGGAAATTTAGGTTTAACCCATTAAAGAAGAGTACTGTTACTCTTTTTCGTAGAGAGAAATAAAATGAACATTCACATTATTGTAGTTCATATGCTCCATTAAAATTAAACGTTTCACTGGCAATTTAGCACAACACAGAGGTGTAGGTGAATCTAGGATGTCCAATAAGTTTATTTGCATGTAGACTACTGGTTCACAACTAGTTTTATTTTGCTTCATTTTGCAGTTCTAGCCCCAAATACAGTAGCTTTGTTAATGCACCATATCTTTTAAAAAACCCCAAAGCCTTCCAAATCCGTTTTTGTTTCTCAGATCACTTCAGCACCACATGAATGTGTAAAAGAAAGTATGTTGGTAAACAAATGAAGAATATTGATCGCACTATGACTGAACTCTTTTTTCTGCACGTATGTATTTTGTTTTGCAAGGTACTTAAAGAAGAAATGGTAATTTGTGGATGAGAAACAATGATTCAGGATGCAGAGCTGTGTCTCAAGCAGAGATTAGTTGAAATAATTTTCATCAAAGGAGATCCCAATCCCACCTCTTAGGTTTTTTTTGGTTTTTTAGCATCCAGACAGAATATCCTCTGAAGCAGCATGGACCCATTGACTCTTGCTCTTTCACCACACACCCTTGTGAAGAGAGTACCTCCATCCTCTCACTAAACTCATTTTAGGAACTGGGAGACCTTTATTAGGTCCCTATGAGTCTTCTCTTCCCTGTATTGCCCAAATCCTTTCTTCAAATTTCTCTTTATATGGCAAGTTCTCCAATATTTAAATCATCCCATCCTTTCTCCAGTTTGATCTGGAGAGAACAAATTGTTGATATTTGTCTACAGTCATGACCATGAAATTACTTGAAGAGAGCAAGGTATAGGAACTTGTGAAAGCTGTCATTTTAGTGCTGCACTCTGTGTGTGTTATCATACACATGATAACACACGTATTGTGTTTTATGTAGTCTTTGTATAACAGATTGCATTATTTTTTTCTAAAAAAAAATTATTTTTTGTTGCAACGTGCAATGTTTAGTAGCATTAAAGCATTTCAGTTATATATGTCCATACTTCTCTTTTTGTACTTTATAAGATCTGGAGGAGTAGAAGACATAGACTTTTTTTTTTTTTCCCATTTTTATTTTTACAAAATTAAAGGGAAAAAATATTCATTTGCTCTTTCCTGTTTCCTACAATGCAAAACTGGTATTGTACCAACAACAGCTGAACAGTGAGTGGTGGCTTTAAATACTCCATAATTGAATGCATTTTGAGGCATGAACACACCATAGGGTTGTGTACTGGAGTTGAACTGTGAACAGAATCACAGAAGTAATATAAAAGATGTTTTTCAAGAAAATCCAACAATCAAAATTGTGCTATTGTCTTAAGACAATGACTGACGGCATTTGTATTTTTTTATACATCCCAAACTCTGATATTCTCTGACTCACATTAACCTCTTTCACAAGGATCACAAATCTTCAGAGGACCTCCTATATCTATGTAATTTACTCTCTGTCAAACACGGAAAACAAATCTCAGTAATATTTTCTGTTAGGGGAGGAAAGGAAATCTCTGTCATGGCTGGCCCTAGCATTTTGACTGTCCATATGAGACAGATGTGAAAATCCATGTTTCAACACTCAGAACTAAAGCTAGACTGACTCTTAGTTAAATGCGTTAGCTCATAGAGTCTGTTTGTTGTGGGGTTAGTTTCAGCTTTTTTGAGAGGGGTGGAATTATCCTGTCACAAGATTATTAATAGATTAATAGAATTTTTTAGATTAGATTAAATAATCCAGGGTAAGATTAGACAATTAAATAGAGTAAGATTAATTGTTTCATTTTAGCTCCCTTTTAAAAATAAAATCAGCAAAATTCCTGGGCAGCAAAATATTAATGCTCTTATTTTTTTGTTGTTATTGTGCCAGGCTTCACTTCGTAGCATATCCCACTTCAGTTATAGTTCTAGCTCTCTCTGATATTTTCTCCATATTTCTTGGTTTGTAAGGCAGATCTTTGCTTCCGAGTACTTAATTTTTAATCTTGGTGTTCTTACACAATATTACAAATGTTTCTGTATGATGATCAGTTGTGCAGGTGGACATATTTTATCTATCTTCTTGCCTATGAGCTTATTTTCTTCCTTTTTGCTATACAAGAACATGTCTATATTTGCCTCAGAATGTAATTATTTTAACAATATGTTCATCCATCATTTTGAATCTCACTCTGTTGGCATTACAGAGTAGAATTTGACAGCTGGGTAAGTCCTATTTAAGAGCATATTTTACTAAGAACTTCTTCCTTCAAAGAAAAACAGAAAATATATTAAGTCCCATTTAAACAGAAAAACTGAAAAAGAACAACACCAGCTTTATTAAACTTCCTTTCCAACACACAATGTAAACCTAGGGAAAGTCACTTGGGATTACACCCATAGCTTCATTCCAGATGCATTCCAGCTGCATTTTTCATTGCATTTTCACTGCATTAGGAGGAAAACTGTGTTTAGATTATGACTAGTTTTGGGAGTGGAGTAAGACGTAGAGTCTCTCCCCACTGTGAGGAGCCTGGTTAACTGCCTCCTTCAGCGAGTCTGACCTGTGTAGAATCCAGCCTTTAATCTCAGCCCTGATTACATCACTTGGTTACAGTATCACCAGACCAAGTATAGCAAAATCCAGGTTTATCAGAAGTCTTGGCAGAAGGAGGTCCAGATCTATTCACTTACCTCAATGTTTCAGTAGCTTAAATTTGAGAGGTCTGCAAACAACCTCATTGCTGCTGCTGCTGTTACTGTAGCTGGGCAGTGGACAAATGTAATTTTAGTGTCTGATGCTGTCACTCTGACATCTTTCACAAGCAGGAATTGTATTATCACAAAATTTAATCTGTCTGATGTATCTCAACAGAATGGTTGTGTAGAACGCAATGCTTCTTAAAAAAGAAAAATAAAATTATTTTTAGAAGAGACTTAGGGCAAAGACTCCTAAGAAGTTGTTAACTCTGAGAGGACAACCTATTGAAAGCCAGTGCACAGTGCCAAACTCTTGTATTGAAAAGTTTTGGCTGAAATGCTGGGATATATAGATAAGACATTCTGACAAATTTTGCCAAGGATACTGCAGTCAGAAATGTAGGAAATTGTCCAAGATTAGGCCTCAGATATGCTGCATTCATTACCAGCAGCTGTGCAGATATGAAGTGTTTCTTTATACCATAGAACCCAAACCACTGTGGACTGTGGCCTGTCACTGTCATTTTTATAGCAATTTGGGGACTTTTGAAGAAAAAGGAAAACATTTAACTAAAACAGAAGTTGAAATGACTGATAGAAGATAATTTAAGGGAATTTTAATATCTACTGAGTGTGTACCTTAGAAATATGCTGAAAGGCATATGTATTTAAGACTTTATGTAATAAAACTCATTAAGAAAACAAAATTATGCTAATAGTATTTTAATGTTTATTGTAAGTCATAGATGTATACCTTAGGAGAACCCTTAAAAAGCCAGAAAGGTGAATGTGATATAACACTGGTATTATTATTTTCAGCATTAGGATTTACAGTTATTGACATTTTCTTTTAAGATAAATTCAAATATCCATCCATTAGGGGGAGTTACACATTCATCACTAAATGCTTCAGATTTTCAGACACTGTTTCATATGATAGATTTTCTTGATCTAAGAAAAGAAGAACTTTTAAAATACTCTATTCCTACCACTACCCCTTCTTCCTCTGTAGTAGACATGTTTTTAACTTTTTTAATTAGCATGCAAAAATTTGCAGCAAAGCAGAAGGTCCAACTTTATCAATTTTTGAATGCTTCAGGGGGGAAAAATGCTATTTCAATAGTGAAAATACCTCTATTAATTGAAGAATTTTCCAGAATAAAGTACAGATGATAGGATTTAGACAACCTGAAGCAAAATTCTCTCTCAAGCAGGTTTTTTTTTGCCCATTTTTTTTTTTCCATCTGTGAAACAGCTTCTGCCTCAGGGTAGTTCAGGAAATCTATCAGCGTCGAGTGTGTTTACTTTAGTACAGGAGGGTTTTAAACAGCAATGTGACCCTTGTGCTGGATGTTAGTATGAGTGTTCACAAAAAAAATGGCAAAGAATACTGATGGACTTCAGTTGATAAATTCTTGTGCCAGGCTTTAGAGTACAATAGTTTTAGATGAGATATTGAAATCATGTAGTTACATGCCTAAGCACTCTCCATCTAGCTGTCCTGTGTAACGTGGATAGCAACAAATCCCTTTCCTTTATACCGAGAACTGAAAACCACAACCAGTTGAATTCTTTCTGGAAGAAGTCCACTTCACATTTCCCCTACAATCACAGCAAGTGCCACTGTGCCTCTACATAGCCCATGGAGTATTTTTCCCAGTGCCTGTAGTCCAGCTGCAGGAAGCACTGGCTTCTGGGAAATTTCAGAAGAATTTCTGGGAGGCCACATAAGTAGAGAAAAGGATTTCCAACACCAAGATTCCAGTACACCACATTTGAGGCCTGTCTCGAAATGAGTTCCAGTATAAGTGCTCCGCTCTTCAGTACCAAGCTTGACTGGAGACTTTCTGTATCACCCCCGCAAAGTTATCGCCAAGGTAGGTGGACAAGATGGGGAAGGGGAATTCAAGGGAGGGATGAACTGATGGCAGCAATTCCTGGAGTTCATTTTTCAACAGTCACTGCCTTTGCCTAGATAATTGACTGAGTTGTGTATGTCTATATCACCCCTGTCGTAGAAAAAAGTATTTGGGTCTCTGGGTGGTGGGCACAGAGATGTGACAACAACGTATCTACAGGAAGCGAATTGAGACAGTAAATGTGGGCTAGAGATCCTTCTTGTAATAAAATTAACATTTTTGCTAGATTTTCCGTTTAATTTTAAGAAGCAGCTGGTCTCCATACTTTTCTATTTTTTTGACTGTGTCAGCCAAATACTAGGCAAATGCAGTGAGATCAGTATTTAAACTCTCAAGAAGCACAAGCATCCCCAGAAAACTGGGAAGTAAGGAAGAATAATCCCAAAGTAAAGGAACATCCAGATTCTTGACAAAAAGCTGATGATGATTCTTGCAGCATAACAGATAGCAGGGTGAGGCAAAGGCAAGTTGAGTGCATGTGGGGAAATACTTCAGGAAACACTGCTGTAGAAGGAACCGTGGACACTGAGACACTGGTTATGCTACATCTGCCCACTTACCAATACTAAGGATAGGTTTTATAAATTCAATTTTCTTCAGGACTTTTGCAATAAAAGTTGCACTTTTACTGAATACTGTCCTTATCTTTGAATCCTTCTCTAGCAGGCTGGGCTCTGACCTTTTCAGATTTTTGACCTCAAAATTGATTCAGTCACATTGGCATTGTCAATGCTAAATGCAGCTCCAGTTTTCCATGTAGTTTTTCACTTAGGGTTACACTTTGCATGCCTTGCTCTTAAGTCAGCATATGGTGGGCAGGAAAAGGGGGAAAGGGAGGGGGAGGGGGTGTCTTTCCTGTGACTTGCGCTGATACATCAGGACTCTAAAAACCTGTGTCATGCAATTAGATTTTTTATGCTCTCTGTATATACATACTATATTTAGTTTCTTAATTTTTCTTTGAGAAATACTTTTTATGCTGAATATTCTACCACTTGTTCATGTTTTAAGGGCTCTTTTAGGAGAGAATTCAGCTGGACTTTGAGTTCCTTCTCTTGGCAGGTAACACCAAAGCTTGCAAATCTGGCAGTGCTTGTGGGAAGGTCTTTAGTGAAATGCAGTTAGTGAAATCATTTAGATGATGGAATTAGGAAATGATAGTGATAAAGTTGGCTGCTGTGAAAATAGTAACTGACTGACAGAGCCAAACTGGAATTTCTGAAGCTGTTGAACACCCATGGATCCATGGCAGTCTGACATCTATGCAGAGGCATGCCAAGCAAATAAATAGAGTATCAGGAAGAAAGTGGGAAGAAAGACTTTTGGGAGTATTGCGTGTGATAATTTCTATGTCATATACTGTGTTCTGGAAACTTGTGCAATGGTTAGCCTTGCTTGAAGAAAGTCAAGGATAAGTGATTCTTTTAAGACCTATGGTACAGCCTCATGTTCCGTGTGTGAGCACAAAATATAAAGTAAAAATATTTTCTTCTCTCTTCTTCCCTGTTAAGTAAATGATAACTTTAAATTCTTGAAAGTGTCTACACACTGTTTCTGATTATGCAACACTTGTTGATATAGGGAAAAATCATTTCACTAGTAGTTTTTCATGTTGGCAAATATTAGATGTGTTGGGTCAAATGTAGAAAATTATCACCTTCTCTCTAGGACAATCAATATCCAACAAATCACTTCAAGGTGTGCCATAAATGCAATTCTAGATGCCCTGCAGCACTCAGTCTTGTGCCTAACAACCCACCTATCACCAGGCATTCATCCTCTGCTGGAATGTTTACCACGGGAAGGTTTGTTTGCGTACACAGTTCTGAGTGGACCCAAAGTGCATATAAGCCCTATTCTTATGCCTTATGAAAACCTCTTTTTTCCTTCAAGGAAACATAACAAGGTGCCTACTTAACTGCAGCTCAAAGTGATTTTCATATATATATATATAACCAATTCAATTTTTTGGAAAGTATTAATTTTATTTTATGTGTATGATTTGTATAACCATTTTGTATATAGACCACTTGCAGGGGTATGACTCACACCAGGTGTCAGAGGAGTGTGAAATAATTTTTATGCCACCTTTCCAAGGCAATAAATGTCATATAAGCATACAGAAGAGCAGATAGAGTACTTTTAGATGAACATTCTCAAACTGTATGTAAGAAATCTGTTTGACAGACTTACCCAAAGGATAACACTTTTTTTCTGATCTTGCCAAAGCAGCAACTGTGTAAAAAGAAAATTTGCTCTGGTGGTTGGGTTTTTTTCCCCACAGAGTTATGATGTAAAGGGAGCGAGGAGAAACTGTAATTAGGAGAAAATAAATGGTTACTTTCTACTGAGCAAAAAAGAAATTTCTAAATGGCATAATTTTAGAAATTGCTAAATGACATAGCAAGTTTTCAGTCATCTTTCCCGTAATAAAAAGAGAAAATAGAAGATGGACAGCAGCAGCTGAATCCACAGTCCCAGCCACATAGTTTGTGTCATGATCAGTATAATGCTTGTTCCAAGAAATATGTGAAATATTTATTTTGGGGAATCACACGGATATTGTTTTTTTGTGTGTATGTGCCACTCTTTTAAAAATATATTTTTAAAGATATAATTTCAAATAAGTTCCTTGAACCCTTTCTTCCTACTATTCCTTTTTTTTTTTTCTTTTTTTTTCTTTTTTTTTCTTTTTCTTAATACGATCAGGGTACAAGGGTAAAATTTTCTAGATGTATAAAATTCTAGATTTATCATTAAGAATAGAGTGGTTTTCTTAAAACTTATTCTCTTATACTGATAGGATTGCCCTGCTGGTGGTCTTTACCACTTCTAAGATAGATTCACAATAGGGTAGTTTTGTGCACAAAAGCCAATTCTTTCTGACAAACCTCTCAACAAAAACTATTTTACTCTAAATGGATTGTTTCAAACATACCTTGTTTGTTAAGAGATGTCCTCTCATGAGTTTTTATACAAAATTGATCTCTTTTTTCTTCCCGTTACATTTTTATGTCATTTTCATTTGCAGTAAATATCTTCCTCTTCTTTTTTCTGAAAAAAGTGTAAATTTTTAATTAAAAAAATAATCCAGTAATCCAGAGGGATTTAGAGCTGTGGACCCAAGTATTAAATGTAAATCAAAACTTAGTCAGTTGGAAGCTGCTCATTTTGAAGATTAGACACTCAGTCTCCAGTTCAGAGCATTAGCTGTGGAAGCAATGGCTTCTTTGCCTTCTTTTACAGACGAGAGCAGTAAGCAGCAGCTGCTGATAGATGTTACTGAGAAAAATGGGGAAACACTACGATAAATTGAGGGAGGAAGGAATGCAACTGTTTGTTTAAGGATCTTTCAGGGTCCTGATCATGTGTTGAAGAGAGTCTCACAAATACAAACAGGTTTTGGATTCGTAGAGAGTTCAGTTTGAAGAAGATATAAGGTTCAGATCACAGCTGGATTTTTCTTTCTTTAGTGAAGGGTTTAAACTTTTCCCTAAACTTCTACTGCCTTTTCTTCAAGAATAAGGTAAAATGCCATGAAAACATTACAGCATTATTTTTTTATCACTTCATCTCATTACTGCTATTGGTATAGCAGTTCTTCTGAAAGAAATAGATTTAACCTTTTTTTTTTTTTTGGGGGTGTGGGGAGGGGGATATTTCTTTCAAAGGGCTCATTGATACATCATCTAATCCCCCAGAACTTCCATGAAAATGTCCTTCTCCTCCTCCTCACTTAGCTGTACTATAAGATAAGGAAAGCATGTGCGCTTTGTGTTTCCAAGAACTGTGTTCATTACATCATTACTATGAAAAGCATCATGACTAATATTTATGTCTTTCATATTTCATATTTTTGGAGATCAAGGTATTCCATCTGTAAATTTATATTTCACATACCTTTAAATATGACCAATTAGAGTAGGATGATTTTAATCAGGGCAGTGTACTGCTAGGGGGCAAAAATCTATGTGCTGATAAATATAAATATTGTGCATTTTATACTTGGCCTAGCACTGCATTGAGCTTGCTGGGAAATTGACAAGGAACAGAGGAACATTATTTACTTCAATATATGAATCTAAAAAAATCACTCAAAAAGCACCCAAAGATCACAGTACAAGTGTACACTGGGTAGTTTTGGGTTGCTTCTTTGGAAAAAAAAACCCCACATTACCCACTTACATTCAAGAAATGTGTCATAATTTAATCCTGTTTTTGAAAGGACTGATTTTTGCTATAACTCTTGCCTTACCCCAGTTACATCTACTTGCTTACAATTTCCGCTTGTATTTTTAGGGAAATAGTGATCTGAAACTGCAAAATTCTTAATACAGTCTTGGAAGGGGTTATAAAAAATAGACTTGCAATTTATGTATGGAAATGAAAAGGGGAAAATTTATTGTTTTCAGATTTGAACATAAAAAGGAAAAAAAAGTTTATTGTTTTCAGTTTTGAACACTGAATCTGTGAGCTCATTATGGTCTTAGTCTGTTCTAATTTAAATCAGCATCATTACTGCATGAAAAATGGCTCATCTTAATCCTCACTTGTGAGAAAAAACTAGTCAATGTAGCATACTATTTAAATGCTTAAGAACTACAAGATGTTCTCCATTAAATACATTTGTGCACATGTGCTTTCTCATGGGAACACATTATACTGCTAATCCTGTTGATGTCAGATAGTATTCCTAAGACTTTAATTTCTAGACATGAATTTGCCCCTTTCTTTAAAAAATACATTTCCAGCCAGAACTGGAAAGTTGTGTTATAACTATTTTGCTTGATCAAGTTTGTTTTGTAAAATAGACATGAGAATATATGTTGCTGTTATAAAGGATACCTTATCTGACAAAAATATTTCTCTTAGGCAATGTTTAAATTTCATAACTTAATACCCTTTTTTGCAGGGTTGTAAGAAAAACAGGTTTCCAAAGTGGTTTACTGATGCTGCGCTATTTTGGCTTCTAGGTGGATAGTCCATTTTTACTTCTTTGTAATGCAGACAACCCCATCTCTTTAAAGTACACCTAACATCTCAGTAGAAGTGGTTGTAACACTAATTAAGTATTTATGATAGTCTGTCTTAACAGGGCACTTAGGCTACTACTATTCAAGTAGGTGTTTGGCTAAAAAGGTGTTTTTTCCCTTTTAATAAAAGTCACTGATCGTCATGAATGTTGATAAATAGCTGAAATGATTACTTTGATGAGAAGAAAGGCTCAGTGATTAGGGTAGGTCCCAGAAGACTATCTGAGGCATCATGTTTTCCCTTCCCCATGGTACTACTTTTGTGACAAGTCACCTTTGTGCCTTCATTTGCCATGTGAAAAACTGGCACAATAAAGTTTTCTACTTTGACGTGATGGCACTCAGAGAAGGTAACAGTAAAGACTGAAGTGTTATGCTCTGCAAGGGGCACAGCTTCTTGTTCCTGGGCCACTCTGGTATAATGACTACCCAGAGTCACCTCCAGTGGAACCTCTTAAGTCCTTTCCAGGCATCAGCTCTAAGTGATGTAATGTGTCAGTTCTCTGTGATAACACCTATCTTTATCTGAGAACGTATATGTTTGTTACTACCGTTAAATTCCTTAATATCTGACCAAATTCAAATCCAAATATCAAAATTAATCATTGTGACTAAGCTGTAATAGGCCTCCCTCCTCAGACAAATGCAAACCAGCCAGTTTGAAAACGGAAATACAGTCCTGCCTCCATAAACTAACCACATCCACAATTCTCCTGTTTTCATGCACTCTGGAAAAATATGAACTATACAACATGCTATGAAGGCTATAAAATTTGAGCTCTTCTGGATCAGGGAAGAGGAATCAGTTCCAAAAGCTTTGAGTTCCCACAAAGAACATCCTGTTGGCAGTTCCTCACCCTTTTATACCAGCAAGGCCCCTAGCTCACTTGTTTTCACTGATCTAAATTGTGGCAATATGACAGAGAGAGTGTGAGAGTGAAAGAGAAATTCCTTCATATATGTCAAAGCCAGCTGTGAGATACCTTTCAGTTCTTTGAAAAAAAGTTAAGTTTTTAGGTGACCCCGCCGGTGACCTGAAAAGGCCACCATGACTTGAGTTCAGCAGGGGATGAGTGTTTGTTGCCCATGAAATGCAGCTTCCAGAAAGGAGAGTAAAAGTGGCTGCCGTAGTGATAAATGTACCTGCAGATAGCTGCATGGATTAACACGGCTCTAATTTATTCCACATTAAGAAAAAGGACTTTAATGAGTTATTAATAAAGAAAGACTAAAGATGGGTTCAAATTCAGTGGTTAATGCTCTGCATAATTTACTGCAATAATCCTTCTGACCATATAATTTTTTTAAAGTGCTTCTCCCTTTTTGTATGAATGAAATATATGTTATTCTTCCCCTCAGCGCCTCCAGCTACCCCCAAGGTTTTGTTTGATCTTTCTATCTACTGTTTGACCATGAGCTATGTTGGCATAAAGTGTGATATCTGTGCTAGAGTTTGCTTCAGCCCCATTTGTCTACTCCATAGAAATATTTTCCTAAGCAAACATTTATGTTTGAGATGTCTTTAGTGTTGCACCTAATAGATTTCATAAATCATTTGTGCAGGCATTAATGGGACAGTGGAATCTCAGCACAGGGGGCATCATAGCAAAGAAAAATTCCATTGCAGCTGGCTGAAAATGGAGAAAGTGGATGCACTGCAGTGACATCCTGGTCCTATTTTTTGATAGGGTGCAGTCTTCATTTACTGAATGTAGAGTGATATGTATTTGTAGAAAAATAGTACAGAAGGTATAAGTGTGGAGGGGTTTTTTTTTTGAAAATAGGGATTATTAAAATATGTCTTTTCTTCCATGGTATCTGGCTCTTGGAGTACCCAATATCCTGCTTCATTCACAGATCCATGGCAGTCTTCTGTAGAGGGAGTGCAATTACAGGTGCTCTCTGAGGGCAGAAATTCAAATGTGCTCCAAAGCTCTGCACAAGCGGACTCCAAGAATACAGTTCCCCTTCCTCCTCCTTTTAAGATCTGAAAGGTTATATTCCTGAAGTAATTAATTACTTAGTAGGCTTTTCAATGGCAGAATGTGCTTATCCATAGGTACTCCATTCAAGCAGCTTAGGTAAGTCGTATTTGTGTGATCTAATATCTCATTTATTACAACTAGACCCCTTGGAAGAGATGCTGAGAATATGAATGTTGCTGTGGAATTGCTCAAAACTTGCTTCCTTAAACTGACTGTATTAGTTCATGATTTCATCTCCTAGCTTTTTCTTGGCTGGTCTTGTAGCTATCACAGATAGGAGTCTGTCCAGAATGCGAAACCACAAAAAGCCTACCATTTTTATCAAACTGCCCCCAAACCTGAGTGGAGTTTGTCAATGGTGACTATATTAAAGTTTGTTCCTTGTGCTAAGTCAAGGCACACTTAATCTGTTGTATATCTGACTTGAAGAGATTCAGGTCAAGATGTAGTACTACTATTACTTCGGAATTTTTTCAGGATTTGTCCCCTCTGCCAGCCATGACTGCCCTCATCAGGACTTGGCTACTTAGACCATTATTGTCCCCTGTTTCACAGAAATCTACAATTTCAATTTGTATAGTCTTTGTTTCTATAAGAGTTGCATGAGCTTTTTGGATAGTATTAAATTTCTTACGAATAATACATCTGAAATATGTGGGTTTATTGCAGCCTTCTACATCACAGCATTGAAAACATATTCTGTAATATAAATGGTATTATTTTCCCTGGAAGTATTGTATAATCATTAACAATGACTTGATCTGATTTTTGGCAAAACATGGCTTCTGGGCAGCTGTTGTGGTAACTTGGCCTGTGTCAGCAATGGATCTTGTAATAGGGTGAGAGAGAGTTAAGTTAGTTGTTATTAGCAAAGGTCCAAGGTGAATAGAAAACCATAATAGAAGTTTTGTAGATATTCCTACATGTCACTGCATTTTCTAAGCCTGCTCAGAAGGGTCTTTGTGTGGAATGAAGTTGGAGATATCATTCTCATGGACATTTTAAGAGTTTCATGTTCCAAGAGGGGGGTCATTAAAAAAAATTTAAAAAAAAAGAAAGACAGAAAAAAGGAAAGAAATAATATTTAAAATCTGGTTCTTCTACTAAAGACAGAGGCACTAACTTCAGTTTGATTACCAGCTGAAAATAGACTTTTCTATTTTGAATGAGTACATTAGTATCTGCATATTCTGTAGGCACCTAGTTCTTCCTGCTCTCTACAGTATTTCAGAAATTAATTGTGAGTCCTGGGAATGCTGTATTTTTTGTCCATTGTTTGATAGTTTTATCTGACAGCTACGATGCATCAAGTCAGATCAAGCTGGAACTCCAAAGGCTTCATTAGCAGAGGACTTAATCATAGATTGCCAAGTGTTTTGAAGCAAGCAGACTATATTATATTCATGCCTCTACAGACACGAAGGAAAACTGTCTCCTCCGGTGGTAAATGGAGGGGGAGGTGTTTCTGTTTCAATTAAAGCCCAGGTGGTGCGTGATGAGCGGGCCGGTGTCACATCTGCGCGCTCACAGCAGCGCTCTGGTGCCGGCGCGCTCCGTCTGCTCAGCCGCGCTCCCCCTCGGGCACCGGCCGCGGCCAGCGCGCCTTCCGCCCACACCGACCGGGGCTGCTTTCCCTCAGTGCCTCCCGCCTGCGGCGGCTGCCACGGCAGGGAGCGGCCAGGTACTTTACGCCGATACAACCAACTCCTACCTAGCGCGGCAGGGAGTTTATTCTGTGTCTCGGGCAATCCCCGCTTTGCGGTGGATGCCCGCGGCCCCGCGCTGCCCGTCAGCCGTACGAACAGCGCCTCGGCAGCGGCTCCGCGCCTTCCGGGAAGGCTCCTGCTGCCTTTCCCCGGAGCTCCGGGCCGTACGCGCTCGCGGCCGCTCCGCGAAGCTGCCGCCGCCGGGGCCCCGAAAGGTTTCGGCGGAGCCGGGCCCCCCAAAGGTTTCGGCGGAGCCGGGCCCGGCCGCCGCCGCCGCTGCTGTGTGTGGCCGGCCGGGCGGCGCTGGGCGCGGATGGGGCTGGCGGTGCGGGCGGGGCGGGGCGGAGCCGGGCCGGGCCGGGGGCGGTGCCGCCGCCTCATTGCGCGGCTCGGGCAGCGCTGTGAGGAGCCGCGGGCGGCCCGCACTGCCCGCACTGCCAGCCGAGCGTGGCTAAGCCGGGAGGGAACCGCTCGCGTCCTGTGTCTGGCCGTGCTGCTGAAAGAGCCCGACCCGGTGTCTGGCTGGGATGCGGTAGGAGAGATTCGCGAAATCGGAGATGTAAGAAATGAGAAGTTTTTGCATAATTTGCATTTGAGGTATCGCATCTCGCTGCGGAGTGAAGCCTTCGAGCTCCCTCGCCCGACTCTGTTTCGCTCGCGTAATGGGAAAAGTATGAAGTGTCTGTGATTGTGGTGCTTCCTAGGGGATGCGATACCTGCTGCACTGGGGGGGCGGGGGGGAATGTGGAAGAGGTTGTGCTCGTTCGAAAGTCTAGAAAGAAAAATGTAACTTTACAACAGTGCAAATTATGCAAATTACGGAGGAAGAATCAGCCCAGATTCATTTCTAAAGGGTTGTAAAATCCTTCATTTAAAGCTTAGTGTAATCTTTGACATTTATGTGGGCACCTGAAAAAAAAAAACAAACCAGCCCTAAAGCAGAGCTTTGGTATGGAAGTACAGTGCTGCTGTGAGCAGACACATTGCTGTCTGCTTCTCATTTAAAGTGCCAGCTCCTTCTTTTTTGTGTACCTAATACACCATACGCATGGAATATACAGCTGTGTCACAAAGTCATTCTGTATTCTTAAAGCTTAATATAATCAAATTCATTGCCTAAAGATGGTGTAGTTGAAGATTTGATCCTTTTTCACTGAAGTGGAAATACTTTCAGTAATTGAAAGCAGATTCATGTCTGGAGTTGTACAAGCCAAGGTTTTCATTTTTAAAATAAACCTTTTGTTCTTCAGCTTTAAATATTTCAGTGAGCCATCCGAAGACCTCTGTTAATTGCTAGAGTAGACTTTAAGGAAGGATTGGGGGAAAAAAACTGAGAAAGGTATGTCAGCAATTAAATTTACTTAAAATAATAATGTCTGTATTCCAGTGCATGAACAAACCATTGCAGTTTTTGTGCACACTACGTTTTAGTTTTTCTGTTCATCCACATGAATCTGAATTTGAACTACCCATCTGGCTGTGGAGTGTTTTATTTTAAACTATCTTTGCTTATAGCCCATTTGCCATTTTTTAACAGTTTATTAAACAAAACAGTCTGAACTTTGAAGATTTGGGGAAACATTGATCTGCTCCAGTAAACAAACCTGACACTTTGTAGTGATAACTGCCCTTTGTTAACTTTGTGTCTGTTTTCTGGCTGATTCTGTGGAAAGCTTTAAAAAAACTTGCCTTCTAATATTTTAGCAATGGGGAAAGAAACTTAGGATGTGAACTACCAAACTCTCAGACAAAGACTCAGCTGCTCTGGAGCTGTTTGTTAGAAGCTTTGAAGGTGGAGAACAATGGAAGCAGAGGAAGGGAAATACCTCCTCTCCCCTAAGATTTTCTAATCCACAGAGTAAATTCACTGAAAAATGTGTAGAAAAGTTACTGAAGAGGGCCCCTATCCATTGGAAAGTGTATTAATTTCTTAATAGACACAAGGATCTAATTGCCTGATGCTAAGTATAGCCTATCATTAAGACAAGAAATTGTAATTTGCATAATGGCACTGAATAGGCTGGGTTTATTCCCATGGACTTCTAGGTGCACACAGGTGGTGGAGTGCACTTTTCCTTCTTTCAAAAGGTAAATCTTTTCCTACATCCTCAGTAAGTTCTGATGGAAGTATTTGTGCAAAACCCAGGAAGGGGAAAGTGTTCAAACAAGAACAGAAAAAAATCTAGCTTACGTTTTTTTTCATCCATCAGATTGGGGTTCAAAACTGTCAAGCAGCTCAGTAACTACAAATGAGATGTTACAAATTTTTTTGATTAATTGTTCTGCAATCGGGTGTGGAGAGTGGCCTCACATTTCACAATATAAGGGTATTTTTCCTTTCAAGGAGTTATAAAAGGGTATATTACAATTCAGCAAGAAATCTATAGCAATAGGACCTTTAAAAAATACAATATATTTATGTGGGTTTGGCTTGTCGTTTTTACTTTCTAACCTTTTTGACACAAAAAGTTACATGTTCCCCACAGCATGGGGAGTATTTTTTTTTCTGTTTGAAGAAAAGCAGCTGATGTCATAGCTGTCTAGGAAAAATGGATAATGGATGCAATTAAAAAAATATGAAATATCATGTCAGATGTATGTTCATTTTACAGGTCCACAATAAGAATGCTGCCATATACCCATCATCTTTGAAGTCTGATTTTTTAAATTATGGATAGCAAGTCAGAGGCTGAACATTGGGATTAACCTTTCTAATAATGACAGATTTTAGTACTGGAGAGTTTATCCTTTGGCTTGAGAGATATAGAAATATCTGTAAATATCAGTATATGATGCAAATGGGCCCAGCTTAGGGAATTTATCTTGACCTGTATTCATTCAGTTCAAACGTGCATCTGTGAAGATTTTACATGACGTTTCAAATTACCAAAATGGTCTGATAAGCAATTGTGAGATCAGACTTTATAACTTCTCTTCCTGTAACTTGTATTGCTTCCCGATTCACTTGTTGAACTAAACAAGCAAAAATGAAAGGTCATAATATGTACACTTTGTTCAACATATACATTTGAGTGATGATATGAGAAAATAGGACTTCACTGTATTGTTGTCCAAAATAAGAAAAAAACATTAGCTTTCCTATCTTTTCTGCATGTATTCAAAGATCTTATTGTTGCTTGTATTCATTCTAAATACGTTTACATGCGTCTCTGTGTGGGTTTGAAGGACTTTTCCCAGAGTAGTTACAGATTTATGCATTTCAGAATAGCAAGAGGGCTTTTGTATGTTCAGTAATGTATGGAGTAGGATGCTGTGTGCTGGTGACCTCACTAATGGTTTGAAGATGTATATATCTTGTAGGTTTGAAGATTGTTTTATACAAAACAAGAAATCAGATGGAATAAAGCAACAGTACTAAAAAAAAATGTTTCCGTAGCTTTCCAGTTAAGTTAACCTTTTTAAATGTTAGGGACAAGTGGAAAAAATGGCTCTTGTGTTTCTTTTTAAAGTGTCACCCACATTAAAAACTCTGAACAGAATAGATGGGTGGTTGAAATACTCTGAATGAGTAGAAAATAGTTATTCATCTTCGTGTAAGATTAAGGAATTCAAAGTGCAATTATACATGAAAACCTCGGGACTCACTCAAGGTGACAACAAGGTGTATAGTCTTCTTTGGAGATTGAGTAGGGCCACCATTTATCCAGACTTGAAACAAAATAATTGTTTTGTGTAAACGGCTGTAAAGTAGATTGTTTTTGAAGCAAGTCCTTTAGATGTAAGAAAAAGGTAGAGTTCTCATACCTGGAAGCAGTAAATCATTCTAGCTCAGAGTAAAAGGCTTATTTATGTCTTGTTATGTACAGCAGAAAGGACTTATAGCTTTGGTATATGAATCACTTCAAACTTCATGGCTTTGAAACTGTAATCACTGATTTTTGTATTTACTACATGAAGGTACCTTTACAGGAGGTTTAACTTCTGGTGTATTCAGAATTCAAGAGTTGAGTCTACATTAAGAAGTGTTACAGGAAAAGATTATGCCAAATACATGAACGTGTTGAAATTTGCACAAACTACATATACAACTCAAAGTAGTGGTGGCCTGACAAAATGGCAGAGGTGGGTTTGCTGTAATTTCTGAAGAACTGCATTATGATAAAACTGATTAAAGACATGTGACAGGGTTTCTACATAGTTAATTTTCTGTGGCAAAGGAACAGCAATTTTGGCAGTAGCATTAAGCTAACATCTCTAGTATCACATCAACAGTGAGTTATGTGTTTTTGTCTTTCTAATACAACTTGCTGTTTTGCAGCTTTCCTGCTTTTGAAGGGGATTCAGACCTATACAGCAATATTTCTAAGATGATTAAAAGAAAAACAGATTTAGAAGAAAAAAAAAATTAATCTAAAATAAGATCTCTTGCATCTCTGCATAACTAACATCCAACTGCTTTACCAGCTTTTTCATTCTTTTTGTTCTGTTTCAGTTGTTGTTAGTCCAATAGCTATTGACATGGGACTTTTCTTTCTTGGTATCAAGAAGAATTAGTGTCCTGGAGAGCTATTTAGAATATAAGAGTATATATTAATCAAAAATAAAAATAATAATAATAAAAAAAGACAATTGCTATTATTTAATGATTTATTTGGTTGATTTTCATAATTGTAAAAGTCATAAAAAAGCACTATCTTAAGTTTTTAAATTGTCATAACTGCTAAACTAATTTTTAAGCTTTAATTTTCACCTCTAGTATAGTTGCTGACCACACACAAAGGGAAAAAAATTGAATGGAAATGTTTTTTAGATCAGCTTTTGGTTTAATCTTATAGATCTGCTTTTTCATCAAACATTATTGTACTCTTGTATGAAATATAATCAGTTTCAAATCTGCAGAAGTTTCAGAGTTGTTAATTTTTGCAGAACATTTTTCCTCAAGTCAGAAACTGCATTCGAGAAAAGACTGTTGTCTAGGGAGTTTTAAAAAGTAGTCTGGAAAGCCTCTTATGTTCTTTCTTTTAAATAGAACAGAATTGCCTTACGTAGCAAAGTTAACTTTGTTAACCTTTATAATTATTTAACCATTATTTCATTTTACCCCCTGCTAAAACATTGTACATTAATGCAATAGACACCTGGCTGTGCTCTTAAAAGTTTATTTGTCTTTCAATTCCTGTGATAGTAGGGGGCAGTATATCTCCTTAATTATCTCTGTTCAGGGAAATGTTGAAAGGCCAGGGTAGTTAAACAAGGCCATTCGGATTTGCAGTAAGGTCGAAGTCAGATGCAAGGAAAGTGGTTAAATGCATTATCTTCTTATTGAGCCCATCATCGGTAAAGTGACCTTGATGGAGGTGGAAAAAGCCATTTGGTTATTTTATGACAGCCACCTCTCTGCTAGCTTTATCCCTGCCAGAGTGTACTTCAAATAGCTTTATCACACTCTTCGCTTGTTGCTTTGAAATCTGATTTTTCTTAATTACAGATAACGAGTCAGAGGCTAAACAATGAAATCAACTTTCCTAATAATGGCAAATTTTACTACTGCAGAGTTTATCTTTTGGCTTGGGAGATCTAGAAATATCTCTAACTTGGCTATTAAGGTGGCCTTTATGTTAATTATTATAAACCTGCCTTTTAGGGTTTCGTTGATAACCATTGGGGGTTTTTTTCATTACTCTACTGCTTTTAAACTGTTTTTTAAGTTACTATGAGGACAGATAAGCCGACTTCCAGCCTTAGCAGCTGGGACATTATTTGTTTGAATGTGTGTATTTATGTTTTTATAAACATACTCAAACCCTGGGAGGCCTGTGGCTAAGCTGGAAACAAATCGTTTAGAAAATATAATATTAATGGTTAAATTTCTATATTTTTTGTGTTTTATAATAGTAGTTTTATAATAGTAGTATTTTATAAAAAATAGTCAATACTGACTACTTATAAAGCTTATAAAAGTATAATTCTAGCTTTGCATGTTAATATAAGTATTTAATCAAAATAATCTAAACTGTTTTCTCCTTTCTTTTTCACCTGTCTTTTCTCACTCAAGAAAGATTTCTCTCATTTGTATAAAACTACATTGATTTCAAATAAACAAGGTAATTTTCAATTTTTGGCCTTTCAAAGAACTTAGTGATATTTCTTTTTATAGAGCCTCCTGTCTAGGCATTGGCATAATTGTTAAGGGAATTTAAAACAAATGCACAAAATACAAGGAAAGACAATAACAGGAAAACTGGATCCTAAATTGACCACCTGAAGATACAGGTTATTTGACTGTGACTCACAGCAGAGCATTAAAAATTATTGGGGACTAAAGGGAATGATTTATAAGAAAAGATGAAAAGAAAGAAAAAAGCAATGCCGCATAGTCACATGGAAGAACCACCTGCAAGATTTTTAAAGACCTTGTGGACTCGGATGATGTATCTAGATGCAGTAAGATGAAAAAAGGACCAAAAAATGAGCTGCATATGAAGACACATTTTGTAATGGTAGCATCCTGGAGGCTATGGAAAATATCTCAGCACAGTTCATAGAAGTTCCATTTTTTGAAGAACAAATATTACTTGTTTTGTGGTAGCGTGTGGAGTGGATGTTACACCTTTTGTTCCTAAGCTTTGATTATATGTTGCCATTTTGAAGGTAGATGATTTTAATTTCCACTTTGCAACCTGTGAGCTCATTTTCTTCAACACATAGGTGACCTCCTATGAAGAGAGCAGGGTTCTTCTTCCCATCATCACCTCTGTCTTTGGAGCTCGAAGGCATTTAATAGTTGTTACCTCAACAGTTTTATAGCAGTAAGAAAGCACATTACCCTTGGGTTTCCTGTATTTCTATGGGACACGTTACTTCAGGCAGTTAAGATTTTAAAGTTGCCAGTTGCCAGCAATGTTTTGGTGTGGTCTTTAGCAGAGGATTGTAGTCAGAGTGTGTTCTCAGCATGAAGCAGCATCGTCCAGATGGAGAGGATCTCCCCTTTCACTCATGCCAAGTTCCTCTAATTCTTCACATACTTGCCTATTGATCTATTTGCCAATATGATACAAGTGTCCTTTGCCTGTGTAATCTAAAGAATTTTCTTACATTTTTCTTTGTTTAATTATTCTTGCTTCCTCCTCAGCTCTTTCCTTGTACATGTCAATCATGTTCTGCCATAAAGCAGAATTTATGTGTGTGTTTATCCATATGCCCAACCAGAAGACAAGCCTTTTGAAGGCAGACACACAGAGTCAGAGTTTGAAAACGTAATTCTGCCAAACACAGGATAACTTCAGGAAGGTTCCACACAGCTAGGCCTATCCATTGTCTTGTAATGGTACTGAATCTTAGGATTTCTCCTACCAAGCAAGAGACAAGCAGTAAGACGATGGATCTTGGGCTGAAGAAGATCTCACCATCCCTTGACTGTGTGTGCTGAAATTACTGACAATATTGAAGTCTTATTTGTAGACTGGAAGTACCTCAAAGAATTTTTCCTACCCTGTCTTCCTTTTCTCTTGCCCCTCCTTGACAATTTTGGTTTATGGAGCTGAGCACATATTTTATTGCCAGAAGAATTTCTTTCCAATAGCTGTCCTTTCTCCAAAGAATACAGTAAGGTTTATAATATTGAATGTGTATCTTCAGAGCATTTCAGACAGTCTTTTTCTGCAAACCCTGCTGCTTCTCATTTGTATGAGAACCCAGTGTTTCTACCACCCTGTTTTTCCCCTGAGGTAAAGGAATCTTAAACAGACCTTTCAGTCAGTGGGTTCCTCTCTGGTTGTAAACCCTTCTCCCCTGATGATTTTTCTATCAGTGGCCTTTGGATAGTATTTTGAGTTATTCCTTAGCAGTTCTGCCTGCT
This sequence comes from Certhia americana, assembly GCA_018697195.1. Taxonomy (NCBI): domain Eukaryota; kingdom Metazoa; phylum Chordata; class Aves; order Passeriformes; family Certhiidae; genus Certhia; species Certhia americana. Next base: position 33,455,254 of record CM031860.1, read on the forward strand.
TTTCACAGAAGAGACCTGTGTATTATTTATCAATTCTCTTTTCTCATTTCTGCCCTCCAGCTTTTATATTACCCCCTCATCTTACCTAGTCCTTTCTACCTAATCCTAATTTACTGCTGATCAGAGCCATGACAGCAGAACCAGTTACTTGAGGTGAGAAAAGAAGAGTAAAAATAAAGCCTGCATCAGACAAAGTTATGATTTTGCCTTTGAGGCGATTGGTTTTGCTTGCAGTGATTTTGGTAACACCAGACAGAGCTGAACGTTCTTCATTTTGCTTGTATATTGTCTGCTTTTGTTTCCTGTAGTGCAACTGTACCTCATAAAATAACAGGTAACAAATTGTTAATTTTGAGTGTTTGGTTTCACTTTGCAATATACAACAGAGCTTATGCTAGAATCAGTTATTTGATTATTTTTTCCCTGTCTTTTTATGCGTAGTTTTTTATGTGTGTGGAGTTTCCATGTGTGTTCTTGAGCAGGATGTGGTCAGGGATATTTACTAAGAAATACCAATATGTACAGAGTCCTATAGCAAACTGAATTACTATCACTTCATGAAAGTAGATTTATTTGGTATAGTCTGTATAGAAATTATAACCTTTATTAACATCATTTGGAGCCAATTTTAGCCAGGGGAAGGAGTCCCCTGCGTTCAGCTGGCTGATGTTCCACTTGTGTTTATGGCTATAACACAGCACCTCTTCATCATTCTACCTGGCTGTTGAAATGGAACAGGCCATGGATGTTGATAAATCCAGAAGCCTGGCAAAGCAGTAATACTTGAGAAGTATTGGAAAGTATCAGTTCTGCTTGCCTGCTGAGAGCTGCCTGCAGCTCAGAGTGGTGTGCTGCAGGCTAGCACCTATAGCCGTAGGATGTTCACTCCTTTCTTCGGTTTCCCAAATTTCGCAACATGATGGAAGAGGGCAATGAAAGGGAAAGAAGAAACCAGCCAGGTGCCTTTCTTTTTCACTGTGGAGAGAAAAATTGGATTGTAGAGGAGATTGTGTACAGTAGCATAGGGAACAAGCCAGGGTCCGTTTTCTGTTCCATCTCAATTATCACTGTTGTGCACAAGCACTTCACCAACAGCCATGGGACCTCATTCATTCAACCTCCTGTGAGCAGTGGATGGTTCATACCTTTCCTTGAACTGTCAGTGTTATCTGGAAGAGCACTGGTTATTAGCCAAAAACTAAGGCAGGAAGAATGCTATCAGTTAGAAGTTATTGATGATTTTTTGCCAGTCTTTACCTGCAAGCTTGCACTAAATTGCTCCTGTTGAGTTAGTGCAAGATATAAGCATTGAGCCTGAGGCTTATGGTAGGGAAGAGAGGGAAAGAGTAAAACAAAGGACATACCTGTGTCTCTAAACAAATTTGTATTTGTCAGAAGCCACTGCCAGCATAGCACTGCAAACTTAACAGCAAATTCACCCAGTATATCTGTCTCAGATTATTTTTCAGACTACCATTCTATTTAGGTCTGGGTTTCTTTGGGTTTTTTTCCTCTGATGATTTCTATATGGGCCTATCAGGCTGGGGCAGGTAGGAACCCTTTAAAAAGTGATCCTGACAAACCTGGAGACTCTCTTCCCAAAAGATAGCAGTTATCTCCATTTTACGAATTCTTGATTCCACAGATTCACTTCCTGTGCTAAGAACGTTTATATGATGCTTTTGCATCCAGGGGTTTTTTGTGTCATATTGCTCTTAATTTAGGATAATGAGATTTTTTTAAATTGCTTTTTAAAAAAAAGTAAGGGAAAACCACACAAGAATATGAAATGTCAGTTCCCATTCAGCACTCAGCCTAGTTAAGAGACTGCATGCATAACTATCTTGCATGTACCTGTTCTTTCCAGATTTGTTGCTTCTTTATCACTGAAATCAGCTTGAGAAATGTTCAGCTTTGCCTTATTTTCATGAACACTTCCATATTTATTGAGACAAGTAAAAATTGTGTAACTCACATTAGTGGTCACACTTCATTAAAGCAAGATAACTAAGTTACAAGACATGTTTTTGTGTGTTTTCTGCTGGATGTGAATGCATGTAATATGGATTTTAGTTCATAGAAGTAAGTTCTTCCTGTGTGCACTCAAAATCCTAAAAGTTATAAACCCTTGTACCATGATATTCCTATTGCTACAATTGAATTTTAAGTTGGTTGAAAGGTGTGAGTAGTCCCTTTTGGCTACCCATATGAAGAGCCTGAAGAAATGCACTCATCTCTGTTGTAAGTCAATTATAACTCACAGTAAATGTCTTTCTGTGGCAGAGGAATGACTTAGCTAGCTTTTGCTTTGGGTGAAAGTACATCTCCTTTTAAAAAGCCACTGTTGTTTGTTTAAAGAAAATTATTAGCACTGATGCATAGAAGTCAGATTTTTGTAAAGTCGTGGACTCTGCCACCTGATCTGTTAATCAGCAAGCTGTGGCTCTCCCTTTCACTCAAAATGCTGGTTTGAATTCTTCAGACTGACCTTCTACCTTTGCCTATCATAATTCTGGATAGCTCTTCTCCACCTCAGTAGGATTAAAATGAAGCAGAAAGAAAGTATTTGTGTACTTTTCACAGACAAACACGTAATAGGCAATTCGCTGTCACTGTGACAGTGTCATGCTTTGAGGTGGCTCAAGGTCTTTCATTGAGGCAGAAATACATGCACTTGCACAGTTAATGTGCCTTGTGTCCAGATAGGCTGGTGTTTTCAAAAGAAACTTCTGTGGTCAGTGTTTCATAGACTTAGTGGCAGAAGGGTTATCTTACTGGTCTGATCATTTAGGAAAGTGTAACAGTAGCATATTTTATATAGATATACAAATTAACAATAATATTGTATACTTTTCTCTGAAATACCTGAGTTTTGCAAGTGTCTGTGGTATAGTTAGTAAAGAATATTTTATTAGGTTTCTGTGCTCTTCCACGTGATCAAACTTGCTTCTTTCCTTTATATGCAGCATAAGTTGATGTGCCAGTGCAGGGAAACAGTGTAACCTTGTCGAAGAACATTAGCTCAATCTGTAATAAAATGTACAGAAAATTTTAGAATTTTTAGTGTTGATGGTATATGCAATGTTCATGGAATCAGTGTAATTACACATCTGTCATATAAGAAAACCAGGATCAAATCAATTCACATATACATTATGTATGACAATTGCATGTATTTATTTTCCTGATATTTTATTACTGTACTTTCCTGAGTCATGGCAAAAAGAAGACGATGAAAGATGTTTTCTACTTGTAAGTTCAGGTACCGATACTTAAATATCTGCTACTGAGTATCTACTAACAGCAAACCTGAATGTAATCTAGATAAAACCATGCCAACACATGGCTCATGAAGTAAAGAGGTTTTGGGTTATTCAGACTACACCACGAGTTCCAGTGAACTTAATGAACTCACTTTTGGATACAAAAAGTGATAGACATTATTAGAATATATGTGTTCATACTTTGGGGGTGTGTTACAAGTTATTTGATATATGTAATAAGACTTGTCATAACAGTCATGTATTAAGTGGCAGCTAAAGTTCCCTGTGCAGTCTGAATTAAATTAAAAAACCTGTTGGAGGTCACAGATGGGATCTGAAGTCTGAATCTTTGGAGTTTCTAGATCTTATTGCAAAACAGGGATTACTGCCTCCCCGAATTATTTCAAGATCATTTCAAGATAGCTCTCTCCCTGAGAGCCATCTCTGTTGCATTCATGTGTCTGCAACGATACCCCTTGGTGTCCCTAGTTTCACGTGGCAGCACAGAGCTACCTAAGAAGGCACAGGGCTAGCATAGTCCCATTACAGTTTGGGCTGGAAACCACTAATCTAGGCTGTTAGACCAAGGCATGGCTTATTGAAATAAAATATTATTAATAAATTGAAATATTTTCAATATTTATAAAATATATTCGACTCACAAGGAAGAAATCCAAAGCTTTTAATTTCCCCCACCTCTTCAGAAGAAATTTGTATGCAAGCTAACTAATGCACCAAATTTCAGACAGATATTAAGTAAAAACAATAAGTATTGAATGCCTGAAAAATGGAGTGCATCGTGGAAATGATAGATGTAGCACAGGAATGCTGTAATAACTAAATATTATAAATGCAATAAAATCAGAAATGAGCATTTTATGTTTCAGAAGGAGATTACAACTAGACACGTTGCTTTTGTAGACAAATTCCCTGCTATGTGGCAGCTGTAGCACTAGCAGGTCTTTACATGCCCATGAGAACAAATCAGTTTTTAAAGAGGTAGTGCATTTGAAACTAGTGATCAGGGTTTTTTTTATTTTTCATATCTTTACTGCAAGCATGTGTAAAGTTTGAATTGCTGTCTACTTGAGTGGAGTTCCCTGGAACAGACATCTAGTGTGTGTCAAATGTGTCTAATACCTTTCTTGGCCCTTCTCAGGTTGGGAACTCTTAAAATCATAAGGTAACAATTTTTTTTTTTAATTTTAGGTGTTACGGTGACGTTAAATGCAGGTACCTTTCAGGTGGCCAGCATTATCCTTTTCGTTCTATGAAAACCTTGAGAAAGAGGAAAAAGCAATTTACTGGGAGACTTGTTAGTGTTCTTCAGAGGCATCCTCTTTTGTCTTTCACACTTTGTAACTGATTACAAGCACACAATATGGGGCTGGTTTGTTTTTTTTTTTTTTTCTTCTGTCACGAAGCACTCTTGCAGAAAGGATTTGGAAAGCAGGTTTGCAGGAAACAAGGTAATGGGAGTATTTCAAACTCCTCCTTTCACATAAGGGAAAGGGTGTTTCAAGTCGTTACTTGCATTGTAATGTGTGAATAATAAAACACTATCAAAACTGTTAGGCAACTGACTACAAACTAGTTTTATTGGACAGCAATAGATTACAAGTGTGGTTGCATTTCACATCACAAATAGGTACAATATTTATGACAGTAAATACATTGAAAACAGTAGTCTTGCTATCCCTTAGAAAATATTGAACACTTTAATACCAAGAGACTTAGAAATACAAGTATGATGAAATATGCTTGATAGGGAACATACCTCCTGTATTTCCTGCTAAAATTTAAATTTCATTTGAATAGTATCTTTCCTAGTTGTCTGTGAATGATGTTAAAACTTATATCTTACGTGTTAAGATGTTAAAACTCACATCTGTAGCAAATAAAATAAATAATCTCTGATAATAGGAATGGAAAATGGGTAATAAACTTAATATTTAAATTTGTAGGTCTCAAACGATCAGAAGAATGTTTTTCTTTCATCTTTTCTAAAAAACTTTGTGTAATGCCAAAATTCCTGAATGAATAGGTACAAAAAATCAGCTAATCAGAAAGTCACACTAGTCAAATGAAATATTTTGAGTAGACAATATTTTTCTTTTTGGATTCTTGAATATATGACAAAACAATCTTAAAACTGTTGACGAATCTGTGGTTTAGTAGCCTGTGTAAATTTATATCAATACTGCAAAATTATGTATTTGCTATGATGTGGAATAACAGAATTTTTATTACAAATGTAGAGGTGATAAATACCAAGAACATTTTCAACCTTTAAAACTTCCTCACTGGCTACTGCAGATAGATTTTCATAATGAAACAGTAGATCATTTCTTGTGAGAAGTTACAAGGTTAGAACTATTGCTAAAACAATAAAACATGTTAAGAATAAAATGACTAAACCCATATAGAATATAAAGAATATAAAACATGTTATATAGAATATATATAGAAATAATAAATATATAGATATTATAATAATAAATTATAATAATATATATAATATAATAAATATATAGAGTATAAAACATGTTAAGAATACAATGACTAAACCCATAAGCTGGTTGCTCTCACTTGTGGTAGACCAAGGCTGTGATAAGAGCACAAGTTACAGGCTTACTTTTTCCAAAATATTTGCAGGAGAGTTGTAGGTGTATTGGCAAGCCCTGCACCCTGTTCACAGTGGTAGAAGCATCTGTTATTTCAGGGAAATAATTTTGGCTTCTGTTGTTTTAGCTGAGTTCTGCTGCTTATATCTGTGGTAGAACATTTACTGGCATAAATGTTTGTTTAGAAATGCCATTAGGTTTTTTTTTTCTCCATTTCTATTATGAAAACTGGTCTATCATCACATGCATGTTTATCAATTTCTTGTTTTTATATAACAAATAATCATCTCTAAGGCATAAATATGTTTTCAGCTGTTCCTCATTATTATTTTCTCTGGGAACACCATGGTGGCATTTTTAACCAAGAAAAAATCTAATTGGGTACAGCAAGAAAAAACTGACAGTAGCCATATGCAGAGACATTGTCAAACCAAAGAGATATTACCCTATTCTCCTTACATGTGTTGAGTTTGCTGTAGGGGTGTTCCAGTGACTTAAAACAGGTGCTTGCAGAGTTCTCTGCTGAGAGAACTCTGCTCAGTGCATGAAACTGAGCATGTTTCATTTCTCCTGCATGCACCATCCCAGTTAATACAGCCCTGAAAGTCTTATCTCCACTAGAGTGGCAGTTAAACTAAGTTTTGTCCCTGAGGCTTTTCAGGCTGAAAACCCTCCTCTGAGCTAAATCCTGCTTTAACTCTGATTCAGCTGGCTTCCTGGGTTAAGGTGGAAGGTTGTAGCACATGGAGGATGAAGAAGAGGAAAACTGAAGTTTGTGTTGCTGTGCTGTAATAGGGGTGCAGTTTACCCAGTTAATCTGAGTTTAAAAGTTTATCTAATGGTGATCCATGGCCATTTGTGTTGCTGCTGTGTGTTGTGCATGCTGTTTCTCGGGGTGGCTGGCACAGCTGAGAGAGGTGTTGCTGACAGACTCTGTTTCAGATATGTTTGGTGTAGGCACTACTTATCTCTATTATGAAAACATTTTCTGGCAGGATTTGTCTGTGTTTGATTTCTTTAAATCATTGTTTCAAAAAAACCCCTAAACAAATCAAAACCAAGACAAATCCAAGTAGCTGGAACAAGGTGCTGTTTTAGAGATTGTATAATTATTTGTAGCACAGTGAGCTGGCCTGTATTTGTGTGGAAATTGTTAGAGCATGTTTAAAATGAGAAGGAAATAGCAATGTATCTGGAAGTTAAAACCTCTTCCATGCATGTGGCTTACATTGAATTTGATAATGTGCTATGCATTCATTAATTTAATACAAAAACACCATCTGTATAACAAAGATCAAAATAACTTCTGTGTTTTCTTCATACTGAACCAAGTAGTTTCCTGATACCATACAGCAAGAAGAGAAAACACCTTATACTGCTTTTCCCCACCTCTGAGCTACAATTTTCTTTTGTATTCTCTCCTTACTGGTGACTTATTGGTTAGGGTGACTTTTCACTAAGAGGCAGCTGATTGTGTATTTCTGAGCTGTGCTTTACTCCCTGATTTCATTTGGTTAACTGTGCTATCTATTCTTACCAGTGTGGAGGGGTAACACTGAGGAGAGGTGCAGCCCAGCACACTTCATGCTGGAAGCTCACTTAAAAGGGCCTCATGGCAGGGTGCTTTTTCCAACATACCTTGTTCTGAAATCTTCCTAATTTTCCTATCCCTTCTACAAACTTTTTTTTGAACGGGACATATTTTTGAAAAAATCTGCGCTGGTTTAAAGGGATAAAGATGTGGTGCACCTTGAGTTTTAGGGAGATGTGAGCATCAATGTCTTCTCTAGCCTGCCTGTCCATTTCTTTCTTCCTTAGTTGATAATCACTTTTTTGTTAATTTGGTTTGATCTTAGTGAAAACTTGAGGGACAGGCTCAATTCATATTCAGAAAACCCCCTCAAACTGCATTTCAGTTCAGTGCTCAAAAACAGACTAATTTATGGGTCTACCAAGTTCACACAGACCCTGACTTGGGTGCAGTGCATGTCAACAGACAGAACAAGCCATGTTTAGGCTGTCATACAAGAGTTGTACATACTGGCTTCAGCAAGGGCAGGACTGGGTCAAGGATTAACTTTAAAGAAGTTTCTGCTGTTTAATCCACAGTAGCTGCTGATGGGATGTTTGGTGCATCTCCTTTTACCATTACTGCTCCTTTGCTCAGACCTGGCCTTATCTAATCCAGAGTCAGTATTGGTGTGGACAAGAAGGTTGGAAAACGTCGATTTAGGAAATAAAAGGTAGCTTACTTGCTATCTTGTGGAACCAGGACCTTGGCACTTCATACTGGAACTCACATTTTTATTCTGTGCACTTTCAAGTCGATGTGAGAGGAAGGATCAAGTCCTTTTCAAGTTTCAGATAATTATTAAGTAACTTATTCTCAGATTAAATTTGCATTCTTGCAGGAAAGCTATGAACCTTGCAATATTTCAATTAGTAATACTTTTTGACTTCAAAATGCTTTCAAATTGCCTGTGACCATATCTGAAGAGATACTGTGGACGTTATGACTAATTATGAGAACTGCGTGTTAGCATTGTAACTGGCTAGCTTTGCCTTCCTCAAACAAAAGAAAGGCTTTCTTGAGAAAGTCTGTGGAAGAGCAATAATCATAAATGATTGGCACGTATCTGAGCAGTTACAAATTTGGTATCTAGAACTCCTCTGTTATTACTTCCTTTTCTTGCTTCAAAACCTGACTTAAAGCTATAGACTGACTTGCATAAAATAAAATAATGGGGCTTGTTTCCAGATGAAGGTTGGTGGTATGTTTTAACATGAAGATAACCAACTGAACTTTGCTTGTTCCCCAAATAACTGCAGTGCTGTATAGATCTGAACAAACACCTCACACTTTAGTATCTTTAAGGATATTGTTTTAAAGTGGCTTTCCTTTAGTATGTACATGGCTATTTACTCACTTGTAACTGCTTTTCTATCTTGTCATCCTCTGCTTCTAGTTGCTCTGCAGACATGCAGGCTTCCCAAGACTTTCGACTTACCAGGCACTGTCCTGTTACTCTGCTAGTTGGTAACCTTAGATAGGAATTAAGGTTCCTGCTTTATGTCAAATTTTAGCAAAGACCCCACTTACACTGGTAGTGTAAGGAAAGCAAACCACAGGGTCTGATACTAGAACAGAATAGTTCATCACTAACCTGAATTTGCAGGGGCACAATTTTTTCAAGTGGAACAAGATTTTGTCAAGGATTCAAAGCCTTTCCATTACACAGAGGTTTGTAATATGAGTGTAATAGACAGGATTTTCCATGATTGAACTCAGGGACAGGAGAGGATAAAAGAGGAAAGTTGTTCCTACCACTGCGACCCTAAATCTTGGGGAAGAGTCATTCTCTCAGACGGCAGTCAATCTTGAGCCAACAGTTCATTGCTGCAAAAAAACTTAATACAGAAGGAAACAGAAAGAGGGGCAGGGAGGGCTGTGGTGGGGAAAGGACATAGTTTTCTGTTGGGTTAGCATGTCAAATCATGCAGATAGATGGGTAATAAATGGTAGAGAGGGGGAGACAGGAATGGCTTGCTAGAGAAGGTGGAAGGTAGGGTGGGGTGACCCCTTTTTGGTGGCAGGCAATGCGAATAGCTCAGCCTTAAACTATTCAACCTTTGTAGCACTGATGTCAAATACCTGTGATCTTTTAAAAACGTGCATCCTGGTTTGCATCTTTTTTAGCATTCAACTGAAGTATTGGTGGTGGTGGCAGATTGGCTTGACTTTCTGCAGAGATGTATCTGATTCTGTGTTCCATCTACATCTTTACAGTGTTTTCCTTGTACTTGGAGTGTATGTAGAGCACAGATGTATTAGTTTAACATGTTCATTGGTGACTGCAGCATCAGTGAAAGTGAAGGTTTCAGTGCTGACTTGCAGTGTATTTGCCACTTATTTACTTTTTAGGATACCCAGTGGGATATGAAAGTGAACTTGTCCTGCTCTTACTCGAGCCTCAGTATGCTTACTGTGCACATTTGTGCAATTGGTCTGAAGAAAAAATCCCTGAAATGGCCTGTAAACCTGAGCAGCTGTAGTGGCTTTCTCCACAGAAAAATGAAAGGATTCTATCATAGACACCCTGTGAGTTTGCTCTCAGTGTCTTGCTGCAACTGTGCCCTGGCAGCACAGGAACATAGTCCTGCCTGAAAAACATGCTGCAGTACAATCTGGGCTGCAGTTGGGCTTCTCCCCAAAGCTCTACTGCTCAATCTCATTGTCCTCCTTTTCTCAGAGACTGTTTAATCCTTAAAAACACCTCTCAAACAGCTGCACAAGGTGCGTGCAGGCGAGCACTTTTAAAAATACAGCTCCTTTAATAGCTAGTCTGCAGAGCAGAGTGAGCTGAGCTTCTTGATTTTTACAGAGCTGTATGTTTGTCAGTTCTCTGTAGCATACACCCCTATGGAAAAGGACAGTCTGCAGTCACTTAGGCAGAGCTGGACGCTGTGTGGGTGTCATACAGTATCCACTGTTGGTTACTCACAAGTTAGAGATGATGAAGTATTTTAATGATGAAAGAATGAGAATTTAAAGGCCTGAACTTTATCCTGAAAAAAACCCAACAAACCGAATGTGAAATGCTTTGCTTTCAGTGTATGAGTCTTTGCTGTTGGGCCCTCAGCTTTAGTGCTATGGTGATTTTATAATCTCTTGAACTAAGCAGGGGAGTGATGGGCAAAACTGGACAATGAAGCAACAAAGTTATTAATTTTTTAAGAAATATTTTAATAAGCAAAAAGGTTTATGTTGAGTCATCCCAGCTTTCTCCTTGTGCTTCATTTTGCATGAGTTTGCAAAGAAGATGGAGAGATGCCAAAATTCGGGGAGGAGATCCCATGTAATCCTGTAGTGTGCCAGAGAGAAAAGGCTGGGCAGCAGGATTACATGTGCTCCTGATGTGTTCATTTATGGAAATGCAGATTTGCTATTTGCCAGCCAAATGGATACATAAAAGAGGAGATTAATAGTGGAGAACACCAGCTTAAACCTACCGTGGCTGTTTGAAATTAGGTTTATCTGATAAACAGTATTTCTGTAAGGTCATTCTACATTTTACTTGTTTTACTGCAGGCTCTTGCTAATTGATTGGAAACTAGGCTTGTGAGGTCAGGTTTGTTCTGTGGGTTTTTTAAGAGTGAGAGCTGTTAGATGTGGTGTGAAGCTGTACAGCCTTTTCAGGCAGCAAATCCCTGCAAAAAGGCCTCAGAGTTATTAGTGTCACAGGGATGCACTTCTGATGTGCACCTGTAGCCCTGGGGGTGGGGACAGCACATGGCCTGTGGGCACTGAGCCTCTGCTGGTGCTGGGTCTCAAACTTGCTGCACTTTTGAATGAGTGCATGAATGTCCCCATCTTCAATTCCAGTTTGTTTGAAAACAATGTCCTAAGAAGCAAATTTCTTCAGGTGTCATTTAGCTTCAGCTATTTAAGTAGTATTACTGGTGGTAAAGGAGAAGCGTGATATGTCAGCATACAAACTAATTTTTATTTTGAGAATGTATTACTAATAATATTAAGAAACGCATTGAAATACCTGATGTGGATCCCTCTTCTGCAAACAGAAAGAGTATCATTGGTGCAATATTTGCATTTCATAAGCTTTGCTGAGATTCATATCAAATGAAAGAATATGATAAACTGTTTTGCAGAATTTAATAGGAGATAAACAGCAGTTTTAGTGCATGGAGAGATGGCTGTTCAGTGATAAAACTAAAATTACTATCAGCAGATAGTATTTTCCACAATACTCTTTGTTTCCCAGTTTTAATATAAAATGCTGTCAAAAAATGAACTTAAAATGTAACTTGATTCAGCTGGGGGGGGGTTAAGAAACAAGAAAAATGTGTAATTTTTAATACTTTTTTTCTTTTTACTTGACTGTTGATTTGTAGTGAATCATCCACTCTTTTTCTCAGTAGAACATAGATATTAACTCTTGCGGTTTTTAGTGGGATGAACAAGGTAACTTTATGTATAAGATTCAATTCTTAGTAAAACAGGAGATATTTGTAAAGAGAGTAGATAATCCAGATAAACTGCAGGTTCACAGTGCCTTTTTGATCTTTGCTGAGCATAGGTTAGGAAACCAGGTTAAATCAAACAAGTGTGCTTTCATTTCTCAGTCTTCATTCCAGGCTAACACTGAGCATGAAAAATGCTGGTTGCCATTTCATGGAGTGAAGGTTGCCAGATCCACAAACTCTTCCCAGACCCTTTTGCTGGCGTATGAAGTTATTGGCAAGGCAGTATTTCAGAAATGCTCCCACATCCACTACATGAAGCATTTAGTAAGTGCCAATGCCCCTTTAGATTTCTACATGATAATTTTTTGTGCCATTTTTTGTTACCAAACCTAATGTTATCTGAGGAAGAATCTCAAAAATTCCCTGTCATAATATTTTACTGTGCTGTAGGTGGTTTCACTGCCAGTTCTTAGCAGCTTTGCAGAAGCAGACATTGCCCTCCATTTTGAGAGGAATGCACCATCTCCTTGAAATGGCAGCTCTGGAATGGATTGCTGGGTGTGTTTCAAGCCACATCTAAAAGGGGAAAAAAAAAAAGAAAAAAAAAAAAGGAGGAGGTTTTAGAAGCTTTAATGGGCTCAGAGTGGCCATATTGTACAGAAGGTGGAAGACCTCGCCAGACAAACATTTCTTTAAGGTCTTTTCCCCATCAGGAAAATCTTAAATTTTCCTGCCAGCACTTGAGATCTCCCAGGCAGTGTCTGTAACCACCTCAAGTCTGAGTGCCCTCAAAAGCCTTTGCATATTCCCTGTAGGCAGTAGGAAATGTCTTTGTACATTCCTATACATATCCAGGCACTTTGTAGTGCCTCCATAGGCCATATTTTTGTTGTACACCAAGTGTGCTGCTGCTGCTCCCAAATCACCATTTAAGGAGTGCCACTCTCAGGCCCCACACGTTCTCAGCAGTGCAGGCTTGTGAGGTTTGTTTTGACACGTAAACTTCGTTATTACATATTCTGAAATTATTTTGTGTTTCAACCATGTTAAATTTTCATCTTTCTGAGTTCAGCACTTTATGAAGTCAAATCTCCAGAAGCACTCTGTTGTGACATAAATCCGCAGAGGGAAAATGCATGTCAGCGAGTGTCATCCTGAAGTGTTTGGTGAAGGCCTTTTTGCAGGACTAAAGTGTTTTAGTACCCAGGTAAAGTAAATTGAGTAATATTGGGAACTCTAGTTTAGTTGCTATAAGCTGCCCTAATTGTAGCATGTTTAACAGTCAACAAATTTAGTGCTCCTTTATGAAGGGCTTGTAGGTGCGGTGACAGAAGGGTATGAGTGAAAGATGGACTTATTCTGGAAAGCCTAATTATAACGGCATCATTTTACTTTTCTATTATTGTTGCCCAATTTTGTCGTGCTCCTAGTGTTGCTATTAATGTCTTCCTAAATGTCAAATTCAGACTGCTGATGGTGATCATCTCATGTCATATTGCTAAATATATACAGGCTGTTGAGAATTTCTGATGTTATGTAAATGTTATGCCAGACCTTCTACATATGCATATTAGAAGACTTCTTATGCTAAATACCTGCTATCAAATACATACTTAACTATTTTCCTCAGTGATATACAAAACAAATTGAGACTTTTTTTTAAGGAGTCATTATGCTATTGTATTATTTTAAATGATCTGTGATAGGAGAGATCTCACTTCTGAATGGTTGTGACACTAAATGATGCTAAGTAAGAAACTCCAGATACATCTTCACTTTCAACTGAAAGCTAATGTCATTTCCTTATAAATGTTTCTCTGAGAGATCAGAATGCATCTGACTACCACCTAGCAGTCAAATGAAGAAAAGCAAAAAATGCCTCAGGGACATACTTAGTAAAACTTTCTAATACATTAAAAAAAAATTGCTCCTTCTAGTCTGGTAAATTCAATACAGCTTCAATTATTAATGTTAAATAACTCTATTTCTTTTTTCCTGAGTCATTTTGAAAATGAAGTGTCACTTTAAGACATAGGTTCTTAGTGTCTGAATTAGTTGGCTGCGTGTGAATGAACACTTGCTGTGTGCAGCATAAGTTGTGTTGTTCAGTTTACTAGTTCTTGGAAGCACCTTGTGCAAAGTTTTGCTCTGATATATATTGAATTTTGTGTGTTCAAGCTATTTGAAGTGTACAATATTTGTAATTTGGATTAGAACATCAATAACATGCTGTTGGAGCTGCTCTTTAAATGCATTTCTTTATAATAAGTCACCTGTAGCTTCACTGTGTAAATAAGATTGCAAGCATAACTGAAAAATTAGTTAGTATCTTGTTGCTACTGAAAATGGTTGCAAATGACTGTGGAGATTACATACCAAGGGAATAAGATTTCACCTTTATGATGGTTTTGTCATGTTTCCAGTGGCCTTTAATATCTGCCATTATGCTGTTTTCATGGTTCAAAAGCAAGGTCTTGAAATTTTAGAATTATAAATGTATTTATTATATTACCCACATCTTAAAAAAAAAAAAAAGTCTGAATTCTAGCACATGAAAACATAATTGTGGGATTTCAAAGTGCCTGTATCCTGTTAGAACCGCAAACCTTTGGATATCAATTTTGAAGAAATGAGGGATGCCATTTATTTTTATTAAGCTGGGATTTGAATGTTTGGAGAAAGCATTGGGGGAGGCATTTCTTTTGGAAATGGAAGTAATATTCCTCATTGTGATGTTAAAAATGTTATTTTTGCCATAGTTACAATCTTTAGTAATAAACATAGGAATATGGGCCTAAAACAAATATGCTTATTTTCCATTTCTACTTATAACTTTGGCTTTTTATTATTTTAATTTTCAGGGTGTTTTCTGTGTAACCAAAACCACAATTGAATATACTTCTCTCTAAATGTGCCATTGTTTCTTTTTGATGGAAAGGGCAGTGTATTGATTACAGAATACTGAGGCATTGAAAACTCCTCATTCTATTATCAAGTCATAAGGGAAATTAGTAAATGAAGTTTTTCAGTCAAGGAGCTTTGGAATAAAATTAGAATTAAGTCTTTTAGCTGACCACAAACAAAGAAAAAGACAAGAATAAAAGAACAAGCTTGTAATTCAGTCATTGCCTCCCTTTTTCTTAATTCAATGAACATCTTTTGTGTAGCTCTCCACTCTCGTCTGTTTGGTTACAAATAACCAATCTGGGTTTAGACCTATCTTATATCCCAACCAACTTTCTTCACCACAGGAAATTTTAATTCTTTTTGTATTTTTCAGTGTCTGATCTTGAGGCGTTTTGTACTATTTCGCTGCTTATGCTTATAAAATGACATTTGGGGAACCTTTAGGGACTATTGAGAAATATTTTTGTACAGGTTGCTGTTCAGTATAGGATGTGGGAATTATTAGTTCTTTTATGGTGAGTTGTGTTTGTTTACAAGGAAATTGTAGCCTACATTTAGTAAGGTAAAGCCAGTGCACTCTTCTTCATGCAGTAATTGGTGTCTTCCGGGATAAAATTGAGTCAAGAATTCAGTACAATTTATTTTAACTCAGGCTTATAATTATAGTACATTTTGTGTTCATGGTAAATATGATTATTCTTAAATGTGTTTGAGATTAAGGACAGCTCTATGAACTCAGCATTATAATTGATCTTCATTTCAATGTCTTGTGTTTCAGCATAAGCATGAGGATGTTTTTGTTATGAGGGATTGCAAGTAGTCCATATGCTGAAGAAGATCAAGGTAGTGTGGAGAAACTGGCAAATACAGAGAGATGCAATTAGCAGAAAAGTAAGTTTTCTGAAGTGATATATATCCAGTAATAATAGAAATAAGGGAGGAAATTACAGTAAATATTGAAAAAATATGTAGATTGGAGAGCAAAGAATAGCATTTCTCTGGAGAAAATTGTCTAAGTCCTAAATTTTTTAATAGTAGACTGGACACAGCACTGAAATAACACATAGTGAGAAATAACACACATAAAAGCAAGGAGAGGAAGGGGGTAATTTAGTGTCTTTCTACCTCTAACTTAGAGCTGTAGCCTCTATGTGAGATTCAGTTGAACGTGGAAGCTGTGCCATAAATTTCAGTGCAGTATGCGCTTTACCATATCCTGAACTGTAAATCAGGAGCAGTTGAGCACATGACCCTCTCTCACTTTGGGTAAATCAAATTAGGACATTCAGTAACTTCTTTACAATAATTCAGTATAAAAATTTTGGTTACAAGTGGGGAGGATTCAACGTAATGGTGAGAAAGAAAGTGTGTACCTAAAACTTAAAAGAACCCTTTCACTAGAGCATATGGTGCAGTTGAGTATTGGTATTATTTTCCTGTTCAGTTTTTTTGAGTTGTCTAGTGCCAGTGCAAACCTTGTCAAGCCTGCATTTTGTAGTGTGTAATACAGTCCATGGCAGCTGTCATGTACAGCAGGTAGGGTGCCAGGAGGACCCTCTCCATGCAGGTTGGATGGATCTACAGTCATGAGTGTCTGAAAATCCAGTCTTTCGTCTTTCTGAGCATTCCCTCCCTTTCCAAGATTACACCTATGACAGCCCCACAGAGATATTTGTTGCTGCTCTTTATGTTGTTAATATTAAATATTAAAATTAAGTATAAAATATTAATATTTTAGTAGTCACATTAGTCTCCACACTTCTTTAGAACCTCTTTGTACTAAGCGTTTTTCAGCCATGCAGAGGCACAGCCCTGTCATGAAGAGCTTGTAATATAAAACAAAGGATCTATGAAAAACAGGGAAGGGTGAGTCAATCACATACCTGTATAATATATTTTTATTTTATTTTATGAGTAAAACTCCTAATGTTCCTATTTTCTCTTCAGCCAAGCTGTTGGTTGGCTGATTTGGAAGGGTTAGAGTTACAGATTTCAGTTTGATTGTCCTTCCCATATACTTAAGCATATTTCTGTAGCTTATAAAAACCTGTTGCTTCACTTCTAAATTTAAAAACAATAATAATTTCAGATGCAGTATTCAAAAATATTAAAGAGAATGAATTTTATAGGTCATGTTCCTAGCTTCCCCTCTCTTGTATTTTACTGTATAAAGATTATCCCAGTGCTACAAATACGCCTTTCGTAACTAAAGTTTACTGACTTTAGTCAAATTGGCAACACTACAAATTGATTCCAGACCGAGGATCCAAATTTATTGTAACTGTTTGAAAACAGATGCTGATGCAAATTACTGCATTTAACAGCTAGAATTAAAACGCCACTGTCTTGGTGGTAAAGCATTGATTTGCATGACTTGGGGTGTAGAGTGAACTGCTCCAAGGGGAGCCTCTGGTGTGCCATTTGTGGCTGTGCTGCACAGGAGAGGCAGTGGGGGAAAGGCACAAGGAGGAAGCCATTGCAATAGGATGGCCCTGCAACCTGGCTTGGTTTGAACAGTGGGGCCTTGGGGAGCCCCATCCAGGAGGAGGCTCTGTCTGTCAGGGTAGACAGACAAAACAAGTTGGGCTATGTTTGCTTGCAGTTGCACTGACCAGAAATAAAATTTGTTTAGATAAGATTACCTCAGGGTAGCCAGTTTTATGTAATATTGTCTGAGCAGAAGCAGGTCTGGGAAGAGAAATTCTTTATTTGTAATGACTTGTGAAGATTATTATGGTCCCTAATACAGAAATCCTCACAATGCACTCCGATGATCAAGGATCTCTGTCATGCAAGAACTACTGAATTCAGTCACAGAAAATATACATCGAGTAGAAATATATACACCAATATCAGTAAATATTATAGACTGGTGTGACATGGGCCTTGGAAGGACAGCAGATTGGCTTTCTTTAGGATTTCTCCTAATTCTGAAGGAGTACCTCAATGTACAGAGATGGGGAGAACCTCCTGCATGGGCTACATGTAGCACAGCTGCTGCGTAGAGGTGGCTAAATGATTCACTTCTGCATTTTAGCTCTAGCTGACTTTGTTATTTAGCCCACGTACTCTGGTGTGTGCTGCATTGTGTGTGTGGCTTTGAAGGTTTTGTCTTTCTCCTTACTTGGAATTCCCTAAAGAACTTCCCCCACTCCATTAGAAAGTGAATCATTCTGCTCCATAAAATTAACAAGAATACAGCTTGTTTCCTTTTGTGTTTTTATGACAGTATCAAAAGTTTCTGACCAGTTTCCCTGGCTTGCTGGCAGGTGTGTCTGGTTTGTGTTCCACTTCATCTTCTGCTTTTGGTCAGAAAGGGACCCAGACCATCCATGCTTCTGGCTTTTCTGCGTGCTCCATGGAGTGTCATGTTCATTTTCTCCCACTAACCCTAGCCTCTCATATCAGTGCTGTAAAAGTTGATAATTTCTTGAAGTGTTTATGCTTGCTGGGAAACCTAAGTATGAAAAAGTTGTATTTTAAATTATGTGTCTTGTTCTAGATACTATGCATTTTTCACATAGTAGTATTTCAAAACCAGATGTTGTCTGGTTTTGAATGGGTTTAGGTTTTTCTATTTTTTTTAAATTAAAACAGACATTTCCTATATACAGCAACTATGTAGTAGCATCAGCTGTTGCACAAAATATACGTCAATGTTTTGTATTTTGTGTTCAAGGATTGTATCTTACTTCATGAAAACACTAATGTTGAAAGTGCTTTGTTTATTTGGAGCTTCTAAGCATTACATGTTTTATAATCTAGTTGTTTACGATTACATAAGACTGTGGCATTTTTATGAGGTTTTACATTGACTTTCATACATACATTATTGCAAAACTTATAGTTTTGTGACCTGTGTTTTTTCTGCCCCAGTCCTTCAAATAAATCACTAAGGAAATAAGGTTTAATATTTAAACTGCCATGTTTTCAAATTGATGTCTTCTCAAAGCCAAAGAGGGTCATGGCCTCTCTGTCCTTTGAAGCTGTATGTTTAGCCACACTAGCTCATCATGGTGTCACTACTCTTCCATGCTTCTTTGCTTTAGTTTCCATGACTGGTCATCATCATTTTTATTAATTCTAAAGAATGGCACAACCTCTCTGGCTCTTTACATTACTTCTGTTACTATAATGTTACACAATTCCATGATGTCCTTCATGTGTTTCCTTGTGTTCTTCTCATCTTCAAATCAACAAGTGTTACTGAACTCCACAGAGTATGGCAGATCTCATTGGAAAACCATGACACCGTTGTAGCTGTTGAGACACAATGTGTTGACTCACCCCAAAATTATTTGCATCTAGGGTTTGCTGCCCCTTTCATTTTCTCCATGGTGAAGTTTTCCTCCAGCCCCTTCCATACTCCTGTCAGCAGGTGACTGTTGTGTTCATGTATTCGTTACTAACTTAAATGGGGAGCTATCAAATAGTTCAAGTGAACTTTTTGCTCTGGGCAGTCACTCAGTCACTAGTGCCCTAAGGGTTATCTTCTTGGAGCTTTTTTTCCCCTTTTCAGTTAATCAGAAACATAAAGACTATTTTGTCTTGAGACTTGCAAGCACTGAAAAGCAACAAAGGATCAGCAAAAATCACTAAACTTCTTATGGCATACAAGACTTGATCATCTCATTAAATATTTATCTATGCTCTCTTTTTCTTTTCTACACCTGATTTTGTACTGGTCTGTGCATCTACTGCGTGCAGGTTCCTGTACTCTTCACATTGTGTTCATTGTGTTGAGCGTCATTGCAGCCTTGTTGCCAGTGAATGCATGGTTCTTCTGCCATCTGGGTCACTGTGTTTTAAAAAGTGCTAACCTTAAGTATATCCCAAAGAGTACTTTCTGACCCAAATGGAGAAATGAAAGTACAGGTCTTGGAACTTGACTGAAAAAAGGAGCTAAATTTGTCTACCAGCAAGATCTACATGTACTAAAGATGTGTTTTTTTAACTTGTCCCCGTAGTGGGAAATATTCAGTTTGTTTCCTATATTATTTAGCTTTTGAGGATCAAAACTCTGTTTTCCTATGTTACTGTGCATTGGAACATCTGGCTTTTCATAAGCTATTCTTACATGTATTTGTGGACTTTTGTAGTTTTGTTTTAGAAAGCTTACAAAAAATTTTAGAGAACATGTATGCAGAGCTCAGTATACAGCCACATCATCTTATGATGCAGCCTCCAAATTAATGAAGTGCTTTCTCATGCTTCTGTTTCTTTGATTTTGTCAAGAGGATTGCTGGCTGCTCAGTTCTGTATGTTGATGTGAACATATTTGTATTTTGATAATATTCCATCCAAGGTCTGGTATTCATTCCTGCTGCAAGTCTTTCCCAGCATTCCTTCTATCCTGTACTACTGAAACACTGTGTTTCACTTTGTGGTGTTATACTCAATGTGTCTGTTGAACCTCTCTTCTAAGCTACAAGTACAAAATTTTGATCATATTTTTATCCAACATCTCTGTGCTTCAAACTGCTCTCTTGATGCATAGCAACTATTACATAACACAACTATTAAGCAACTGCACTTAAAATCCCTGTAACATTGCTACTAGCAATAATTTTTTATTCTGTCTTCTCAAGTTTGGCCAAAATTTGACTATTTCTGTATTCAAAAGAAGACATTTTCTTGTGTATGACTATCGTTTGACATCTTATTTTTAATTATTTTCTATTTGAATTAATTTAATTTGTTCTGATGACTGATACTCTTTCTATAAATTCAGTGAGTAGCTTATCTCTGAAATTCACAGTAAAATGCAAGTAGATGAGATGATTTCTCTGAGTAAGCTAAAATAAGTTGAATAGAGAAATATCCTTGTCAAAGAAACCTGACAGAAAATTTTATATCCGAAATAGTGAAAGACAGTTTCAGATGTCAGCTATTTTGAAGAAAATAAAAAGTTGAGGCCAGAAAATAAAGAAAACAAGCATCAGCAGTTATCATAAAACCTTGTGTGTGATTCTGCTTTTTTCCTTCCCTCTCATGTGTTGTGAATGTTGACGCTGGACATAATAAAAAAATTTTACAGGAGTCTTACCAGAACTTTTACCAATGCTGAGAATTTATTTCCAGAGTTGCTGTCTAGGTCCTCTGTAGTGCTCAAGTCATTAAATTTTCTAATTTGATGGCAGGTGGGTGAAATTAAATTAACAGGACTTCAAAATACGCTTAAACTTAAGGCTAGGAGTGAATTAGGTCCTGTGTTCTGGGCATGGCAGACTTGAATGGCTCCTTTGAAGGAATCCTACCCTAGAGGGCTCAGCAACTTCATGCTCATTAAAGTAAGAATCATAACTTGACCTTTGGCAATAGATTCTGTCTGTGTTTGACTGTGTTTAGATGAGGCAAATAAATGCAGTGCATTAGATGCTGATGCAATTCATATGGGGTAATGAAAGAAAAACTTGTTTCCTTCTACGTAGAGACATTTTCACTCCCAATGTTGCTACTACACATTCAAGGGCACTGACGTAGAAAAGAGTGGCATTACCAGAGTCAGCATGACCTAAGGGACCATTGCTATTTTAACTAGTGCAACAGAAACATGCTCTGAACAAGGTAAGAGGGCAGCAGTCTGGAAACTTCTCATAGCTGCCCCCTTTCTCAGCCGCACAGTCACTAGCGGGGAAGTGTCACCGACAGGACTTGGTGGCAGCCTTTACAGTGCTGCATGGCTGCAGGCAGCTCTAATTATTTGTTGAAGTCTGCTGATAGCACAGCAGGTAGTGTCCCATAACAGTGCCGCTCAACTTCACAATTTGCTTCCTGCTCAGAGGTGAGAAGGGCTATTGAGCAAGAGCGGTAGGATTATTGGAGGTGTTGAGAGGAGCTGCTGCCTGGAGAGATGACTGTTTTGTAAAGGTGTTTTCTTTTGAAAGCACATTTTAGCAACCATTTCCATATTAACGTCACAAAATATTTGAAGCAGTATCTGCTTTTCAGGTAGACAAAGTCTATCAAGTAATTTCAAGAGATTTACCAAATCTTTGTGGGTTTTCCCTATTCTTTCTTTGTCCTCTTTTCATCTTCCAAATTGCATTTTCTGGGAATTAAATAATAATGGGCCTGTTTTGTCAAAACTCCTTAGCCATTGCAGTATTACAGCCCAAAGAGAGTGTGGGAGTCTTCCAGCAATACACTGGATTTCTCGACTGATAATTCTCAGGAACAAAAGTATGATTTCAGTTGCTAAAATCCCAGCTGCCATATTTTCAGGTAATTACTGAGAAAAAAATATCTTACTGTTTGGGAAATGGTGACTGAATGTACCCTAATTTTCAAGTACAAGTAAGTTTAGAGAATGCTTCATATAATATGGATATCTGCTGCTCGTGTATAATCTTTAGGTTTTATATAATGGTCTTTGTGATATTATTTCATCTCCCTCATGTGAGAAAATTTGGAAGCTTTTGTTCTCTTGGAGTGTATAATTGAATTTTCACTGCTATATCTTAATTTTATTGTCTTCCCCCTTTTTTCTCAGCTTCCTATTCTGTTGTATGTATACAGTCATTACAGAAACAGAATTTATGGTATTTTTTAGTGGCTCTACACCATGATGCGCATAATACCGCAACCAAAATAACAAAAAGTCAGATGGTGTTTTTAGATGGTGTCACACTAAAAATTACTGCAGACATTAAATAGTAACATTGTTATGTGCCTGTGATCTTGGCAGATACTTGGTCATAATTGTAGCCTGTCTGCAAAGATTTTTTATCTCATATTTAAGAAATAAAACGTGGAATAGTCATCAGCGCATGTGAAATTCTTTCATTTGTTTTAACAGTTAATACTTGCTAACATAAACTTTGGTGCTTACCAGTTTCTATATATTTTTTTTAATTCGGGTGAAGATTAGCCATGTATTCATTTTTACATTCTTGCAAAAACAAAGAAACTAAAAGAGATACTATTTTTGGTTTGGCATGGGGCGATATTCCGATCTAGGTCACTTTGCTGACTCATTTGTCAGTGACTTCTGACTTTGGGTGTACTGTTTGGTTTTCCATTCTCCCAAGGCTTAGGTAAGCAGCCCCAACCCTCCATTTCTCTCCTGTCACTGACTGCTCTCTGTAGCATGGCAGGGACGTGCTCTGTCTTACTGTCACGTTAAGGTCCTACAGATTTCACATTTAGCACTGTCTTAAGTGTCACAGCTTTTATTGGGAGGAAAAGGATTTCTTTGAATAATTAAAAAGGGTCGTGTTTCCTCTCCTGGTGCTGATTTGAATGAACAGGGAATTGTGCTGAACTGTGTCATTGGCAGCGAGGGCTGCAGTCGGACAAGTATTGCTGGCAGAGGCAGAGCCACGTAAGAGGTTTCTGCTGCCAGCTGCTTGTCCAAGCCTTCCTCTGTGTGTGCCAGCTAAGTGCCCAGGTAGCTGCTCCCTAACCTGGACTGTCTAAACAGTCCCTCGTGCATTTCTGATAACAAAGCCTTTTTAGCCTGTGATTTTGACATTGGGGGTAAGGAAATGAGTGTGGTGTTGTGATGTTTAGGGGTGTTGTTCCCCACCCCCTCCCTCCACCAATTCCCTGGGCACTGAGCAGCTGGAAGCAATGACCTCTTCACCCCACTCAGATGCATCCAGGGCAATACATCTGCCGATGGCCTCAGGCAGTCAGAGCTTTCTTATGACTTGAGAGCCTCAAGGGATTTTGGTCAGTCTCATTTATGGGTAGCGAATGGCCTGGAGATGCAATATATTCAGTAAGAGTAAGATAAAGATAATGCTAAGATATTCAGCAGCAGTACTCAGGAAGCTATTTCAGTTCTGCTGGTGAAAACTTTGACCTCTGTGAGTTCTCATGCATGTAAGGTAGGGGTTTTTTGCACTGAGGTGCAGAAATTCCCCTTGTAAGCATGTGCAAGTTTTTATGGCTCTCACCTGAATCGCAATCCTACCAGGTGTATAAGCAGGTGACTTAACTGTGATGTAACTGTGTGCCTGAGGTATATACTTCTAAGCAGACTATGCTACAATTCATTTTCTCCTTCTTCATTACTGTTTGAAGTGTGTTACATGCTTATCAGGCAAATATCAGAAATAATCTCCATAACTATTCTGAATGAAACTAAAAAAACTCCAGCTGTAATGTTTCAGGAGGAATACTTCATTCCAAATCAAGACAAAATAGAAATCCTCAAAATTTTCATGATTGGTAATACAGAAAAAAACCCCAACAGTTTCACTGTAGTTCCTTGGAAACATTTCCCAAAGAAAATTTTGAAAATCTTTGTTTAAACTATATAAAATAACTTGTAATGCTGATTGGATTACATTTGTAATCAATACATTTTAAATAGGCAAATAGGAGCATTTCTGAGATATTTCAGACTGATGACTGAGGAATGCTCTGGAGTACACAGCTTTGTAGCGCCTCCAGAAAGCCTTGTAAGTGAAGTGACTCTTCCAAAGATAAAAAGCTCTTGAGAATAGCATTTAGGACTTTTAAATCCCTTCTAGAAAGAGGGTTTTGATGCAAAACCCAACACAGGAGTATTTCAATGCCATTCTTTTATTATAGGGGCACTTCAAAATACACACTGTCTAAAGCTGCAGATTTACAAAATACTGTTTCAGAATATGTGTTGTTGGGTTGGTTGGCACAGAAATAGATCCATACTGAAAAAAAGGGCATATTTAATATTGTTGCATAACTGAAATTTGATAATCGGGGTTTTTTTCCCTTCACTTTGCTCCTCCATTTTTTTTACTCTGATTTATAAGTGTACTAAGTACAGTAACGTAAAATAATAGTAAATGCAGCTAAAGTCTGTTCTAAAATGTCTGTTCTTAAAGCAGGCAACATAGATTTAGCACCACTTCTCTCATCTTTGTTTTGGACTATAACAAAGCAAAAACAGTCCCTTCTTTTCTGGCTGTTGCAGATTACCTTTAACAAGGTGATTTTACATGAGAAGTGCACACTTGATTGTTACCTTCAGAAACCACAACTGAATGCTAAGGTGAAAAGGAGAATTCTTATCCATTCATTTCATATATTTCTAAGTTAGAGTGTCTCCCTTAGTAATACTTAGATGAGTGCTAAGAAAGTACACTGCGTTTCAAAGGTTGGAACCAAATTTATGTCAGCGTGTGTTTGCATCCATGCAGGGAATCATTTTGATACTTTGAGGGAGAATTGCAAGTAGGAGGATGACACTGTATGATTTTTTTTCTTGTATACCAAAGCGTACATGTTAAAACCAAAAGCTTTTTCTATACATTTCAATATAATACATCAGATTTTTTTATCTAAATTCTGTTTTCCTGAATGAAAAGGAGGAACAGGGAAAAGAGGAAAAGGCATTTCTGCTAAAGCAGCTCTCTGAAGGGAGGATATTGCTGCAATTTCATATTCAAGCTTTTAGCAGTCCCCATCAGTGTTTGTTTAGGTCTATTGAGCCTACACTAACAGTCATCTTATTTTATCCAGTATTGGCATTGTCTGACAGGCTTATGGTATGGCAGCAGGCCAGTGGCTTCTTGTGGCTTCAGGGAACAATCTTAGTGTAGCAGCATCCACCATGACTGCCATGCACCTGAGCTGCAAGAGGCAGTGTCAGACTGAGCCATGGCTGAAACTTTTTTTCTCCCCACTTGTAGAATATTAAAAATAATGATTTACAGGTAAGAAAATGTAAATTTTTTTTTTCTTTTTTTTCTAAAAATATAGACTTCATGCTTTGTTTTAATACCCAGCTTTTCTGGCAACTGTGTAATAGAGGAATTTGTTCTTCAGTTTAACAAGACATATCTGTGTCTTTTCCATGAGGCTGCAGAGCTGGTTGAGCTAATCTGAACCTTTGTTGTCAGTTTTAACAACCTGGCCGCACATATCTTCACATGTGTGTTGGTAGGAGTTGGTTTGGTAACTACATGACATTAAAAAGGCAAAAAGAAAGCAGGTCCATCTAGATCTGAGTCTCTGCTTCTCTAATTGAACAGAGCCCCTGTCTATAGGCCTTATAGCTTCTGGTATTTTAATGACAATGAAATAATTCAGTTTTAACAGCATTTTTCTCATGCATATAATTTCTGCGAATTAAAATTATTCTTCAGTCTTTAGACTGTATTTATTCACCAGAGAAAGTAAGGCAAGCAGTGAACTTCACAGCAAAGCAAATCCTGTCAGAATGAAGGGTTACAGGCCAAAGGAACAGATTTAAATCCTGAATAATTACCACTGCTTTCAAAATAAAAAAACCCAAGAATTCAGTGTACCTACTCACAAAAGCAGTGTTTAGAAATTTTCCATAGTGCTGCAAATGCTTTGCTATTTCTTACAAATCCAGATCTTCAGCAAATGGCTTGAGGAAATAAGCGGAAAATTCAAAGTGCTGAGGTTTAAAGCAAGCAGGGGTGGTGGGTTTGGGGGAGGGGAGGACAGGAGGGTCTTTATTTTGTGTTGAATTTTTTTTTTTCTTTTTCAAAATGCCTTGAGAAGGAGAAAAGAAGTACAGTCAGTACATCTGCAAATGGCTACAACCATGTGTAACCCACTGAATTAAATTGAGTTCCCTACAGGCACAGAGTTCTGGCCACATGGAAGGAGATGTGGGATTGACTCATAGTTAGATTTAGTATATTAATTTTTTTCCATTTACATTTTTCTAAACTGAATTTTTTTTCATTTTCTTTGTGCTCACACCCACATTTCCCAGGATCCCTTTTTCCTCTTTCTAAGTTAGAATGCACTGTTACCCAGTCTTGTGAACAAAGCTACAATTACCTTGTTAAAATGAGATAATCTGTGTGAGCATATATGCTCAGATGTTTGAGCATGTAAGCAAAGGTGAAGCAGGATGTTCACATATGAAAATAGAAATGATACTGAATTATACTAAATTATAATGATTTCTGAGAGCAATATGGTTTTCTTCTGATTATCCAGTACTTTTTATTTTGATTATTGTGTTAAGAAATTTTATTAGAAGTTGAAGAGCTGAGTGGAATATGGGATGTGTTTATATATAAAACAGGATTTCAGATCTGTCTGCAGAATAGAGGAAGAATTGTTCTGCTTATGATTGAGGCAGTACGGCTTTTGAGGCTTTTTATTTCCATTGTTTTTACTAGATTTATGCCTGACTTTTATAATTCGGAAAGCTATTTTTTCTTTTCAGATGTACTTTTTTAAAGAATAATTTGTTAAAGCCTTGAAGAACTTGTGTTTTGGACATTTACAGTCCATTCAACAGAAACCAACATAAAATATTTTCTGACTATGCTCTACCTAAGATAGTAAATCCAAACTAATGAGACCTTGAAAGTAAACTGTTCTGTTCTGGCTTGCTGGACTAAAGGAGACGAATGAGCAGAACCAAGCAGGATCTTTAGCCTGCTGAAGAAAAAGAATCTCTTCTTTTCAAGCTTTGTCATCTTGTCTGGTCATATGGTAAACCAGGCTTGCTGAGAGGCTCATGCTTCCTTTGCTTTCTGAAGTGGATAGGTATCTGTCAAAGAAATGTGTGGCTTAAAAAAAACAATGTTCCATTGATGATATTAATGAAGCAAAAAAAAAAATTGCTGGCTAATCTTATCAAATATACCAACTTTCAGAAGCATAATTAAAATTTAATAATAGCAACAAGCATAGTGCTTAAGTACTATACTGTTTCAGTTTGGTCTCTTTTGGTGTTTTAATGGATATCTGTCTCTCCTTCAACATTTTGCCAATTTGACAGTATGCTGAAGTAGTGTAGGAATGTGAAGGGCCAGACGCATATTTTTTTTCTGAGCACAGTCCCAGTATAATAGTTTGTAGTCTATAAATGTCTTTTCTGCCCAACACATCACAGACATGGTTTTTTTTCAAACAAGAGGCTTGTGTTTCAAATTTTTATTTTAATTTAAATGCAGTAAGATGGAATGTCTTGGAGAGAGCAGAAACATTTTATCCTCTGATTGTGAAGGGGAGAAAGGAAAGCTTATTATTTAATCAGACGTATTTTTAGCAGGCTTCCATAATTGGCATGAGACCCTCAATCTAAGTACTTGTTTTATAATGGAGATGAGCTGATCCTTTCATGTTCACTGGAACACAATTTCAGTTCACACAAAGCTTTGATACCCTCTCCTTTAGGGGCTAGTGTCTAAACAAGGTCCAAGTCTCTAATATTATCAATTCATATAAGAAATTACATGCTTATTTATTGTAATAATTGCACTACACTACATAATTCCACTATTCTGGTTTAAATTTTTAAATTAATTTTCTCTGTTTTAGTGTAGAATCATTGATTTAGTTTAATTTAATTTAATTAATTTAGTTTAATTTGTAAATCTTGATACATGTCTGCCTTGATGCTGCTTCTCCACACATTGCTACTCTGAGTAGATCTAATTAATCCTCTAATAATTTGATGTAGAAGTACCCAAGCTGCTGCCCCAATCCAAAGTAATGCATCCATATGAGCTCACTCCAGTGCCTGGGGTAATCAGAAGCAAGGCTTAGTAGCCATGCTCGGTACTGCAGTGAGGTACTTAAACTGATCCCAAAACGCAAAGCACTGCTAGCACATTTGGCATTGTGACGAATTGTAGAAATACACTGGCTCCCTCAAACAGCATTTTTTTTGCTGTTTGTGCTGCAGCCCTGTGTAATGTAGAGATGATCAAAGATAGTTCAGACAATTGCTGCCTATTGAGAACATTCACCTCCATTTTAATATTTCATTCAAGAGCATGTAAATGTGCAAAGCTTCACAGTTGTGGTCCAAAAGACCTGGTTTTTGATTGTGAATCTGAACTGTACTCTGAAAAAAAAAAGAAGTAATGTGTATCTATATGCTAAAAGATTAATCTTGTAAACTGGAAGTTCCACAGGAAAGTGTCTTTCCTTGATGCCTGGCTGAAATAAGTGAAGCCCATGGCTGTGTGTTCATTGCGCATTCCTAATAAGAAGCTCCATATTCACTGTCAGACTTAATTAACGTGGTTTGAGAAGTGTCTTACAGGTTAGTTTTGAATGAATGTTCATCTGTCACCTACTACAGTTGTCTCCTGTTTGCTTCTCAACCTTTTAATCAAAACCAGCTCAGGCAGGGTAATCAGATACTACTGTGGGTGATAGTGACTCAGGAAACCCTTCCAAACTAAGACTTCTCAGCTGCTTCAGCAAAGATAAAGTGGAACATCTGCACCTCCCTTGGGTTTCTGAGACTTTGGAGAAAGCGGCTATTGGACTTCAATACAGCAGTAAATAAAACAGAAACACTGGGAGTTATTAGTGCATAGGGCTTTCTGGTTTTGGGGGGGGGGATTCTTTCCTTTTTTTTTATTTCCTTTGGGGCAGGGTTTTTTTTGGAATAAGGCGTCAACAAATTTCCTTCCCATTCTCTATGTGGAGTGGCGCTCTGTTTCTCACTGAACAGCTCCTTTTATGTTGAGCCACTGCTTCTACCTAGATATGTGATTGATAACTGGACAATTGTGTGTCCAGCTTTAGGAAATATTGTCAGGAGCATTTTCCAGGCTTAATGTTTCTTAATGTCCTCCACAAGGCTTCTTTTCTCAGCTTCCCAACTCTGCCTGGTGGGAGACTGACCAAAATAACTGTTTTGAACTAGAAGATGTTTGCTGCGTTCTCTGATATCTAAGAATTCTTAAGTGGCAAATCACCCTCTTTGCTTTGAGATTTGATATGTAGTCATCTCATTTAATAGAGTTTTTTATTTAGGTTTTCAATTAGGGGAAAAAAGTCATTGAACAGATCATAGGGCAGAAATACTTTTCAGCCAGATTTGCATGCTTTAATCTAAAGTAATGCACCAGAAGTAATAAAAGATTAAATGGGCATAAACTTTAATGTCAGATTTAGTAGTCATTAAGAACTTTCAGGTATTCTGTAATCATTAATTCAGTTCTTGGTTCATTAAAAAATGTAGTTGTTTAATTTGCAATTGGAATGGAACTTAAGAATTATTTTAATTTGCAAAACTTGTATGTGTCTGTGTGTCAGAGGTGCCATTAAGCATTTTCAAATACAACCTTTTCTGTAAAGAACAGTTACTCTTGTATTTAAAAATACTTTTTCACAAATAAAAAGTGTCACTAAAAAACCTGCATCAAGAGCACTGTACAAGCTATGGATTTCTCTCTGCCTGAGAGCAGACTCCTACTTTCCCTTACTCCCACAAACCCTGGCATGACGCAATGACAGGTCAATTAAAAATTTTTTTCTGAAGATTTTGCAAATGACCTTTTTATGAAAATATCAAGGTAAACTTAGTGAGGACTGATGTAACTGTTCCTATTACTCTAGTTTTGAATAATGTCTCGACAAAACACCTTTACCAGGATTTGCTCTGGGTTTGTCTTGTATTGCCTTCTCCAGCTGTTGAAGAGTAAATAAGTTGACTGAATATTCAATGTAATCAGCTGGGTGTTCTATTCAGGTAATCATTCGATCAGTACAGTCACATAGGTATTTTTGAAGATGATGTGTTTATTATGAGAAAAATTGCAGTAAAGAGATGATCAAATAATTTTTTTTGAGCTGATGCACAAAAGGAGTTTTTATCAGGTACAGACATTTCCTAGTACATTGTTGTTTAGAAATCCAGAGTACCTCTTGAGTGTTCTGAGCTTAAATACGAGACCTGAATTCAAAGCTAAAATACCTGGGCTTTCAAGACTTAAATAACTAATTCAGTTTTAGTGCAGTGATTTAATAGGTTTTTATAATGTATTGATTTGAACATTAAATTGTACCCACATATACTTACAAATCACTTTCTTCTATGTTTAAAGAAAATGTTAATGAGGAAGAGCTCCTGAAGGTACAGCAGAGTTGCATAGCCTCTAACACTTTGTGTTAAAAGCAATTTCTAAGACAGGTAATCCACAGTAGATAGAACATGCCCATACATTTGGTATTAAGAAATACCAGTGTGTTTTCATGATATGATCCAGCCTCAGTGTCTTGGAGATGGAAATAATCACACAACTGCCAAAAACCCCCAACTTTGAGTGAAACAACACTTGTGTTTGATTTCAGTATGTCTCTTGGAATTTCTGTAAACTTCAGGAATCTCATTTTTAGAGTGCCATTATTTCAAATTTCTGTATTGTTTTGGATTTGTTCTTCAAAGAAACACATACATGGTATGACCCATGTATATACATATATGAGTATTCTTATTGATTTATGTGGTTACAAATATAAAATATTCATACCTTAATAGAAACTAAAAACCGTCTTTATTGAGTTAAGTTGTGAATGCGGACACCAGGCTGCAGAAGTGATTGATGGTTTTGAGGAATATACTGTTATTCTGTTGTGGGTAGCACCCTCCTGGTATTTCTTCCCTACCCCTCCTTTTTCTCAGGCTTGCTAATCCTCAGGAGTGGAATTATTCATGGTCAATGTACTTACTCCTGTATCACCCCAGTAATTTACTTCAACTTCTCTGTTTCTTGTTCCCCTTTGATCAGCCTCTCCATGTAGTCATATGGCACATAACACAAAGATGGATTGTATGGCATTCTCTGGTGGGGAAAATCAACACATAGAGCAGGCTCACTGCCAAGATGCTCATAATTAAACTGTTGCTATGGATGGGATTACATCAATGTTTCTATCAATCATTTGCTGCAGTTTTGTGGCTATTTGTATTTGGTTTGGTTTTTTTTTTTTTTTTAAGGTTTTAGGTTTTATCATCCTTTTGCTTAGTTTTCATTTGAAGTGTTGCAGCATACAGAGGGCAAATTTTTGCCCTTAAATAAAAATAATTATTGGAAGATGTAGGGGAAAAAAAAGATAAGCCCATTCTATCATTCAGAGATTGTGTTTGAAGCCAATATCTTTGTGATGTGTTCACGGTATTTCAGCTATTAGAAATGGCCAGAGGCAGTCATTTCTATCCAGTGGTCATCGTACTGTTGTGACCTAAGAGTCTGAGGGAAAACTGCCATGATGTCGTAACAGTCTCTATGGCCAGAGTATTAGAAGTTTACTTTAAAATGCTGCAAATTCAATAAAACAGCAGGTCTAATAGAAAAACAGCAGCAAAGCAGTTAAACCTCGCATTTTGCTTCTGTCCCCTATCCCTTCTGATTCATGTACAGTAAGTTGTGAGATGGACTAATGACAGAATAGCAGGAGTACACTGATGGATTGCAGCAGAGCTTGCTTGCTTGTGCTTCTCCTGCTGCTGTATCATTGCTACTGTTATCTCCTATTACAATGATCTTTGGCAATTGATTCCCTTTGGTAGCACTCAAAGTGTTTGGTGTTGGAGCTAACCAGTGTGCAGTGCATTAAATGTAGAGAGGTGCAGGATTACTGCCAAAATAAGGTAGTCTGAGTGGTAACAAATGATGTTGAGTGCAGCTGAGATCACTGTAACGAGATAAACAGTGTGGTGTCACAAAATTGTCTCACAGTTGATAAAACAATCCATATTTTATAGATTGCCTTAAAAATTGAAGGATGGAGTCAATTATAGCCAATTATGATGCTACATTTACTGGAGTAGTTTTTATATCCTTTGGGGAGAAATAAGGAAACATTCAAGTCAGTCAGAAAAAGCTTTTGCATTTGCTTCACTGTTTTATCTGAACCGAGTTTTTTTCCCATTTCTTCAGGTGAAAACTGGGTAGAAAGCTGGGACTGTATTATCTTTAATAATAAGGGAAAAAGTTTGGGGGGCTTAAAGTTATTTTTACTTCTTCATGTTGCACAAAAAATCATAATAGATAATATGGCAAATAGAAAAAGAAAATCAAACATCAGCTCTGCCAGCTGTTTGGGTTTACTATAGAGGTATTGTAAAGGCAGCCTGCTCATGGCAAAGCCTGCTTAGTGCATGGTGACATGGTGAATTTGACTTGTTTCTTTCTCCAAAAGGAGCTTTCATGTCAGGGAAGAAATACCAAGTAAATACTGCATATTTTTGTCTTCAGTCTGTTAAAGTGAAAATAAAGGAGCGAGACCATGAGATAGTTTGCTGTGACCCACAGTTCCTTTTTAGTGAATAGATGTCAAATGGGATAAAAAAGCAACGTTTTGAAGGTGGACAGACAGACACGCATGTTTCTTAAGAGATCTGAGAGTTTCCCTAAATGGCTGAGAGGCAAGCATTTATTTAATAATTTAATTTAACTTATTTAAGGGATTTACTCTGTCATTTAGATTGTCTCCCACCTCTTTTTGGATTCCCAAGAAGCGTACTGGGGAGCTGTGCATCCCGTCTATCTCATGCTGTAGTACTGACCATGAGGAGTAGTTTCCCTTCCCTAGCAAAGCATGCTCTTGGTAATTAGTGGAAAATTCAGATCTATAGGTAAAGGTGTATTGAGAGATGAAAGCTGACAATAAACAAGTTGGTTGAGTAATGTTTCAAAGTGTTATCCTCCGATTGTGTTCAGGATTTCATTCACCAGCTAACTTCAGAGAGTGACCTAGTACATGTGCCAATGACAAAAGCTACTTGTAACAATTCAGATCATGCTTTCTGCTTTATGAAATGGGATTGTAAAAATCCCCTCAAAAATGACATCTGAAATAGCATTAAAACACAATTTCCCTTTGATAAGGTTTTAAGGCACTCATATGAAAAGTGACACTGCTTTGAGTAGCTCTATGTCAGCATTATGCAATGTGTTGCACATAAGTGGCATTAATCCATTGGGGTGTGAGGGTCACTTATTTTTCTCATGAAATCATTAAATACCTTTATTGATTTCTGTTCAGTCAGTTGCATTCTGCTCAAATCCAGTGATCTCTAGACATGCTAATAGAGCTGTTTCTCATAATGTTTATAAGCCACAGTTGTAGTGACGGATATTGCACTCAAAATAAATTATCATGCCTAAGTAAAACACAAAGGAGCTTAGGGAAGCAATAATATTGTACTGTTTGCAAATTACCTGAGCTTACTTTATTGTAAAAAAGATGATTTTGTGACACAGATATTCAAAAATCATTAATTAATCATCATCAGAACATTCTTTGCTTTTTCTAATTGAACAAAATTAATTTATATATGTTTGGACTGCTTCTGTTGCATGATGATAAAGCATCTTTTAAAAATCAAATGCAAACCTGGAAACCCTGTCATAGTAAATATAAAATTTGTAGTACTAGTTTTCATGCTGAAGGCTGTTTAAAACTTGGATCATAGCAAGTGCTGTATGCTGGGATGGCATGTACTTACTGTATTACTAGATTATTTTGTCATGTGAAGCAATGTGAGTGTATTGGGAAGCTAGTACATCAAATACAAGTAAGACTACCTTTCTTCATTTTTTTCATGATGGAAACAATCTCTTAGGAGGAAGTACATGAGACTCAATTAAATATAACAGGTGCATTTTAGTGCTGTATGAATGGATGACTACTACACAACAGAAAAAAAGAAAAAAGTAAGTAATTTTCTGTCCTCCCTACTTGGATGCCATCCTAGTGACTTTATCTTGACAGTTAGCCTTAGCTTGTTTCCTTTCCTTATAGATAACTTCAGCTGTATTTTCTGTATGATGGAAGACTTGTGATAGTCTTGTTAATTTTTGCAGTTATCTGATATTGTAGTTGTTGCTTTTTACCACACCTCTTCTTGCTTTTTTCCCCTTTGGATGCAAACAGTTCCTTAGAGTAAATTGCCAGCTTTACCCTGAGCCTAGCAAAAGCAGACTGGTACATTTATCTCTGCAGCTGAAACATGAAGTTTGTTCTTGCAAGCAGTGAATTGCATCCTGCTGAGGAATTACTCTTTGAGTTTTTGAGTTCCTTCTCTAGGAACCTTAAGGGACTCTGACAGGTCTTGTCGAATAGCGTTGGTCATCCTTGTCTCAGACACGAAATGGTGCCAAGTACTGGCAAGTTTATTGCATTGTGTCTGGAGAAGCTGTTGTTCACTCAGCATTTTCTTCATAGGATGCCTGCCTGATTTCATTGAAGGAAACCTGAGCAAGGCTGTGTTATTAATGAATTATGACAAGCCTTTTGCCTGTCAGGCAGAGGTTCCTGCTATCTCCTTTTAAGACAAAAACATAATGGAAGATGCTCAGCTGGGCAAGCTCTCCGATGATACTCCTTAAGTGCTCATCCCAGGCTGATGCGAATACGCAGAGAGCCGTGAAGCTGCAAGTGGCAGCGTTTAATACCATCTCCCTCATAATGCCTGAATAATTTTCCGGAGAGCGATCGCCGCAGCCGCCGTGAACGTGGTTATTTGTTTATTTTTCACCTTGTCCTGGCGGATTGCTGACCGAGCTAATCTGCTGCACACGCGGGGCTGGCGGCGGGGGGGACACGGCGACGTTTCCTTGCTGGCAGCGCCAGCGCTCTCCGGAGCGTGGCAGGATCGGCGGCCGGAGCCCGAGACAGGCTCCCGAAGCCAGGCACACTTCCATGGGCTGGCTCCCGGGGCCGCTCTGCGAGGGGAGCTGAGCGATGCTGCCGAAGGATGGGAAGGAGGCAGTGAGGGAGCTGGCTTATTTTTTTTCTTAATGGATGTTTGTGAGCGGGAAGGAGATGGCGTGGGCTGTCGGGGTGAGTTATGGAGCGCGTTCTGCGATCTCCCTCCGGTCGGGCGGCTCATTATGTTAAACAGTGCAGCTTTTAAAGCGCCGTAGCTCTCCTTTATGTGCCTTGGCCTTCATTTGCTGAAATGCTTCAAGTTCACAGTGCTCAAGTAGTTTTGGAAACGGGATGTAATTACAAAGGTTTCTTATGCTTACCAACAGCTTTTTTGAACCAGTGTAATTATCATTACTTGTGGATACTGTAAATTGAATATCCCCTCCCTAATTGCATTCAACTCAAGGGTTGGCTGCTTAAGCATCCAAATAAGAAAAGTTCACCTGTTACTATAAATAGCAAATCGTTCTTTTAGTTCTACTGACCTTTAAAGAGGAGTGCTTTTCACTGTATTGTCAGGTGTACATTATAAAGATGGCTTGTAATTAGACCTGTAATGAGGAATTCTGTTAGAATGGCTTTCTGGAAACTTCATTTATTCAGTGTTTTCTAACTGCATGACAGAATTAAAGTTTCAGGGTGCTTTAGGACTTTTAAAGGGCTGACTGCTGTTTTGCACCTCACCTGTTCTCCTGGTGATCTGTAGCTGCCCAGTCCTACTACCAGTGCTCAAATGTAACAGCTGTAGCTACAGCAACTTAGCCCTGCCCTTTGAAAACAACATGGGGTCAACAGAATGATTTATCTAGTGATCTAAGGGGTTTTGTGATTAATTAATGTTTCTTTTGTTACTTCAGGAGACAGATAGTGACTTAATTTGTTGTGGGCAGAAGAAGAGAAAGAGAGAGAGAGAGAGAGAAAAGTGGTGGTTGCCTGATTTTGGTTTTCTTTGGTTAACTGAAGTAACTACAGTCTTGCTGAAATGTCTCATCTGATAGATGGACACGGAGATTGACTTAGTGAGCTGCTGTGCCTGCCTTGTGTTCAGTCTGCATCCTGTCACGGCTTCACCAGTTCTATGCCTTGTCTTAAGAATACTGAAGGCATTTCTATGAGAGGCTTGATTGACTTTCATGCTTGTGTTTGACTGAAATTTTTAGTGCATTGCTGCCAGCTAATATTTGCTTTGCTTTCTTCATTCGATGTTAATTAAAATCATACTGTTTATTCCTGTACAAGCTTTTCTGTTAGTTGAGATAACTTATATTTTCAGAGCTTATCCTGCTGAGTGTCCTTCATGATGTGTCTTTAAAACATGCTTGGACAGCACAAATTGAAAAGTGTCTTCGAAAAAGAAAGAAACTTGAATCACTTCAACAGTAGAAAATTACAGCTGTAGGAAAAGAATTAAAAAATCTTTATTTCGTAGTGTAACACTTTAACATTTGAATGTAAATAATCACTAAGGGATTTTAAATTAAATGTAGGGCTAAAACAAAGGCAAAAAATAATTTGCAACTTGGTCTGTTTTAAATGTGTTATTAGTCCATATGCAGCAACTCTTAGCTGACATTTTAAACTATTTAAATACCCCGCATAGCTTTATATCTTTTTGAAAAATGCTCATGTTCATATTTGATACACTTACAAGTTTAAAATTAAGTAAGAACTAATTATCACAATGCCGCTTTTTCTTCTAACGTATTCTCTCTCTTTCTGTATTTATTCTATTACATGACAGGCAAAGCTAATGTACAGGTTGGTTATAGGTTTTGGTGGGAGTGTATTTCTCCTATACACAAGAGTGGGAATATGTGAAGTAAATAGACAATATTCTATGCAAGTAAGTAGAGGGTATGCTGTAGTTTGCCACTATTGATAGACAGAATTTGTGTCTGGTGTGTAACAATCCAAATGAAAGCCAGAACATTCTCGTGGCTCATTAGACAAAGATACAAGTAATACCAGTCCATTAGCACACAGACAAACCCTTTCTCATAAAAGCAAGAAGTAGATGTTGTAGTAGAGATGTGTAGAGATTAGCTAGAAATCTGAAAGCCTAGACTTAATTTAGTTGTTCCCTGTTACAGAACGTCAGTAGCTAAAAGTGATTTTCTGTTGTCAAGCACCAAAAGACTGGTTCCAGCAGCATCTTGAGCAGGCTATCTGATAGAGAAGAAAATGAGGAAAAGAGAGCAGGGAGTAACACAAGACTTGGAAGATTTTTAGTTTAAATTGTTCTTACTTAGCCTTTTGTGGGCACTTGTACTAACCCTAAAATCTTGTCGCTTCAAGATTACATGGCAAAATGATTTTTAGTTGGCTGTATACTGAAGGCAAATATTCAAACTTGTCCTTTCCCAGGGATTTCAAGTACTGGGTAAAGCTTGTGCACTTAGCAGTAGCTAAGCTTTTGATGTATAGCAATATCTTATATACAACCAATGAGCTCTATTATGTGTAATTCATCAGCCTCTTTTTTTGAATGGTTTATCTGCAAGTATGTAGAAGACACTGTCTCCTTGAGTTTTGGATACAGTGAAACTGTTGTGAAACTCAGATGCAGACAGTGTTGAAACTGCTGTCTTTGTCCCCCTAATTATAGGTCACTCTTCTGTTTTAAGATTCCTTCTGTTTTGCTCCAGTCTTTGTAAAAGTAAACGCAAAATACTCAGTGATGAAGCACATCCCCGAAACACATCACTGGAAGAAGAGACAGTGTATGAACTGAGTGACATTACAAAGTGGCATAATTGTGTTCTCTGCTTTGCTTCCTGTTCAGCTCCTAACAATACCTAATATTTGGGCCGCTTTCTTTTGGCAGCTGAGCACTGAGCTGACATTTTGATGGCACTATTTATTGTAACCTCAAGGTCTCACTCCTGAGCGATAATGTTCAGCTCAGAGCCCATCACCGTACATGTGAAGTTAAGGTTATATTTTCCCATGTGCATCACTCTACACTTATCCACAGTGAATTTAATTTACCATTCCGTTGTCTAGTCACTCAATTTCATAAGGTCCTGTGATTCTTCACCACTTGCCCTCATCCTTACTGCCGTGAATAAATTGGTATCATCTGCAAACTTGGTTGCTTCAGTGCTCAGCTACCTTTCCAGGTCAATTACAGGTATGGGAAAAGGAACAGATCCCAGTGGAGATCCCT
Organism: Certhia americana; assembly: GCA_018697195.1. Lineage (NCBI taxonomy): Eukaryota > Metazoa > Chordata > Aves > Passeriformes > Certhiidae > Certhia > Certhia americana. The sequence continues at coordinate 33,493,578 of CM031860.1, forward strand.
GTGGTATCCCACTGGTAGGCTTCCTTCACTATGCAGGCTTGACCATTTACCCCTAATTTCTTGTTATGTCTCTTAACCAGTAATGTTGTTGCGCAGTGACCTCTATTTTGCCATGGGTGCTTAGTTTCTTTAAAAGCCTTTGGTAAAGTAGTTGTTAAAGGCTTTTTTGAAATTGATTGACTGGATCACTGGTTTCACATGTTTGTATTAGCTATTCAAAGAATTGGGTTAATTTTGTAAGACTTCACTTAATGAAAACTGAAATTTGATTCTTCTTAGACCCCACTTAGGGCCCACTTAGCCTTTTTGCTATTATATTTCCTATTAACTTCACTAGCGTATAGATGTCAGGTTTGCAGGTTGCCATTCCCCTGGAGCTTCTCTGGAACCTGTATTAGGATTTGGCAGCACATTAGCCACATTGGAGACCTCGAGTAGCAAGGCACTGTGGAGAGGGATGATCATTAGTAATTCAGTTATTCTCCCTTTTCAGATTGCACTCTCAGATGAATGCTGTCTAGTGCCTGCCATCTCTTACTTCATTCACAGAAAAATTTGGGGTTTTTTCCCCCCATTCTTCTGTAACACCCACCATAACAGAGTTCCTTGTTGCCACTAACATAATAATTCTAACCAGAAATTAAAACAATATCAGTTAAGATCTGTGTTTTAAAAATGCAAGTCTTCTGCTTTTATTTGCAAGTAACGTACTATGACGTTTTGCTTTGTTTGATTTTGTATATTTTCATTTCCCTTACTTGAGAGAATAATGCAAACAGTTGAAGAAAGGGCAAGATTTCATTTACAGAGAATAAAATTTTTTAAATCCTGAAAATTTATAGAGTTCTTATTTCGGTTGTATAAATCTGAGATGTTATTTCAAACCATGGTCCTCTAGAAAGGAAGCACTATTTTTAATTTGGCAATTTCTTTTTATTGAAAACACATATGGCCTCTATCAGTAATTATCAATCTTAAATTACATTAGACAAATTTTAGCTCGTGGGTAATAAATGTGTGACAGCACCATGTGTGGTTGCTGAGTGATGCTTTTTGTCATATTTCATTTTTGGGGAATATTCATTTGACATTCCTCATTACACAGCTCCCATTCAAAGCTCAATGAAAAAAGTGACTGAAGGATACTTTTGGGGGTCACAATCTACCATTTCTTTGGACAAAGCTGTTTCAATGTTTGTATTATATATTCAGATTTTAGGAATTTGGAAATGGGTTTTAGTCACATTAGGCTTAAATTTTGAATCCATCAAGTTTCTGAGCTCTTTGCTCCCTTAAGTGGAGTTCTCACTCTGCAAGGCAGAAGAATATTGCAGGTGAAATCCTTGACAGCAGGTCCTTTTGCATCTTGAAAGCAGAGAGCAGTAAAGCTTCTCAGGTATCTGCGGAAGCATAGCCATGATTTTACTGCAGAGCTCTGCTGAGGACAGCTCTGCCCCACTCAGTCCGTGGAGGCAGAGCAAGAGATTGTTCTTGTGTTTTTATCTTACAGAACTAGTCTTTGTGGTCTTTTATATAGAGTCCCGTGTGATGGAAAAACTGGCAGCTCTGATCCTCCAACTTAACTCTCCTCTGTGTTTCACATCCTGTCAGTCCTCGGTGGGAGAAATGACTGATTCCCTTTTTCTTCTGCCATGGGCGTTCAGGGGCATGAGATCTGATTCATCACAGACACGCCACTCAAGCTGATACGTCCATTAAGTTTGCAGTGGAGCAATGAGAAAAGAGTGCTGTTGTAACTGGGATTACAGCATTTTTCCAGTTAGGCATAAAGACTTTGCCAATTACAGAGAAGGAACAGTTTTTGTATCGGCATGTTTTCAGTTTATCAAGGTGAAAGTAGGTGAGGAGAAGAGGGAGAAAAACAGGGCAAAAATCACTAGGTTGTGAGGTAAAATGAATTACAGATAATACATGGAACTGACATGATGTGTGTGTTCTTAATTTAAACAGTTTGGCAGGCAAAGATTAAATGAAAATTTACCTGTAGAACTGAGAACTGTTTATATGGGACTCATATAGCACTGCTTGATAGTGATTTTTTTTCCTGTTCTTTCACTTTTGAAAATTACTGTGGAGCAGAAAACTCAAGTACCATCATAATTCTTCACTAGCACAGGGAAATTGCATGTAAAAGAACTGGCAAATTCTAGTCCAACCCTACTTTTTTAATGATAAGTACAAGCACTTTACAGAATTACAGGTTTCAGGAAGACTTCCCCACATCTCTGCCCATTGTTTTCATGTCTAGGGAAATGCTTCTGGTTTTGCCTTCTGAAGGATCTCTTTGGCAAAGTATTTTGGCAATATCAGAAACGGGGCAAGAAACAAGTTAGGTATCAGCATTCCAGTTTGCTTGGACATTGGGAAGACCCTGCTGTCAGATTTTGTATTGAGTAAAAAATCCCTCAGAGGTCTGAATGACAAAAAGCTTTGAGGCATTTTATCTTAGATTGTGCTTTTAGGCAGCATCACCTGCCAGGATTACAGAGACATATTACAGCCATGTTAAATCTAGTTCATTACAGGGATCTTGAGCATTGGTCTCCTAAGGACTAACATATATATAAAAATACTTTGAAAAAGTATAGGAGAAACTGTTTAACAAGGGGATTTTTAAAGTTTGCTTCAAACAAAACAGATATAGCAGAAGACAAAAAGTACTTGAAAACAAACAACCAAACAACAAAAAATACCAGAAAAGTGGAAGTTTTAAGTATGGATGATAAAGAGGCATTATGTAGAAGATGGTCTGGTCTTTGAGAGATTTCTGAGGATATGCCAGGTACAGACATGAGCTGTAGATTTCTGCATACCAGCAACTCATGACAGCAGCTTTAGTACTAACATTGCCTTCTTTGTATATAGCATATCCAACATAAGACTGTGTGTATCCATACATACTTCTTCACACCTGCACGGAGTTTCTCTAAGACAACAATTTTGCTCTTTTGATCTGATATCTATAGGCTTGATATTTTCTGGCCACAAATTGGCCATTTGTACTTCCTTTCTAACTATATAATCCCAATGACAATAACAATAATAATGAAGCATTGTGGATGGAAGTGCCCTTGGAGTTTCTGTAGGGAGTAAGAGACCTCAAGATAAACAACAAAGCCCGGTCTCTTTTCAGATTTCCTATGGAGAGAGCAGCTATAGAATGCACAGATAAACTGGGAGTGACTGTAAAATTATTTCAGTAGGTGAGTTAAAATCCAGATAATTTATGTAGGGAACTTTTTTCTGAGTTTTCTTTCAGGGAGTTTAGGGAGGCACAGCTCATAGCCTATGTGACAAGAAGATTTGCTGTCCTGTGGTTAATTCTGTCAGTTGTCTGCTGCCCTTCAATGCCTGGCTGAATTCTTTTGATGATTGGCCTCCTTTCCTCAAGCTCCCACTTCTTCAACACACAGCAGCAGGCCAGCTTAGCTTGTAGCCAGCATGCTTTCTGCTCCAGAAAGGCTTTTGGTGAGGAGGGTAACCAAGGCCAAGTAGTCTGCTCTTCAGTCATAGTCTGCTCCCAGCTGTCCTCTTTCCTGGCAGCAAGGGAGCAGGCAGGGACTGCGTTGGGCACAAACCCAGAGGTAATGCACATGCAGAATAGCCATTGTGTGTGGGTTTAGTAAATCCAGCTTTTCTGGGTCCACCCTATTTGGCTGGATCTTTACAGCCTGCAGACAGTGCTGCTCCTGCTGTGGTGTGGAGTTGAACCCCACTGTGGTAGCTGACATGGCTTGATGCGTGTGTTGCCAAATGTACCATCATTTCACTGGTTACACTGGGAATAATTTCTGAACTTCACTGGTGTAGGCACTGTCTACTTAAATTGTAGACTGGAGGAACAACTAGCAGATTCCTCCTTTTTGCCTGTTTATTTTAGGTCTTAATAGACTTAAGTATTTCAGGACTTTGTAGTAAAATAAATGCCTGAGGGAGTCTGAAATGTTCACACATAACTAGGGCTGGCAGGAGAACAAGAATTCAGTGTCATGAAAAATTTAGCAGGCTTGGCATTCATCTTGATGAGGAACTAAACACAGTTCTTTAGAGATTTTAATGAAAAAAAAGAGGGAGAACAACTTGCTGTGCTATTAGCTGCAGGCTCATTAGCTGGGGCACTCACCTGGAAGGTAGAAGGAGACAGACAATCCTCTGGCCTGGATCAAGCAAAACATTCAGGTGTCTTTTTTCTGGTTAGCTGCTGTCTCTGCTGCTTTGTCACCCTTACATGGCCCCAAAGTTGGGGATACCATCTGAGATGCCTCTTCAGTAGCAGGTGAGAATAAAGGCAATTCTGGGTGTCTTCTGGTGTTGAAGAGTCTGCAGTTTTATTGGTGAGTGGCTGTGGGACAGTCCATAAGAACTGCCCAACAGTCTCTACTTAGCCCATTGTTTTTTAAACATATCTTGAGTTTGCTTTCATAAAAAGTAAGCAGTGACATTACCAGTATTACCTATGTCTTTATGTTATCCCACGTGCATTTCCCAAAGTGCCGTAAATAATTTCTACATTTATTTTAGTATGCTAGTGGTTTACACTAAATTGTATAATTCATTAACTGGTGCTATAATCAACATACCAACATGTTCTTGTCTTAATAATTTTTAGTAGAATTTTGGTGGAATAACTTAATGAATTTGTAATAGAAAAGATGTCTGAAATGTTTTCATTGTGATGTGAGGGAAAATAAAGGGTGTCCACTTAGTAAATAAAAGACTGAGGAAAGGTAAGCGGGAAGAAGGTAGAGATATCCTTAGCTGTAGAAGGGAAGACATTGGGGAGCCTTGTGTCTAGGTCACAGGTGCAGGTGGCACTGCCTTGACTTCACATATGTTGTGCAGTTCTCAGAGGTTTGTTTTGAATCTGCCGGCCAGATTCACAACACTCAGTCCATAACCTTTGTAGGGGATAGGAGGCATGCAAGATAAAAATGCAGTATTTTGCAAAGCAAACGGGAAAGAAAGAACTTGCATTTCTGCCCTCTAACTGGGATCCTGGTGAGAAATGCCTGAAGTAAGAAGATAATGTGATTCACTCTGTCCAGTTACTTTGCATTCAACTAACATGACAGCCCCTCCTTCAAAGGCTGTTTTTTTGTTTTGTTTTATGGATAACATCGATGAATTTTGAGCTTGGGATAGGAGGGGAAGAGCTGAATGCATTTAATCCAATAGATTCCATGCAAAGAGACTGTGACCATGAAAACACCAAAAAAGCAGTTCTATATTATGGTTTATAATGAATTGTTTTCAGCTTTTTCTGCTAATCAGGCATTTTCATAAATGTATTTTCCTTCCAAAATGGATATGTGTTGTTATTCCCATGGAGCAGCTGCAGTAACATATCGTGTTGCATGTTAGGATTTTTTCTTTCAAATGGAATGATATATGAGTCACTTCTGCCTAAAACATAGTAAAACTTATTATGCTATCATTCATACCATATCTTCTGAAGTAAATAGATCCAAAAAGACACTTGCAGTGAAAGTTGGATTCCTGAGAGTTTGTATAGGTTGATAGATGTTATGGGCTGATGCATCATTTTTATTCAGAAGAAATTTGTGTATGGTTCTTAATATCACTGCCTGCTCACCTCAGCATGCATAATCTTAACATCAGTGTGGCAGAGGGCTTTGTATTAAACTGCATTGATTAACAGCCTCCTTTAGTCCCAGGATCTGACTTTGAAGTATCCTGTGATTTGTTTTCTGCTTGTGCATGTTAAGATTCTGACCAAGAATTGACTTTGCAGGCTGTAACTGCTTCAGAAACATATAATGAATGGTAACTGCATCAGAAAACATGTAATGAATGAATATTTGAATCACTACCATATCTCGAAGATAAATAACAAATACAAACAAAACACACACAAAAAAGGCATCTCAGATAACTGTGCAAGAGAGCTAACGCTATTCCTTTATCTCTTCATGTAGAAATCATGACATTTCAAGCGTAGGAGTCTAATTTAAGTTCTGTGTAGTAGCACCAGAAAACTGCATGTGTGTTAGGCATTAACATGCCAAAGAACAAAATTAATGAAATGTGGGTAAACCTGATTTCAATTCTGTGTTTCTTTTTTTTTCATGCTTATAAATTGCATTTTATAAGGTCTGATCCTTTCAGAATGAGCATCTTTTAAGTGTTCCTGCATAATTTCTTCCTTACATAGTGCTGCATTATCAAGCATCGTATAAAATTAGTTATTTTGTGTTGATATGAATGCACACCAAGTCAAGCCATTAGTCAGGTTTTTCAGAAGCTGCTCTCATAATTGGTTGCATTACATCTTTTCATAAAAGAGGCATTGTGTGAATATAAATGTAATCTTGGCCAAGTACCTGTTAAAAAGTGTCTTTTTCAGAGGAGGAGAAAACTAGTCAAATAAGAAATTTGTTCATGTCTTCTTATCAGTGGGTACTTTGGCAGATGTTTTGGCAATAGAGATTCATAAAGGTTGGTGAGAAGGCATGGATAGTCTTAGAATACACATGCCATAATGTATATGGGGAATTTAAATTTTACAGGACAGCACTTTCAGACCAGTTGTACTAAATGCTTTCTGTGTAATAACTGTTTTTTATCTGGCAGCTTTTACTGGTACTGAGGGGGGCATCGTGAAAGTAGAATATGTCAACATTAATAATTTTTTCAGGAACTCAGAGACTTGTACATCTTCTACTGGCAATCCTACTGTTTAGCTGAAGAGCAGTTGTTTCAGAGTTTGCAAAGCACTCAGACAGCAATTTCCTTTCATCCCTTTTCAAAGAGATGGATAACCTCTGCCTGCTGGCAGATACGGATAGCCCAGCTGGCGTGTCCCTTGTCCCTGGACCAAGGCCCAAGGATTCTGGAAGCAGCTTGGTAAAGAGCGTTTGTTACCCTTGGCTCTGCTCAGGCATAAACAAGTATTTTCTCTATTTTGGAATTTTCTCCCAGTTTTTTGGGTCCTTTTCTATTTTCTATGAGATAAAACCTCTTCACAGTAACTGGTGTGGTTTACTTTACTTTGATTTTTACTATTCTGAAGTGATTGAGTTGGCAAAGAGATTATGCTGTTACTGCTGGATCTTGTAGCTAATATTTCATGAAACTTTATTAGAACACCCTTTTGTTCATTAGCTTATAACTTTATGAAAAGCACTTTTGGACTGAAATTTTCATTGTTTAGTCTAAGGCCTTAAAAAAAAAGGTATTTTTTTACCTTCATTCAGCATTTTCTGAGCTACCTAAGCTAATGTGAGGGGTTTGTATATTTCTTTAAGAACTGTTAAGTCTGTATTCTTTTGAACTTGAATGGATAACGAGCCCTATTTGAAATTTAAGGTTTTAAATTGTACATATTGCTAGAGCACTTATTCAGTCCTGCCAAGTGTAAACACAGATAATATGTTAAAAAGTTAAAAGCTATCAAATAAAGGGTATATGTAACTAGTCAAAATATATTCTATTTTAGATAGCAATAATTTCTTACAGTGGAAGAGTGATGAAAAATATTCAACTTTGTAGTGCTTCACAAAATTTTCTCATCGGCTAATACATTATTGCTTATATAGTCAGGCAAAAATAAGGGACTTTGTGGGGTTTTTGTTTAATGCTGAATTTCCAGAGACACCTAAATACAGATTCCAGCTTTCTCTCAGTTCTCAGTACCGTACAGATTTCATTGTTCTTGGTTTTCTAAATAATTCCTCAATGAGGCTTTGTCAAAAATCTGGCCCCAAAATGCCACCTCTGGCCCATTTCAACACTGCTGCCTTAGCAGCTTTGGTAGTGAGCTGACTTCAGTGATCATGCAGTCGGTTTCCATTTAAGCTTTCCAGCTTCTTGCCTGTGGTGGTCTATTTGTTTCTAAAGTAGAAACATTTTCTCCACATGGGCAAAACTGATAAGTTCTCTTCCAGCAGAGAAATAAATTACACGCTAGATGTAATGAGACATCAATGTCCAGTCAGTGTCCTGTTGCTTGTGAGAGTGGTACTGTGTGAGACAACAGTCAATAATTTTCTGGTAATTCTCTAATTCTTACCCTCCCCAAAATTCCTTTGTTAAGGAGTTACATTTAATGTAGCAGAAAAACGCCCTAAAAAGAAATAGAACTTGAAAGTGCTGCAGGAAGGGAAGGGCTTTTGATAATGAAGCAAGAAGGAACTAACAAAAATACCTATTTCTGTGGTGTTACCTTCAGGCCCTTCAAGATTTCACTGCTGGTTAGGTGAGTTTGATGTTTCATTGGCAGGACTGCTTTCTCCTTTCTCATTGCTAAATGCGTGCTTTTGTGGGCATGGTGTGATTCTTTAGCATTATGGGAAATTTTATTGCCTTATTTTATTGGGAGAAGGCAGGGAGCAGCAGCATGATGTTTTAGTGCACACATACCCAGCACTCTGGCAGTAGTGCCGCTCATTCTGATGGCTGCTTGACATTGTGCTGGTTCCTGCAGAGCTGAGCTGGGAGGCACACAGAGCTCATGGGCACCATTTGGGGCAGATTGCAATCAGAAACTGGTGAAGATGGCAGCAGTCATTGTATCCTTCCTTCTCATCCTTCTCCTCCTCTTCTTTTCCAATGCCACAGCTCTGGTCTTTTGAAATAGCTACAGTCCAAAAAATGCAGCTCACAGGGATATAAATAACCACATGGAAGGAACTAATTGGTTAGAGCATGGTGGTAATAACACCAAGGTCATGGGTTTCATCCCCATATGGGCCATATACTTGAGACAAGCTTGGTGATCCTTGTGGGTTTCTTCCAACTCAGAATATTCTGTGATTCTTGTAAATAATAAAAAATAGGATTATTTTGTAAGTAAGGTTTACAGAACTCTTTTTCAGCAGTTTGTTACTCTTTGTTCACATCTATCAAAATCTCTTTAAATTGCTATGTTTCCTCCTCAAAAAATGAGTTGTATTCTGTGGTCTGCAAGCATAAACAATTTGATGTCATTAAACGATTCTCAGGGTGTTTTTTTTCAAAGATGCTCCCTTTATGGCAGACTGCAAGGCAGGGGCCACACAGTAGCAAAAGTAGGCAAAACTTGGATCCCTGTCATTGCCTAGACTGCTTTTCTCATATAGGACACAGTAGAATTAAGAAAACCAAATTTAGTTAATTAGTATTTGGTTTCACTCCTCTTTAAACTGCATCTTACAAGGGTGGGAGTAATGAGGGTGGGAAATTACCTGATTCTAAAAACTGAATGATTTGTGAATCATTCTCAGAAGGTTTATTTCCTCTTGAAGAAGCCTCTCTCCCACTCCCTTCCAAAAGAAACTTCACAATGTCTTGTGTTCTTGAAGACGTATTTCTTGTCCTATTCCAAAAAGACATTTTCTGCCCCCGCTAATTTAGCCCAAAGCAACTGTGAAAATACAGATTGCATCGACTACCACTGAGTCATGTTGGAAGAATGATAAACCAGATGTGACATGGCTCAATCCATTTCACCTCTAATAATAAAAAGTCATGGATAGGAAGAACAAGGAAGCATTTCTTCAAAGGTTACTTTTATAGGTGATTCCTCTTTATGAATTGCCATCTGAAAGAGTTTCAGCATCCAGAAAAATTACAGTCTTTTACAAAGGTCAGGATTGAGAGTGGAAACTTGGTAAACAGCATCATTGCTGAATGAATATGAGACAGACTCAGAGTGGCTATCCTTCCTACATATATTATAGTATCTGCCAGCAGCTCCATTTTTGATGTTTGGTTCCACTTCTGGAAATGCAGGAAAAAGAAAAAAAAACCTTGTGGGTTTTTTCCCTTGTTTTAGCTTGTGTCTGTGGCATGTTTATAGTTGGGGTTTTTTGAACGTGAATATCCTGACAGGTTTTTGAGAAGGGCTGGTTTCTTTCTTACAGCGCTGTGTAATGCTTAGTTTGTTTTGCATGTGAATTGATGAGTAGCGAGTAGAGAGCTGCACATTCCCACTACCCAAGAGATCTCTTCTGCCCTTTCCCTGTCCCCATGAAGTGGTCAGTGAAGCAGCAGGCCTAGGCAGATGTGCGCAGCCATGTAGGGCTCTGACTGAGGCAGAAGTGATTAGCCATTTTGGGTGCCTTTTACATTGCACAGGTGCACAGCTGTGCATGTGTGCATGTACAGCAACCGTGCACCTCTGCCTCTTGGCCACGCTTGAGCAGGCACCAACTGCTGTGGTAGGAAAGGGCCAGGTCTGTGGCCAAGTTGCACAGGACCCAGATGGGCACCCCGGGAGCTTCCCTGCAGCACAGTCCAAGTGCTGCACTCCCTTGGAGACCTTCTGGCTGTGATGCTCCAGCTACTGTGTGCTGGCTGCCAGGGCCTGCAAGTTGGTTGTAAGTGGTACTTGGCGGGGCCAAAACTGCGTGTGTGCAACTTGTACAGCTGGGTCGGTGGTGAGCTGGTGTCTCCTTGTCCTGGCTGTGCTGTATGAGACTTCCATCACCAAGCAGAGGAATCTGAATCCCAGCAGATGCTCTAAATGGAGAGGTGACATTTTCATGTGAGAACTTCTACATCTCAAGTGAAGATAGGAGTTAATCGGAATATTTTGCAATCTGGCGTTGATTTCAGCTTGCTTCTGTCCAAAACTGCACCCCCACCCCCCCAAAAAAGAGGAATGATTTTCTAAAAATACGTATCACTTAAAATGATTTTCTGAATAGAATGAAGATTTTCACTTTTCTGGAAATAGCTGTCTGTTTCCTTCCAGTATTTTGCATGCCCACTTTTAATTAATACTGGGGGAAATAAACAGGAAGATTCAGTTGAGCTGAGCAGAATAGCTCCTAAAAAATAAACCCTGGATGCTAGAGATGCTTGAGGTTTTAGTTCAGCTTATGGACTTTATGCCTAGGTGAGAGGACCTTTGCTCTGCATCTGGCTCTGAATTTATATTTTTGAAAATAATAATAGTAAAAAAAATTATTTTGTAGTAGTAAGAAGTAAGAGCTATGCATTTTGGTTAGGATGCTCTGTCAGTTAAGGCTCAGATTCTGCAATTTCTTTTCAGACAAAACTCCCATTTAAAGCAAAAATGAGCACTGCCTGAACTCAAGATTGAAGACGGAGCTGTTGTGGTCTTGCAGTTTGACCCCTGTAAGAGCAGGGCACTCCGTTTCATTTAACAATCTGCTGAGCAGCAGCTGTTAACTTTTTGAAACAACCAAAATCCTTCAAAACATCAAGTGTTTGCTTCAGTTCTAAGGCATAACCATTCTTCTTAAGAAATCTTTCTCTTTTTTAGTATATAATTGCCAGTTTTGTATTACAGAGTCTAGTTATTATACTATACTTCCAAGAGGAAAAAAAAAAAACAAATTACAGTATTTCAGGCCAGTATTTGTCTTGCTTTCTAATGGATTGCTTTATTTTTCCAAATCAATGTCCTTTGATTATAGTCTTGCAAAGTTTTAACTTTCACAGTCTATGGAAGTAAGCGCAATTTTGTGAGTTAGAATACATGTCAATATAATACATCTGTTTTGTTTAGAAGTGCTAACTTTTCGAGGAAATATAGGAAAAGTAGATGTCATTTTTGTTTAAAATTTGTATCTGACATGAAGGCACAGTTCATCAGCACTCAGAAGGATTTGAAGCTTCAAAAGTACACCCCCTAATTCATGGGTGAAAAGGGCCTTATCCATTAGGCTTACAAATAAAGAAAAGCACAAATGGAAAATCCACAGTAGATCACAAGCATCATTTCTGTGCATTTGAAGGCATATATTTTTAAGAGTTCTTGGCATGTAATTTCTTCTCACTGCAGTGTTTTTCACTGTAGATGGATTTATACAGTCTTATTTATATATGTGTGTATATTTTTGGAAGACTGTCTATGCATGTATTTCCTTGGGAGATCTTCACAGTAGCTACAGTGGCCGACTCTGGTATAAGTAGATAAAGAGAACTGTGTTGGTTATAAATAATTGCTCTTTGTGTTCTATACAACAGCACTTTTTGGTAGTTCCATTTGCATGTAGAGTATTAATTAAGAGATAACTGTCACCGCAGGTTGGCTGCAGAAGGCTGCAGGATCCAGCAGAGAGATAAATGCCAATGCCAAGTCATACAGGTTGGAGAGCGTACAGGAAGTCCATAATAAAAAATTAGTTTAAAATTAAAACTCACTTATTACTAGCTTACCGTTTGTTATGCAGAGATGGAAAGGTCCAAAATGCAGTCATTAAGGGTTGTACATACCAGGTGCAGGGGTTTGGGGGGTTTTAGGGGCTTCTTTGGGCCAATCTAGATGTGATACACTAGAAATGGAAATTTTGGGATGCGATCAGTAAACTTGTTAGGAGGGTATAGGTGCCCTTTTTAACAAGAGTGTGTACAGCTTTCTGCACACTGGGAAGTCTTAGAACAGATTGCAAAGAGTCATCTCAGCTTGATTCAGAAGGCTTCTAAGTGTCCTTCATGTTTGAAAGTGTTTTGGTTTCTAATTAATTTAGCCAGAAGACATGTTATTTCTGACCTTCAAAAACCACTGCCTGTCTCATCCAAGTTTTAAAAGATCCTTAAACTGTTTCATTACCAAAAAACAAACAAAAATAATCTCAAAACCAAAAAAAAGAAAACTAACAAAAAAACCCAAAAGAAAATTCCAGCAACCTGCCTTGTCCTGTTGTGAGCAGCAAAGTACAAATCAGAGATATGTAGCTATTGGTAGTGATCCATTTTATGTGTAACATGTTCTTCCATAGTATGGCGTCCGGGTGTGGGTTTATATGACATAGTAGTGCCATTTAATATAACATGAAATCTTCATTTCCATGAAGTCACCAGCAAAAATCCCATTAATTTCACTAAAAAGATATCTGCTTTGCAAATTGCAATTTAATACCATTTTCTTACTGACATTGAAGTCAGTAAGAATCTCTTTACCACTTCAAAATAAGACTCCTTCTGTGTGCTGTGGAGGTAGCTAGAGAAATTTTTTTTCTTCAGTCTCAGTGAAAAGGGCTGCCAATAATGTGAATGGAAAAATCCACTGTTCTGCCACAACTAAACAGCCTAAACTGAGCTGTCTGCTGTTGTATAGCTTAAAGCAACCATCAGAAGGTGTATGTAAGTTGGGTATAGGATTTATGCAACCCGATTGAGATGAAAATAATGACCCTTCAAATTTTTGTAGTGAAATTACTTTTCAAAGTAATGCATCCTATAGAAGTAAGTGGATAATGCCAGGTTTTTCACGACAGTTTAGATATATGAACAAATTCTGCATTAAAGAAATTCATGAAGCAACAAGCCCCACAGATTTTTTAAGATCATATTTCAGCTCAGGAAAGTTTTCATTGCTTCATGAATAAAGTCAGAAAAATCTGATTTATAATAAGAATAGAAAATAAACAAGTGTTTTTCTATCTTCTTGGTTTCATTGCCAGCAAAATCTCTCTGTTTTAAGAATTTGAATCTGGTGGGAAGATGTCATAAGTGCACTTGTTTTAGGGCTCCTCAGAGACTCTGGGTCATCTATTTCAGCCCACCCATCCTACAGCAAGAGGTCATTACTATTGCTTCTCTCCCATCCTACTTTTCTCCTAAATGCCATGTTCCAAAAGTGTCTAACAGTATTTTCTCTAAAATACATCTACTGGAGATGCAGTTCATCCAGGTACCATTGGTGGTGTTGAAGCGAAGTGCTCCTCTAGCAATTGATGACCTATAGAGGATGAAAGCTGAGCAGTTGTTGGGTTCATTCTTTGTAGTACCACGTAAATAAGCTTAAAAGCTGCAAATAGTTGGGGTTGGTTTTTTTGGTTTTTTAAGGGAAGGCAGTTTGTACATAACTGTAAACTGCAGGTTGTGGCAGGTGAAGTGCCTGAGGCCCTGGGGTTGAAGGCACAGCTCTGCCCTACTCTACCCCCAGTCCCTCCCAAACTCTGCAGCAGCCCCACTTCTTCTGCTGGGCAGCACCAATTGACAGAGGCTCAGCTTTAGACTTAGTTAAGTCTTAATATACTTAATGTAGAAATTCCTGTACATTACTGCCAGTCCATTGTTGCAGTCTTTCCCATTGTTTATCTGCTATCTTTTTATGGGTTGCACTTACCATACTTGTCCCTTTGAGCTTTTCCTTATGTGACATCAGTTCTGCTTCCAGCTTTTAATTTGGGCCATGTGTTAGGTCAGTGCTGATCGTGGCAGAGAACTCTGCAATTTTTTTTTTAAACATAATTACCTTGTACATATGTATTTAATGTATCCATTATTAGGTCAGGTTTATTTCTTTTTTAATGTTCTTCTTACAACCTATTTTCTTTGTGTTTTACTTTCTTTTGGGACTTATCCTTAGCAAATGTATTCACCTCTTCACATATTGCTATATTGAATCTGTTCTTGCTGGAGTTTGCCTATATTTTGCAATTTCATGGCAGATAATTTTTTGAAGTACATAAAGATCATTTAACGTCAAATCTTTTCAATTATGAAAATGCCAACAAATTAAAGTGGTTTATTCCTCAAAACTTACCTAAAACATGAGATTTAAATATTCTTAGGTCCAGTATATTTGCCTGTGAAAAATAGCTTACTGTTGAATCAAGTTCAATTATTAAAAACAAGAACTTTTGCTTTTTTAAAATACAGGCAAGAAAGTCAAAGCAGAACAACCCAATGCTTTGCTAGGTGGATACCGAAAGAAGCATAATGGGGAGAAAATCAGAAGTTGTATTTTTGTGGGTTTTCTTAAAATGAAATATGCTTAGTGTTGTATGCTTCTAAGCTGTATGAAAAAAAGTGTTATAATCAATCTAATTGGCTTTTGTCATACTTAATGATTTTTGCGATTTATAAATGAGTTTGTTAAGACTTCGAGGGGATATTGCCAAATATTTTAAATGGCTTTCCTTCCTTGTAAAAAAAGAATTGGAAAGGAATATGCACATCATTTACGATTCCTCTAGAAAGTGTTTTAAGTATTTTTTTTCTTAATGTGTAGCATATTCTATAAATGGCAGTATAGATAGCTATCTCTCTTTTCATTTGGAATCAAAGAGGAGCTCACTGCAAAAATCTGCCAGTTCTGGATGAAGTTGTACAGAAATAGGTGTCCCAGCTGGTTGGCCTAGGGTTCTTGTGAAAAGTCGGCTCATATTATAGCTGGCTCCCTTTTCTCTGCAGACCATGCAACTTTGTGACAAGAAAGCAACAAAAGGAGGGCTAAGGAGAATAGCCATCCTGTATTGGGTGAAGGGGGAAAATACAGTGATGAAGGATGAGGAAGAATCTGAGGTAACTTAATGCCTTCTTTTTCTCAGTCTTAATAGTAAGACCAGGTGTCACCTTGAGCTGGCAGACAGGGATGGGGGGCAGAACAAAGCCCCTGTAGTCCAAGAAGAAATAGTCAGTGACCTGCTGTGCAACTTAGACACCCACAAGTCTATGGGGATCAACCATGGGGTACTGAGGGAGCTGACAGAAGAGCTCAACAAACCACTTGCAATCATTTACCAGCAGCCCTGGCTAGCAGGGGAGGTCCCAGGTGTCTGGAATTTGGGTAACGTGACGCTTACCTACAGGAAGGGCCAGAAGGAGGTTCCAGTGAACTGCAGACCTCAGCAAGATCATGGAGCAACTCACCTTGAGTGCCATCGTGCAACACGTACAGGACAGACAGGGGATCAGACCCAGCCAGCAGGGGTTTACAAAAGGCAGGTTCTGCCTGACCAACCTGGTCTCCTTCTGTGACAAACTGACCCACTTTGTGGATTAGGGAAAGGCTGTGGATGTTGTCTACTGAGACTTTAGTAAAGTTCTTTACACTTTCTTCCACAGCATTCTCCTGGAGAACCTGACTCCCCATGGTATGGCCAGGTGTACTCTTTGCTTAAGGAGACCCCTTTCCCACACTTTGCTGCATTAAAAACTGTCTGGATGGGCAGTCCCAGAGAGGTGGTGGTGAATGGAACTGCACCCAGCTGGTGGCTAGTCGGTAGAGCTCCCCAGGGCTCAGTACTGGGGCTAGTCCTGTTTAAATTTTTTATCAATTTTTTATCAGTCTGGAGGAGATCAAGTGTGCCCTCATTCAGCTCACAGACAACACCAAGCTGGGGAGGAATGTTGATCTGCTGGGGGGTAGAAGGTTCCACACAGGCATCTGGACTAGCTGGATCAATGGGCTGAGGCCAATTGTCTGAGGTTCAACAAGGCCAAGTTCTGGCTCCTGCACTTGGGTCACAACTCCATGCAATTCTGCAGGCTGGGAAAAGAGTGGCTAGAAAGCTGTCTGGCAGAAAAGAACCTGGGCAACTGCCAGCAGAACATGAGCTACTGTGTGTCAGGAAGGTTTAGATTGAATATTAGGAAAAGTTTTTCACTGAAAGGGTGATCACAACTTGGAACAACTTGGCTTCCCAGGAGAGTAGTTGTGTCTATATTCCTGGAGGTGTTTTACAGACATGTAGGTGTGGCACTGAGGGACATGGTTTAGTGGCATTAGGACTTGGCAATGCTGAGTTAGAGGCTGGGCTCAATGATGTTAAAGTTCTTTTCCAACCTGAATAATTCTATGATTGTAAGACCTGCCTGCTAGAATAAGGTTTATTTATAAAAAGTTGCATAACTTTCTGGTGGCATTACAGCTCTTATCACCTAATTTTGCAGTAGCAGAGATTTGTCCCTGCTGAGTGTAGTGGCTGGGAGCTTTCCTAATAATACCCTTGTACTTCCACCCCCCCCACACACCTGGCACACGGTGTTTTCTGAACTGAGAGATTCAGTAAACCAGGGCACCCAAGGGATGCATGTTCTGGATAGCTACTCATCAGTGCAGTGCAATGTCAGCTAGCCATGTAGCACAATTAATGTAGGAACCCATGTAAGGACAATTAATAGATTTGAATAAATGAGGGAATTTACAAAACAATTAAGGAACCTTGTACATGACACATTTTCATGAAACATGATGTTTTGCATGATAATGATTTGTGCAATCAAGGCTCTGTTATGCCTGAAAGTTAGTAAGTGTAAGTTGAGAAGGAGAAAGGAAACATAGTGGCAGTGTTATATGGAAAGTCCAAAGATACTATTAAGATGCTGGCTTGCTTCAGACAGTACTGTATACATCTGGAACTTATTACTGTGGCTCTCCTCTAGGAGAAGTCCAAAGCAAATAAAGGAGATTTATTCCAGGATTTAAAAAAAAAAAAAAAATTACAAAAACCCTTACTTTTTTTTTTTTAACTAATCAAAAAATGAAATATAACGGCTACCTAAATCAGTTTGAGTATATCATAAATAATGCATTAAATATTCCATCAAGAAGCTTCAGGTTACTGAAACAAGCAATGTGAAAAATCAAGGTGTTGCAAGAAAATCTGTTGGCATTTTATCTCGAACTACAAAATGTGCCCACTCCATACTTCTAAATTCACAAGTTGAGTCCTGTAAAATGTCATTTCCCCATACTTTTTAGTTCCCTGATTATAAACCTTGGGTTTTACTCGAGGATTACTTGACTAGTAATAAGTGCTCACTTTCCTTCCAGGACCAAGCCTGCATCTTAAATTATAATAATATATGTTGTGCTGTTCACTGCAAGAAGGGGTAAATGATATGTGGAAGTGTTAAGTAAATCTACTTAATGTGGTGAGGCTGTCATAGGTTTCTTCCCAGGGAAGCCAATTGGTAAGGACTTAGGAACATGTTTTAGAGATATTTAAGATACTATATGATGGTATAAACTGAATGTGAAAGAAAAAAAAAAATAGTTAGCATGATTCTAGTAGTGTACAAGGGAGGTGGATGGAAGGTCATTCAAGCTACTGGTGCCAGTATGATTTATTAACATTGAGAAGCACAACAACTCTCCAGCGTAACTATACTACTACTAAGTACCATAAAACCAAGTCATTACATGAGAAAAAAATTTAGATTTATAGTTATGAATGATAACCCAGATTAATCTAATTTTGGTTTTAACATAAATTATGTAATAAAGCTTCTTAATATTCTGGTGCATTCCCCACCTACAGGCAACAATACTTTTTTCAAAAGTAGTGCAGCAGTCTTACTCTGAATAAGATCTGTGCACACTAAAGACTATAAAGAACCTATATGTTCAAAAGGTGGTTAGGTAACTCTCTCTGTTGATTCTGGCCTAATTATTATTTTATTGAAGGACTAAATGCATTGTGTGGTATCCTAAGGCTTCATTTAAATCTGTCTTCCTCCATGATGACTTTAAAGAAGCAGAAATGGGCTGTAGTCATTGGGTGTGCACATTTCAAAACAACTTGTGCAAATGGACAAAAGTTTGACAGGTGAAACATTTTCCTAGGTTTTAAATTGCATATGTGCCTGAGAAACACTGCTGAGAACTAGAAGTTCTGTCATAGTAACTCCCGTGGTAGAAATTTGCAGTGCTGAGTTTCTCAGTATGTATGAGCTTGGAAAACTGGTCCTGTTTCTCTGGCCCTGTTCCTGCTTATCTGTATTACTTTCTTTCACTAGTAGATTTTAGACAGGAGTGTCCCACTGAAAGAAGTAATCTTGTATGATAAACATTGTTCATTGAAATATGAAGTCATGGCATTGTGTTACAGTTTCTAAAGCACTTAAACCAGTTTATTTCAGGCAATTGTCATATTGTTTTTGTCCATCTTTTTTTCTTGTTTGAATATTCACCTATTGGTGATACGAGAAATTAATAATTTGTTTTTCATATGATATCTTGACTCATATTTTAAATACTTTTTATTTTTTTATAGGTCCTCCCATGCCATCCTCCTCATCTAGTCCATCAGTTACTGAACATTTACACTCCCCTCCTCCATCACCTAATCTCCATGACAACCAGAGGTGGTTATTAAGTAATAATGCCAGCCAGCCAGTTCAGGACTCTGATACAGATGAGGACTATACTGCCGGCTCATATCTAGTACAGACCGGTGATAATCCAGTATCTGTCCCAGGTCATGGTAAGAAGAGGACACCTTGTCCGTAGTTTAAATACCCTTTTCTTTTCCATCTTCTTAAGAATTTGTCTAATAAAACTTAAATATATCAAATTACTCTGTATTTTAAACTGATTTTTCCTTAAATGCCGCAAATTGTTTCTATTTTACTGTAAGATAAGCAAGAGTAAAAAAAAACCTGCTAATATAGAAAAGCTCATTTAAGTAATTTAACAGGCAATGCTTATGTGAAGCAGTAGCTATTAATGATTTATTATGTAATGTAGTTTTTAGCAAGTGACTAACCTTTAGTTGTACTTTTTAAAGGGTAATCTGCAGTTGGTTAAACTGTCATGATATTTAGCTTCAGAATAATGTAAAAGTTGTCTTTTACTGCCTCATCAAGTTCAGCAGATTCCAGCCACTCCTTTCATTTCCTAAGGGAAGGAGAGCAGGATTTTTGTTACTTGATAGGGCAGTATTTTTCCTTGAGACTGAGGAAAAAGCTGTAAAGGAAGAGAGCTGTGAGATGACAGGTGGCAGTGGTGGCTTCTGAGGTGTATGTTTCCATGTTTCTCTTCCTTCCAACCAGTGTCAGTAAGCAAAAGGAGTGACATACTTAAACATTAGTGCCTGCTTAGACATCATGCCCAAAGAAACCTCTTTTTTTGTTTGTTTATTTTTAGGTTATTTTTTCCCCTTTTTTTTTTCTTTTTTTTTTTTTTCTTTTGATATGAGAAAATACATTAGCCACAGATTTCAATTTTCATTGCATGACTGAACAGATTTTCTTGGTGTAGGCAGACTAGAAGAATAATTTTTTTAATTCACAGCCCTTCTCAGGTAGATCAGCAGAGCTTTGAACAAGCCACTTCATCTTCTAAGAACCATTTCTTTTGATTGTTAAAATCTCACCTATAGATAAACCACTAGAGGGAGTTTGGAGAAATATTTTTCTGCAGATTTCACATCAGCTGGTTGGACAGAATTGTTTTGCCAAGCATAACACTAAATTTGAGCTTCTCTTCTTAGCTTTGAGTGGAATTTTGGTGTTGTGTCTAAAAGGCACTGGCCTGCGAAGAGCACTTATGCATGTGAATTTGACACATTTGGATTAAGATCTTTAATGATGACTTTAATGATAACTGTTTTTGCATGTTCAACTTGCTCAGTATTTAATCTGTGAAGAACTCCAAAAAATGGTCATGCATTGTTATAATCAGGGTATGCTATCTTTCTTTTGTGTCTACAGATATGAAATCTATTAGAAAATATATGCATTATCCAAAAGGTAGCCTCATTTAGATGAATAAGTCAATATATTTAGATTACTATATCCTCCAACCCTTCTTTTATTAATGAAAAATGCCAAAGCAAGACAAAACT
Source organism: Certhia americana (assembly GCA_018697195.1). Taxonomy (NCBI): domain Eukaryota; kingdom Metazoa; phylum Chordata; class Aves; order Passeriformes; family Certhiidae; genus Certhia; species Certhia americana. Next base: position 33,513,869 of record CM031860.1, read on the forward strand.
GCTAAAAACTTTAAAGAATTGGGATGATATGCTTGCATCTCTTAGGAAGCTAGTAAGTGTTCATCATTCCTCTAGATTTTAGTCTTTTTGCCAGTGAGTTTACCAACCTTCAGGAATGGTCCTTAACCTGTTTCATCCCACACAAACTAAATTAATTTCATCTGATCCTGTGTCAAGTCAAGTCTTGGCCTTTTAGCCAGGCAATGTAAGAGGGGTTTTGATTACAAGTAGGACAGGAGTTAGCACCATGGTATATGTTGGGACAGTTGTTCTTTGTAAGACTTCTGCTAAGCAGGAGGAAAACCCAGCATACTCTGCAAGTATGTCTTTGCTTTCCTTTTCCCTCTCTCTTCCCACTGTTGTCCCCTGTACCCTCTGCCTGCTGATACCTGATCTTCACCCTGTTAGTGTATATGTATTGTAGAAGTGTTTGCTGTCAAATGATCTTTCTGTCCACAGTATTAGACTTGGTTTTAGAAGTGCTTCAACTTGCTAACCACGTATACTGTGTATAGTCATTGCCATAATTTAAGTCAGGCTTGTTGGTTTTCTGCCGGGTAAGGAGAAGATTGTAGGTGTTCAGGTAGTGGAATTCCATTTCCACAATCAGCTGCAGGATGAGGATTTGTATTACTGGAAGAAAGATTCCTTTCACTCAGCACATAAATGAATATTGGTTGGATTATCTACCTGATTTGCTTGTGGTTGGTTTCTCATACTGTATGCTGATGGCCTGTTGGTGGGGAAAAAGTATGTTCTTTGTAAAATAGGGAAAAGCAGAATTGAGTAAATTAGCTACAACTTTCTTCTGCTTGATCATATGCATGGTTGTGTAGCATTGCAATGTAGTATGTGGATCTCTCCAGTTCTTTCCTAGCAAGTCATTATCATTTAATTGTGGCCTTTAGTATGCTATTATTTGATTATTGTATTTTCTTTTACCTAAAATGGTAAGTAATGCAGCATGTGTAACACTTTCACAGAAAGAAGTGGGTTTTTTCACCAGTTGTCTTTTCTTTTTATCTTCATGTAAGCTTTCAATGGTATCTAATCTTAATGGGTTCAAAGTAAGTCCAGTGCCATATTCCAGGTGACTTTGTTGGGTGAGGGTGGGGGATCACTGATGAAGCATTTAGGGATACAAAAGGTGCTGAATGAAAACAATTATATTATTGAAATACTTTCAGTTATATTGACTTTATTTGAATAGCAAGTTGAATTAACATCTTCTTAATCTATTCAAACATCTGATTGTTTTCCTTTAGAATGAGTTCATTTGATCAATGTATTTTATTTGATCAGCTCACTCAAAATTTAAAGGATCTGAATATGTATGTAGAACTGTATTAATCTATGATGCTGGGTTTGATTAGCTTGTTTTGTTAACCAGTGGGAATTAGCTTCCTTTTCGGGAATTAGCTAAAAGAGCAAAGAGATTTAGTAAAATGATTTTATCAGATGCTTACAACAGGAAGCTAAGGTCTACATGGAGGTCTAGTAGCTTTAAAAATTCAGGTCAAGTGAGGACTGTTGTGGACAGTTTAATAGGAGTCATTTAATTTCTCTGAGAGCAGTGCGTTAGTAAGTCATGAAATTCAGGAGGAGATAAATTTTAGGACCATCAGTTATAACTCTTATTTTACATAGCATCTCTGATTAATTCTACTTGTTCCTCTTCTTCAGGATGCAGCTCAGTATATGAACTGTTCCAGCAGTCAGTCTGTTTGCCTACTGCTCTCAGACAATTTACTTACTACATTTATTGTTTTTAGAAAGAGCAGCAAAATGGTTTATAATGAAAAGGAACATCTGAGTACTTATTCAGGGAAATGAAACAGTTGTTAAAGTGAGAGGAAGAGTAGAGTGAAGTGGGAGCTGGGAGAGGATTCTTGCATGTGATTGAGTTGGAGGGTTTCCTTATGTCACTAAGTCTGCTTGTAAACCATAGAAGTCATCTAGTATCTGTATTTAAGCATCTTGATAAGTTTTTCAATCTTTTTCCATGAAAAGTTATAAATTAGTCAGAATTTGGGGGGGAATTTATTGAAATTAGTAGCAGCTTATCTTTTAACACAGAATTTAATATAATGAGAAATAAAGTGCTATAAATTCTTAGTTTAAGCAGAGAGTATGAGGACAAGGTATGTAATGCTTACTACTGACATTGAAATTGAAGAGTCTGAGTTAGCAACTCAGATTTGAGAATTTCTACCCCCTAAATTGGAAATGTTATGGGAGAACCATAAAATGCAAAATAGAGAAGAATGTATTTCACGGCAGCGTTTGTATAGTGCATTTGAACATGAAGGTTCTCATGTTTCTTAATAACAGTTTGTGATGATAGTTTATATAATGGGAAAATCTGAAAAAAATTCAATGTCGTATAAACTGGTTTTCAGTTGTCCTTGATCAAAGATCTGTCAGGTAAAGCACAATAAACAAGATTTTGCTCCAGCCACATGGGAATTGCAGATTGATGGGCTTTTCAGTTAAAAATGGCTAAGCCTTTCTACAAATTAGGAAATCTAGAGCACAACTCTGAACTTAAACTTGTGAAAGAGAAAAAAATAACGTAATAAATCTGGTTGAATGAAAACATATTTGAACTCTGCATTTGGAAGTCTCATTGTAGAACATCTCACTGTACAGACACCAAATGTGCTGTGGCATAATTCTCTTATAAATTGAGGACTTTAGTTCATGATGACTCATTAGAACAAAAGTGTCTGCCATTCAGAAATCATTTGTTTTATTATCCCACAATGTAAAGAAGCCAAGGTCAGAACCTTCTGCTTTTGTACAGGTACCTGAGGGAATAGGTGCCCAGTGCTCAAGGCTGGCACTAGTAAAGACCAGATATAACACATGTACAGAGCATGGGTGTGAATTTTATTGGGTGTTTGCTAGGGGTGTTTTACTCTTCTGATTTTCCCTCCATTTCTCATGTTTTATTTTTATGCATAGATCACCCAATTCATGTATAACCAGCATAAACAATCTACTTCACTTCCGCCTTTTTCTTTCCACCAAGAGCAAAATGAAATGGAAGTGTGATTGTAAGTACACACAGGGATTTGTGCTCTAAGTTAGTGGAAGATGCTAGTGACTTTTAAAGCATCTTTTCTTCCCTTGCAGTTCCTGTCACGGTGGGAAGAGGAAAATGGGATTTCCCCCTTCATACCCAACTTGCTTGTGAGAAAGTTGGAAATAACCTATGAATATTGAAAAGGCCCATGGCAAATTAAGTCTTAGCCAATGTGGAAGTACCTTGTGTGTCTTTCTGGTAGTCCTGCTTTAGTGCCTACTAAACACTTCCCTGTCCTTGTTCCATCTCTGCTTTACCATAATTATTACACAAAGGAAACTTCATGTGCCGGTGAACTAGAACTTGGCAGCCAGGCTGTCACCTGCCATGTAATTTCACAGAAGGAGTTCTTTTGATTTCATAGAATATTCTCAGTTGAAAGAGATCCACAAGGATCATTGAGCCCAACCTTTAAGTGAATGGCCTACACAGGGATTGAATCAACTACCTTGGTGTTATTAGCACCATGCTCCAATGAACTGCATTGTAGTAGTTCAGATTATTGGGGAACACAAGGAGAGGAAAAGGGGTATGGGGGTGTTCTAGGACACAAGGAAACAAACATGAGGTCATGAGATAAAATTCTTAAAAGCTCTAAAGGGTTTTTTTAGTGAAGTATATATATTTGCTTCTTTTCCTTTTCATCATCCTCAGAACTGTCAATCATCTGGAATCTCTGAGGGTATCCATATGCCTTATTTTCATTATTGTCTTACACATTGTTTAATGAGATTTTTATCTCTTATCTCATAATTTATGATAAATTAAATTTTGTCAATGTTGTATCGGTACACGCAATTTGTCCTCAGGTCTGACACTGGCCTTAAGACATGTTACTTGAAAAATTAACTCAGACCTGTTTGGTTTGAAATACTCTGTGATAATAAATTGGGGCTAATAGTTCAAACTAGGAGGAGTTGTACTGAAGAACATCATGGGGATATGCTATAATCTTGGCTTTATTTAACATCCTCATTAGTTACATGGATGAAGGAGTAAAAATGGCACTAAAAACTTCCCAATAATACTAAATAGCAAGTGTTCTTAGGGCCAACTAGAGACAAAATGTTAATAGAAGAGGGCAAGGAAAGATCATTAATTGTATAGTCAGAAACTAATAAAATGGAGTTAGAACTGAAAAATATAACCTGGTCTGAAGTGCAGTGTATTCAGGAAAAATCTAAGGAGAAATGGTTATAGAGAGTATTAATTAGGCATTAATCTGCAACATGGCCTCACGAGTACAGTTTGAGCTGGATATACACACATATCAGCAAAGAGGGATTCCTGGACATAGCATCAATGGAATATAAGTTTGGAATTCAGGCATCTTCGAAGTTCCTGTCAAATTCTCTTGTTGCTCTTTATTTTACTGTTCAGATATATGTGTATGAAAACAGTTACAAGATTAGAGGTATTACTATATGGGAATAGGATAGAGATTAAATTTTGACTCAATACATGGCCTAAGCAATAATTAATTGCTGGCAAAGAGAAGCTAATAACCAAAGATGGAATGGAATATGTTGCATTTATTGTGGGGATACAATTAAAAGTTACAGGATGAAAATAAGGAAAGATTAAGCACATAGTTAGAAAAACTGTTTAACGCTGAACTACATTAAGATACCAAAGTCTGTCCCAAGGAAATGACAGAAGCTCTGTCACTTTATAACATGAAATTAAAACAAATAAAAATGTGACTCCTATTGCTGAGAACAAACCTACATTCAACTAGGAGAAGGTAGACTCTGATAACCTTCTGGAGCCTTTCTAGTAATACTTGTGTGTACATCAAATCAGGTACATGTGAGTTTGTAGTTTATGACAGAGATTTCATACTAAGCTATGGCTATGCATGTTATGTTGGCAGCCTGCATGTTTAAATGCATTGCCTGTTTAAATGTAACAGAAAATGATTTGTCCTGTAGCCCAGACCTCACGCTGAAATTGTCCAGACTTTCCACAATAAATCATTTACAAAACAGCCACTTTCCCTTCCCACGTGCTGGACCATTTTATATCCTGCCGAATTACAAAATAAGATTCTCAGTTCTCAGTGAAATCTGCCAATGTCTTCTGGGCATGTATATACTATGTAAATATTTTGTAAGCAAAAATTTTTGATAACCATGAATTCACAATGCCCATGATGCTGAATAGAGGTACTTGACAAGCTTTCTGTAAATACAGAATAAGTTCATGTTATAAAAATATATGCTGACTTTTTTTCTCAGGCCAGAGACAGTTCTGTTTCAGCCAATGTGTAGCAGTGCTTGCAGCCTTCCTTGGTTGCTACAGAAGCATGTAAATCTCTTATGGTCCAAAGTCAGACATAGCAGGAAGACAAATATCTTTCAGGAACTACAGATCAGCAGATAATCTGTTCCACTTGCTTGGGGCGAATATAGTTGCCTTAAGGACTTGAAAATTTTGTCTTGAATGCTAGCCAGCTTATTTTTTATGTCTTTTTGATATTTGATTTCAATTTCATGAATCCATCTTTTTATCCTCTTTCATTGGTTTTTAAGCCAAACTTCTGTCAACATTGTTCCCTTAATGTACAAAAATGTACATTTGTTCAGTTTAATTAAGCATTCAGTCTGTTTGCCAAGAGCAAATTACAGTTCCCCAATCTCACCCTCACCCCTCCAAAATCAAATTTTGCAAAGTGGCGGGCAATTACTTCTCATATCTGATTGTTGTAAGTCATGGTTTGCTCTTAAGAGATTTTTGTAGTTTTCAGTCTCTTAACATGTTACTTAATAGAAGAGCCAAGACCCAATTATTTCTCCTCAGATTGTGGCCTTTGTAGCCTTCAAAGAACAGTCTCCCCCACACCTCCTGTATCATTAGCCGCAAAATATCTTTCCAGAGATGATTTTGGCCTTTTCACAAATCAAAGGATTCAGAGTGACAAATTATCCATCTTATGCTCGAATGCATGCCAGATGGGACAACCTGCCAACTGTGTATCGTAGTGCGGATATGATCCGATGTAGAGACATTTACCCCACTCCTCCTTTCCCATCAAAAATCATATTACAAAAAATCATGCAGTTTAAGAAAATCTGTGAAGATAAATTCATTCTGAAATACAGTGAAACATAAAAGCAGAATATCGTTTTACTGAAGGAAGAATGCTGCACCCAAATGTCAGCTCACTTGAAACGAACTAACATGTACCTGGCGCCATAGATGAACAGAAGAGTCAAAAATGCATCCTTCCCTCTTGCCAGTGCTTGCACACACATCATTTCCTTTGACTGCTTGATTACAGAACAGACATTCCTAATTGCAAGATAAGGAGCTTGAATTTAAATTCTGTCACAGTTTAATGGAAGAATCCTGAAGTTGCAATCAGGAACTAGGATGTACTGCTCTTGTGCAGAGAGTAGGCTGTAAGAAATTTATGGTAGAAATTAATCTGTAATACAGAAGGTAAGAGGACGAGGAAACAGTCACATAGAGGGTTTATTTTCATTATAAATTACAAATCTGAGGACTTCACCCAGGTACTGCTTAAGCTGACTTCCAGAGGAATAATTGTTATGTGAGTGCACAGCAAATAACTTGTATGGTATCAGAAGAAGATGCAAGTGTGTTGCATCATCACATTAAGCTCTTTTATTTTGACTTTTCATTATTTTATTTTGGAGAAAGGTCTAGTATTTCTAACTCTATGCTGCAATGCAAAATCTTTTTTTTAAAAGCCATTTTTAGAAAGGGAGGACTCAAGATCTTACACATATTTCCATGTGTTCATCATTTGGTGGCAACAGTCTGAATTTATAGTTTTACGAGCCTGTCTTATGAGCTCTAATGTTCACCAAGCCTTGATGGATTTGTGAATATAAAAGTTCTTCCAAAAACAGAATGAGTTGAAGATTGTGAGGTTTTAATAAAGCCTTGATATTTTTATTGGGTTTTATACCTAGTTTATTCTATAGTTCCAATGATTGCTATGGCCTGATTCTGTGCTTCTGGGGAATTGCTGTTAGATTAAATGAAAGTTTCTAGCAAGGGTTAATACAGAAATCAGGTCATTGTAGTGCAACTGCAACATATATTTTTTATTCTATAGTGTTGAAAAGTTCCTGTAGCAAAAAGACCCATATTTTGACAATTTTTTTTTTTCAATTCTGATTTGTCTTCTCATTGCCTTTTGGTTTCCATTTGAACTCTGTTCTCAGTAGCTGTAAGTTGGAGGATCATATTTCAGTGCTTTAAACATGTTGCTTGCTGAAAGTAAACAGGACTCTCAGAAACTCGGCTGTCAGATGCTTGTTGCAGTCTTTTGTAGGAGAAGTGCTAAGGATTTTGTGTTTGAGTCACTAAGCAAAAAAAAATAATGTGCTTTGGATGATTATGAAAACAGCTTATATCAAATTTGCTTTGAAAAGGGAAAGGATAAACATTTATCACCTTTAACATCCTTTATCTTTTTTAATATTTTCAATAGTTTTAATAGCTTAAGGGCTGTGCTTAAAGCATAGGTTTCCTGCTTTTCTCTCTCATACACAAAAGATTTCTCTAGTTAGTATTTTCTGTGTATGATGTAGCATTGACATGAATTTATTTGTCACTAACCCATTAGGAGTACACAGGAGTAGTAACCCTGTTTTTTAAGGATGCAGAGATCTGACTAGAAGGCACATCAGCCTTCCTTTCTCATGCAAGGCCAAGGATTCCTATTGTCAGATGCAGTGGGCATGAAAGCAGCAATTTTACAGCACAAAAACTCCAATAACATTTACTGCGGTTGGCTGAGATTGCAGTGCACACAGGCACTGCTCAGTCTTGGTTGCTTAAGCACCAGCTTCCCTTGGCTTTTTGCCAGCCTGCACGCTCTAAAGAGACAAGTCCTTTAAGGCGAAAGAGTTTTCCTTGTAACTTGCTTTGGGGTAAACAGACCATTCAGGCATAGTTTATTGCATTACATACTTGACTATGCATACTGGAATGCAGCAAAGTAATTGGTAGAATTATTTTAATCGTTAGAATTCATAGGTACAAGATACGTTCCCTGAGCCAGGAGGGGGGGGGGGTGTGTGTGAAAGAAAAAAGTAAGGATGTTCTGTCTGCTAAGTTGCTGATCATTTATTACAAAAGACTAAAAATTTTCTGTGCATGGGAATTCTGTATGTTTACACTAGTATCCCTGCTACAGTTAAAGAAAACAGAATTAATTTGCCTATTTATTTCTATTCTTGTCTTGAAGATAAATCCCATTACAGTTAGCAGCAAGATGCAGTGTCAAAGAACAATTCTGTTTATGTAACAGGATACTTTGTTGTCATTAAAAAACCCAAACAAAACAAGGTCCTCAGTTTCGAAGTACTGTGTTCGCAGGATACTTGCAAATTAAAAGGAAGTCAGTTACTGTAGATTTTGCCATCAGTCCAACTCATCTTTGTGTTGAAAGGTACTCTGTTTTGCAGTAATCAGCAGTAAACTTATCCCATTATTGCCATAACCTGGAGACTCCATATGAAATGGTCTCTTAAAATATTACTTTGTATGCATTTCTTGAGGCTTCAATTTAACACTGCAGTAGCTATTCAAACAACATAAAATGGAATTTATTTGTAATAAAGCATGTTATATCTGAATATACAGGAGGCTGACTTGGCTATCACTGAGTACAAAATTTCAGCTGCTGCTGCTTGAGTCTTTTTGTTCATTCAGAAAGGTTCAAGGAAGAGTAAAACTTTCCCTCGATTTTGTTGCTAGTAGTTGGTGTGAGTGGGCTTGTTTTCCTGTTCATTCTTAACTGCAAAGACCACAAGGGGTTTTTTTGTTGAATGCTCCCTTCTTCTCAGCAGCATCCTACATTGTGTTCAGGAAAGCTTTAAAATACTGTCTGTGGTATTTCTTGAGTCTCTGCATTACTTTCTGGTTGCCTGTCCTCTGCTGAGTAGTGAAAAGGCAAAGATAGGGGTGACCTTGCACCCCCATCTCTGTGTACACCAGTTTCGAAATTGCTTCAGAAAACAAGTGAAGCACTTCTAATGAATTGCGCTTTTGATTCTTTGAATCTGCACAGCGTCTCCATCAGGTTTTTACAGCTGGACTCTTCCTGTAATTGCTGCTGGGGTGAGATGCACAACATGGGGTTTTGGAGCTAAGTACTTACATTGTTTTACTGGCCAAAAATATATAACATAGAGGGAGCGACAGACTTCATGAAATTCACACTTCTATATCTTCATGTTCTTCACCCCTTCCGACATGCTGCTGATTTGCCAGCAGGCACTCTAGATGGGATTTAAAAAATGGCAAAGCTGAAAGATACAGTTTCTTAAAGCAGAACTACATTAGTAAAGAAGTTGTTTGCTATGAGTATGATACATGTCCAAAGATCTATTTTTATTGGTACTGAAAAATTAGAAAGAAGCACTTCACCATTTTAATCTTTTTGACATCAGAATATATAGTAATGCTCAGAAAAAAAGTATCCACTAATAGGAACAATAATTGATACCTTATAATTTTCAATTTCCAAGTTCTTTAGCTCTTAATATGCCTGAAGGCATATTAAGAGCTAAAGTACTTGGAAATTGAAAATTGTATTATATTCAGTCACAGCATTTGTGGCATATTTACCTGGATAATTCGAAAATAATAGATCTTTTTTAAGTCTTTTTGTGCATTTTTCAAGCAATAGAGTATAAAGTTGTTACTTATGCCTTGTAATGTTTGGTTCTCAAAATTTCAAAATTCACTGCAGTATTTTTCTTCAGATGTCCTTCCTGATCTATTTCCTCAAGGCCTTTAATCAGTGGTGTGTAATGTGGAATATTTTTCTGTTTGTGTATAGCTTTGTATGAATAACTCAAAATAATTGGCATCAGAATGCACCATAGCATCATGTATGGATCTCTTCCTCGCTCAAGTTGAATTCTTTCTTTTTTTAATTTAGTCTTCCGTTTAAAGGTCTGATGTCTCTCCTAATTGTACTGAGTTCTCACTACTTTTAACGTACCTAAGCCAGTAAACAGAGATGGAGGATGTGTTAGATATTTTTAAAACTCCTTTCTAGCTTCCAGAAAGCCCTCCAGAATAAACTGCTTTGCAAGCCTTCTGAACTGGAGGCCCTGAGGGACATTCCTAGGCAGGGTGGAGTAATCAGCCAGTGTACTTGCATTGTTTAGAGCCTGAAAGGGAAAATCTTCCTTGCCCTATTACAGAAATTTATACTGTTAGCTAGACATTTAAAATGGCTGGTTTTGTAGAGAAAGACCAGCAGAATAACAACCAAGTAAAACAGCACAGCCTGCCCAGATTCATCTAGATGCTTTATCATTAGTAATACTCAGATCAACATTTCTGTTAAATAAATTTATCTGGAAGTTCTTTTGAAAGTTAGTCTTGAGCTTTGGGTGCAGCTTTGCTTCATTATCATATAATAACTTCTATGATCACGGCCACAGCAGACCAGACTTTTTTGCCCCTTTGTGTATATAAAATTCCTTGAGAGAGAGTTAAAATTCAAACTCATAAAGAATGAAATGCTTGTACTTAGGCATTTAAACCACATATCTCTAAAAGTAAGTACCCTGCAGTACCAGTTCTGTGTTAAGGAAGTTGGGGAAACCTCCATATCGTTCATGCGTGCTTTAGCAATGTTCTTATTGGTGTGCTGCCCCAGATTTAATCTGTTCTGTCATAGGAACAGGTAGTGGCTATAAATTCTGCACCTGGAATCTTAAACTACCATGTATTTATGTATTTTTGAGTGATGAATAGGATACTGCTTCTACAAAAAGTTCAAGAAATTTGAAGGCAGAGAGAAAATCAAGAGAATGATTAAAAGATTGTTCGAGGGGGGGTAGCGTATGGTTAGTAGTATATAATTTTTCTGACACTTACGCTGAAATAATCAAATGTGAATACTAAACAGTCTATAAACAATGCACTAACCTTTCATCTTAGTGATGATGATTAGTGATTCTCAACTTTCACAAGTGCAAATAATGTCTTATATCCGGGCAGAATTAAGTTGAAGTTAATATATGCGTATGTTTCCATTTCCTGTTACTGCACTCCCGTGATTAGAACAGAACTGAAAATGTTTTTAAAGAAATGTGAAAAGCATATTCCTGTGGTTACAAAGACTTGAACAATCCAGCGGCATTTGCGGATGGCCTTTGGGAAAACTTGTTAAGAGGTATGAAGTACAGGAACCTCTAGGTGCAGTGCTCTTTTGCTGCTGCATCACTGCTGCTCTAGCGCTGTTTGGTTCTTTTGGAGATATTGAGTAGCAAAGGAAAAAAGTAGTTGAGAAGCAGTATTTCTGCTGCTCAAATACATGCTCTCTGCTGACATAATTACCAGACACTCATGATTTCTGCTCCCAAGTGCAAAGATCTCTTGCTTTGAGGGTTAACAGTGCTAAAATGGTATGCTGTTTCCACTACACTGTCTGAAACTTGGAAGGGAAGGGCATTGCCCCTTGCCATAGCTGTCCTTTAATAGTGACCGTGAGATAAAAGCAAAGCCAGGTGATGATGCAGCAAAGTCTCTGATTTGAATCCACAGAACACACTAGAAAAGTAGATCCCTTTTTCATGGTGTATTTGTTTGTCACGGTAGGAATAAAGATTTCCATTGCTGCTGTGGAATATCAGTGGAGAACTAAATGTACAAATAATGGAGACTGCTATTCTGCACCCCATATCAATTTCTGATGTTGTTCAGATGTCTTACTGGGGAGCAGGCATGACTCCCCCATTCCACTAGAAGCATATGCAACTGGGTTTTTCTAATACCGTGCATCATCTTGGAAAAAAAGGCAAGGAGATATTCTTTTCAGGTTCTTTCAGACCCAAACTGCTGGTAGCCAGCTTGAGGCAAAGCAGGAAAGAAATTAGTGTAGATGAGAAAGCAGAGATTGTCCTGGACTCCTCTGCCCTTAACTTCATCCTTCATGACTCATCTATTTAATGCTCCTTAAGCAGTCAAAAGTGCTGAGGAATGCCATATAGTGAAATCTACAATAAAACAGATGCAAACAGGCTAGAGCCTTTTACTCCCTGAAGTGATCTATATGCATGAATGTGATTTTTTTTTTGCCTTTTCCTTTTCGTTCTTTGGAGTAGTTGGGTATTGGGTTTTTTCCTCTTGTTCTATCTTATCCTTTACGTGTGCTTTTTTAATTTCCTCCTTTCCCTCTTTTTTCCCCTTCTTCTTTGAAAGCATCTTTTTCTTATTAAGTCATTTAACCTTTATTAGACCATACCATGCCACTCCATCCTAGTTACTACTTGCTCTTTTATCCTTTTTTTCTCTTTTTTTAATGGTCTCTTTTCATATCATTCTCTCCTTGTTCAGGCTTCCTACGTCCCCTTCTTCATTCCCTTTGTTGTTCTCTCCATGGGACAGGTATATCTCATGAAAAGGTGCTTTGTTCAGAATGTATCTGCCTTGGGGCAGCTATTTAATGAAAAAATCAGCTTCCACCCCATGCTTCTATCCCTCTGAAGCCCGATGCAATAAATGCCAATTACAGTTCTACATAATTAAAGCAACTATGTCATATTTCTTTTTGAATATTAGTGTCTTCACATTAAAGGAATAGAATGCTATGCAACGTGTATTGTATGTTTTTTGAAACAAAAAATAAGAATTTTGTTTCTAATCCATATTGCAACACTTGTAATCTAGAATTTTCTTTAACCCTTCTTTTCTGTTCTGAGAATAATCCAAACATCTGCAGAAGGATCAGCAAAAACACAAACATGAATACTTAAAAGTGTAGTTGCTTTATAACTGGGGATGAAAACTAACATCCCACCTGCTTCTGATCCTTCTTACCCTCTTGTGGCAGGAAAGCTATTAGAAGAGATGAAAATTGATCAAAAAAACCATGCAGTCTTTTCTCTTGATGGCTGCTTTGGCTGTTGGGAGAATTTGCAGCCGCAGAGAGGCCAGAAGATACAAAAAAGTATAAATCTCATGTGTTTTTTACAGAGCAGGATTATCTTAACCTTTTGGGTGCTAGGCTGCTCGCCTGCCCCAGGGAACTGAGATGTTCCTGGATACCTTAATAGCCTTACAAGAGGATTAAAAGCAGAAATCATAGAGATGTTGGTACTGGTAATGACACTAATTTCCCCAAATGTGACCATTTTTGCTATAGAGAGTAGTTGGTTTCTGACCTCTTGGTGAGATGCTCCCACTTGACCTGAAATATTAGTCTTTAACGTGTGAGTTAGATATGAAGTGGCTCTTTACACTCACTCTGTGAAAGTTAACTTCTGGATTTGTGCTTTTCTCCAGCCATTTTCTCAATCTTTTTTATTTCCACTTTATATAGTTTTTATGCCTGCTGTTAATGCACAATATTGTGCAAATGGCTAGATTTTAATAGCTGAAGCTAACAATTGGTGCAGAAACAAATCTGTTCCAGAAATAAGGATCTCACTCCCTCCAAATGTTGTTAATATTATTAGATTATATTTTAAAATTCATATATTTAACAGACAAATGTCAAGTTTGGCATTTCAAATTTCTCTGAAGAAATTAATGATGTAAATGAACTACTGAAAGCAGTATTAGGAACTGTGTTCTCTGTAGTGTTTCATGCTCACTTCATCCCATTAAAGAAAGTATTTTTGTTCAAGAGGTGAAAGGCAGTCAGCAAGCAGGACTTCTGCAGAAGTGCTGTGTATTAGAGTGCTTTTTGCATAAGTGGAAGGACATAATATTAGAGTGTCATCAGGATATGATTGCCGTGACAGTGGCACGGTTACGTCTGCATGTGAGATGAATGATTAACTGTTGGACAAAGGATAAAAGAGTGCAAGTGCTGGAAAAAACATGCAGCATTTTACCTACAGTGTGGAAGCTTTTACAAAAAAATTAACCTGCCTGGACACACACCACTGCCTTAGTGACTCTCACGTCTCACACAGGTGAGATCACACCTGAGGGTGTTTTCCACCCCTGAAGGAATGCATGTCCTCAGAGAGAGCTCAGTTGCATTTTGTCCATGGCATAGACAAGCAATCCCAGGCACTCTCCCAGTGTTCTAGTGGTGTGGTTGGGACCAGTCTAATTTAACAGAAAGAAAATATTGGCAGTAAAGTTCTGAGGCACCCTGGAGAGTGCTCAATGGGAAAGAAAAGCCAAACAAGAAAAAAAAATCCAGAATTGCTCTTTGAAAAAATTTTACAAACAAGCTTGCTGCTGCTTTTATGTCCTAGGACAGTAGTTCCTCTCGTGTGCCTTTGTCCTTCCCTTGTCAGTCTTTTTTCTCAATTTTGTTTTAAAGTTTTTTCACCATTCTTTCTTCAGTATGTTATCGTTCTCTTGTATGCTATTAGAAACATCTTCAACATCTTTAGGAGTGCTTATTCACCACTAATATGCTCATCTGCATATTCACCACTGTGCTTCGTTTTTTCCTTTCTCAGATGTTTGCATTTTTAAGGGACTTCATTGCATAGGGGGCTATTACTTTTTTTTTTTTTTTAAGAAAGGAGGGGAATATTTAGATTGCATTTCTGAAGTCACAAGAAAAGTAAATTATATTTTTTTTTCCCATCTCCTGCCATATTTTAGAAATTTATGAGAATTTTACTTGTGGTTATATATTAGTGGTTTATCAGTCCAGTAATTTCTCTATCATATTTCTCAACCATATGTTCATACATTCAGTATGTCATTATTATGTGTATGGTGCAATAAAATTCTGTGCAACAGAACAATGTGAATTACCCAGGGTATATTAGGATTTACAATGAATCACATAAAAAACTGTGGGGGAAAAAAAGTAGTAGTTTTCTCATTATTATAATCCTTCAAATCTGTATGACCTTTTAATTTTTTTTTATTATTGATACTTTCTTCTGTAGTTTCCTTGTTCAGTAGATGGAAAGCAGACACACTAACTCTATAGAAATAACTACCTTGTAAAAGAAAGACCTTACAAGAGTGTAATTTCTGTTCATTAATGTAACATTTTGAACTGATTAATGAGACCAATATAATTTTGTATCTCTAAACTAATAGCTTGAGTTATTTTTTTCCAAATTGTTCATATTTTATTGGCTGTTTATTTTCTATTACATTGCTTTTGAGATTTATGGAAAGTACTTGTAATTATCATATCCTTCGTTTGATGCAATGAATATATTTTACTGGACAGCTTTATGCATTCAGTGTTGCATGTTTTGTTTTGCAGCTGAAGACCAATTTCCTAATTGCTCTTGTGCATATAGTTGTTTTGAGATCTTTTTCTAAGCTGCTCTGATTTTTGTATTTACATGTTAGGCATGTGCGATGTGGGACTAAGTCTATGATTTTACAAGTTAAAAGTCTCAAGCAAACTCTCATCAGCTGCTCTTGTGGTTTTGAAGATTGCAACTTTTCATTGCACCATATACTTGCAATTGAATTTTAAATAATAATTTCTAGGTCAAAACTCAATAGCTGTTAGTACAGAAACAAAATGTTTGTGGAAACTTTTCTGATCTGTTAATTGAAATTTCTGTAGTACCTCTGCATTGCTAAGAGCAAGAGCAAGAAAGGAATACTTTTCTGCCTGGGGCTTTTGTGATCATATACCGTAGAGATAGGAGCTGTATACAAATTTAACTTTGTCTTTCATAGACAGCACTTTGTGTTTAGTCTGAACCCAGTGATTTTAAAACATCATTGTAGGAGTCATTTTTCTCTTGCAAGTAAAAACATGCCACATCCTTAAAAGACAAAGTGTGAGACATAGCTGTAATTGCCCTGTTTTGGTGCCAAGAATAAGTGGTTTGAAGAAAGCTTAGCACCCTTATCCCTAGGGAGATGTAAATTATCACAGGCAACACCAGACAAAGTAACTTCTCACTTGTGTGCTGCTAAACAGTAAGGACATGTCACAAGTATAAAAGATATTCCTATTCAAAATAATAAAGTTTATTTCTGACATGTATTTATATTTTTATTAACAGTAAGTTTGTATGTATATGCAAAAATACCTTGAGTATGGTGTAAAATATTCATATTCCAAGATTTGTCACAGTGCTGCAAATATCAAACACAGTATGATTTATTCTTCATTCTGTAAGAGCAGATGTCTTTCCTGGAGCTGTACTCCTCACTGTATTCCTATGTGCATGCAAAAAGAATTGGGGGTGAAGAGGGACGTTATTACTGTAGTAGTAGTAGTAGTGAGACTGAACCTAGTAAGTTCCTTTCTTGAGTGTTCTTTATTGATGTTTACTTTTCAAGTAAGATTTTATTTGCTCAATAATGATTTTTGTGTGTGTTTACCTGTTTCCACCAAAGAAAGGTAAGTAAATACAGTAGACGAGCGGTGGATATGGTTAAGCTCAGGCCTTAATGAAATGACCTAATTGATAGACACAGGACACTTTAAATAGGGACAAACCCATCTGCATAGAAACTAGTCTGCTATTCTCTCTTGTTCTGTGTGTACTAACTGAAAAATTTGAAGTGCATCTCTTTAGTGAAAGTTGTTTCTGATGTAGAAGACACACAAACCAACTAGGGTTGACTTTTACAGTTTAAGGACCAGTAACCAGAATTACTCTGGTTTTTATCAGTGAGAAGAAACTGTTATAAAGCTGTTTCAGACTATTGGTATTAGCAAAAGCCTCCACCGTCCAACAAACTACTGAGCACTAGCTGTAGGGGGAGTAAATCTGGCGTCTCTGCCTATGTTCAGCAAAGATCTGTACCAAGTAGAATGCAATTTGGAGTATCTGGGGAGTTTATCACGTCAGAGGAGTTCACACATCCTGTTGTACATAAACCTGATGAATTGACCAGCTGGGACTATGAAAACTGACATGAGATTAGCTTTACATGTAACTGTTACAGAAAATAGCACTGTCATGAGCAGCAGCACAGCAGCCATCACATTTCTTTCTTGCGATTTCCTAAAGAAAAGGTAGCATAATCTCTCACTTCAGTATATGAGTCATTTATTTTGATGGCCCAAACGATTTTCATCTGTATTCTCACAGTTTGACAAATATTCAGTAGTGCCCCCATGGCCTACATTTGGGTGAGGATTGAATATAAATAGCCATAAAGCAAGAGTCATGCCTCTGGCAGATGTGATGTTTTTCTGCAATTTAATGTTTTGGAGACATGATAAATAATAATCAAATAGCATTTACTTAAAGAAGCTACAAAGCTCCTACTGGAAAGAAACAATGAACAAGATTTATGTCAGGTTTCTGAGCATGAATGAGGCATGGGCCCAGGGGCATTGCAAGTGCCTTCATTTTATATACTTTCCTATTCTGACTCACCCCCCAGGTTATTGTCAGAGCTAGTCAAAACCAGGACATGTTCATCCATATGGTTGTCTGTTGGCCAAGGGTGGACTTTTTGCATGCCAGCAACCTCAGCCAGCTGGGTTCTAGAAAAAGTACATCCATTGTGATTCATGGGGTAAGGGTATAAGTTTGTTGTATCTAAACTTCCAGTATATTGAGGTCTGGCTGGTAGCTGCATGTCATGGTTTAACCCCCGCCAGCAGCTAAACATCACAAGCCACTTGTTTATTCCCCTATCCCAACAGGCAGAGGGGGGGAAGAAAATTTGTAACAGGAAAATTGAGAAAACTTGTGGGTTGAGACAATCAGTTTAATAGTTCACATAAAATATAATAAGGAAAAAGAAATTGCAATAGAAAGGAAAATAACAAAGATAAAGATAAGCAAAGCCCATGAAAGACAAGTGATGCAAGTGAAAAGAATTTTGCTCATCACCAACCAACTTCTGCCTGTCCCTGAACAGTGGCTTCCCAGGCAACCTTGCCTCTTGTTTATATGCTGAGCATGACACCCTATTTTATAGAATATCCTTTTGACCAGGTTGAATCAGCTGTCCTGTTTGTGTCCCCTCCCAGCTTCTTGTGCACCCACAGCCTCCTCACTGGTGGGGTTTAGAGAGGAGCAGAAAAGGCCTCTATAAGCACTGCTCAGTAATAATTAAAATATCACTGATTTGTCAACACTGTTTCCAGCACAAATCCAAAGCATAGTCCCATACCAGCTTCTGAGAAAAAAACTATTCTCTGCCCTAGCCAAAACCAACAGACTTGCAACTTCTTACTCCATTTAAGTCACGTTCAGGTCTCAAAAATGTCAATACATCCTCATTAACCATGATCCCCATTAATCGTCATATAATCATAAAAAGTTAAGGGGTTGTAAAAAACCTTAAAGATCATCTAGTCCCAATTCCTTCTGCCTTGGGCAGTGACACCTCCCACTAGACCAGGTTGCTCAAGGCTTTATCCAGCTTGGCTTGGAACACTGACAGGATTGGGACATCCACAACTTCCCACAGCAACCTGTTTTGGTGTCTTACTCTCAAAATTTAAAAATGTCTTCCTGCTATCTAACTTAAATTTCCCCTCTTTTAGTTTGTATCCATTACTCCTAGTCTTTCCACTACAGTTCCCGATGAAGAGGCCTTCTCTGACTTCCCTTCAGGCCTTGTTCAGATACTGGAAGGCTGCTATGACAATCTTCACACAACCTGCTCTTCTCCAGGTGGAACTGCCCAGCTTTCTCATCCTGTCTTCAGTGCTCCAGCCCTCTTCTCAACCTCATAGCCCTCCTCTGGACTCCAACAGTTCCACATGCTTCTTATGTCAGGGACATCGTAACTATACACAGCACTCCAAGTGGGATCTCACTAGAACAGAGTAGAGAGACCTGCTGGTCTCACTACTTTTGATGCAGCCCAGGGTTGGCTTGCCTTTCTGGGCTGCCTTTCTGATTAGTTTTTCATTAACTGTCACCCCCAAATCTTTCTCAACAGGTCTTCCCTCAACCCAACCTGTTGGTGTGCCTGAGATTGCCACAGCCCAGGTGTAGGACCTTTGATACAACGCAGAGATACCATTGCTTTATGGGGATCACCCCTGTGAAGTGTCTGTAAAAGTCCATAAATATCCACAAATGTCTGCTAAGTTCATTTAGTCCATGACCTGGCACTCTGTTCTTGTGGTCACTCAGGAAAGGAGAGAGGGGATGTGCTGCATGGAGGTATTGGGCACCAGAGGTAACTCAGATCTGTTCACTGCTACGTTGCAACTGCTTCTTTTAAGGCTTCTCCTCCATTGGTTTAGTTAGCAATATTACAGTAATTCCTGTAAAATGCAACTCAGATCGTGGGTTACAGTCGTTTAAAGGTATATACATTTCACTCTTTACCCCTGGACATTTGTGGCCAGTTTATAGGGTTTAACATTGCAATGAACTCTTCCCCTTGCTCCTAGCCTGGCTAGTAACAATGGATTCCAGATGTAGCAATTCCCATAACATGCAACATAAATCATAATTCAGTTTTCTCAGAGTCTGGTGCATGATAGGGGATGTGATATACTCCCTCAATGCCATATGCCTATGAGATTGTTTTGGAAATGAGTCCTGCTTTCTGATTCAATTCTTTCAGGGGTGCAGTGTGTGACCGTAAAACCTGCTTTTCAAGGCCCAGGACAGTATTCCAGCTGTCCTGGCATGGGTCACACGGTATGTTTCCAACCATCTAGTGTCACTTCCTCCATCGTAAGCACACAGTGAAACAGGTTCATGGTACTGTGATATAATCAGCCAGGCTTTTCCATATTATTTCTGCCTTCGACCTCTATATCAAAAAGGCTTTAGCTGCTTTACTAGTTTGATTGTGGGGCATGTTTGACATTCTTAGATAACCTGTGCAATGGCATCAACACTTAAGTTCAACCCCACAGCCATAAGCCCATCTATATGTTGCATGCCTTCCTAAAT
This sequence comes from Certhia americana, assembly GCA_018697195.1. NCBI lineage: Eukaryota > Metazoa > Chordata > Aves > Passeriformes > Certhiidae > Certhia > Certhia americana. Next base: position 33,533,723 of record CM031860.1, read on the forward strand.
ATCCTGATGTGTCATTAGCCCACTGAGTTACAAAAATAGCCCCCTCCTTATGTTCGCAGTCCAGCTCTATCTGAGCCACTTCAGTTCCAGCAGCTTCATCACCTGTTCATTCTTTCAAGTGTTCTTCCCAAGAGCCCCAGCTCTTAGGTACATGAGCATCTTGTAAGGTACTTTTACAATCACATTGTCTACCTGAGCAACAATATCTTGCCATAACTCAGCAGCCCAAGGGGTGTATTACCCCACTGTCATTTTGCCTGCTTCCATTGCTATAGTCACCGCCACAGAGAGATTGCCATCGTCCATGAGTCAGTACAGACATAAAGGACGGGCCACAGGCCACTTTTCCTGTTCAGCAGTATCTAAAGCCAGCTTCACTTCAAGTCCCTTCTGCAAACTGACTTGATTCACCTTGTCCTTCAGCATTTTTTGTGTCTTGTCATGTAGGACTCCACACAGTCAAAACCATTACGCGGTAGGTATTTTGAAGATGAATTAGTCTTTGTCTTTTTCAGAAGTTTTATAGGGCTAGAAAAGGTTTTGAATATAAACCACTGAACATGAAAACTCTTGAGATTTTCCATTTTTCTCTAAAAAAGAGCATATAATATGTGTAATGTGCCATGAAGAAGTCTATTCTTACCAAAATTCAATAGATCTTCACCCAGATTTTACTGAGAGCTACAGAATATTTTGGAATCTGTGCTTGAAGTTTGTGATGTTACAGAAGAATGTTGCCATGCAAGCATCTGATTTTGTAACTGTTGTAGCTACTCAAAAATAGCTCATTGTTTCTGTTCAGTATTTCAGTGATATTCAGAGATTCAGAAATTGAGGAGGCTATCTACAGAGTCAGGTTTTTACTCCTAAGCATTTTAAAAAATTAAAAGAGCAGTTTGATTCAATGATTATTATTAAATGATAACTAAAAGGGGAAAACTTGGAACTGAAACATACCTATTTAAAAATAAATATTCACACATACAGGGCTCTACTCTGTTTTCATTGCCAGTTTAGGCTACACAATTAATCAGTGCTTCTGTTATCTTGATAATCTGTCTGTTTGCTGTTGTAAATAACTTACACTTGCTGGTGAAGTTGCTGACAGCTATTTATGCTTTCAGCTTTCAAAAATGCTTCTAATTGTACATGTTTGTGGCTTCTTAAAAGCATTTGCTTCTGGAATAATTTTTGCAGCTATTGTACCTCAAAGTCTTCCTGTTCGTTTCTATTTATTTTCTTTAGGGTTGTATTTCCAAAGTGTGAATGTCTCCAATAGATTCAATTCACCTGAGTAGCTTTACATGAAAAAATGTTGCCTTGTTTGTGAGATTGGGGGTTTATCTTCGTGGAAGGCAGGACATTCTCCTGTAATGCCGCACGTAACTAACCCGTGAAACCTTGCACCTTGGGTGAGGATGTGCACATGAAATTTTCACACTTATACCTTCATGGAGCCAGGAAATTGGGCTGCAGAGAATTCTGTAGGGAGCAGGTGGGATGGGTTGCATGTGCTTCCCTACCCACAGGTGGTGTAAACTTGACCTATATCAGAAAAAAAACTGGTATTCTGAGTATCCCCTCCCATTCCCCAATTTGGCAGCAGTGTGGAGTCAGCTCTCAGCAGAACACAAGCCTACCCTTCCTCCACTTCTCTGCAAACACGTTTTTCTGTGCACTTCTCATCATAAATTTGGTTTGAGAGCAGAGGACATTTACACATCTACCATTTGAAGAGCAGCAAAGAGCTGTTGGGCACATAATTGATTTCAGCAGAAAGACTGCTGGACGTACAAAGGCTCTCGCTTGCTTGTGATCACACCACTGGCTATGCCAGGAATAAAAAAAAGAGATTTTCTGACATGCTCTGCTGCGATCTTACCATGAAACAATTCTTCCTCCTGAAATGTTTGGTTTTAGCCCCCGGTGGTAGTTATAAAAGCATGTTAAATACCAGACTTCTCAGCTTGAGACCATCTGTTTCCCTTGCAATCACGTACCACCCCCACACACAGGTTCCTTGTCACCAGTGTTGCAGTTTCAGCAGAAGACAAAAAGAAAGATATTTTCCCATATGATAGTTAAGGCAAAAGATGGACCCAGGAAACATGTTCAGGTGGAGAGGGTGTGATTATGCTAGAAATAGAGGGGGTTTTCCCCACAAGTGGAAGGCAGCAGGCTTTCATTTTCAGGGAGTCCAGTCATTCAGATCTCTGCTGGCTCTGTGCCTGTGTAAAATCTTCTCCCCCTTGACTCGGGCATAGTTTGCTTCATAAATCAGCAGTGTTACATGGTGAGCAAGCTGTCTTCACAAGTGCTCTCCCAGCATACCTAGAAATGCTTTTGCCAAATTCGGTACTGGTGAAATGGCAGCTGTTAGGTTTAAAGGGAGCTTACACACTTCCTCTACTTTAAGTAATTTGAAAAGCAAATTCTGCATATGTAGAAATTAGGTTACTATTAGGAGGCTTCAGATCAATCTTTTTTTAAAGAACTAAATTGTATGTGGAATCTATAAGTCTACCAGAAGAAAAAAAAATTGCAATGAATCATTTTTTCTGCCTTGGCTTATCCCAGAAGAAGCAGCAAACATCTCTTTTGCTGCTGCAGTTACTTGGAAGTCAGGAGCATCATGGAATGAATTCAGCTTGTGTTTGCTAATGGTATATGGGAGATTTCATCAGATTTCACTGCACCATGGTGGTAATATTTTTTGTGCTTATTTGTGTGTATTTGCTGTTGTTTCAAAAACTATTCTCAAAAAATTACTTTAGCTCTGCTCTTCGAGAATCATTTTGTGTATACTATCTAGTTGGCTATTTAAATCAAAGGGGTTGTAGTGAGGAGTGATTTCTCTACCTTTTATTCGTTCTGTCAGTATCTGCCTGAAAACTACAGCAATGTTATTAAAAGGAAGAGCTTACTATGACATGAATCAGCCATGTTTTTTTAAGGAGCTTGGTTCAGGCAAGAAGCTATAAAGTTTAGCTGGAAACTGATGTGAAAGGTCGTCTGCTGGAAACAGCTGTGTGGCAGCAACACACCTAGGACATAATGACAATACATACAGGAAAGACAAAGCCTACAGTCATTTGTGAAAATATATACAGAATTTAAGTGCAAGAAACAGTTATTTTCTCATTTTTCTATGTTTTATAAATTCTTCTTAAAATTATGAACTTTCATCCCTTTTTGATTAATATTCAACAAAATTGTTTATTACAATTAATTGCAATACATTCTGTTTAAACTGTTCAGCATACTGCTGTGCTTCACAGCGCTTGCAAAAGAAATAGTGAACACATACAAATATTTAATTAAATCACTCTCTATGTCCACTTACACGTCTGAATTTATAGATTTGCTTAAAATGCTGTGCTAGATAGGGGAGAGTTTTATTGATAAATTACATGAACTGAGTCAGTCAGGTTGAAAGGTAGTTTTTGTTTCAATTCTTAGCAATTCAAAATTGAGGTTTAATTTGAGGGTTAATGACTCAATCTTCCTACTGAAAAGGGAAGCAGCTGTACTGGAAACCCAGAATACCTTTTAAGAAATCTTTTGCAATGGATTTGTTCTTTTGATTGATACCTAACTAGATTTGATTGTCATTAGAATAGAATAATATCTTACTAAAATCAAGAGTGGTTTTGTTGGATTTTTTTTTCATAAGGAGGAAGAGCAAAATTCTAATTCACATGTAAGCCTAAAAAGCTTATTTAAAGTCATTAGAGAACAATAGTTCTTTAGTTTGCTCTTGTGGAGGCCTCCCCCTATTATGCATTTCTCTTCCTTGACACAGTTAAGAGAAAAAGCATTTAAAAGCTATTTTGGAAGCTTGGTTCCCTATTCTTTTCCTGTCTTTCATAATCTGCATATTTCTTATACCTGATAACAGATCAATTAATTGATTTGGAGACAAGAATTCGTCTGGTGATCTACTGTTTTATTTCCCTCTTGCTCTAAGGCCCAAGCTGCATTCTGTAAGAATTTTTGCTTTAACTCTAGAGGCCAGGATTAAATACCGTTTTTTAAGTCAAGCCAGAGTAAGCATCTCACTTCTGTGTTTTCCATAAAACTTTGATTATTATGATTTTTCTAATAAAATTGTATATGCTTTTTCATTTTTCTCAGAACTTTTCTCTCATGTCTTCACTTTTGTGAGGTCTCCTCTGTGTATTATTCATTCAACCTCTTTTCTGAGCAATTCTACAATTTTTCCCCCATGGTTTTCTTTTCATGTCACTGCCCCTGTTCCGTTTTCATTTCCTCTAAAGCAAAACATGAATACCTCTTATCTGAGTTCTTTCAAATCTGATGAAACAAACTCACCTGGTTTTGCTTAGAAGTTTTATGTTGTGTATTCCCATTCCTGGCTTATCTTTCACAGATTTTATTATTGTGGCCTTGTGTGCACAGACGAGGGTTGAGCATGCAGAAATTGGTAAAGAATTTAATTGCTTATAATGAACTAATTTTAGGGACCTTTCAAACTGCTTTTGCATTTGTAAATTTGCAAAATATTCAGAGAAAGGCATTAACTATTGGAAGTCCATGACAAAATCTTCAGTTGACCTATTTAATGCAGAATTTTTCCTCTGGCTCTTGAAGTTGAGGTTTGCTAGGGGTTTGCTCCTTCTTCATGAATGTCAGCCATATGTCAGTAAAAGTCAGGTTTAGTAGTAAAAGAACCTTTAGATGCTATTTTATTTATTGGGCAGAAAGGCAAGTTTTTGCAGCACTAGTTGTGTCATCTGTAAGCATTACATAATCATGACTTGTGAGTGTATTTTTTCAGGTTAAAAGTTTTAAGAGTTTAGGTTTTCTTAACCTGTACAGTAGTAACTATGTTTCTAAAATAAATAGCTTTGGCAAATTGTTTTTCTTGGAAGTGGTAAGAAAAAATCAGAAGTCAAAGCAAAACATACACATACACATAGCTCACTCTGGATTAATGATTTTGGATAGGAACCAAAATTATCTAACACTTGAAAATGCTAAGAAATCTATTAAGAAACCATATATCAATGGGAACTGCATTTGACTCCAGTTAACATGTGGTATGAAACAAGTACATACGTTAACACACTGTGACTGAATCATTGTAGAACTTACCCAGCTTGCAGCTTAAGCATGGTTCTTCTTTTTGACATTTACTTATTAATAACAATTTTTGCAGTCAGAATTATGTTTCTGTCTGTATTTGGTATAAACATAAGGTGCAGGGTGAGCAAAGTGTGAAATGGCATACTCTGCATCATTTTACCTGTGCCTTACAGGCAGGTTTTGGCTATGTACTCAAAAGTTTTTCAAATTAATTCCAGTCCCCTGTCACCATTTCACAAAGCTGAATTTTTCTCCCTCTATAAAGTCTTTCAGTTAGTCTTCTCCATTTTTCTTTCATGTTTTGTTTTCTTTCATGGAAACCTCAATTCTCTGATTAACGAGTTAGCCTCCAATTTGTTAGCTGAAAACTAATTGTTTCTCCGCTGATTTCCATGAGTTAACAGCAAAGAAGATTGTCTGAAGCTAACTATAATTGCATAATTTTCTCACTCCTGACTAAATAAGAATGAAAGGTGATTTAATTTATGAAGATAAGTCTGCCCTGATTAGAAAAGACTTTGACTAAGTGAAGCCTGTGGTCTTGGTATTCCCCCTCCTCACAGACTATTTGTCTAGGAGACTGCTATACCCCAGCTGGGGGAAAACCTCCCAAGCCTGTAGTCATGCAAAACTTCTGAACCCCACTGTGGAGAAGCCATGCCAGGCACACACCACTCACTGAAGGCTGCATTATTGTATTTTGTATCTCTGGATAATATAAGCTGAGTGTCATTTTTGTGTCTCAAGTGAGCAAGTTTTTCTCATTTCTCACAGTGTGATTCCAACTTTTCCCAGTTTGATATCCAGGTAAATTGTTGGAAATAAGTCAATGACATTTTATCAGTGGAGGATTTTGTTTGGTTTTACAGTCCTCGGGTCCTAAAAAGAGAATATAAATAATGTCTATTAGTATCCCTGCTAACTTCTGTGTGGGTTAGGCTGGGGTGGAAGGAGATGGCATTTGTGTAATACAACAGCAGGATTGGAAGTACATTATTGCTTCTTATTCATCCTGTGTGCATAGCTGCCATCATGGGTTTTATATTCTCTGTTTTATTTCATTTTCTTGTAAAGCAAAATCGTAAATATGTTACCCCAGCAGGTTAAATTTCAGTTCACTTTAGCAGTGTTTCTGTATTTTCCTTTTTTTCATGTTTCGTCTTAAATCCCTTTGGGGATAAAGAGGCCACTATTAGGAATATTGTTTCCTGAACTAGTTCCACTGTAGCTTTTTTCACTGAAGCTGAAATACTTATCTCAGGTTCAGCTTTCATAAGGTGAATAGTCTTCCACAGTTCAGTTGAAAACAAGCAAAGTCCAGTTTATTTTGTTACTTTAAATGTCTGCCTTATGGGTGATAACAACAGCAGTGGTTTTCCTTGATCCAGGTGGTATTTGTTCTCCAAATCTGAGCTCTTTCACCCCACATGCTTTCGTAACTACCTTTTTGTTAACTGGGCCCTTATATAGGTATCAGATAAGACGTTATCTCTATATGGTAGTTAAATTAAATAGATTTTACCTGCCATAATATTGACTGTGTGTTACATATGTATTGAAGGGGTTAATGGAGTGGTTGCAGGCTGGAGGTGTTTATGTTGGAATGCTTTGAGAATCGATTCCAGCTAATGGGAAAACTGCTTTAAAAGTGAGCTGAGGCCTTTCCCACAGCGAACAACAGAGAGTGGAAACAACATTTAATAAACCTTCCAGACGTAAATCCTGCGATTTTTCCTTTCACCACCACCTGCGGGAGAAATGCCCACTTTCTTCTCAATGGGCAGGATTTCTTCCTGCAGTGTATTTGCCTTACTCTGTAGGGTAACTAGAGAAAGTCTTTGGACAAAAACATACTTAAAAAATACGTTCTGCTCATGTCTCATCTAAGGGTTAAGTTTTATTGACTTTGCAGATTTTTGCTAGAACGGCAGGTTGGCCAAAAATAGCCAGCCTTAAGATTCCTTCTCAGCTGCTCCTAACTATCTGCCTTCTAGTAAATTGAAGAAATTTGACTATATGCATCTTGTTTTACAAATACTGATGCTGCAAATAAAGATCACTCTTGTACTTGGATTACAGGGGAATGTTGCATCTTCTGATCTACCTGTGTGCCATCTTTATTTTAAATATTAAGGCACTTAGAAGATTTGGCAAGCATAACATTTTTAACTTATGAAAATAAAACATTATTACATTTTTTGTTGTTCAGAGGGTTTTTTTACTCTAGAGTTCTCATGCAAAGTGGAGGGGCTTACAGTAATATTTTTGCTTTGCTAATTAAGATGATTATATACAGATTTAAATTAAGGAAGAGTTTTTGTTCTATTGATAAACCTTGCTGAAAAATCCAAGGTTTATTTTCCATTGAGAATTGGCATGATTTTAAATGCAAGGCATATTTGTTGTGAACCATGAACAGTCTTTATGAAACCTGAATAAGATTTGTGAAAACAGCCTGTAATAAAAATCACATATGCTTCATAAAACACTACTTGATAGATATCACTTGCACCATTAAGAACTAAACTACAAAGGATGTAATTTCAGTTCTGGCATACAATATTAATCGAAAGGCTCTAAAGCATCTTGCTGATGGGAACTATGACAACATGACATTGAAGAATTACAAACTGGAGACATCTATCTTAATCAGATTTTCAAAGTAAATGCCATAAAATAGAAAGTTATGTTATTTATCTTCATAGGGTCACATATCATATAGGGTATAGCTTTTCAACTTGTTTATTCTAAAAATATCAGGGACAAAAAAATGTGCCTTTCAAGTAAGTTTAAAGCTCTGTTCGTATACTTTACAAAGTTTTTTAGTAACTGGTGCTTTCTATTTCTGCAGCAAGGTTATAAAACATTAGGGAGAGCTGAATTATAAAATAGCTGAGAATGCACAGGTAATATCAGTATCAAGATGTTGAGGGAGAATCTGCACAGTGGATATGAAATAGAAAGACAAAATTACAAGTGTACCTTTACCTGGAAGTATAATGCTCCTGTAGATAACACAGCTGAAAGACATTGGTAAAAGTATTTTCTCTTCAGTTTCTAAACCTTGCAGTTACTTTGCATGACCTTTTTCTTTGTCTTCCTGTGTGTATTTAACTGGTAAAGATCAGTGTTCTTATAGCATGTGGGAAATTATCAACATGTTTAATCACCAATGTTGCATGTTACGGACTCCTACTGCCTTCCAGGGAGTTTCAGCTACTTTGCTAGTCTTAGACAGACACCACATGAGTACCATGGGATCATTCTCCACAGTCAACTAAGTATTTACTCCCTTTCAGGACAGAAGTCTTTATTTCTCTTTAAAAAGTAAAGTCATGTTGCAATCTAAAGGAAAATGTTTAATATAAATGACAAAATTAAAGTTTTCTTTATTATTTCTCCCAAACTTAGAGAAATAAGTTTGAGAGGCAATGAGCAAGGCAATGCAGTCTTTCAGAACATTCAATCCACTGGTAGTTTTTCACTCCCAGATAGCTTGACAGGTTGTCAGACCCTACAGGCATTGTACTGATGAGGAGACAAACACTGGCCCAGTTTGATCAAGCTACTTGTTTGACTTTTGCCCATTTTATATTATAATAGTATACACACACACAAGGTGCATATCTAGATCAAAGTGTCCTTGTCATTCCTCCTTATGCTTGTCACCATGTATCTAACACAGGAGCACAGAGGAAGTCAGCAGCAGTGGCTGCGGGTTAATTCTGTTTCTACCTCTATGTCCATTAGTTATAAACCAAGCAGGAAAGTGTGGGCAAGCTGACAACACATCAGAGTGAAAGGACTCTCCTTTCATGGTAGGCAGTGTCACCTCAGTCCCTGGGTTGAGTATGTGGTTTGGATAGTTAAAGCACTTGGCAGGGCAGAGCCAATTTGGATGTGAATAAGACTAAGCAAATACTTGGGATTAACCACAAAATAAGTATATACAGCAACTTGTCTTAAATTACTCCTATGGCTTGTAGTAAATGATCAGAAAGGAAGCTTTGAACCTCACACACCCTGGCAGGAAAAACTGAACTGAAGCAGTGTTTCATTCAAAAGACAGATCTGCCTACTTACAAATGAACACTTAAATAATCATTTTTTTTTCTGAACACATAACCTTTTTTATGTTTTCATTAATTAAATGTGGCTTCTCATGGAAGGTGCTTCCAGACCAGAGACTTCTGGAGTGATTGGTTTTACTTGCCCCCAGGATCCCTGAAGCCCTGGCTGTAGTGGTGCAGGTAGCCTGTCTCACCCCTCCATAAGCAGGTACTTAAAAAAAGAGCTCTTTTGGGGGCTCTAGGAATAATGAAGACATAATAGCTGCTCTTTTCAATTTGCAGAGACTTCTGAGGTAAATTCCACTTCTGCTTACAGTACTTTTGGAGATAGGACCATATGTCAGTAAGGTAAAATTTCAAGTCCATTGAAGGGTTTTATTGAGGAAATCAAATAAGTTCTTATAGAAATTACATTTTACTACTTGCAATCAAGGGCTAGCAAATCAGGGACCAGTGACCTGCAAACAGAAGTTTGTATTTTTTGTTACCAGTTTTCTAAAACATTCAGTTTATTCCAGATTCTTACTTCTAATATGTATTATGGACATTTCCTTTACCATGACAGAGACTTTTCTAAAGAGAGAATAGAAAAGGAGCAGACTGAACAGAAAGTGTTAAAATCTCTGGTAGACAGAGCTACTGAGTAACATTTTGTTCACATTTGAAATGTTTCTCTCATAATGGGAGACTTTGCTTTGTGTTTTACATGGAAACCCTAAGTTCATATTAGTTATACTCTGTTTAAAAGCCTAATCCTTATCGAATGGAAATCACCTCTCTTTTTCTTAGATGAGTAGCTAGCTGGTAGATCTCAATGATCTATCTGTTATAGACAGACTATCACACAAAATACGAAACAAATTACTTTTTTTCATGCATAATTGGTCTGCTTTTCTGCCTCTGAATCAGCCCCTTTCTCCCACATGGCAAAGGTATCGTAAATGTCTCTCCTCCTTATTCTGTTCAAATTCTGTAACAATTAAATGATAAAATTAATTAAATATAGATTACTTTTTGAAAAATAAAAGAGGAAAAGGTTTCATGAAAGGCTACAGAGCTGCGTATAATTTACCTCTGAACTGAAATGGCTGCTTTGCTTTACTGTGATTCCCTACGGTAAATAACAATTTAAATATATTTTGAAGAAATCATGTAACTGTTGTAAGACAGCTTTCTGCCCAGTTTCTTGTGGCTTTTCTGAGTTCTGTACATGTGTTCACACAGGTAATTATCTGATGTTGACTTATTCAACAAATGCTTTATAAGTGTGGGGTTTGTTTGTTGCACATGAAGAACTTGGACAGACTGGTTGCTGGGCCAGTTTGCTTCTTGCTGCAGAAATTTTCTCTTTAAGATGAATGGGATTGCTCTACAGTCATTAAGGTCTAGACCAAACTGGAACTTTATAAATAAAACTTAACATTTTTAAATATAAGCCTACCTGTACCTACCCCATATCTGCTTATTTTTAGTGTAAATTAGACATTCCCATTTAGATTATATCAATTAAGATAGCATTTAAAATCCAATTTAAAACAAAGCAACTGTACCTCTCTGGAATAGTTTTTAAGTATTTCAACCCAATTGTACTTTATCAGATTTGAATGCTATTTCTTCTAATAAGTGGCTTGTTGTGAGGGAGCTGGCCAAGTCCCAGGACTGCTGTATTTTCAATAACCAAGAGAAGAAATATTTCCCTCTAGGACTCCCGTTTTCCAGCAAACTGGTTGATAGGGAGGAAAGAGGAGTTACAGGGCCTTGACACTTGATATTGCAGCACATGGAGCGCTATTATTACAGGGAGGAGTGTCTAGTGCTGCAGAGTTTATGAAGTACATATCATGTCATCCCACTGTCCTTATAAACTTCTTAAGTAGGAAAAGTAGGAAAACTGGAACTAACCTGTCAGTAATGCTGATTTCTCAGGAGAGCTGTGTGAAGCACTTAACATATATGCCTCAGTTTCCCTAGATGTGCTGTGAGAATATTTTCGGTGTCACAGGGATGTTGAGAGGTTTTTACTCCATAAGGCCAATAGCTTTGTGTGAAAGCCTCAGTAATACTGAAAGCTGTCCTTTAGCTCTTAACTCCTTAAAAGAGTAAAAAAAGGGAATCTGGCTCCAACTCAAGAATGGCTTTCAAAACATGACAATTGTGATGCTTCTCTCTTCTTCACAAATCAGTGGTGCAGCATTAGGGTTTTGTTATAATTTGTGCAGCAGTCAGAAGAACTATGTATTGGGGAAATCTGGCAGTCCAAAAAAGCCATCCTTAGTGATCTCTCATTCAGAATGACAGTGTAGGACTGAGGAAATTTAGAGGAGTATAGATTTTAGCTCTGTTGATTTATGGAAAATCTAACCTTGTTAAATGCAACTCTACCTGTAGCTTTAGCACAATTAGAAAAGAAATAAATCATTCCGGATTTTTCAGGCATTTTTGATTTTGAGGAAGCTGTAGATTCCCTGCCAATTGAAGCCACCCTCAGACACAAGAAAATGTCACTTGTCAGCATTCTGTGAAGTGAGGAAGTGGGATTGGAAGACAAGTGATCTGTGCCAAATTGCACTTGCTATGGCCTTCTAGCTCCCCTCTAGCCACTCTTAATTTCTTTTATATGTTCCTCTGTGTCTTCAGTGTCAGTAATGTTTATGTTATATAGCGGAAGGGCCTTTTGGTTCACAGTAAATTTATAGGGAAATAATCTAAATCCCCAATAGTGGCCTGTGTAGATGGCCTATGGTCTGAGTAATCCAATTTCATTCTTCTAGCATATTTTCAGAGTGATTATTAAATCTGTGCATTTATTTGTGGAGTATATAAATACCCTTTACAGAACCTTCAGTGTCCATCTTCCTCACACATAGTCGAGTGTGTGGGAAGGTCTGACATGTACTTGAGACAAGCCTGGCACTCACACCCTTCTTTTTTCAAGAGAACAACAATAATTAATCCTCTGCTTTGTCTTTAGCAGAGAATGGTACTAGACCTTTAGTACTAAAAGTGATAGACTGAAGGATTGATTTTCAGCAGAGATTGTAAATGAGAAGAGAAATTAATGAACAAGAGGGATGTCAGGATAACATTTCAGCTGGTAGGAGCTGCAGTGGAGGAGGGTTTTGCACTGATCATGGCAAAAAGGCTAGGCGGGTAGGAGAGTGAAAGGCTATAAAAAAGAAAAGTCTGTTCCTATAAGCAATTGTAATTAGTTTGTCTATCTGATTAAAAATAAATCAATGTGAATTACTTCATTCCACCTACCATTTTTCTGTAATTTTTGTAATTAATTTGTATAATTATTAATTTATGTGGATGTATTTGCATATACATGTGTGTAAATACACAGACACATGTACGCATATGTAATTATTTATATACACATGCACCTATATATTACAAAATATAAGGCCACAGTTAATTTTGCACCAGCTGATAAATAGCTCATTATCTAAATCAGATATAATTTTAAGTATACATGGGGAAAATTCTTTGCTCTAGTGTTGGTCTGTTAACTTTCTTTAGCTGGCGTGTTGAAATGTGCCTTAAAGCCCTTGACAGAGATTATAATCACATTCAGTGACAGCCTTGTGTCAGTGTTGATGAAGATAAAGTTTATCAGTTGCATCCTACCTGGACTGGGATTTTGCATTAATATATTAGGGATTTGGTGTTGAAAATCTCACTAGCTGTATAAATGCTGTCATTCTGCTAATGAGAGATTGAGCATAGCTGTTTGCAACAAAAGTGATGTTGACCACGCAAAATCACTGGAAAGAAGAACGTGATTCTCAGGAAGGACATTATTTCAAAGACTTATTTTTTCTGTTTAAGTCTATTTCTTAAAATTTTCATGTTGTCTTACGTTCACAATCTGGGAAATTGCTCACAATTAAGTTAATCTTGTAGCAGTCACCTGTAAGTTATTGGAAACATCTGTTTCAACAGAAATGCTTTTTCTGTGTTCCCAGTACCAGAGTTTTATTATTGAGTTTGTAACAATTTTCAGTTATAACCAGTTCCAAAAGGGAATTGCTTATGGAAATCAAACAACTAATGTAAAAACTACCAGAAAGCTTTTGCACTGCGAGCAAAGTGCATGCCCTGTATCTTCTGCTTTGCATGTATATTATGAAGTATGTTCTGCTACATTACTGTAGGAAATAGCTTGCAATTTGAATTACATAATTAAGTGTTACATGTTTAAGTGTCGTCAGTCATTGCTAAATTGTGGTAAATTAAGTGTCAAGGTTGCTTAATTTTGCGTGCATTGTGTTTTAAAAGGTTTGTCTTATATTTATGCATTATTTGCCACTGATTTTATGAACGGATTGTTAAAACCTAACATTGTTGGATGTATTTGATTGCAGGTTTTGCTGTTTTGAGGTTTTGAGTTTAAGTTTTATGAGTGTTGTGTGCTTTGGTTAAGTCAGAAAATATTTCCTTTTGTTTTGATGGCCTGACTCTCTTATCACCTGTGACTTCCTCCAAACTATTTATATTGCATGGTGTGAAATTGGAAAATCTGTTCTGTGTGTGTTCTAATGGATGTGACGGTCATTAAGTATATGAGTCTTCTGACGTTGTAATCAGATGTGAATCAGTTTGTTAAATATCCATGAAGCAACATCTGCTTCACAGAGTGACCTTCTGCTAAAGAATACTTAGCATCTATTAGCAGATCGTAGTGCAAATCTGCCTTATTTGAAATGCACTAAGCTAGAGTAGTCTACTGCTGTTTAGCAACTAGCTTGTAATAATTTATTGCAGTTAAATAAAGCTTAAAAAACTCCATTAAATAATTACAGGGATTATGTGCATTTTGAAAACCTTTGTGTTCTACTGAAATTACCCATTTAATTTCAGGGTTGGTTTGTTAAAAAAAGCTGAAGTCTAAAGGCGCATTAGGGGATCTGTCAGATGCTATTTTCTGTAGGTGTTAATAAAACCAGATTAAAAAAAAAAAAAAAAAACTGAAACAAATTAAAACCAAAAGCAATTTTACCATCTGTTGTGTATTAATTAGAACTTGGTGTATCAAGGGTAAACTTGCTCTTACAGAATGTCACTGAATGTCTGCTAATAGAATAATATGCAAATATATTAGATGATAGGTTTATATTGAATTTCTCATCCTGCTTTGGTTGTAGCAAATGCCAAGATGTTGTATAACAAACTTTAATTTTCTTTCTTCTTAGAACAACCTCCAAATAACCAAGGCCAGTCGACCCTGCAGCCTTTGCCACCTTCTCACAAGCAACATTCAGCACAGCATCACCCATCCATCACCTCACTTAACAGAAACTCACTGACAAATAGGAGGAATCAGAGTCCGGCCCCGCCGGCTGCTTTGCCCGCCGAGCTGCAAACCACACCTGAGTCAGTCCAGCTGCAGGACAGCTGGGTGCTTGGCAGTAATGCACCACTGGAAAGCAGGTAATTACTTAGGTACTACTACAGACTAAAAATGCTAAAGAAAACATTTAACTTAATGAAAGTTGACCACAGCTAATACTTCCCCTCATTAAGCCAGCAAAACTGAAAACTTTTCAGTCCTGAAAAGTATGTCCTCACTCTAAAATACTCAGTGACACTCTTCTCCCTTACAGTCCTATTCCAGAGTAATTAGAATATATTATTTTTTCCCGACGAGTGTTTTCCTTCCTGTTCATGATCTGTGACTTTTGCCTGTTTGAAGAAATTTCTTGCCTTGCTTGCCAGAAATGTGTCAGATATGTACTGTCATACAGATCAAATGTCAAATAACATTCAGTAATAGTTTTTAACTCTTATACTTGGTACCTTTAAAGAAATACTTACATGAAGCTATGTGTTTTTAAAGGTCCTAGGATTTGGTGAGACAACAGAACTCAGTTCCAGTGTAATGATAAATTTGTCATTGATAACTGGCTCTAGGAAAGAAGCAGCTAATATGAAGGGTGACACTATCTCTTTTAGATGCAGAATGATTTGTAAAAAAATTGATAGGACTTACTGGCACAGAGCTGAATTTACCTACAATGATTAATTAGTATTCATGTAACACTCAATCAGCACTAATTTTTTATTAAGGGAGGCCATAATATTCCAATTTAGTTACTAAACTGAGCATTTATTACTATATTCAAGTTGACAGTAATTCTTGAAAATGTTTATAAAATCCCTTCAGTTTATTCTTTGAATCCCTTTAAATTATGTTTTATAGCAAAGTAAAGATGATTTTGACTAATTTAAAATATACATGACCTAAACATTCTCTTTTAAGTAGTTTGTGTTGCCATAGATGTTTCAGACAACTCCTCTGTTAGACAGTTTGGAATGGCTATTCCTTTTCTTAGTTTTCTGGGACTTATTCTGTGCTGTTTGTGAGACATAAGCCCTGTGGAACAGCATTTCACTGAAGAGATTTCATTTCATTTCAAACAGTTTAGTACTCTAAAAAAGAATTTTCTTGTCGAACAATTAAGTTTGTAGTGGGGGAAGAAGATGTTTGATGTTTTCCTGATACTAGTTAATCTTAAGTAGATGGGTAAGGCCTTTGATGTTTGCTTCTATTGCCATGTATGCTTTTATTGTCTTTATAAAGGTGTAGGACTGCTTGAATGAGAATGCCACTTCCAACCCTAAGTATTTTTGCAGAGTAATGTCTTTTCATCTTTTAAATATTTCTGATGAAAAGCTAAGGGTATTTTGGCTGTTCAAGTTTTGAACACTTGTGAATCAGGTAAAATGTTAAAATGTCATGTAAAAACTGACAGAGCCTTACCACTGTGGTTTTTCTGATAGCCTTACTTGGCTGGAACTCTGGAAGTGTAGAACCCATCTTATCTATCATTGCTTTTTCCCCTTTTGGTTAAGGTTCCCTACTGAGTGTGATTTTCAGGCTCAGCATCAACTATATTACCAACTTTGTGATAGGTCTCTTCCTTCATTCTTTTCGTGGACTAAAAAAGGCTTATTTCTTCTTTGGCAATATTTTAGTTAATGCTTATTGTTGGAGGTTTTTTTTCTCTTCTCTCTTTGTTTTCAAATATGACTTAGTTGACAGTTGTTTAGAGGGAGAGAATGTGAATGTCAGCATATATACACAACTATCTTTCTAGCTCTACAGGCTCATACTGATGATGGTGGCATAAAAATGACTTACAGTTTGCTGTCATGTATAGCTGGGCAGTGAGTTGGCTGTGTTTGTGTAGGAGAGAGGGATGTATTTGCAAAGCTTGGAGGAGGTTTTGGGTCCCTATCCACTCTGCAATAGTAGTAAAAGTGATTTCAGAATATATATATATATATATATATATATATATTCTATAATATCAGATTCATTATATATATATATAAAATAGAATATGCTGCAATTTGGCTCTGTGCAAAGTACGATTAACAAGAACTAATGCATTTGTGTGAAGTATTTAAATTTGTGTGAATTGCCATTACTGGCTAAAAAGGTGAACTGTGAGGTTACAGACCAATGATGTCCAACAGAAACTCTAATTTACTTTTTTTAAATATAAAAAGACTCTTTGCTTAAATGTTTATGAAGACATAAAACTGTAGCTTGAATGAATTATGTTGAGTGCTTCTTTCATCTTCGATACCGTCTTTAAATGACAATGAGATTACCAAACAGAGGTAGAAATTGTCTTCCTCTATTTGGGCTCAGTAAAATCTACATTAACAAAAAAACAAGACAGTAGAAGAATATTTCCTGTTGGTTTCCTGCAGATTCCAGGACCTTTCATTAAATATTTAATGATCTTTACTATTTGACTGTTCCCTAGCCTGCTGTAAGTTAGGTTCATTTGTAGAGCCAGTAGATCTGCTGGAGGAGCCAACACTAGAGAATAGTATGAATTTCTGAAGTAATTAAAAAACTTTCCATTTTGTTCTTGGAATTACTGGTTGGACAGCCAAAGGCATGCAAATATATGACTACATGTCAGGTGTCTGAATATGATAAAAGATGATTTAGTAATTAAATATTAGTAGTTTTTTTGTTATCATTGACCCTTAAGTTTTTATTCACATATGAGTTTTAGTAATGATTTCTTGAGTACCAGTATCAGTCGTTACGTTCTCACGACTTAGAATTCTAGTAGGACCTAAATGACTGATATTTAAATATGCATAGCAAATCACTTCTTTAAATGCTCCCTCTGTTAAATATTTGAATGTGCAGAATTTTTCTAATGCACAATCAATTACAAATGTTAGAGATAAACAGAGTATGTTAAAACTTATAAATTTGTAGATAAAAAATAGCTGGTAGCATCTCTTAGTGCATTTCCTGGGAAGTATTTCATTAATTTGAGTCATTGAATGTAAAAGATCAATTTGTTGGTAAGGGAAAATTGACATATTCCAGTCAAGGAATAAATCTCTGAGAACAACATGTAACTTTATTCAGAATCTGTGCTAACGTGCCAGTGAATCAAAGAAGCTTTTTCTTGCTAGATTTGCTGCAAAAAATACCTTGTTTTTGAAAGATGGCTGCATTTTGTATGATGGACTGTGAATTTTTTGTAAAAATTAGCCAAGAAACTAACATGGTTTTCATAGTTTATACAGATACGGCTTAGTCTTCTCTTACCACTTAGTATTAAAAGTAGAGTTGTAGGAACATTACTGTATTCAGCTACTTAGCTATTTATTTTACCAAGAAAAACAGAAGGTATTGGTTGAAGAAATACTTGATGGCTGGAAAATACTTTAGCATTCTGAAGTGTATAATTAAAGTACCGGAATACCTCAGAAATAATATAGACAAAATATTTCCTGGAATGTGTTACTTAAAAACTGTTCTGTAAACTTGATTCAAAGTTCATTTGAGAATGTGAAGACTTTAGGAACTCCTAAAGTGTGATGAAGACACACATATGTCATTATTGGAGTGTACTGCCAATTATCCAATGCCTTCAATATTGATTAAGGTGTGGAAAGGGTGTTGATAGTTTCCAGGGAAGTTTTAAATCAATTTGTGTAGAGGCTGATTGATTGTCCACAAAGGCACAGTGTTACTGGAGGTTAAAGTCTGCTCAAGCCAGTTATTTTATGCATTCCACCCACTAAAACAGTGCCTGGTTTAATCAAATTCAAAACTATTCTGATCTGTAAGTCTTCTAGGTTTTCCCACATTGACTTGGTTAAAGACGTTATGTCTATTGAGAAGGTGCATGGTAAAAAGTGAAGGCAGAAACTGGGGATAGAGTTCAAGTCCTGATCTTCTGAAGACCCTGTTTATCACTGTGGGTGTGTCGCATTGCAGATCTGCAAATTAAAGAAGCGGGACTCTGCTTAGATTGCTGGCAACATGAATGCATTTGAAAAATTGACATGCCATAATTATGGGATCATTATATACACACACCAGAAGTGAAGTATTGTTTTCAAAGACTAAAGTCAACAAAGTTCAGTTTTCTTCTGACATTCTCTTACTGTCAGGTTCTCATTGAGCATCTGTTTAAATCCTAAAACACCAAGCCCATATGCTTATAAGCTTTCTTTGATGTCAATAGCATCTTACTTTAGATTTTGGTTGATCCCTCTGGCATCTTTCCTGCTCAAATATCCCTTGCTGTCACCATAAGTACTTGGAATTTGATCATGCTGTGTATTTTGTCCCATGACTCTTAGGCAAGCACCAGTAGTCCAGAATTCAGTAGCATTTGCACAGTATTCCTTGAGTTTGTCATTCCCGTTTTCAGAGGTACAGTCATTGAAGTAAGAATGGACCCAAGTATTTTTTCCCTACATTAATCATTCCCTGTTTTAGATAGGACAAAAGAAATATGTGGTTCTAAACAAAATAATAGTGGCTTAATTCATTTTTCCCCCTAATTTCCTCACTATTCCCTGAGAGACCCAGAGTCTGTGATGCTTCTTTTGCCTCTCTTGCTTTGCTGTACATTGTCATTTGCAGAACATGAGATCCCCATTTGCTCTGGTAGCCAGCCCTCTGCATATTTTTCTTGCTGGCTGGCTGTGCCAGATAGCCAGCAAGAGACTGTCCTTAATAGTTTCTGTTCAGTTTTATTACTTTTATGTCTGGTCCAGCCTCATCAAGTAAACAGCATCCCCCACTATGCACTGCTCAGTCCTTAAGCCTGCCTTGCCACAGGCAGCAGTCAGGAATGTTATTCAAGGACTTGCACATAAATAAGGGATCACCAAAGGGTAATGACCACCTAAAGGTAGCCTTATAACACTGTGTCTTCAGGTTACAATCCAGCATGTAGTTTAGAGGTCAGCATGGAAGGCAGATAAATCCCACATTCAGTTTTGCACAAAGTTATGCAACAGAATTAGTATATTCTTTTTTGTGGGATCATCCAGTTCTTTAATTTGAAATTGCACCTCTAATTTCATTTTTTTGTATCTTTATGTATAGAGAATTAGAAAGTCAAGCAGTCCTTGCAAATGGTCATGACAACCTTATAGAGATGGATGTGTTTTCTCCAACATATCACGATAGCAGTTATGGGTATGTGACTCTTAAGTGTTTGCATGATGCTAACTATTGACTCAGAAGACAAAGTGTGATTTAAAAAAAAAATAAAAAAAATACTGCAATAGGAAAACATCCGGAACAAACTTATTCATCCTTATGCCTGATTTTTTTTAAATTAGTTGAAATAATTTGTCATACTGACTCATAGTAGATACAAAATGGTAAACTTTGACTGCCAAGTCTTGCTTGTTTTGACTTAAGACATTAAGAATGCACTTGACATTGCATTAATTCTCTATGACCCAATTCTGCAGGCTGATGATGTGATGATGTCACATGCATGATTATGTGTTTGCCAGATCTGATCCTTAGTTTGTAATTTATTTACAACTTGGCCAATATTTCTTTTAGAAATATTATAATATATTAATATAGCATAAAGAATGACCAAATCAAAGAAGTAACAAGAGTTACGTACCTAATCTGTAATATTTTTATCAGCTAGTTTGAGATTGCAACTGCTGATAAATATGTAACTGTAAATATAGAATTCCATATAAATTAATATTTCAATTTTTTCAAGTAGAATTTCTCTTTTAGAGTTGTTCCATATCTACTCAACTTTGTCAATAATC
This sequence comes from Certhia americana, assembly GCA_018697195.1. NCBI lineage: Eukaryota > Metazoa > Chordata > Aves > Passeriformes > Certhiidae > Certhia > Certhia americana. Next base: position 33,553,978 of record CM031860.1, read on the forward strand.
TGTGTCTAATTTTTGAACTATGTTTTGGCAGTCTTATGCTAAATCGTATATATACATATACGTATAATTTGTTTCTGATCCACACATACATAGAAAAAAAATCCTGACAAAACAGTAGCATTTCTAAATTGTTAATCATAAATTTACCTTTTATTTGTAGGTTTGTTTGTCCTCCCCTAAAAATCAGATTTTTATGTCCAAATTCTATGGTAATGGTGACTCCTTACTTCATAAAAGGGACAATGTGTTATTTGATTAAATGAGGAGATCTGCAGTTGCCTGCTAATTAATCTGTAATATATGTTGACACAGTACATTGATCTGCTTCTCCCAAAAACTCTTAAGATTTCACTTAGCCACAAATTAAAATTAACAGCAGGAAGAGAATGATACGTTAAATTCAATTAGTCAATCATTATGAGCAAACTCAAAGATATTGCAGATATTTGCCAGAAGATCCTAATATTTTGTCTTCAAAGTAAAAATGTAAGCGTACTGTATTAAAACAGAGCAACGCCAGATATTGTTCCCTGTAGAACAATTACCATACAATACTGGTTCAGATGCATAAATGCTGTAGTAGAGTTAATAGAGCTGTGCCTGGTTTATGCTTTGTATGTTCGTAATAGGATCACCATATGTAAGTTTTTTACCAAATGGAGTATATTATATGAAATTTCTGTTAGCTGAGACTAATTCAGGTAACAATACAATGAAATTTATCTTGTTTGTAATCCCTTCATTTTTAAAATCATGCTAGCAGGGATCATCTCCTGGTGTGAAAGTTGTCCAGAGATAATAATACATCAGTTCCAAAGCATAATAGATTTGAGACTACAACATGCTATCAGCATGAAGATTCAGTTTATCAATGTCACTAACATACTGTGTCACAGCTAGAATCATTATATATTTGTTTCTTTGTTTTCATGTCATGCATGTATTACATTATGATATACTATTTCTTCATTTGTATGGCTTACAGAGAGAATATTAATCTAATGAATGTGACAATTTTAGTGTTAAGAATGATTATAGAAATAGATACTTTACATAGAAATTCTAATGTTTCATAGGCCTAGATCTAAGGAATAGTTGTTTATAGCTTTGAGAGATGTATTCACAGTGCATTAATTATCATAAGGCAGCTGGAAATCTCAACCTATTTTAGTGGTATGTATTGTTGGCTTTATTCTTTTCTCTGATGTGCAAACATATTAGTGTACACTAAACATATTAGTGTACCTGTTGACAAATCAGCTTAGTTCAAAGTAAGAAGTCTGTTTTCCTTTTTCCTAACCTGATAGTCCTATTCACCAAGTTACTTAGGTGTTAACATCTGAAAACATGTAAGATTCACTGTCAGGAAATGACTGTATTGATATTACTTGTAGATAAAGCTTGCTAGTATTTTCTGTTTCTATATTTTTCTATATTCTGTATTTTCTGTTTTCTGTTGTCCCTTCATTTTCTGACAATGTCATACTTTTGCAGGGTTGGGGTTAGAAAACTTCCTGTTTTATTTAAGTAGGAATTCTTTACGAGGAGATTGATTCAGGATTTTTGTCATCTGTTGGGGAGAAAGTTCAGGAGAGCTGAGTTGAGGGCATGCTCTATTAAACTTAATAGTGGTAGAGGAGAAAACTGAAAAAGGCAGAGTACAAAAGAGGCAGGAGTGGATGTCCAAATGGGTAGATGGAGTAGTCCATAAGGAGGAACTGAGGCTGGCTGATTAAGCAAGGTGTGACATAGATGAAATGCTGGAGGACTAAAAGCTGAATATCTAGGATGAAAACCAAGATAATTTCCTGGCCTTTACTATTTGTGATTCTTTGTGAAATCCTTTTACATTGTATCCGCCTCATCATCTTTAGGACTGAGTCAACATGTGGAGAAACCTTGGCTACTGGCACATACTCTACTAGAGACAGAAGCCAGAAATAATCAAACCAAATAGTTTCTATCTGTGATGGTCTATGCAGATGAGAAAGCTTTCAATATGATTTCTAAAGTTTCTTCTAATTTTCTTAAATAAAATCACAAGTTAACACTTTAGCAAAAAAAAAAATCATAAAGCTAGCACAAAAAACTTGAAAAATTAAAAGCTAGCTTCCTTCTGCAGTTGCTTGGCTGCAGCTGAGTTTGCCAGTAAGTGCAGGTCAAGTTGAACCAGAAGGGAATTTTAACATATTCTGGAGATTCTTTCTGTCACATCCAAACAGGTCAAACACATTCAAGCTATACCAAATGTCATGGCAAAACAAAGATCTGGATGACTGTGTAGTGCCTGCATTCAGCATCTCTGATAATGCTGATTGGAATGAAGAGAATTGCAGCTGTAAAAAGGCGTGTTTGGAAACGAGTACCAAAAGCTCCTCTGGGCACCAGATGTAATCCTCTGCCTTGGGAAACTGTGAGTGGTGGTCTCTCAGTTCTAAGAAACTTTGCATGTTGCATATGAGAGACTGTGCATGCACAGTATTCAATTTTTCACAAGGAACAATGTCTGGGAAATAGGAATGACTGTTGCATCACAGGTGTATGCACAGTTGCCAGGCTGGTTGCAGTGGCTGTAACTCAGAGGTGATAGTGCTGTTGCTGTAGTGGCATACTCTGGCTGTGTAAGTGACTGCTTATACCATAGTAGTGGCAGCACAGAGTTCATCACGAGTTATCTTAGACTCCAAATTGCGAGAGAAACACAGCTATGGACACCAATAAATGAGCTACTGTTCACAGATCCATTATGATGGAATCTTCAGCCTGCTTGCAGCTTGAGGGAGAATCATATCCTCTCAGTCACTGGCACAATAATACTTCACCTCTTTAAATTCCTTCTGGTTTTATTTTCATTTAAAATATCCAGTAACTCAGTCAGTCCAGACAGAATAGACTTCTGAATTAATCCTTGGGTACGTAATGCAGCTCTGGGTTCGTCTTAAACTATATTTCTTTTTGAAATACTCTCCATGTACCTCTTGAGACATTTAGAGCTATTGTTCTCTTTCAATTTTATGAAGACAGCAAGGTAGTAAAAAGATTGGAGGAGCAGCTGTGCTCTACATTCCTTTGATTTTCTGTTTGGAAAGTGTAACTTATTCGATATTTAAGATAGGAACTGGCTAGGGTTAGAATGCCTCATCGCAGAGACAACTTTTCCTATCTCTGTCTTGGTAGGGATATGATTCCAGAAGAGCAGAGAAGATAAGGAAGTGTAATATAAATCCTTACTATTCACATAAGCATTTCAGGTTTTCACTGCAAAATTCAGATCCTTTCCTCTGTCTCCCTTTCTTTGGAGAGAGGAGAATGTAATAGCAGGAATATTGTATCAGAAAAACTGAATTCAGTATAAGAAAGTGCAATAAAGGGCTGCCAAGTTCACCCCCAACTGTTCAGAAGTGAACATCTCTGATAATGTCAAGAGCCCAGTCACTTACTGTAACCTAGGTGAAGTCTGTGTAAATACTCGTCCTCCGAGAGACCCAGAGGAAGCCCGTAGGGCAACAGAACTTCTTGATTTTTTTTCAGCAATACATAGATCTAGTTTCACTCTCATCTGGAAAGTAAGTAGTGGGACAGTTCTGCAGTGAACAGTATGAGTAGCTACAACTGATTCTGGTTTCTTTCCTTGTTCACCCAGCACAAGGCATTCTTTGCATTGGACTCTTGATCATTTCTGCAAAGTGTGGCTTAGCATTGTTTGTTCCCCTTGTTCATTTTCAGAGTGCCGCATAGCAGAGAGGAGCACAAAGGAGCAGGCTTGGCAGAGCCATCTGATTGTTCTGCTTCTTTTGATCCTAGATATGCAGAAATGAACTCCTCCTTCTCTTTTTGGGTCCAGAACTAGAAGCCCAGATCTGAATTTGGAGAAACAAATAAGAGGATAAGAGGTGCCCTCCACATCCTGTAGCACTGTATAATTTCTTGTACCACCAAGAAGGCAGAGCTCATGAAGAGGAAGATTAACACACCAGAAGAGAGGAAGTTCAGAACTTTTGTCAGCGTTCAGTCCTTCAAGTCATCATGTCTGGTGACTTTCACAGCAGACTGGGACACTGTCTTGTCTGAATTGCTCTTTGAAGCTTCAGCTGCAAGTTGCTATGCCTGACTTCTCCATTCTTTCTCCAGCAGCCAGCAGTGGAGCTGTAGCCTGCAGGAGCCAGATGTGAAAGAACTCACAAGCAGTAAGGAAGACACTTTAGCCCTAGTAGGACTTTTGTTCTTTCTTGGATGTCAGTGTTCAGTTTGCAAAGAAGGTGGGTCCTTGGCGTAAACACAGCCAAATTCAAGCAAGTGTTGCCATATGTAAAGTGCTTTTCTGACATATTTGAATGATCTGGTAAAAAAGGCTTATCTCCATTTCCCACAGATGTTTCCTCTGTTTTTACATATGGATAATAGCTGTCTTTCTTTCTTTCTTTCTTTCTTTCTTTGATCAGCATTTCATCTGTGATCTTGAAGCTTTTTCCAGGATTGTGATAGCTTTAATAATGACTCCAAAGAAGCAGAAATTCACTTTTATTTCTTCCTTAGAAGAAATTTTTTTTATTGCAATTCTACCCAGAAAATAAACTAAGACAAATTCACAGCGTAACACGGTTTCTGTACTGGCTTAGAGTTATGTTAAATGCAGCCATATGGTTCTGTGGAAGTCAGTCATAAGCCTGTGCTAAGGGCAAACACCACCAGTTACAAGGTTTCATCTCAGAAGAATGTTAAAAGAAGATGAAGACAGGCATAAAGAGTTCACAGAGAAACAAAAATCCAATTCCTGCTAGAGCCTGCTGGGAAAGCTTATCACATGCATCAATGAACCAGAGTTCATGTGAAATCTAGCCAGTAATTTCTGTTATCTTTTACATCTTTCTTATAATGTCAGTCAGCAGAGATTAATCTTTTCTTTCTATCTGTTTCCTCAACTCCATGTAAGGAATCATATTTATTGATGTGATCTATCCATTAGTGAATCAGGCAGAGCTCTCTAATGTCAGGTTGCAGGTAAGGGTCATGGTCTCTCTCAGAGAACCCAGTTCAATCCAGCATGAGTAGGGTCTGTCAGCAGAGAGAGGGCACACCAGTCAGTAGGAGCAGTACTATGATTGATCACAATCTTGGACCACCATCTTTTACACATTTAATGGTTTTCTCCTTGTTCTGAAAGGTAATGTATGTCATTGGGTTTTTTTAAACTAACAAAAAAGCACAATAATCCACTCCCAGGAGGGAGAAATTCAGCTGGTTTGCATTCAAGAAAGTCAGGGAGACACAAAAACAAAACTTAAATGAGAGAAGTAGGAGCAAACTAAAATAGCTGCAGCTGGATTTATCCCTCCCGTCTTTAACTTTTTAAAGATTAATTGATCTCTTTGTATGGAAATGGCAAATAAACTGCTAGGTTTTTGCACAGAGATAGATGTGCACTATCTCTGCATGTGTTAGTGACGATGTATTTGAGGTTGAACTCCCAAACCTTAGAAGTGTGTTCTGTCTGAAAGTCTATTCTGCCCATTTAAAACATAAGAAAAATAAAAATATAAAGTTTCAGCTACCCTTATGTCTTATTTGCTTGCACTGGCCTCATGGTCCTGCCAAACTTTTGTAGAAGGTTCTGTTATGTTTTTGAAAAGCAGAATTATTGATTACTTCTGTCTCCAGATAGTTGCATTATGAATTGGGACTATTTGGGGGGCAAAATCTGGTGGTCTATTTTTAGTTCAGGTGAGCAATCATCACAGTTTTGTTCATTACAAAATAAAATAATTAACGGTTTTTATTCCTAGGATTTCAACAATATCATTATATTCAACGTCAAACCCAGGTAATTAGGAGTACTGTTGAATTCTAAGCATTCGAGTTAGGTCCTGATACAGAAGTATGTCACCAAAACATTAATTCAGTAAAATCTACATTTCTCTCAACTTGCATTCACTCAAAGTGGATTTGATAGAAGTTTTTTCCACCTCTGGAGCCTTAGGAGAATGAAATTGATGTGTTTTTAATTCTAAGTGTCTAAGGTGTAGCTATTATCTCTTGTGCCTTGGAGTGAATCCAGACTAACAGATTGAGGACCTTAACAGAATGCATAAGACATTTTACCTGGGCTTGCTTAAGAATGTGTTAATTCATTTAATAATGTCCACAGATTCAACACACCTTAGAGGCAAATAGATAATTTTTAATAGAGTTAGATACTGGCAGATTTGAGTTGGTTTGGGGGGAAGATTAACCTGTGCTCCACAGTGTGAAAATTGGAATGCACATTTCATAAAATATTTAATTTGTGATTACAGAAAAAAGAGTGGTAATGCCTTAGATGGAAGAGTCCAGTAAAGTACAGTGATCTTTGAGTCAACAGTGGTCTCTTCTGCTGGTGATTGCTATTGTGTCCAGAGTTTTTTCCTCAATTTGCAGGGGCAACAGATGAGTCAAATAAAACAGATTAATGAACTTCTTGCCAACATGAAAGAAAATTTTAGGGTGTCCCAGATATATCTAAGTGTATTTTGATACCTAGAGGTAAATGAAAAAAAATAGAAAAAAATGTTAAGGATAGTTTTTCTTTCCTCTTTCACCTCTCTTCAAGTCACTTTCTATTCTGTCAAAATCCAAATGTCAGTTTTGATTTATTCTGCACTAAAACAACAGGTATCTGAAAATAGCTTTTCTCTTCTTCACAGTTGCCTTTGCCTGACCCATAAAATGCCTAAATTTTGCTTTTTTTGCTTTAGGCAATTAGTTCTTAATGCTTTTGTGTGTTTTACCCTAAAAGTGAATCAAACAATAGTATTATAAAAACTTGTCTTTGTGTACTGCGGGGCAAACAGTACATACTTATTATACAAGAACAAGGAAATAATCAGTTGAATTTAAATTGAAATTGATAGAAGAAAATACATTTTGATATAGTGCGTGTTTAGCCTGCAGAACAAAATGCCACAAGACATCAGTGAGAGCATCAGTTTTGGACTGTTCAGAGAAAGAGCCTGCTGTTAGTGAATAAATAGACTGGAAGGCATTCATGCCCTCCCTTTGTAATGGCCACTTTCAGACAGGGTGTTGTTCTGATGGTCTATTCTACTACAGTAATTCCTGTTTCTGCTTATTTGTTTACAGTTTTACACAGCTTGTAACTGTTCACTGTCAAATAAGTTATCTCTTTCTCCACCATTTTTGGAATAAACTAACTTTCTCTTTGTTCTCCTGTGCTGTCAGGAATCCTAGCCCTTCTACTGCTTTTTGGACAGACACCTCCATCAGAAATACAGGCCAGAGATCATTTCTAACATTGGATGCCTTTTGTAGTGCAGTCTTCGACTATTAGAGCTGTTCTTCCTCAGTTGTCTTCTAGCAGTGTGCTGTAATGATCTGAACAGCCATGTATCACTAACTGGATCATCATGGAACTGACCAAACATTGCATTTAGGAGGAGGCAGGGCTGCAAGAAAGTTGCTATATATACTATTGCTATAGTGCGATAGTGCAATAGCACTAGGACATTTTTTACTGATCGCAGTGGAATCTCTCTATTCAGAAACATGACCAAATTAATAGATTTATTCTCCTCCATATTTTTCAGATGCTGTTAGTGTACAATGATACACAGGATCCAAAAGATTTAGGATGAAATTATTTAGGGTTTTTAAACACATATATTCTAAATACAGTTTTATTCTGGATCATTGGTATCAGCTCTTTGGATGAGGAGTGTTTAGTTCTTATATGCATAAGGCCTAGCAATGTTGACCTTTATTCTGTGAAGCAGATGTTAACTAAATAATATTACACAAAATAACAATAGCTTCCTTTCAATCTCACTGGAAGGGTGATAAAATATGATACATATTCTGATGTACTTTGAGAAGTCCACTACAATTTTGCTGGGCTTTGTTCACAGTTCCATATTTAGTATGAGTTTTGTAAAAGTCCTGTGTGACTTTTAATACAGTGTATTAAAAAAAACATACTTGCCATGTGATTCAGCGCTCCACTGGCAGGGTTGCACTGTATGAAATAATTTAAAACAGAACTAAAATGCTGCCAAAAAAGTTTTTTGAAATGGTAAGGTAGGCTTTTTTACATCTTTCAAGTATTGCAAAGCATTCTATATATATGATGCCCAAAATTAGAGAAATTATTCTTTAGCAAGGTGAAGCAATTTCGGCATAAGCTAAAAAAGTCACGTATCCAATGTAAAAATTACATTAGGAATGTTAAAATTATGCAATAACTCTCTTCAAATTGAGACCAGTCTATTTATAAAGTAATGTGTAATATTCCTTTTTGCTTGGGGATAGTTTATTTATATAATATCTCAGCTTCTGGCAATTTGGAGTCTAGGGCTTTCCAGACATTTTTATATAATATTGCATTCATTGATGCATAGTATCCATTTTCTTCTAAACTGCGGTCAAAAGTTCTTGTCATAGATCCTTTGGTGAAGGAAGTTATTCTAAATCACATTTCTGTTGCTGGACACCTGGCTATCTTATATCAAAAGTATTCGGGCTTCTGGGCTGAGTCTTACTGTCCTTGAATATTTTGATAGTCTATCTCCTTTCTATAAAGACACAGTTTTCAGTTAACTTAATCTTTCTGTCAAGCTCTGCCAAAACTATGGTCAGTTTTTGTCAATTCTTTTCCTTCTGTTTTTCTATTTACTGAATTTAGTAGAGAATGCTTCAGTTTTATTTTCCACAGAGGAAGTAGCAGCACAAAGAAAATCTGTTTTGCTGTGAACCCTCTCCCCCCACCAGTGTGAGAAACTATCTGCATGTCAGCCAGTGCATACCAGCACATGGTGCTCAAAGAGTATTGAGTAAAATTTAAAACATGATTATTTTACTTAAATTCACATGCTTCTGTTTTCTGAGCTGACACCTTTGAGGTTTTTGATGCTGCATTTTTGTCTTTTCTTGTAAGGGCAAAAGCTTAAATAAAATGCCTGCCATTTGTGATATAAGGGTACTTCCCAGCATTCTTTGCATCCAAAGATCAGTTTATGGTATAATTTTGTATTTTGTAGTTTAGATTTGTTAGGTACTGAATACTTCCCACTTAAAATGTTAAGATTAGCTGACTTTTTAATAGCAACATCTATTGAATAAGTTGGCAGAAATATATATTGAATAAATGTAAAAGTAGAATATTATTTGCTTTAAAAGCTGAATTGAATTATTTAGTAATACAGAACTGGTTTGTCTTGTAAAATATTAGCATGATTCACTGGAGTTTTGTACTCCATAGCTTAATAAAATATTTAAAGTGCTGCTTACATGAAGATCTAGCAAGTGCGTGTTATGTGATCAATTTTGAAGGGAAGATACACTATTGCAGATGCTATAAGCTCCCTATGAGATGAAATACAGTGTAATTTCCTGTAAGTCAGTGCCTGGTCAAGTAGTGCAAACAGTTTAGGCTTTAGAAATTAGCTATTTGAGTTCCATAGTTTGAAAAGATGAGGTAGATAGATATATAGATAATTAAAATTATTTGTGGATGGATTATATTTCAAGAGCATAAGAATTTCAGCATTATCTGGAAACAGCCTGGATTTGTTGTCAGATACCATATCCTTCTAAGAGTCTCATAGGAACAGTTTGGCATGGCTCAGTGAGGCAGACAAGATGTGCAAGTCTGATAGCATTACACTTTAAATACTTATCATTCGGAGTTAATGTAGCAGGAGAGTCTCTGACAACTTTGTTAGTAACTCCACTCATTAGAAATAGAGAGATCCAAACAAATTTTCTTAACCCAGAAGATGCCAGATTGACTTTTCTGTCATTATTTTTCTCTCAGTGTTCAGCCACATGGTGCAACCACTCTGGCATTGTATTCATGGGATTCAGAGTAATGGAGAATAATTTAAAGTGAGGAGCTGAGCCATGTGCTGCCTAAGACAACACATTCCTGAATTCCTACTGCTGAATTCCCACAGCATGCTTCTGGCTGATCATGCCAAGGACAAGTACACTCTTCACTGGGTGGAAAAGTGGCTGAATGGCCATGTTCAGAGGGTGGTGAGTGAAGTTACACCCAGCTGGTAACCAGTCACAGGTGGTGTTCCCAATGGCTCAGTATTGGAACCAGTCCTGTTTAATTTCACAGAATCACAGATTTAGCTGATTTGGAAGGGACCCACCAAGATCATCAAGGTCAACTCCCGGCTCTGGACAGGACCGTCCCCAAGACACACACCATGTGCCCAAAGGTGTTGTCCAAACACTTGCTGGACTCTGTCAGGTTTGGTGCTGTGACCTCTTCCCTGGGGAGCCTGTTTCTGTGCCCCACCACCCTCTGGGGGAAGAACCTTTTTCTAACATCCAACCTAAACCTCCCCTGACACAGCTTCAGGCCATTCCCTCAGGGCCTGTCACTGTCACCACAGAGAAGAGCCTTCCCCTCCTCTTCCCCTCATGAGGATGTTGGAGACCACAGTGAGGTCTCCCCTCAGTCTCCTCCATTCTGAACAGACCAAGTGACCTCAGCTGCTCCTCACAAGGCTTTCCCTCAAAGCCTTTCACCATCCTCATGACCCTCCTTTGGATGCTCTCTGACAGCTTTATAATGTTCTTATATTGTGGTGCTCAAAACTGCATACAGTATTCAATGTGAGGCCCCAGCAGTGTGGAGCAGAGCAGGATAATCACCTCCCTTGCCCAGCTTATGATACTTTGTCTGTTATCAACAATCTTTATCAATGAGTTATTAATGGGGAGATCAAGTGCACCCTCAGCAAGTTCTCACAGACACCAAGCTGGATGGGAGTGTTGATCTGCTGGGGGGTAGGATCTTCCACAGTGGGATCTGGACAGGCTGGATCAAAGGGCCAAGGCCTACTGTGTAAGGTTAAATAAGGCCAAGTGCTGGGTCCTGCACTTGGGTCACAAAAACCTCCTGCAGCGCTGCTGGTTGGGGGAAGAGTGACTGGAAAGCTGTCTTGTGGAAGAACCCTGGAAGTGCTGGTTGACTGCAGCTGAACATGATCCAGCTGTGCCCAGGGGGCCAAGAAGGCCATTGACTTCCTGGCCTGTATCAAAAACAGGGTGGCCAGCAAGAACAGGAAAGGATCTTTCCTCTGTACTCGGCACTGATGAGGCCACCCCTTGAGTGTGGCCCCTGGTTCAGGAAGGACACTGAGGTGCTGGAGTAGATCCAGAGAAGGGCACTGAAGCTGGTAAAGGGTCTGGAGCACAAGCCTTATGAGGAGCACCTGAGGGAGCTGGGGTTGTTTAGCCTGGAGATAAAGAGGCTTGCAGGGGATCTTACCACTCTCTGTAACCACCTGAAAGGAGGTTGTAGCTGGGGGTGGGGGGATTGGTCTCTTCTCACAAGTAACAAGCCATAGAAGAAATGGCTTCAAATTGCACTAGGGGAGGTTTAGATTGGACATTAGGAAAACCTTCTTCCTTGAAAGGGTTGTCAAGCCTCAGAACAGTCTGCCCAGGGAAGTGGTTGAGTCATAATCCCTCCAGTATTTAAAAAATGTGTTGATGTGGCATTTAGGGACATGGTTCAGTGGTGGACTTGGGACTGCCAAGTTAACGGTTGGACTCAATGATCTTAAGGGTAATTTCCGACCTACATTTTTCTAAGATTCACATATAAAAGTTACAATTTTCTTTCATTACCTTGATGCCTAAGGTAGACTGTCAGAGTTATGACAGTTCACACCATTGCTGTTATCATTCAAATTTATCTATGGGATTAACTCCTTAAAGGCTTTGAGAATATGGATTACAGTCTCTAGTAGTCTGCGGTACCAAAGCCAACATCAATTCTCACTTTCTCAGAGAAAATTAAAAAAAGGAAAATATTAGTGGTAGACTGTTTTATTGTGATATTTTCTTAAAATTTAAAGTATATTTGAGTGCTCATTGAGTCAAGTGCTCATATAATGCCAGTTTCCAGTTTTACTCTATTGAGTCTAACAGCAGGAGAAGGAGGATGTGAAAATTGCTGGCTGGTTAGGCAGCTTCTTATTTTAAAAGGAAGCTGATGTATAGGAGGAGTATTGTTGTATCTACTGTATGGCTTTCCTTCTATCCCCCAAAACAGTACACATGGCACATGTAAAGGGAAACAGCTACCTTTGTGTTTGGTGGTGTTTTTGGGATCTGTTTTTGGAACATATCTGAACATATCATTTACCAGGACTTACTGAATATACATGATTCTGTGAATCTGTACAATCAAAGTAATGCTGTAGTAAACATTTTTACATAGGGCTAGTTATTATTTTGGTGTTTATAACTTTTTAAAAGTTTTAATGACTTTTACTTCTAAGTACCACCTTAGATAGGATTTAAGCTACCAGGGGTTTGTCTTTGAGATTGTTGATTATACTCTGTGCTCAAAAGCCAAAAGAATTTGGGATGTGCTGTTGTGCACCAGTAGATCTAGTACATAGCCTTCTGTTGTTGCTGCCATCAAGTTTAATATTGTTCAGAGTGAAGTAACCTATGTAAAATATTTCATGGAATCATGTTTGTAATGCAAATATTTTCAAGTAGAGGGCCTGTGCCAAAGTGTTCTAATTCATCCATTAACCTCCCATAGCAAAATCACCTGTAAACAACCAATCTTGTTTATCAACTGCTGGTGTTTTTCTCAGGCTGCAATGGGGCAAATTAATTTCTAGTGTCTCTCTACAGTGTTAATTGGTCCATTACTATGCAAGAATCCAAGCATGTGACCCAGAGAATCAAAGTCCCATCAGCTGGGCAGCAGTTTATAGTGCCCTGTGGTGTAACTAGGAAGGCTTTTCCCCTGCACAGCTGGCTCAGTGGGTGCTGGATCCTCTTAGCCATGCTGTATGAGTGACAGGCAGGAGGCAAATGCAACGTAGGCATGCGCTTACCTTCAGGAGGACCTGGGTATCAGCAGTTCATGAATGTCTCTTAGCTATGTCAAAACCCAAACATCTTTCTGGTTCTATTTAGCTGTGGGTAGGTAAGTTCAAAGTCTCCACAGTGTGCTTTCTTACCATTTTTAGATATAATGTATTCATTTTTCTGGGTTTAATTAGGTAATGGTAGGCCATATGCTACAGAGTTGCCAATATAACACATTGGTGGGAAACCTGGTGCAAAGACCTTTCTTTGAATGAGGTTTTGTTGTTCATCGAGTTGTGCATGTGTATCTGGAGAAGAACTCCAGGTAGAATGTGCTATGTTTAGAGTTCTTTCAAAGTAATTATGATTGCATGAACTGAAATTAAAAGGTTCTACCATAGAGAAGCCCAGGGAGTAATATTTCCTTTGGAGATTTTAATTGAAAAATAAATTAGTAACTCACAGTGTGTCTTAACTTTGACTTTGCTTTTCATATCTGTTGCTGGTTTTTGGTCTTCTTTAACACTTGGTAAATATGTTTCTTTAGAGTACTTCTTTTAGGCTGTAACTAGCTGCTTGTATCCATAATCAGATCTTTTATGGTAGGAACACTGCAAGTGAATGTGAATTAGTGAACTGAGTACTTGGGACACACTCAAAAAACATTTTTAACTGACTATTTTTGGAAAAGTTGCCAAAAGTTTGTAACTGAGAGATTGCTGTTTTCCTTGTACTTCATCTAGAAAAGCTGTGATAAGTAGTGTGGGCTGCAGTCACATTGCTCATTATTGACTTTTTAATGGAGTTCCCTGTAGTCTGTTGCAGAAGCCAAAACAAATAAATAGCAACAGAAAGCCTGTCCCTACTTGTTGGATAAACTACAAGAGACTTCCTCCCTGCTACACTGTATTTTGGGTAGTTTTGTTTCCTGTCTGGATACCAGTATGTTATTAATGTTTGGGGGGCTTTGGTCTTTCCTTAAAGGGAAAGTACCTTTTTATGTGTGAGCATCATGACAAGTTATTGCTTCTATGACCCTTTGTAGACTGGATGTTGTTAGCTATTTGAAAAACAGGCAACATCAAACAAAAGAGTTACGGTTGCCTGTGCTGCAGTTTTATTTACTTTTATACTTTACCATATGCTCTTTCTTTCACAGGCATTTCCTATTCAAAACAGGAACAGGGACCACACCGCTGTTCAGTACTGCAACGCCAGGGTACACAATGGCATCCGGCTCTGTTTATTCCCCTCCTACTCGGCCACTACCTAGGAACACTCTATCCAGAAGTGCTTTTAAATTCAAGAAGTCTTCGAAGTACTGTAGCTGGAAATGTACTGCACTCTGTGCTGTAGGGGTCTCAGTGCTACTAGCAATACTGCTGTCCTACTTTATAGGTGAGTCCCATTTTTTATAATTGTCACTATGAACAGTGGTGTATGATGGAAACAGTATATGGACTGTGACATACTAACCTTTAACTAGCAAAGTTTTTGGTAACAGTAAAAGCCAGAAGGATTTAATGAAAAGTCACAATTGTTTAGAGAAATTAGAAAAATTGAATATTTTGCAAGCATTCTGTAGCTTAACGGTCAGTGAATTAACTTCAAAGAAGTATTTCAATTACCATTAAATTATGTGGGGGTGAGGTTCTTATGTGTAAAATATAGGCTGTAAAAATTCCACGATGTGAATATAACTTGCAGCATATCTTTGGAACTCTTTTCTCTCATTTTGCTGAACTATTGATAATAAAATCTTTAGGAATGCTAACTATCATTTATTTCATCATTACATACATGTGTGTTTGTGTGGAGCTGGAGCGAAAGTGTAATAGAGATGTTTGATTGCAAAATAGGGAAAATAATTGTATGTGAGGACAACATGCAGTGAAGATGTACACTTTTTCCTCTCTTGTAGGTTGTTTATTTTAAATTATTGTTACTTTTCTCTATTTGTTTGTTGAATTCCATTTTCCAAATTTTGGTTTAGAAGACTTCCTTCATTCCTTCATCTCATTAGTTATTTTCATAAATGTTAACTATAAATATTAGAGAATTTGAGTTTTAGGCAGTTAATAGGAGCAGTGCTTGGCTATGAGAAAATGTCCTTGACTTTAATAAGGGAACAGAACAGAATCACTCCTAACTTCCTTTGCATCTTTGTCCAGATTACAGATTTTTTCATCTCTGAGTCCATAAATGGTCTTCAAAGATTTTCTTTTAACTGACTTTTTAATTAGAAGTTTAGGTCACCACAGTTATAGAAATATAAGTATAATGGTCTGGGTTTTGTTACTGATTGCACACAAGTTTAAAGTCTTGAGGAGCGGAGGGAAGAAAACAGAAGAGAGTCAGTCTCTCTTTCCTTCCCTCTTTCTAAAATCAGTGCCAATTTATAATAGAGCCTAGAAGGCCTTAAGATCCTTAAGTCTTCATTGTCGTTGTTCAAACAATCTTGTTGCATTTCAATGCAAGACACAGCATAAGCCCTATAGAGCCTTTGAAGTAGCTCCTACTGAGCTGAAACTCCTGTGAGCGATGTGAGAAATTAGGTTGCTGAGTAGCTGGAGAAATTCCCCTCTGACCCAGCAAAGCTGAGCCCCCTCAGCACCCTTTTCACCTCAGCTGCCAGCCCCAAGGAGCAAAAGACAAATGCAAATGTAGGCCTTGCCACTGCTCTTCAGCTTCCTTCAATCATTGGAATTGTGGTTCTTTTGTGTCAGCGTGCAAGGAGTTTAAAGTTGTGGTTTAGAGTTAAGTTTTGACATGAAATCTTTTTTTAAATGGGATTGAAATAATCCCACTTATAACACATTAATTGTGCTCAGTCTCTGTAATATTGCCTCATAAATCATCAGAAGTAAACATCTGATACTAAATAAATGCATAAATATGAAAGAAAGAATTCAGCATGAAGTATCACTGTCAGAAGCCAGGAAAAACAGGCATACGTATAGTAAAACACTGGAGACCTGACTGTGAGCTGAGCTCTACACTTTGCTAGCCCCAAAGAGCAAGATTCCTTATGAATCTGAGGGGCACATGAAGATAGCTGTACCAGATTATTTCTCCCACAAGCATATTAAGAGATATAAGCATGTCCTAATGCACCTCTATTCCTGTATTTGGGAAAAAGAACTGAGCTTTCCAGTGAGCAAGAGCTGAAGTCAGGCTCCACACATCATTTATTCACATACTCTGTAAGGAAAAGATAGCTGTACAACATGACATTTCATGGGTGCACACCAGCTCACATCCTAACTGAAATAAACAATGCACAACAGCCTTCCTCTGGCCACAGTCAATAGGGAGCTCAATGTCTACTGGTGATATTACGCATGTTTCAGCTAACTCAGCAATCTAAATGTAAAATTCAGCACTCAGAGATGCTCTCTAGAGAACTTCGTGTCCATAAAATCACAAATGGATTGCACTCATTCATATATGTGGTTTTCCCATCTCTGCAGATGTAATATCAGAAATATTCTCCATTTAATAGGCCATCCAAGTATAAATCAGTAGAAATCATTAAGGTAAAATGGAAGCATTTCTTCATCTTAGTTAACTATTTCATAGAATGGTTTGGGTTAGAACAGGTATTTAAGATCATTTAGTTCCAAAACCTCTCCCATGGACAAGGACACCTCGTGCTAGACCAGTTGCTCAAAGCACCATCCACCCTGACCTTCAATACATCCAGGGATGGGGCATCCACAGCTTCTCTGGGCAACCATCTCCATTGTCTGACCACCTCACAGCAAAGAATTTCTTCCTAGTGTCTAACCTAAACCTGTCCTGTTTCAGTTAAAGCCTTAAACCCTTTCTCCTGTCTGTGTGAGAAGTACCTCTCCAGGTCTCTTGCAGGTCCTCTTTAGGTAATAGAAGGCTGCTCTGAGGTCTCCCCAGAGCCTTCACTTCTTCAGGCTGAACAACCCAAACTCACTTCTAGCCTGTCTTCAGAGGAGACATGTTTCATAGCATAGGTGTGAAAGGGAAATGACTGAGTAGGAAATTGGTTGTAGCACAAAAAGAAGGGAAGGATTGCAGTGTTTTGTGACCTCTGGCACCCTGTGACATGCCTCCAATACGGTGGTCTGCCATCTCTGCTGAAATTTACAGCTGCTGAGGTGGCATGCCACATTTGTATAACCAGTTTGAGACATGTTTTGAACTTCACAGAGCTATGTTGCCACAAGCGTGAAAATGCTACCACCTTGTAGCATTTGCACAAAGGAAGAAATTCAGTATGAAGTATCACTGTCAAGAGCTGTGAAATCACCCATTTTTCAGAATGATTGTGGCAAAATACACTAGTACGTGTTGATAAGGTGTGGCTGAAGTCCATTGTGTGACTGTGGCAGCTGCAGACTGAAGGACAAATAGACTGCTCCTCCAGTGAATGGTGGTGTAACCCAACCCTTCTCAGAACTGCAGAGAGATGAACATGTCATGCCCAGGCTTATTTTAGTTACAGTGAGTATAGGGCAGAGAAAGTGACTTGAGTATCTCGCTGCCTCTGCTCAGGCGACATAAGGCAGAAGAGACAGTTTGCTAGACTTCATGTCTGCCTTTGCAGAACTGCTCAGTCAATTACTTCTCTGTCAATTAGCCCAGCCAGAGGAAGGAGCTGCATCAAGAGTCTGGTATGTCTTGCACTTCTTCCATCACTCTGACAGGAAAGACTCCTACGTTTACAATGTCTGCAAAGATGAGGTGAGAGCAGAGAGTGTCAGCATGTGTAGAGACCAGAGCAAACGCTACACTCTAAAGCCACTTAATGCAGTCTTGGGGATCACAAGAAATTGAAAATGTTATTTCAGTCTAAACGAAAGTCTTCCCATGCATTCTTGCATTTCTAGCCCTCATGGTCTCTCTTAACCATTCGCCAATGTAAAAAATATTTAAGGTTACTATTCCTGTCAAGTAGACCTCCTAGGTTTTAGAGAAAATAGAAGGGAGTTGTGGAAAATGTTGGTCCTTTGCTTAGAGACTTCATGTACTGTTAAATGGTTGAAAAAAAAGTAAAGCAAAGAAACATGCAAGTGCTGAACCAAAAGGCAGTGTAGCAGCATACAGAAGACAGGAATAAAAATAATTCTAGTTAAAAGTAAAGGATTCAAGGAGAAGCTCTCTGAAATAATGGATTATGAAATGGGGAGTAGAGAATTTAAACTGCCTCATTTTGGGATCAAGTTTACACTGGAATTTCTTTAAGCTGCTCATTTGCTTGACTTCTGTCTGTAATCAGATTTGCGACCAAGGAAAGAAGCAACCTTTTTTCACAACATGAGGATTTTAGAATGTTCTTCCCTGTTTGGAAGACTAGGAGGAATAGTATTAAATATAAGCCATTATAGAGTAAGAAGTATGAAGTTGCCTTTGTTTGACATCTCTCTATATACACATTAACAGTTTTAACCAACTTGGTACACAGAGTCCATGTGAGAGCCAGAAATAGAGCCCAGTTTTACAATGTGGAGACAACACAGAACTTAGTCCTTTTTTTCTCCATGGCTTACTGCCTCCTTTAGCATCCATCACTTGCAGTGAATGAATGAATGAAAGGCAAGTTCTGGAGGAAAGTTCTGAAGAGCACCTCGTAGGTCAAAATGAGCACCAAGTCAAAGTTTCATATGTAACCACCATCCTTCGGTTCCACATTTTGGGAACTTCCTCGTCCTCTTGGGTTTTACTAAGCGAAGGAGCTTGTTGTTCTTGGATGTGATTTTTTCCTAACAGAAAAATCTACTGTGTAATTATAGAGAACTAACCAGTCAGAAGGAGTTGTTTCCAATATGTTGTTACATATCACAGTCTCTGACCAGCTGTATTAACAAACTGATTTGTTCTGTACTAATTATTTCTGCTGTAGTGTGGATTCAGCAATTAACGCATGAAATTAATGAGAATTTGGGGACCTCAGAGCCTCTCTTTCTTCCCCAGGAGTTGCTCTAGCAATTGATTCTCCATTGCCAATGGCACTGTCTTGACATTGTCTAAATCAATACCAGAAATTACTTCCATTTTCACTGTACATGGAAGTGAAGAGGGGAGCAGTTCAGTGCCTCAGTCAGTGCTGGAAGTGCACAATACCACATTCAGTCAGCTAAGCATGAAGAGTTGTACACTGAAAAATTGCAGGCGTCTGTCATGAGTTTTGTCTTATGTCTGCTAAATAAGTTTCCATGAACATAAAACATCATTTGAATGCACAGTAGGACCCGAGCTATTTAGTCAGGCCTTTCCTGTCCTGTCTGCTTCACAGCAACCTGTCATACTTTTAAGTAAGTTATTGTGCACTTTACTCTTTGTGCAGCTTGGAATAGATCATTTTGTTAGCCTTATCTCGTCAGTCAGTGGTCAGAACAAGAATATACACCAGCCAGCTACTTATTGTGATAAAGCAAGTGTTTACATGTTGGTAATAACAGAATCTGTTCTGTAGTAAGAAAAGAAAAATAAAACAAAACAAAAACAAGGAACAAGGAATTTTTTTTCATTTAAAAGGCCACATGATTATTTTTGTCACTGTTGCCTTTATCATTTTTTTATCACCACTTTCTTTATCAGTACTTTTTTGCTACTTAAGCAAATTCATTTTGGATCTGAAAGAAAGCTAACATTTAGACTTAGCAGGTGGAATATCTTCTGGGAAAACGTGTATTTTAGTTGGTACTTCATTCTGTGAGAAACAGTGGGAAAACTTGGGTTCTGCTACGAGGCAGATGACCATATGATCATAATGCAAATTTCAAATTAAATGTGAATGGAAGTGGTACCAGACTAGAAAGCCACGTTTGATAATTACAGATAATTAATATCTTCTACACTGTATAAAAATAGCTACATTGTGCTTATTCTGCAGTTATTATAATAAGCACTCATGCTTTTTGTCTGTCTACAAATGTTACTGTTTTATCATCATCCCAAAATATTAAAAATAAGCTGAACATTATGTGCTAGTATAAGCTAAGAATAAAAACAGAGCAACTTAAGAGGTTTTAAGGTAGAAAGAGAAGAAGGAAGTGTCCAGGAAAAATAGCAAACGAGTTTTCATTTTTAGAGGAGACTGATACATCAGAAGGATGTGAAGTGTGAAAGATAGTGTGTAACTGAGGTGAGTTTTAAGTAGGTGTTAAAAATTACTTAATTGTCCGTTTCTGTAGGCTGAGGCTAACTTCCTATGTCTTCAGTGCTATTTCTGAGTTTGTTGTCTGTGGTTCTCCCATATTGCTCTGGATTTAGTGTGACAGTTGCTGACATTCACATCTCTTCCCAGGTTGTGGAAGATCAGCCATCCTGTTGGGTTCAGTGGCAGAAATCATAGTAGGGCATAAGCACTCTCCCCAAAACTAATTGGTTTGCAGCCATGGCAATTATAGAACTGAATTTTGTGACTAAAGCAATAGCTAAATATACCTAAGAATCTGTTTTACTTCATCAATAAAGAACAATATGATATTTCTTTTTGATTGCAATGCCAAGTTAACATTATTCTGCTGTTTGTAAAGCTCCGTTACTGCCAGGAATGAGGAAAACAACTTAATTAATAATGCCATTTAAATGGAATTTTTATTACAATACCCAGCATAGGTAATTACCAGGCATGAGGGAGAATATGGTTTAATTGCCATTAATCACCTTACCTTTCATTATGTGTTTATAGAAACTGTTTTTCTTTTTGACATACATTTAATTTTGAGTATTGTAATGCTATTGTCACTGAGAGTTTCATCAAGAACTTTTGGATTTTTTCATTCTCTCCCCATTTCTGTATTGCTGGGACCTTAGCTATGTCTGGAGCTTCACTGAGGTGTGTGGGCTGAAAATATGTTCCCTGTCTACAGATATGTGGCAGATTTTTACAGTTAGCTAGGTTTATGCTGTCAGCCCATTTGTTTTTCCAACAAAATAAAGCCATGAGGTAAACTAATATATATATGATTTTTTTTAAAATTGGTTTTTCTTTTGATCTACTGTCATTATTTAAAGGAAGTGCTCTGAGATTTTACAGTTTACCAAATCTACCTATCACCATTAGGTGATATAGTATTTGAACTACCATGCATTCGAACTACCATAGTATTCAAACTGCCATGCAAAAATCTACACCAGGGAAACTTCTCTTATGTAAATCTTTCTGAGAAAGCATGCCAGCTATCTATGGCTCTTCAGCATTGTCTGATTGTGCCACTTGGCAGAACTGATGCCTTAAGTTTTAACTTTTATAATTTTCAGATTCTGTGCTGTTTTAGTGTGTAGTTCTATGTTTCATGTTAAGGGCTACTAAGCTCTCTTCACAGAGTAGGTGGACAAAACAATTCCTTTTCTAGCTTGGGGCCAAGGACAACTGATAGAAATTTCAAGCCCAAGAGTATAAACAACGGTGAAGTGAAGAGAAAAAAACAAGGAGGATGGAGCTTCATAACCTGGTGCTATAATTGGGCAGTTACCTACCTCCAATATGCTAATGGACCAGAACTTTTAAATTAAAGTGTGAGACCTCATGAGCAGGCGACCATTTTGGGGTGCATCTTGGGTGTGGCCCAGCCGGACTCTTGTGCTGCCCAAGTGGGCCCATTGAGGTCTTTTAATAAATACCTGCTTTATCCTTTTGCTCTGTCTAATCTCTGTTCCAGGTCAGCCTCCAGAAGGCATCAGAACCACACTGATGTTCTCATGTTCTTGTTCACTGTGTGCCTATATTTGGATTTGTGAACATAGTGTTTCCAGCACTGTTGAAAGTACATCACTTCTTGCAAAGTGTAGACTCACTACTCATTTTAACAATCCATGGGGCTTTTAGGGAAGGTTTCATGCGACTGTATTTGGAAGCAGCAGCAATGTTCTTAGTTTATCTTATTTTTATTTTTTTTTTAATTAAAGCTTGGTGGGATTTGGCAGTGGCTGCCTCTCAAATTAAGAAGCCGTGGATTAGGTACATAGGGATGTCTCTCTTCTGTCAAGAACGAACATTTCCAGATCTGTCTTAACTGCGAGTGTCAGGGGCAGCTAGCTTCTGGCTGCCTCTCGTGGCAGTGCCATCTGTAGGGCTCTGCTCTGCACCTGGCAAATCTGCCTGCCTGTTGTTTTAGACATCAGTGCCACATGTTGTTCTCTCCTGCTTCAACTGGGCTTTCAGTGTATGGTCAGATACCCAGTAAATGTGGTACAGCACAGTTATTTAGCAGCTAGAAAACCACCTCCCGAATTTTCTAAAGGATTTAAACTCCTGAATGGATCTTAGAATAGTCCTTGAAGTCTGAAGTACTTCCATTTCAATAGTTAAAAATCTTTAAAAATAGAATCATAAAAGCCAGATAGTTGATTAATGTAGCTGTTGCCTTACTAATAACTAATTTGGTTCAGGCAACTCTTTTCACTCATTCTTGCCATGTGCTTGGTAAATTGCAATATTCAGATAGAAATGTATTCCGCACTGGTTTTGTGCTTTAAAATGAGGCTTAATATTACAGCTAGTGCTTCCATGACTTTGTGCATTGCAGAGGTTTTCAGCTCTAACACGTGATCAAATTGTTTGCCTTGATATCCCAAAGCTATGAATTTTAGATATCTGTATGAGTTTCATGTAATGTTTACAGCATTGGTGATGAGCTCATTTGGCTTCCTTAGAGTGGAAATATTTTGTAAATAATAACGTAATTTCTTATGTTCACTACATTCTTTCTTTCAAGACCGGGAGACAGAGATAGAATGACTAGTCCAAAAATGAAGTTACTGCGCTTTACCACCTTATTGGGCTGAAAGTGTTTTTATAACATCTTTTTTGAAATAGTACAAAATCTAAACATGTTGAACATCTATGTCTGGAAGCATAAACATGAAATATACTTTCTTGTCTCTTGCAAGAATACTATTGTGGATAATGCCTTTGGGTGATGTTTTTAAAGCAAAGACCATGCTGCTGTGTTCCAGATTAAGTGCAAAGCATAATATTACTGTTTCAGGAGTGCAGGGACTTCATACTTGACTGGTGTTGTGGATGTCACTTGCTATTATTGTTAGTGGCACTGAGAATAAAATGTTCATTGAGAAAGATAATCCTCACACGAAAGGATGTAGGAACTTGTAATTGACAATCAGGAAGTTAAAAGAGACTTGGCAAGATTTCAAGGGATTAAAGGAGTTAATCTGTCAAGGCACACCTCTGCTCCAAAGGCTTGTATTCTAATTAAGATTTATCACAAGCTTTTTGGCAATAGTCCTGTCACTCTTGCACTTTTGCCCAGTGGAGAAAATTGAAACTCAGTAATTCTGGCAATATAAGAGGTGTAGCAATAGTCTGCAAGATGACATGATGATGTCATTGCCCATAAGTCACGTACATAAAATATTGTGGAGTAGTATGATGCTTTTTCAAAATCTAGATGCTTTCAGGAAAACTGAAGTCTCATGCAAGCAAATCTTGTAGTGATGTGTGTCTTTCTGCACTCCTCCTATAGTCTTCTGACAGGCTCCCAAATATTAGCAATTTTTCAAATTAATGAGATATTCAGTTAAAATGCACTGTTTTTTGATAAAGAGCAAGGTTAGAGTGGCTTAAGGGTTGTTCTTTGTATTCTATCAGTCCAGGTAAACATGTAGTATATTTTAGTAGCAGGCAAACGTGTATAATACTTCAAATGAATGCTTATGTTTAAGAGATTTTGCAAAGCAGATATTTGCTTGGGTGATTACTTGAGTTGTTGTGGGCATAGGATTAATCTTCTCTTCTTTGCTGGTAGATTCAATTAACTTCTAACTCATGCCTGTGAAGAAAGAAGCCAGCTCTTAGACTTGTGCTGTCTGCTGTGCTATTTGAATTACAATGCATGTGTTAAAGCTGATAGTTTTGTGTATAAATTGCATCTTTTCTATAAACTGCAATCTTTCTTGGTTTTTTTTCTGGGAAGATAACTGCTTGTTCTCTTTTTACATACTTTTTTAAAAATCATGCTTTTAAAAATGTCTGATTTAGACGAGATTTTGGTAACCATCTCCACACACATGCAATATAGAATGGAAAGGTCAAGTACATGTGTCCAACCTTGCTTTAAGCAATACCATTTGATATTACATTTATGGCTGAGATCACAACAATACATGGGTTTTATATGGATGTAATTGCCCCACTGCAGAGATTAATTATGGATGAAAGTTAGATGTCCTCTGAAGTAGACAGGAAATTGATGCCATTCCAGACAACTCCATGCACAAAAATAACCCCCAAGCCCACTGTCTCTTAGGAATTGTCACCTATAGCAGCATTTGTAGCTTTATAATCCAAGGGGAAAAAAACGTGCTACAACTGTTTAGATGATGTGGACATTGGCATTTCAAAAGCTTATTTTTGCTCAGTAATAAAACCGATAAAACCAGAGTGGTTTTGACAATATTTGATAAAATAGGGTCACACAAATACATCTCTTTTACTTGTTCTATAGAAGCACTAATGTGGGGAGGGTTAGATACATAATGAATATCAGCCATTTGGAAAATCAGGTAGTTGGAGAAACCTCTAAGTATAGAAATAGGTATGGTTTCTTTGGGTTTTTTAATTTAAAAATACTTCTAAGTTATCCTTGTTATGGTACAGGTTAGTATTTTTATTTCAGTAATATTAGTTGAAAACTAAAACAATATCCAGTTGCATAGAGTTAGCCTACTGCTAACCACTGATTTCCTGAGGTAACTGGGTACAATAAATTTATCTTCATTTGTGAAAGTTCCAAGCTTATCTGTTGTTTTACCTTCTCTTTCATCTTTGAAATGCCAAGTTTCACACCCCTTTTTATTGAGGCATTTTTGCTGGACAGTGGGTCCTAATTTGACTCACTCCAAATCTTCATGTTGCTAAGAAAAAGTTATTTATGTTTTCAAGTTATTTCCCAGGTTTTTAATTATTTCTTCAGCTACGTCTTTCCTGCCTCCTGTTAGTCCTCTTAAGTAGAGGTAATGAAGTTGAGGTACCCACATTTGCAAAGGAGAGATGCAATTCTTAGTGTAATTTTAATTCAGCTGTAGCCAACAGTAGAGGACAATTTTAAAACATATCCTTATTATGGATCCAATGTCTTTTCACACATTAAAAAGAGTAGTTAGTTTTCGTTATCAATTTTATAAGTGACCATTATTTTAAGAGCTAAGACTGGCTATTCTTAATATCACCTGTAAGATTTTACTGTGCAGTGTTGTGGCTGATTTAACTTTAAAGGGGGGGAAAAATCCATGTGAACTGTAATCCTAATTTGTTTTTTCCAAGGCTTAGATAACTGATACCAAATACAAAGTGGTTTACAAACTGTCTTGCAAGCAAGTCACTAGCTTTACAAATTATTAATCATAAGTTTGTCTTTATGTCACAGTTTCCTTTCAAAAATCATACATGGTAAATTATTTTTTCTGATGAAACTGTAGTGTACCTACAGTATAACTTTGCTTACAGGAATAGTTTCATAAAAAACACATTTCACTTTAGTGGAGGAACATGGTATGTTTTTCCACTGCACATAAAACATATTAATGACAATATAGTAAAGGATGCCCTATCTAATAGCCAGTCCCTAGAGTGGTGGTGATATTTCAATAAGAGGATGACTGCAATCACTGAGCTGTTGTAAACCTTGGGGTTTTGAACCAGGGGTTTGCATGAGATTATGCTTATTTATATATTTGCTTATGCAGATAGCTAATGGCTTACAAATTTACACTGGAGGTGCTGAGGTAAGGTAGAGTTGTATTAAAAGGCCCCCTTGAAGGTGAACTCAGCATGTCTATTCTGTTTTTTAATATGGATTCAAGTGGAAATTCTGTGAGTTTGCAAGTTGATCTGTATGTAGTGGTCGGTTTATACATGTACATAATTGCACGGTTTGGGTAGGTGAGTGGTAATTACCATGGAGAGGTCTGAATCACCGTGAAGAAGTTTTGTAAAGAGGTTATAAGTTATTTTCTTTTGGCTTCAATCATGTACCTTTGATCTACAACTGGACTGCTGTAATTGTAATATCATGAAGCCGAAAAAACAGCAAAGGATTAGAAAACGTATATATTGACTTGCACGTTCAATCAACTTGCATATGATCTCAGCAGGAAATTCAAAACAAAAGTTAATTTATGGAAAAATATGGAGTTCTAATCACAGTTTAGCTCCGTGGGATTCCAAATAACATACTACAATCTCTACATGCAGATGCTTTCATCTTGCATTTCAGATTTGGTGACATTCCAAAAGTTCTTATCAAGCCTTATTATCATCTTTTATTAAAGCTTATTACATTTATCCTTATTGCATGTTTGCTGTAATATTCTGTCATTCTTAATATGGAATAAAAAAGGCTTTGATCTTTTTTAGCCAGTCATGAGATGGAAATATGCAACACAAGTGTTTCACTGTATAGTATAAACTCCCAGCTCAGTGTGTCCTTTGAACATTGCATTAATTGGCCCCTGTTTCTTTTTCCTTTGGTTCATAAATCTTTTCATCAGACTGCACTTCTCTGTGCCATCAACATGCAAATAGGCTATGCATGATCAGATAGTGCCACTTAATTATATCCTTCAAGAGATTTGTGGTGGTTTAGTTGGGTTTGGGGTGGTTGGTTTCTCTGTAATAAAGGCTTTTGAACTATGAGAATGGTTGGATAGCTTCATCAATGCTCTTACCTAAGAAAGATGTTTCCAGTTAATTTTGAGACATTACGTTGTCATTACTCTTCTTAACACTGTGGGGGTGTGATCTGAAGGACAAAGCAAGACTTCTGTTAGAGTTGTGAAAAAAAAACTTAAATAGGTAAAATAAACCCATGAGTCTCAGCTTTTTTCTAGAAAGCAAGTTTAAAGAAGAAAAGGAAAGAGGTATAGAATGAAAAGCCATAAAATAACGAAATCCTTGAAGGAATACAGAAAAGTTACTAGCCTGTAGTCTTAACCTGGTCTTGGCATGTGTAAAGCAGAAATTTTCTCCTCCCCCCCAATATTTAAAATCATTGATTATTACTTTATTATTAAATTATTTATTGTTGTTATTATTATTATAACTTTATTTATTAGATGAAAACCCAAAATTTACAGAATGTTTTTCCTGCTTTTGTATGAACAAAATAACCCTTGCTTCAAAAGAGTCTGCAATCCACTATGCACTTCCCCATTAATTCTGTACTTGTAATGATTTCTCACCTCTTTTTATACTGAACAACATTAGCTGAAAAAAAAATTAAAATTTAAGTTGAGGAGAAAGCCCTGGATAATACTAAAGGCTATTTAGTTATAGTGGAGGCTATTACGAAATGGAGTAGTTTTGCTGTTCATCATAATACATGGCAAATCTGAATCAAGACATAATAGATATATCTTGTTTAAATAAGAGGCTACTGAAAAATTTTCTTAGTTTCTGTTTTAAGAAATCTGGATTTTCCCTTAAGCTTTGAATGTGCCTTGTATAATGCAGTTGACAGAATCAGACCATTGTTACATAAAAGTCCCTGGCTTGACAACTGAAATGAGACATCTAGCTATAGAAGTTTTCAGAGGAATAAACATTCCATCTTGAGGTGAATATAGTAAGAATATTTATACCAGGATTAGCACACATCTTTCTTAACAGTTCAAGTGCAACAGTACTTTAAAGTGCCATGTAATCATCTTTGATTAGCAGTCAAAGAGAGTAAGTTTATCCACAGTAGATAGCTGATATACCTTTATTGCTATTTTTTTTTAGGCAAAATTTTTTGATGTTTTGCAAATTCATTGTTAAAAGGTTCCAAGAGAAAATGAGGAATAGACTAGACAGGTTGTATTGTTTTTTCAAATGAAACAGTTAAATCAATGGACCCATTCAGCTGCTCTGGATAAAAAGCCAAATACCAGTTTTTCAGTTGCTATATTGATCTGGATAGGTATTACTAAGTTTTTCATATAGCACTATACTAAAATGTTTTACATTCAGTGTATATGTTCAGCAATTTTTATACGATGCTGCTGGTGACTAATCTTTTGAAGGTGCTCAAAAGCATGTACTTCATTTTAAATTTAGAAATAACAGGGGTTCATTGATTTGAGAAAAACAGTAATAAATAAAGAACTTGTCTTTGTAACTTTTAATTCACTTTTTTTAAGATTTTAATTAAGTATTTTTAATTCACTATTTGATCTGCAGCAACATCCAAGGTATCCTATTATCTTAGAACATAGCAAGTGAATGCAAATCACTGACTGTTCATTTGCACATCTTCTGGTCCACTTCAGGTCCTTCAGAATAAAATAGGTTTAGATTCTAATTATGGCTGCAAGAAAAATATATGGAAGATAATTTTAAAAACCACTTCAATGTTCAAATATTCCATTTTAAAATGTATTGCCAACAGGGAGATGAACTAGAAGATAATCCTTCAACAAGATTGAGCAATAATTGCAATTTGCTTAGTTTAAATTATAATCTTTTTTGCATTGCTTTAAATATAGATTATGTTCACTTTTCCTTATGTTCAAGTGTGCATAAAGATTTTTCAATTAATTCTAAGGAAGCAGTTTTTTAAATCATGGTTTGAAAATATCAGCACCCAGAAACACGTAGCAGTAGCAGTCCTGGAACATGAGTTCAATAACTTAGCAAGGGGCTCATCTTCAAGCACAGCTTCATGAATAATAAGACTTCATTACCATACCTTGTAAAATACATGGGAGAAGGGAAGGACAGTCACCAATATCATTCGGTTCCTCTTGCCAGCTTTCCCTACAGTGCTGAGTTCTTTATTCTCATAGAACATATGCCATAGGCCTTATCTCCAGAGGTTTTGAGGAGATGCTTGATCATTAGAGACAGCCATTGTTTTTTCTTTCTGCTGTCTAGTGTTGATTTTTCATCTGTTGCTATTCTAAGATAAGCTGGAGGAACATGGAAGTCCATTTCCCAATTCAGGCAACTGTGTTTCTTCTTATTTCTACTTCAAAAAATCCTCTTACCTGTGAATTCTTGTTCTTCTGAAACACCCTGTGTCACCTTTAGAATTCTTTCCTGAAAAAAAAACAAGTTGCCATAATCAGAATAAAAGGTCTTGAATTGCTGGCACTTCTGACTGGTACTTCAGAAGGTTACCTCTTCCATTACTGTGGGACTACTTCTGTGAATAAAGCCTCTGCTTGTATGTGTATGGTTTTGTTTGTGCATCCTTATGATCTGCATCTGTGATTCTTTCACCTGCACAGCTCACAGGGTGTTTGCTATGCCCTTTGTGTTTCATGTGAGCATATTTGTCACTTATAGTACTTTAGAAAAAGTTGTGGTTGATCCTAGTGAGTTATGATAGAGACAACCTTGAATTTTGATAAGAACAATAAAAAAGTTTTTCTGGCTTTTGCTGTATATTGCTACCCTTTTCTAAAAAGGAAAATATATTCTTATAGTAATAAAACCCAGAATTCTGTGTATGTTCACATCTGAGCTAAACTTTGTTTTCTTTTCAAAGCCACACTGGATACTGGATCATGCTAATACCTGTCTATTTCGTTTATGAACTAGCCGTCCTATACTCATAGTATTCAAGTGTATGATAAGAGGGAAAAAAATTCGGACAAGTCCACCTTTGTTGAATGATAGAACAGCTACATGAATTGGTTTTCTGTTACAATTATTTTTTGTTCCTCTTATAATTTTAGCAGAGGAGAACTTTGAGATATTGAGTAAGGCAGCCAAGGTAGCCGGTATGCAGTCAAATGCAGCAGGAAGTTGTCAGCCCTCACAGTTCTAATTCTGCCACTTCCTTACATAAATTATCCATCTTTCATCACCTGCTAATAAAGGACTGATTTCTTTTTGGATGCAAAAAAGTCTTGGAAGAGAGTTTTGAAGTGATAATACAGTGTATTTGTCAAGAACGAGTTCTTTGTAAAGGTAATGTGTAAAGCACCAAATTACTAGCTTGAGAAAGGAGCACGCACAACAAATGGGCAACGTCTTTCTGAAAGTTATTGCAAAATGTTTTACACAGTGTAAACTAGCAATAGGTTTTTTTCCAAGTGTTTGCTGTGAAATGTAATCTTAGTTGCTATTTTAATTATTGAGTGGACACGGCAGGCTTTGTAGACTGATTACAAACCAAAATAACTAGACTTCAGTTACACAGTGATCACAAGATCAACCAAGCTTGAAAAAGCAGTTTTAAGATGGTTCAGAAACCCTCCAGTGAACTGTGTGGTGACAGATGGCAAGATTACCCAATTGCCTGCAACAAATGATAACATTTTTATGTTAGCATTAAGGCTGCTGTTGGTACAAATGCACTCCTTTAATTTGAGCTCTGAATATTTAAATATCCCAGTCCATTTGTCAGGGGGAGGGGGAAAGAGCCCAACTGTTAATTTGGTTACTGCTTTTATGTTTTGGGATTTTTTCTGGTGAATTTAGCCACATTCACCAGCACCACACACACACAGACACTGGTAGTGTGTCCGTGCCAAGGGCAGCCCAGATCTGAGAGAGTTTTCTCATCTCTGATGCCTCTTCTTTGCACTCCTCACCGTTTACACTATCACTACACTCTAAAAGCTGGCCATGTGGATAATTTGTCCAGTTATCCAATAGATAAATGTTGCCTTCAAAACTCAGCCCAAAGGAAAACGCTAGCAGAGCTTCAGCAAATGAAGAACTCTGGGTAGCTAGAGATTACTTTGCAGGACAGATGTAGGGACTGAAACAGTGGAATAGGTAGAAGATCCTAGAATCCTAGGTTAAAGATGGTAGTTTATTTGTAAATTTAATTTAAGTTAAAATTAATAAAAATTAATTGAAATGATTTTTTTTTTTTAATTTGAGTTTGCAAAAATGTAACTATTTAATTGTAGGTTGAATAGTTAAAGATGGAAAATACCTTTAAAATCATCAAGTCAAACCATCAACCTAGCACCACCACCATGTTCACGATTAAATCATGTCCTGAAGATCCATATCCACAGGTTTTTTGGGATGGTCAGCCTTCCAGGGAAGGTGACTTCACTACTTTCTTGGGCAGTCTGTTCCAATGTTTTACAAACTTTGCCATGAAAACATTTTGTCTTAATACCTAATCTAAACCTCCCCTGGCATAATTTGAGGCCATTTCCTCTTGGCCTGTTACTTGTTTCATGGGAGAAGAGATTGACACTCACCTTACTACAAGCTGCTTTCAGGTAGCTGTAGGAATCATGTGGGGCTCCCTGAACTTCATTTTCTCTGGGCTAAGCAACATCAGCTTCATCAGCTGCTCCTCATAAAACTTGTGCTACAGACCCTTTACCAGCTTCATTGCCCTTCCCTGGATGTGCTTCAGTACTTCAATGTCTTTCTTGTAGTGAAAAGAGCTGGACACAGCACCTGATGTGTGGCCTCACCAGTGCCAAATACGCAGGGCAATCCCTGCCCTGCTTCTGCTGGCCACACTGTTTCTAATACCAGGATGCCACTGGCTTTCTTGGCCACATGGGCACTGCTGGATTGTGTTCAGCTGCTGTCAACCTGCACAAAGTCCTTTTCTGCATGACATTTTTCCAGCTACTCCTTCGCAAGCCTGTAGCACCACTTGGGGTTGTTGTGACAGAAGTGCAGGAGAAGAGCTTCTTGAAGCTCATACAATTGGCTTTGTCCCACTGATCCAGCAGAGCCTTCTTGCTATCCAACAAATCAACATTCCTGCCCAACTTGGTGTCATCTGTGAACTTGTTGAGGGTGCACTCGATCCAGGTTGTCAATGGAAATTTTAAACAGTATTGGCTCCAATATGAGCTGTAGAGAACACCACCCATGACTGACCACCAGCTGGGTGCAGTTCCATTCACCACCATCTCTCTGGGACTGCCCATCCAGTCGGTTTTTAACACAGCAAAGAGTACACCTGGCCATACCATGAGGAGTCAGGTTCTCCAGGAGAATGCTGTGGAAGAAAGTGTAAAGAACTTTACTAAAGTCTCAGTAGACAACATCCACAGCCTTTCCCTAATCCACAAAGTGGGTCAGTTTGTCACAGAAGGAGACCAGGTTGGTCAGGCAGAACCCGCCTTTTGTAAACTCCAGCTGGCTGAGACTGATCCCCTGTCTGTCCTGTACGTGTTGCACGGTGGCACTCAAGGTGATCTGCTCCATCATCTTGTCTGGCACTGAGGTCACCTGGGACATCCACACTTGACCAGGGCTGCTGGTATGATTGGAATTGGTTTGTTGAGCTCTTCTGCCAGCTCCTCAATACTCAGGTGAATCCCATCTGGCCCCATGAACATTCATGTGCTTCAGTTTCATAGCAGGTGACTGATAATTCCCTTCCAGATTATGTGGGCTTCATTATGCTCCCTGTCTCTTGTTTCCCAGGTCCAGGGGCTGGATACCTTGGTCACAACTGGTCCTGATATTAACAACTGAGGCAACAAAGGCATTAAGTACCTCAGACTTTTCCTCATCTTTTGTTTTTCCAAGAAAGGATGGAGGTTTCTGGCCCTCCTTTTATTGCTGATGTGTTTGTAAAATCATTGGTTGTCTTTTATAGCAATGACCAGATTAAGGTGGGCTTTGGTCCTAATTTTCTCCCCGCATGGCTTCACAACACCTTGTAGTCCTTTGAGCTGCTGATGCCTTTTTCCAGGGATGATAAACTCTCCCTTTCTCCCTAAGTTTCATTCAAACCTCTCTGTTCATCCAGGGTTGTTTTCTTCCCCACTAGCCCACCTTTCAGTACTTGGGGATGGCCTACTCCTGTGCTTCTAAGATTTTCTTCTTTAAAGCACATCCGTCTTTCCTGGACTCCTTTTCCCCAGGTATCATCATTTATTTTTCTGCTTAAAAAGCCCTCCTGTTCCACAATGAAAGCAATCATCCCAGTCTTCATACAAGTAAAAAGAGGCTTTTGTTAGGGTTTCTGGGCACGTTTGGAATTGTGACAATCCATCTTTTCTCCCATCCCCTGAGAATTCATCTATGCTTGCAGCTGTGGATTATTTGGATCAAATTGTTGTGATCCATGACCACAACCGTTGCAATCTGCCTGCCTTGTGGTTGGAGGCATCTGGCATTCTCACACAAGTCCTTGCTGCCATCAAAGTTATGCCAGTATTGAAAGAAAGTCATTCCCATGTTGGTGTCCCCATAGGTTTGATGGAGTCAGAATTAGTGACTCTAGGAAGGGTCTCTTGGCTTCACTGTCTTTGTCTAACACCAAATAAATTCCAAACTGGTGGGGAATAAACCAGACCTGACAGGCAATATTTAATCCAAAAATCAAGAAACTTTTCTACATTAGATTTGGGACAAAAATAGCAGGAGGAAATAACTAAATGCATTTTGCTTCAAAAGTGCTTTAAGTTTTACTTTATGTCTCAAATTCTTTAAAAAAAGAAGTAAACCTACTATTCTCTGAACACAGTAGAAATAGAGAAGGGGATTGATCTCTTACATCCCTGTCCCAAAGCTGGAAGAATGCCTCCATCCTTTTCTAAATAGAAGGAAATCAGACAAATGTGTACAGTTCTGCAGCCTGATTGCATCATTCTCCCTTTGGAAATTCAGAACTAGTTCATACCATTTGACTTGAGGGTCTCAGACATCCCTCTGAGGTACCAGCACCAGGTAAAATAGATCCATAATAACATCAAGAATTTTTATCAGGTGCCTCAATTTCCTTATAAGAATGACAAAAACATAGAGTTTGCTTTTATATTCATGGCCAGCTGAGAGATGAGAAATTTTAATTTGCAGAATAGTGCCTGATTTTGTCTTCAATAAGCAGCAAGCCTGTTTCATGTTGTTTTCATGTTTGTTGTGAAAGGAGAATTCTCTAAATTCCATAGCAATAGCTCAGAGAGATTACATGGTTGATTTAGTGTATTAGTACACCCTGTAAGTTTTGTCATTGGAATTGTCTAGCAACAGTTTTTGCTTAAAAAATTCCTACATTCCCAATCTGTGGAACAGCTGCATTTACCCATCTGTTCATTTTCATTAAACATTATGTATTGAACTTGTTTATAGTTCATTGTCAAAGCTGAGAGAGGAATAGTGTATTTGAGGGATACAGCTATCATTCCCAGTCTTTGACAATTAACTACAGTGGGACTCACATCCCTACAAAGACAAAGAAAAAGTAGTTGTCACTTACATTGCAGTAATTGTGGTTATATTGATGTGATCAATATTGATCCCACAGTCCTTGCCTTTGAAGACTTCAAATTCCAGCTGTTTTGGATTACAAGAGAATGGCTAGAAGTACATGTTGGAACTTCCCTTTCTGATCTCCCAGTACATGAAGAGGCACAGGGCGTGTACCAGTAGATGATGATAACTAATAATGTTCTAAGCTCCTGTGTTTCTAAAGTTATAAAATGAATGTCACTTTCTTTTTTTTTTTTCTTTTTTTTTCCTCCAGAAGTACTAATAAAAGGAATAAGAAGACAGCAAAGTTAAGAGAGGTGATTTAGATCTCTAGACTTGAAAACAAGAAATGTACTGGGTTTAAATCATGAAATATTTAGCTATTTGCAGTCTTTCATTGCTGCCAGTGACATGAACAAGTATAACAAATTGTAGAGTTTGACCCTAGGGATTTGATTGAAATATATTAAAACAGATACACTTGTCAGGTGATTAATACATAAATAAGGATTTCAGCTGAGGTAGGGTCAAAATAATAATGGCTAATTCTAGTGATGTGCCAGAGATGGTGGTGGTCAGATTTATGGTCTAACAAGAGTTGAGAGGGGATAAAAGAAAGATGTTTTTAGGGTCAAGGAACAATCTACATTATCAGGCTTTGTCAGGCAATTTAAGGTCTGGGAAAGAAGCGTAATAGTAGAGTCAGAGACTTGGAACAAAGAGAATATGTCATCTCTTGTGAGGATTTCAGTCTTTGAAGTATTCAGTAACAGGTCTTAAGTTGCATTCTGGTTTTTTTGTTTTGTTCAGGGTAAAGGGGAGGCTTTAAGGCAAAGACCTGGCAGACAGCCTCTTAATTCGGCAGTTTTTTTGTTGCCTGGCTGACTAAACTTCCATTGATGCCTGTTTATCTTAAGACAGGATTGCCATGGTCAATACAGAATGATTTAAAGATCAGAGATGAAACCAAATGGGATGAAGAAATTTTTGTCATTTGCATAAAGGGAATGAATAAATTAGAAACATTGACTATAGCAGTAATCTTGCTTCAGAGACAGAAGTAGCAGAAGCAACAAAGTATATCTTCCTTATATTTTGCACTAATAATTAAAATACATACTTACAGATTTTTTTACCAGTGTATTTTTATTCCTTAGTAGCACTGAAAGATTATTTTAGCTGCTTTGCAGATAACTCTTGTCATAGAATAAGCAGACCTACATTACACCAAGCACAAAGTAGAGTAATTACAATAAAATGAATTTTGGTGGTGTTATAGAGACATTGGAAGAGAAGAAAATAGTCCACAGACAACATGAAATTGCATGAGAGTATCACAGTGTAGCACTAAGATAATTATCTAAAAGGGTAATTTTTTCCATATTTTTGCTCTAAAAGTTTAGATGCTGGTTTAATTCCTTTATCCCTGGTGATCAAGGTTCCTTAAGTACTCCCTAACACCATGGAAGGTTGACTGTCTGATAATTAACTTCGCTAAACTTTTTAACATGATATCACCTTTCAAATGAGCATGGTTGTGGGGAATTAAGTAATTCAGAAACCTAGCTTACGCATTACCATTATCAGAGCAAAGTGCCCCAGTGTCTCTGGCTCTGTTCACGGCCTTGGCCTCATTTTGTAGACTAGCATGGGGATTGGGCATGTAACGGGAGGTTGTGCAGAGAGTTGTTGACAGCATGAAGTGCTCGTGTCTTAGGTTAGCCCTGTGACACCCACAGCACCCCCTCCTTCCTCTCCTCCTGTATTTTTTCTTTTCCCTTTCTGGCTAACCAGGACGGATCCATCTGCTGGGAAAATCATTTATTTTAGTAGGTCATTTAGAAGTTCATGTAAATGATTTGTCTCTTCAGAAGGATCAAAAATGAAAAAAAAAAAAGAGAAAAGAACATAATTACTGCCTATCCTTTTGAACATTGATTTGGGACTGGTAAAAGACTCAAAATGAGACTGGTGAGCTTTCTGTCAACTGTGTTCACTGAAAGCACCGTATCATTAAAGGACAGTGGTAGTAATTGCTTTGTGCCATTGCTGAACTATTAGTCTGCAAATGCTTGTTCATGTAATTTAATTTTTTTAATGTATGAGTTGCTATTCTACTGCCAAGCATGGAAAGTCATTACTTGTGCAATTTGTCATTGTGGTTAAAAGCATCAAATAACCTGTATCCTCTACCACCAGCAATGCATCTGTTTGGCCTCAACTGGCAGTTGCAACAGACTGAAAATGATACATTCGAAAATGGAAAAGTGAATTCTGATACTGTGCCAACACATCCTGTAACAGTTCCTGCTGGAGACAGTGGTAAGTGAAATGGGCACCATTTTTTTTTCCCTTCTTTTAGAACATTTCCTTTGTGTCTTACTTACATCATCAAACTTTAACAGTTAGCTTTCCTCCAAGACTATATTTAATGCAAGTAGTGTTTGTAAGTAATAGTACTTTTAAATAGATAAACAGGAATACACAGTTTCTTCCACCTAGCATGTGAAGGGGCCTACAGATCATGAGCAATAATGCTGATTTTACTGGGAAAGCTAGCTATCAACCAAAATCCTCACAGGAAGGAATTTACATGTGATATATTAGGAGGATAGGAAAGCTCTCATCATATCTAGAGAAGCAGAACCTCTGTTTACTCTAAAATACGTGATAATACTTTTTATTGTTGTTGTGGGGCCCCCAGAGATAGCAGTATGGTGCTGAGGCTGGCTGGGACCATCCTGCCTTAGGAGCCTCCTTTTGCACAAATGGCCACAGCAAAGCCAGGGGGCCAAGGTGTCAGGACATACTGTTTCTTAAGGGGGACCTGACACCAAGAGTTAGTCTTTGGGACTTTCAGCAAGCTCTCAATAGGTTTTGGACAAAAGAATATGTGTGTGCGTGTGTGTTCTGTTGTAATCACTTTTTCTGTAGTTTTTGCTCCAGAAGGGGCACTTCAGGAATAATTTGCATATTTTTGAAGTTTCTCTCTTAGCTGTGCTTAGAATGCAATTCATGATCAGGGAGCTTCGTGTGGCATGATTCCCTCACTATGGAATATCTTGGGGTTTTCTCTACAGAAGTTGATGGGTGGGTTTTTTTTGTTTGTTTGGGGGTTTTTTGGGGTTTTTTTTAATTTCTCTCTGAAATTTAATAGGTCAGATATAATATGTGCATTTGTTTTCTTAAAGTCTCTAGCTTATAATGTTGAGTCTGAATCATCCAACCAATGTATAACGCAAGAAAAAAAAAGCTTTCTTAATTTTATTGTAAGAGCTTTTAAAATACAAACCACATAAAGGGATTATTTTTTATCGACCTTTTTCCATGTTGCCCTTTAAGATTCTCAAAACATTTAAGAGCTTGTGCACTTTTGGCTAACAGAGGCTTCAAAATCAATAGGTTTTGAATGGAAAACTTGATTTAAATGGTTGATGAATGCAGTGTTTGCTTCATTACACAAAAATCCATTTTCCCATTCACAAGGTACATCTGACCTCCTTACCACTGAGAAGGAGGAAGCGTCTGCCAGCATTTGACATCTTGAAAATTTTTCAAGTTATCACAGCTCCAAATCATAGAAAAGTTATAGTTCAGTTCACTCATCTTTATAAGCCTGTGAAACTTCTCCAGTAGGATATTTTCTTATCATTTCCTTTACCTTCTTGCCTTTTTCTTGTACTTAGATAGTCATTATCACTTCCTGTGTTCTTGTTACTTGTTATGAATGAAGAGCGAAAAAGCTACTCTATAGTCAATGAATATTGATGGTGCAGAGACAGCTCACCATCCCATTGTCTTATGCATTCAGTAGCCAATATACTTTCTTTTATAAAATATATTGATGGTTTTGTAAATATTTTATAAACACTTACTGGGTTTTCTCCCCTTGATAATTTTTGATTTTTTTTTAACAAACTAAAACCTGTTGTACACTACCTCAAAATAAAAGGAAATACCCAGGATATCAAATACATTTTTCCTTACTTATGTTCCTAAATAGTGTTCAAGAGAACAGGGTTAATTCCACCCTCTTAAAATGCAGTCCTCTGCATTTCCAGAATATGGCATGTGGTCATTTATCAGCCTGCATCAATACTAAGCAACAGACAGACCAGAGTGTACACATTTTAAACCACAAAAGAGGGAGAAGTTAGGTAGAAGGGAAAGTGTGATGACTGGATGTGAAATGTGAGGAGCAGGGTCCCTGTGCTCTCACACTGGCTACTGAAAACTGTAAGGCAGAATCAATGAAGCCTTTATTCCAATACTTTGACAGCAGAACAACTTTCAGTATCACCCATCTCTAGTCCCCTGGTAATGCCCTGATCCTCTGATTTGCATTCGAGAAATTTCAACCACCCTAACAGTAAATGTGAATGAACATGACATTTCATGTTTTGATTTAAAGCTGTGTGTAAGAACTGTCACTGTTTAGAAAATGGAAAGGAAATAATGGCACTATGAAGATCTTTTTTATGCTCATTGAGATACAACAGGGAACAAAGAATAGTTAACGCCCTAACCTTAGGGTGACAAACAGCTACTGACAGTTTTGAGAGAGGTGTTGGGATGCTAAAGTGGCCTGTGGCTACAAAGTAAAACCATCTTTTTTTTGGTGAAGAACATAGGAGTGCATAAGTGTATTATCTTCTGAGTGTTGAACACCAGAAACAGGCATTCCTGGGAAGTTGGTTAATGTATTTGATAAACAGCACTTCCTCAAGCTGTCTAGCTCATCTTTTCAGTAGTACAAGGCAGTTATTTTTCATTTGAAATATAGAAATAGGGGAAGTTGCAGATCAATACAGCAAACAAGTGTTTATTGTTTAGTGATTACCAGTCATCAGTGTGTGAATTTATTCAACGCAATATGCTTAAATTTGGAGAAAGAAGTGAAAAAAAAAAGCTTAAATAAATTGAAATAGTGAATACAGATCCATCTTCTAGAATAACACATGAATATTATGAAAGGTTAAGTCCAAATTTAGAAAAGCATTAGACTCATCCTGAAAAGTGTTTAAAAACTGGTTTCTTCAAAATCAGATATTTCACTGTCTCTTCTCAATAGCACTCTGATCAATGTGATAATCTTGTGAGACATTTTCAGTGACTGAAATGCCATTGTGACACAAATCTGATGATGATACAAGTTCCCACTCAAGGCCTCTCAGCGCTTCAGTACCTGTTTAATTCAACAGCAGTCTCGGTTCATCTTGGATGCGCAAAAAGTGGCGAGGATCAATCTGTGACCTCACCTGGCATTTCAGATTTTAATCTAGTTTTTTTTACAGTCTAAATGTTTGCAAAAAGGTTGTGTCAGTTTATTCCATCAAATGATGAATAATGTAGAAATCGAACATAAAAGACAAGGCTGAATTGTCAGTTCTTCAGAACACTTGCATGCAAACAAGTGAATATCACATGAACATGCTTATCACATTCAGATGGATTTAGTTCAATCTTTATAATAGACTAGCTGATGAAAAAATATGAATTGGTAAAAACACAGCAAATTCCAATACTATAATGACAGTTCCATTTTTCTTTGTATTGCTTCACTCAAGCCTCGCCTTTATGTGCTGGCTGCTTAAATACAGCATTGCTTGCTTACACAAAACCAAAAATAGGTGAACAGAGCTGTAGCATTTGTTAGTATTGAATAAATGCTCTGATACTTAATGTAGAAAAGCCTTCTTGACTACTTTTTATGTATCTATTCTTAAAATCTGTATGTTGCATTTTTCCTTTTTTGTTTTTTTAATATGAGACTTTATCCTGAGAAACCCCTGTTAAAATGCTAGTGAAAAAAAAAGAACAGTTTAATGTCAATTCTAAATTGTTTCCATAGTGCTCCTCCTTAGGGATGCTACAGCATTTTTAGTATGTTAGTATTTGTGGTATCTTTGCCTTTATATTTCCAAATCATTGAATTTCTGGGGTCTTCTATTCAAAAAGATTGTCAGGTAACATTTTCCTGAGGTAATTATAAATATTTGAATATACATAGGAAGGTTGATTGAAAGCCAGAAAGAAGCACTAATGTTTTATCTCCTTACTATTCTAACCCATCAGGAAAATTAGGAGGATTTGCACAAGAAAACAACACTATAGATTCTGGAGAACTTGATATAGGCCGAAGAGCGATACAAGAAGTGCCCCCTGGGATTTTTTGGAGATCACAACTCTTCATTGATCAGCCACAATTTCTAAAATTCAATATATCCCTTCAGAAAGATGCATTGATTGGAGTATATGGTCGAAAAGGCTTACCACCTTCACACACTCAGGTGAGAACTGCTTGCATTAAAAGTAGCACATTATTGAAAACCATGCTCTTGTATCTTTTGTGTCTTTCTTCTCTCTCAAGAATAGTTCTTTTCCATTTTGCTGATTTTTATTTTTACTATTTTTCCTTTATTGATCTCATGTGATGACAAGAACATTTTTAATACCCTGTATTGGGATCTAAAATGGGGGTACAGGGTATTCTTATTTATCAGCTGTTCTATCACCTAATCAATGATGTTTCACCTAATCAATGGAGTTGTTTCATGCAGAATTTTTAGGTACTTATTTTATTATTTGGTATATGCACATATCTTTTAAAACTTAAGCGAGCCAATATAGAATCTTATGGCCACACAGAAGGTATGGTTGGAGAGTTCCTGCAAGCAGCACAATAACCAAGTTTCCAACCAAGAAGACATAGCAAATACTACAATATTTACAGCTTGGTGTCTCACGAAATAAAAACACAAAAGAAAAAATATATAATCTCTATCTACAGAGATAGAGTGAGCTGGGGTTGTAGTCTTCACTAGACATCTAGTGTCTTGAAATTTTGCTCTTTAGTGTTCCAGAGGATTTATTCTGTTCCATCCCTCAGATTTCTAATGACACCTTTTATCACATATGGTCATACTTCCTCGTAATAAAAAAACACTTTTTATCCATAGTGATAGATAGTTAAAGTATAAAAGAATGAACAGTCTTCTGGATTGGCAGGAAAAACAGAGAATCAGTGCCTCAGATGGTATTTTAGCATTAATTGTATTCATATTATTTTAAAGATATAAGACCCTCCAAGATTAGATTTGTTTCAGCTCAATGTTTTTCCAAGTGCTGGCTTAGATTCATTTTTCCACCTTAAGAGGCATTTTAGCTCATTTTCTTCCACCCCATTTGGAGAAATGTCTTAGTGATGTTTATTTTGAGTGTGTGGATTTGCTGTGGACACAAATCTAAGTATAGCAACCAAATGGTATAATTATATGAAAGCTTGACTGATTATGCCTGAAACACAGTTGT
Source organism: Certhia americana (assembly GCA_018697195.1). Lineage (NCBI taxonomy): Eukaryota > Metazoa > Chordata > Aves > Passeriformes > Certhiidae > Certhia > Certhia americana. The sequence goes on from CM031860.1 coordinate 33,595,238, forward strand.
AACAGCAAATCCATAGGTGAAAAATTCATATATTTTAATTCAGTCCCATTCTTAAAAAAAATTATTTTCATGCTAATGCACTATTTATTTTTTTTTAATTCAGTCATAACTTTAAAAATATGTACTATATAGAAATATATTACAATATATTAGTAATTATTACACCTACTTAACAGACACAAACAAAAAGGAAGGGTCAACAAAGCAGCTAAAGTCATGGAATGTTACATTAACTTTATCTTGTAGTTTTGTTTCCATTAAAGTACAGACACTTCACTGAATGCAGAAAGTGCACTCATGTTTACTTAAAAATTTGATCTTCATTAAAATGATCAAATGGATTTTCTTCAGACCTTCACATATGAACACCCACCCTCAGGCTGACAACAACCACATGAAATGCTAGCGAAAAGAAAATTGATTCAGAAAGTTATCAGCCATTTGAAATAAGGGTTTGGAATACAAATGCCATCTCAATGATAACAATAATAACAGGAGTTAGGGGAATACACGTGTGGCAAGCATGAATAAAACTGAAGAAGCTGATCTAGACTATGCATTTATATGAGAAGTTATGCAAGTAAGTACTTCTATTAAAAAAATTATCTTTATTTGATTCCTTATCCTGTCAAAAGGTTGAAATAGGAGTGCCCTTTATCAAAAACTACAGAGACTACTAAATCTGTTTTCTGTCCTCTGTGTTACACAGATTCCAAGTTCTTACTATTGTTTAAGTATGATACAACAGAAAGAATCATGTATGAGTCCTGCTTGACATTTTAGATATACTGTTCCCCAGGATACGGGTCAAATTCTCTTGTCCTCTGTTTGCCTGGTATATAATTGGAGTATTTTTTACAAATCATTGGCTGACACTTGACAGATTGAAAAATTTGGCATGCTTACTTACCAGTGCCCTAGTGGACTTATAAAGGCTGCTTAAGCTTCCCAAGGGTACAGGTTTATCAGAATGTTTATATGGCCCTGAACCCAATGATGTCCAGTTTAAGTGCCTGAGATAAAGCATGTATGTAATCTAAAAATGCAGTTTCAGTAAGTGGTTGGGGTTTTATTTGTGACCATGCTCCTTCATGTGGGGGAAAAAAATGGAGTAAAATACATTGTGACAGTTTAGGCCTTTCCCCAGCAAAATCCTAACACAGGACTTTGATGAAGACACAACTCATCCTGGTAAAATACATATTTAACTGAAGTAGCGCATGTAAACAAAATAATGTATTTTGACATAAATATATCGAATGAAATAGAGCCCTGAGGGGATTACAAGCATAAGTCCATTTATTGCTTTCTTATTTCTCCTAACCCTTATGGCTTGTACTGACAAAAGTTTCTAACTGCAAGCTGAGCATAGGTAACAGGGACAGACTAACAGCTGATGTTTGGCCTCATTGCATCCTTCCTTTCCACTTTCATCCTTCACTTCCATCCTGTCCATTAGACAAGGCAGTTCACTCATGGCTCCAAGTGTCACAGGAACATAGCAGACAAATACATGAATATCCATGATGAGTTTGGTGAAAGGCCCATCTAGCCTTCTGTTTGGGATGGGGGCCATGAGCAGACACAGAGAGATTAATAAAGCAGCATGATAGTATTGTGATTATTCTTCCCACAATATGCTTTTGGCCTCCAGAGTTTTAAGGCTGAAAGGACTTTGCTGAGTCAAAGATGCTGGTTTTGATTTGTCTACAAATCTTTGATAGATTCTTTTTTGCTGTGAATTTGCTTAGTCACCTTTGAATCTTTGTAAGCTTTTAGCATCTGTGACATTTGCAGCAGGGCTTAGCTACACATATCACACTGTTCTCCTCAGTGTGTTTTAAGACAGTAGCTTTTTTTTGACATACTATTGGTAGTGCTTTGGAAGAGGCAGGGCAGAATTTCTCATTAATTTCTTCTCTATGCCACCCTTGATTTATGGATCCCTAGTGTTATCAGTGAGTTGTATTTTTTCCTGTATTTTGTCACTCTTTTTCGAAAAGCTTTTTCAGTCCTTTGGTCATCCTTTTCTGAATGTTCTCCAGTTTTAATGCACCCTTTTCAATGTGTGGACATCAGAAGAGAACAGAACATGAAGTGTTTAACTATGATGGGTTCATTCAATGCCATAATGATGTCTGGTGGTTGGGGTTTTTTTAATTATTGAGCTCATATTTCCATAATCTTCCACCATAGCTCAAAGATCTCATCTTATAATGACAAAAGTTGGCCCCGAGCCCATCTCAGGATGTGTAAAGCTAGGGTTGTTTCATGAGTACTTTGAAGAGTAGGATCTCACTCACATATATCACTTCATGTCTGTGTCTCTTGAATGCTATCTGCCCTTATCTTCTAGTCACAGAATGACAAGTGCTAATAACAAAATTTATGCAAATGAGCAACTGCTGCTTGTTTCTCAAACGTCAGTATTTGAATTTTCAGATCTTAGTTAAATAATAGAGAACTCATTATTCCTGCAGTCTGCCAGCATTTGTAAAGTTCCCTTGTCACCTGTCCTCCTCCAATATCTTTGCTCATATGCCTGTGATACCCTACATGTGTAATCACACAGCACAATTTTCTTTAGTTCCCTCCTTACACCTTCAGTATTTCTACCAATGTCTGCCATCTCTCCATTGTCACCTTTGACTGTAATGCAAAACTTCCCTTTTACAATTGCCACCTGGTCCTCCACTTTTCTCCTGTACACTTTGCCTGTTTATCTACCTCTTTTTTGTACCCAGTTAAAACCTGACAGTGAGTAAGAGGACACTGTAGGCAATATCTGTTCCTAACTGTACAATCTCTGGTGCCAGTTATCCCTATTGCAGGGGACATAATTAAAGTATGACAGAAATAAGCTTGGGAGAGATCTCAAGATGTCTTAGTTTACACCTTTGTTTTATAATGGGATGAATTGTATATGAACTATTTCTATCAATCGCATAGAATTCTATTAATTAAACAAGAACAGAGTGCAGAAAATTTAACTCTTGTTTTCTCCAATAATCCAAAATAATAGGGATAAAGCATGTAGGAAATGGTTTGATGTGTCGTATTCAGGACAGAATTTATGGTTGCTTTGCTGTATTCTCTTTAGGTGCCAAAATTAGTCTCAAGCACAGCTACTATTTGTGTGTCACAGACTGATCTGAGTTGCGACGTTCTCTTTCTGGGGAATCATAAATAAATCAACCAGAAATAATTGACGGTGGCTCTCCATTCAAAACCCAATCAATGCAAGCCTGAAAGTCTTTGTGACACTTTCTAAAAATGTCAGTTCCATTGCAGCCAGAGAATCAATATGTTTATTTAAAGAGACTTTTAAGAATAAAAAAGAGATTTTGGTTTAAAGCATAACTGTTTGGAATGGTAGGGCAAATCATCACATTTAAACTCAATATAAAGGAAATTAATTTATCCTCATAAGAGGAAAATAAAATTGGTGTGATTTTACTTATGAATATAATTGTTTTTCCAGTCTGTTTTTGTTGCCATGTCCCAAATATAAAAAAAGAGCCTTTAAAAGGGTTAGTTAAGATCAATTATTGTTTTTTGCTGGGGGATAGAATGAACAGTAAATTCCCTTCTGTATGGCTTTTTAAGTGTAGTCTAAAATGGAGTTCTGGTAACAGCATATGTCCTTATTACATTACAAATACAAAGTCATTAATTGTACATGTGAATTGTCAGCCATTAATGTCCAATCCTGTATCAAAAATACAGTTTTAATCTGAAATTGTCCTTCTACAGAAGTGGTCTCTTGCCATATACAAATTACAAAGTCACAACTAATGTTTATGAATGACCTGTTAGAACTCCCCGAGCCTTCCCTTTTTAAAAATATTAGAACCACCAGAGAGGCAGGAGTGAAAAAAAGCCAAAATTTTTTTTCTCTCTCTCACAAAATAAGATAAATATGTAATTCTCTGACAAATGAGAGTGTTGAATGGTTTTGAATAATTGCTCTCCCAAAACAATCACATTCATTTCCATGTGGTGCAGCACATACAAAGCTGCTGAGGCACTGGCTTCTGTGCATCCTAATCACATTATGTTCTATTCTGCTCATTCAGACATAGCTGGAAAAGTGTCTTGAGTGTTAATAGAGTGGTATTTACCATGCATTTCCTTCACATCCTGGATGGTGGGAAGATGATTCTGATTGCTGGGGAGTGAATTTTGGCCTGCAATTTCAAGAAGAGAACATAAATACTTAAATGCTTGTTCCAGGACAAAGGCTATCATGTTTTCTTTTGTCACAGGAGCAGTTTCTGAAGGTCACAAATCAGGGTGTAAAATTACTGATCCTCTTGTCCTGGAAACTGATCTTATCCCAGCTCAGGTGAATCAGTGGTTCTACATGCTGGCCTTTACTTTAGTAGGCCCTGGATGTAATTTCATTTGAGAGAGATCTTCAACATGTGGAAAGATTGAATGTTTGTGTGCTACAGTTCACTTCATGTGGTAAACATGTTTCACAGTAGAAGTGAAACTTCGAACAGTCTTAGCAGTAGAAGCAGAGATCCTCTGCCACAAGCAAGAATGCTCTTCAATTTTTCTACCTGTTTAATTTTGCTTTATACATATTATCTTTACATGTTCAACATGCAGAAGACAACTTTCAAGCCATGAGAACAGACTCCAGATAGTGTAAAATCAGTGTAGGGCCTGGAGCAGTGTTAGCCCTCCAGGTGCCGTTAGCCCTAGTTAAGATGCATAAACATGCATAATATGCATAAAAACTTGTGTTGTGAGTTTGCTTGTTTTATCAACTGAGGTGCTGCTACATTTTTCCAAGCCCTGTGATGCTTGTTAAAATGTATTATCTGCTGTCCATTGACCTGAGGTACCATGAGGCTTGATCAGTTTGTCTTTTTTGAGAGCTACAATGTTTACTACTTTCCATCTCCTGTTTTGAGCTTCTGTGATGAGAAGTAGAGTTCTTGCTCTCCTCCCTCCAGAAATCCAGACTGTACAAAAGGGGGATTGAGAAATTAGTCCTTCATCTGAAATTAAATGAAGAAAATTTGATTATTGGTGCTGGATATTATTATTATTTTTATTGTTATTATTACTACTACTATTATTGTTGTTGTTGTTATTAATAATAATAATAGTAATAGTACTATTATCATTATTATTATTATTATTATTATTATTATTATTATTATTATTATTATTAGTATCCCATATGTATGTAACAGTTTGAAAGTTAGCTCTCACCTGTAATTAAGGTGCCAGTCATGACTGCAGACTCATTTCAACTGCTGTTTTCTTCGCCCAGTCTATGTAATGATGCAATGGGTTCATTGGCCACTTTCTACTGAAGAAGTCATTCTAATAAGCATAAGAACTACTGGGTAATTTTGTTTGAATGCTTAGCAAGGAGCAAAGAAGTAAGAAAGGGTTGGTTTCAGCTCCTGCTTCCCTGCTCCCAAAGGAAACTCTTGGTCTAAACATCAGCATATGGTCAGGGTGGTGCCATGGTCATCCCGTGATTTGCCAAGCTCCTGTCTGTGCTTCGTTGCAGTATGACTTTGTGGAGCTCCTGGATGGCAGCCGGCTGATTGCAAGGGAGCAACGCAACCTGCTGGAGTCAGAGCGAGCAGGACGGCAGGCGAGGTCTGTCAGTCTCCACGAAGCAGGTTTTATCCAGTATTTGGATTCTGGCATCTGGCACCTGGCCTTTTATAATGATGGGAAAAATGCAGAGCAGGTGTCTTTTAATACCATAATTATAGGTAAGCATAATCTTTAAAGCTCTTACCAAATACTAGCTTGGGCACAGGTTTTTTTCGGAATTCATAGAGAGGTTTTCGTAGCTAAATGATCTGACTTTTTTTTTTGCAGGTTTTCCATTTATGTGTTTATTTTGCTACTCAGAAGAAAACACAGAATATATACTTTAACTTCTTGATCTAAGGCATAAGGGTTTTAATTTCTTAGTCTAAGGCTTAAGTACTTCTAGTGAAACAGTGCTTGAAAGGAGGATGCTGTTTTGAAGTATTTATTAAATGGCACAGAGCTAGATTTGAAGTATGGAGTTCATACAGTTTTACACTTCAAATTTTAGCCTTTTTATTGGAATATAGTGTCCTAAGATACTGGGGCATCAGCAGTAGAAAATCACGCTATTCATGCTCTTCAAACAACACAAATGTAAACACTTCTCAGAGCAAGAACAAGCTGTCAGTTAGTAGTAGCTCAAATGATAGATGCTTCATGCAGTGGGCACCTGTGAATTATCCTTCTCTTTTTCCTTTTAGAGTCTGTGGTGGAATGTCCACGAAATTGCCATGGTAACGGTGAATGTGTTTCTGGATCCTGCCATTGTTTTCCTGGGTTTCTGGGCCCTGATTGTTCAAGAGGTAAATCAACCCAATGCTTTTCTCAAGTCAGTTTAAGTGAGCATGAAGACAAGTACATCAGAAAAGCAGCATCTCTGATGTTCTTCTCTATAAAGCTTTGGTGAAGATCTTTATTTTGATTGTTGTGCCGTGTTCTGTTCCACAGCAGCCTGCCCGGTGCTGTGCAGTGGCAACGGGCAGTACTCCAAAGGACGCTGCCTGTGTTACAGTGGCTGGAAGGGCACTGAGTGCGACGTGCCTACGAGTCAGTGCATCGATCCCCAGTGTGGGGGACGGGGCATTTGCATCATGGGCTCTTGTGCCTGCAACTCTGGGTACAAAGGAGAAAACTGTGAAGAAGGTAAATGAGTAAATATTTATGCCAGCACCAGCTGTTGTTGGTCAGGTTAACAGCTGGCACATCCAGCTGTATAAAGATTTTCTAGATTTAGATCTTATGCACTAACCCTGTTTCTTCAAAAATCGTTTTACTATACTACAAATCAAGTTTTGAAATCACTAGTATCACTGAATTCCACAGAATTATTGTGCTCTCTTTATTCTCAAGTAAGCAGTGGGAAAATCCAAAATAATATGTAATGTTTTTGCTTGACAGTATATTTGGGTTTTGTCTGGCTGAGTTCGGCTAAGAAGAAAGCACATGAAACACATATGTAGGAATTTTTACTGAATTTTCCAAGTATAGAGTAATCATTAATTTATAGCATTTGTTAGTAGTCTTTTCCAGATTTTGACCAGATTGTGGAAAGTGCTGACTCAAATGCATCCAGGGGAAAAATGATGCATTATTCTTGTGTTCCAGAGATGTTCATAATAATATTCATTCTGGTGTGCTGCAAAATGTGGTTCATTTTCCATTGTTTTTTTTTAAGTGAGCAAAATCTGCTGTTTTCTTCCCCAATCAAATTGATTTTATTGATCTCTACATACAAAGTAATGCAATTAAGTCTCTGGAATTTAATTTTCAGACCATTGACCCTACAAGTGTAACATTTTATTGAGTCAAATTGCTAAATTAAATCTCATCATCTAAAGCACAAGTGAATTAAGGCAGATAGACAGTATGCAACTTACCCATTTTTGAAACAATTTGGAGGTCCTGTATAGCTGTCAAAACTATATAGCAGTGGATTGGGTCAGTTGTACCAAGGAATGGTACTCCAGAGAATCCAACAGTTACTACGTTATGATTAGGCAGAGTCAAGATCAGTTGCCCAGGACCAAAAGCAAATCTTTCTGTAATTCAGAAAAATGAGCAAACCTTGAAAGATTCTCCATTGTTTCAGTGGTAACCTGTAATTGTCTTGATGTCAGTTATGTGTATGCACAAAATTTACAGGACCAGAAAGTGATGTGAAAGGGAGGTGTTCTTGCAAGGAAAATTGCAGCTACAGAAGTGAGGACAAAGAGTGATGTACCCTGTAGCCAGAGAAGGGAGGCTGGCACAGAGATCCTAGTCCACTCTGTCTTTTCCTCATTCATTGCAATGAAAGAAAGGTGAATTTCTCAGCTTCAGCCTACTACAACTACAGTTTACTTGCAAAATGGGCATAATGCTGCCTATTTCATAAGGTCTTGAAGTGAGAATTAAGCCCAAAAGTGCTGTTAGCACCTATGGGTTGATAACTGTTGTTAGGATTGACAGGTTTAAGCTGATCTTTCTCATCTCCCTGCAGCGGATTGCTTGGACCCAGCCTGCTCCAGCCATGGTGTGTGCATCCATGGCGAGTGCCACTGCAACCAGGGCTGGGGTGGCAACAACTGTGAAATCCTGAAGACAATGTGCTCTGACCAGTGCTCTGGTCATGGCACCTACCTTCAAGAGAGTGGTAGCTGCACCTGCGACCCCAACTGGACAGGTCCAGATTGCTCCAATGGTAAGAGTTAAAAGCTCTGGCATTTTATAAAATGTTGATGTCTTGAATAGCAGCATTTTAATGACATTATTTTGTTAGGACCTGACCTGCTGGGCTGATTGATCTCTTTGAGTTGACTTCAGCATGAACTGTAAATTGATTCAAAGGTTCAAAATAATTGATGAGTTTGAAGGATTTGAAAATCAATGTGTTTGTTTGTATCTTTTAGCTGCCTTCATCTGGTAACTTCAGGTATTTCACAAACAAGTCCAGAATGTTCTTTGCATTTCCTAATAAATCTTCTTAGAAACTTAAAACTCTGCTAGTGAAACCAAAGACAGTCACATTTTAAGAATCTCTCCGGCTAATTTGAGGTAATTTTCCTGAAAAAGAGATAGCATTCAAGTTTGAAGGCAAAGGGGATGCAAGAATGAGTCTTAAACAGCTTTCAAGGCAGGGTGCAGGCTGTCAGAGTGGAAGAAGTTGGTAGGAATGAAGAAGCAGAGGAATTTCTTGAAATATGGAACTGAGCTTATTAAAACGATAGTCTGAGCTTAGAAAAGGAGAAAACTAGAAGTACTAGCACAGTGAGCAGAATCTAAATATTTATAAAGTATGACAGCAGCTTTTTGACAAATACAAGTTTTTAGAATCTGGTTTAGTAGCCACATATCAAGAAAGAAATGATGTCTAACTGTGAGACATGTATTTGTCTAAACCAGTTCATCTAAGAACTCAGACATTTTGTTAATGAAAACTGAACACATGGGCTAGCTGGGTTTCTGCCAGCTTATGAATAAATATAACTTTTTCATGAGGAACCATCTTTTTAAAACAAATGTACTTCCTGACCAGGATCTGTGATACTTCATAATGGTTTATGCATACGAGACTGATAGAGTTCCAAACATGCAAGAAAAAGTGACAAAGAGAAGAAAATGTTGTCTTGTGTGAAATTTGTTTAGAAGAAAAAAATCCTTTTCTGTTTCTAGCACTAAAAATGGCTATTTGTGTTAGACCCTGTCTAGTTCTCAGGCAAAACATGGATCCCCTATTTACTGACACATCCTCTACGCTTCTTTTGATGACCGATTATGCTCCATCTTTTACTTATATTTCATGGAATGATTTGTCATTAAAATAACATAAAATGTTTCTGATCAAATATCTCAATTGTGTCAGACTCACAAAAGAATGTTTGTAAAAACATGCAGAGAATATTTGCTGAAGCTATGCAAAAAATGACCTTCAGAGGAGTACTCTAAAAAAGTAAACCTTACCCATGAACATGTTGTTGGCTGTAAGATGAAGAGAAGAATGAGTTATTTCCATCAGAGGCTTTTATAGGTTTGAAATCAGCAGAGCTTTCCTCTATCTTCATCAGCAGTTTGTCCGTTAATTAGCCCTTCAATTCCACTTCAATTAAATTAACTCTAATTAATAAATTCATTACAAAGATTGACGCACCTTGCTCAAAGCTAGTGTGCTAAATGCTGATAAACACCTTCACCCTAATGAAAAATTGATTAGATTGAAGAGAAATAAACCTTTCTTTCTTGGAGCTGCCGTGACGTTTTGTGACTCTGAAGTTTAATCAAACCATCTTGCATCTTTTAATCAAAAATTTAATTCAAAGTAGATATAAAATGCTATATAGTTGGGGGGGGGAAGGGAGGGGGAAATTACAGCTGTCTTTCTCCATAAAGGTTTTGGGCTGTTTCTTACAGGAAATGTTACAGCTCCTTGATACTGTGTTTAATGTTCCACAGCACTTTGAGACAGTGGGGAGAAAAACACTGTTGATCAGGAAACTGGAAACCTTGCTTGAGCTGAATGCAAGTTTCTTTTGCTGTTAAAAATAATTTTGATCTTTTATTACTGAACTACTTACTTTTTCTTTTGCAAGAAAAAAACCCCTAATTATAGCGTTTCTATGAACCATACATGGCTACAGCCAGCTGTATGCCAAGGAAGTAAACAAGTCCCTCAGGCTGTATTGTATCTCTTTGTTTTTCTGTTTTCTGCTTAGCAGAAGTAAAGTTTGCTGGAGTCTGACTAAATGAACCAAAATGGTAAATGCAGAATCTGGCAGTGTAAATTACTATCTCGTGTTAGCTGAGACTTAATATGTATTGTTTGGCCTCTGACTACCTTTGGCTGTTAACATATTTTTCAATTATTCTATCACACACAAGATCCTGTTACTATATGTAGATGACAAGTTAAATTGTTTTATGTTGATTTTTTTTTTTTAGCAAAGTATTATTAAAACCAGACTATTCATAGCTGTCACTGGTACAAATTTACTGAAAGTAAAAGAGTAAAATGATCTTTTATACTTTGCAGATGTGTCAGTGTGTCAGCATAGTGCTAATTTGTCTCACTAAGGTTGATTCCTTATAATGAAAAATGTGTCAGAAATGGCACATTTTAACTTTGAAAGAAAGCAGAGAGAAGAGAATGGAGGGGAAACCTTGCTAATTTGAACTTCGTCATATTAGATATTTGCTCACAACAGACAATGATCTAGGTATACCTTACATTTCACCACTGTGAGTACAGTGTAACTTCTGGTAGGTCTGAGTGCCATATAATCTAAGATTACAAAGGGTTCTCGTAAGACATATATGACCACAAAGAAACAAGTTTGAAAATTACTGCAAGCTAGCAAAAGAGCTGTGAACACTTAAAGCCTGCCGACTAACTAAAAGAGCATTAGCAAAGAGGTAAAACTCTGTGCTCTCTATTCTGTTGAATCTTACGTGAAAACGTCTTTCACAGTAAATTCCTTTGATTTAACTTCCAGAGATTTTTGCCTTTCTTATTCTTCGCATGCCGAATTAAAAATTCAGCGCTTCTAATGAATGCGTTCCCGCTCTCTCCCCGGCGCTTGCTGCCTCCCTCTCTCTGCAGAGATCTGTTCGGCGGACTGTGGCACACACGGCGTGTGCATGGGCGGCACGTGTCGCTGCGAGGAGGGCTGGACGGGCACAGCCTGCAGCCAGCGGGCCTGCCATCCCCGCTGCGCCGAGCACGGCACCTGTAAGGACGGCAAGTGTGAATGTAGCCAGGGATGGAACGGAGAGCACTGTACCATTGGTAGGCTGCCTATGCTTTACCCTGTCCTCGCTGCAAAATTCAGACAGCCAGCGCTGCTGGCCACGTCTGAATGAGAAGTGTATTGCTTTGAAGAGTGGTTCTTCAAACGGAATATTTGCATGTGTCGGTCTGGGAAAAAGAGTTGATATTTTAAGAAAGGAAATGATTATATAATGGCTCATCAGTTCTTCATACCTAGTTTGCCATGAAAAAAAAGGTGGAAGAATTTCCTCTTCAATTTTTTCCCTTTAACTGTCTTTCACTGAGGGGGAGGTTGGTTTTATTTTGAATGGTAAATATACTATTTGATTTGTGCTTTTCTATTTTAATGTGATAGCTTTGTGTCTTTTAGAAATGCAACTTCCTTTTGTTTTTCTTTCTTTTTTTGTCTTTTAAGGAGAAGAAGCACTAAAAAGTGACTAGCCTGCATAAAAATGTCACTTCCACCATGTAATAAATGTGATCTAACTGCCCAAAATTATCTTCTTGGCAACATAATCTTCTATTTTAGAATGCTATCAAATTTCTTACGTGTTAATAATGTAACAGCACTTTAATACAATTGATTGAGAGGAAGCCATCCTTATTACAGCTTCTGTGTTTCTGTAACCAAGCTAGTTCTAGCGCCTGAAAAGCTCTGGAAGTTTCTATACCATTATCAATAGAGCTTTTCTTACACAGTTATTTACAGCCCATATAGAGCATGTCCTATATAGAGCAGGACTTCTCCTTCTCTACTACACAGGCTTTGACAGTGAGCTAGCATGAGAAATCATGCATGTGAATAGGAGGACTAAGAAAATGTGGTGCTGTAGTGCTAAGAAATTCCCTTTCACACTAATTCCCCTTTGTTCAAGATGTGCAGGTCAGTAACAGTTGAGTCCTATCCAAATAATTTTTATCTTGGCAGAACCACAGAGAAAACTTCTGCATGACAACAGGTAGGAAGCACAGGCAAAGGAGCTGGCAATGGTCTACATGTAAGAGATTACTAGTTTGTACTTTGGTGAGTGGAGAGCATTGCATGAAGCTCAGTAGAGCCTGTGACAGGAGTAACCATGTGACTGAAGTATTTAAGGGGCACATCTTCCAAATATGAGAAGCATCATGGCTAAGCACTTTGAGGTGGATTGAATTGGCAACACCAAAGGTAGCCGCAGGTCAGACAAAGGCAATCATAACACTGAGTGATGAAGAAATCTGAATAATCAAAAAGTCCAATAAGTAAAAAAACCCCACATAGTTCTATGTTTGGGTAGATGGAGGAGAGATAGTTAAAAGAGGTGTTGTAGCTGAAGCAACAGGATAGGACAGTAAGTCTAACTGCAGTGGAGCTGATGGATATGCATGTAGCATGATTTGCTTTTGCCACAAGCTAAAAACAGCCTGGAGAACTTTAACTTTCATGAAACTCTGAATGTGTTAGTGCAGCTAAGCCATAGCAGGGACATGAGTATCTGGAAAATAGCAAAGCCCAAGCTGTGCTCCCAGGTATTTTACAGCCCTGGCTGAGGGGCACCTGTTGGTGCTGTACCTGGTTGCGAGAAGCAGTGGCAAGAGCTTTGAGGGCAGGGAAAATGAGGGTGTGTTAGAGCTGTGTTAATTAATACCCACATCATTGCACCCAGAAATGAGGCAAAGTTTTCTTTTTTAGAAGGGAGTCAGGTGTGAAAATAATAAGATTAGCTTGAGAATTGGTTTTTTTACAGCAATCACAATTGATTTTTAAAATTTGGTTGGTTGGTTGGTTGGTTGGTTTGGGGTTTTCGTTATTTACTAATGAAATTGCTCAGACATATGAGGGAGAGGTAATCAAGATGGATTTGCAGAATCACAGGGAGAATCGATAGGGTTAATGTTTTTGAGGAGCTTCCAGAAAACATGCTGACAAAGAGAGTAGAGGTGGGAAGAGAACTGCTTTCTGAACAATAAAAGAAAGTAAATATTTAGAAGTAGGATAAAGCCTTTCCCATGACTGCTTTAACTTGCCAGCGAGCAATTACTCAGCAGATCACTCTGCTGTTGGTCTCACTGACCATGGCAGCATTTCAAGGGTTGTAGTTATACATGGATGAACTGCTCTTGAACAATTTTTCCAACATATTAAGCACAAACAAGTTTTTCCTCAGCACTGGCCAAGCAGGTCTGTCTCCCACCTGTTTATTCTTTAAATGGGTGTTTACGTTGTGGCTGCTGCTGTAAAGATAGTTTGATTTGTTTATATTGCCCTTACAGCCTCCAAGGCAAGTAACAAGGTATATGCTTTAGCCTGCTGTTACATTTATTTTTTTAGAGCTTCTTTCTTCAGGAGCCCCATGTTACAGAGAAGCCAGGTCATTTTATTGCTCATTTCCAACAGTATTTCAACTTAGTGGGGGGAAAATTGCTGCCTCCTTAGCTTGGCAGATGAAGACTCCATTTGCTTTTCTCTCATCTACCCTACAGTAGGTAGTAGCTCTTTCTGAGCAATAAATTTCAAAACACAAGGGACTTCAAAATGTTTCTCTATGCAAACCCATTTTTCATTGTCACCCTCCATTTGTAACCCAGGCATTTTATGCTACTTACAACTCTCTATTTAGTAGCAGAATATTTGCATAATTAGTGTTATGTGTATGAAAGACTCCTACTCACTCTGCCTTTATCTGTCTAAAAATAAACAATTGCACCCTTCTTATTTCTAAAAGTCATTAACCACTTAGCTGCAGTATTGTGAAGTATTTTGGAAATGCAAATGTGTTTCTTTGTTGCAGCTATTAGCTGGAAGCTCTATGAAGTGCAACAGCCAAAATTAACAGCTTCTTTGAGAAAGGAATTTTCCAAAGAAACTGTGACTCTTAAGGGCAATTCACTTTACTCACTTTTTGGGAAAGGAATAGCCCTCCACATATCAGGCTGGATGTACAAATTAGGGCAGATGTGTATGGCCTCTTACGGAGGTGCTAACTGAAATATATACTAAATCATCTGAATCCAGAACTCATTTGATCAAAGAATTTATGGTATTTTTGTAAAGCATGAATGTCATTCAAAATGATAAAAAAAAACCGTTTTGTACCTCAGCTAACAATTTTTATGTATCTTAAATGATAACTATCTGTCCAGTCTCATTTTCAGTTAGCCCACTGTTTGTATTGTAAATTGATATGTGTTAAAACATAGAAAGAAGTCTAAAACCAAACCTGTCTCCTTATTAAAGCAAGGTGGTCCTTAGTTGTATTTCTCTCTAATGTCATTTAAATCTTAGATTGCTTCTTGAGCTATGCTGATTTTTACATATAGTTCAAAATATTTAAATGGAATTTAGTCAGACGAAATCCTAATTACTCTAAACTGCCAGATACCTATTTCATAGAGAGTTGTTTTATTTTGGGGTTTTTTTTATTTTTTTTTTTAATTTCAATACTTCAGGATGTTAGGAAGAAAAATTTTAGGTAATTGCAAATGTTTGGGGGGTTTTGTTCAGAAAAAACATGTAGACATTTGCTTATCTGGGTTAAACATTAGGGTTTCCTTAAGGCTGAAGATGATAAACTGGATTGGAGAAATAATAATATACATATGTATTTTATGTACTTTGATTTGTGATAGAGAACAGAGTAGACTAAGTAAAGCAGGGAGGAAGGGAGGTCTATATGTTTGAAGCAACGTGTATAGTAAGGTAGACAAGATTTTTTGGCTAATGCAGGAAACCTGATGTCTTGCTGATACCCACTCTTCCATTATTGGTCTTTGAACAGGATAGTGCAACTTCCATACCACATCTGATGTCAGCCACACTTGTGAGCCACTGCTTTTGCTCTGCATGCATACTTCCACATATTTATATTAAAGATGTTCTGAGATAAGTATATGCTCATCATTTCGATGAATGAATCTAATAGGAATTAGTAAAACTCAAAACTTAGGGCTATTGTTTAGCATCTTAGAGGTTTGAACTAAATATAGGCAATGTATGTTACAAGTACACCGATGTTGCTTATAATCTCTTCCTTCTGGAGAACTGTAGTCATAAAATCATAGGATCATGGAATAGTTTGGGTTGGAAGGGACCTTTAGAGGTCAACCCCCCCTGCAGTAATTAGCATTGTCTTCAACTAAATTTGCTCAGAGCCTCAATTGCTGAGAGCCTCATCCATCCTGGCCTTGAATGTTTCTAGGGTGTTCACCACCTCTCTGGGCAACTTATTCCAGGGCTTCACCACCCCACTGAACAGAACTTCTTCCTTAAATCTAGTTTGAATCTACCCTCTTTTACTTTAAAACCATGACCCCTTGTCCTGTCACAACAGGCACTGCTAAAATGTTTTGATGCAAATGTTTTACAATTTCCTGTATCCCTATGAGAAAGAGTTAAATCAACAGTTCACTGCACAGCTGTGGAAAATCAGCTGTCAATTGTTTATTTGGTCTTCAAGAGACATTCATGGGTTTGAGGTGAGCATCCATATATTATTTTTTGAAGCTCAACCTACATCTCAGTGGGATACAAGATGGCAGATGCACAGCTGGTGCCCAGGTGATAACCTGGATAAAAATTCGCTCTGTAATTAAGTTTTCGTAACAGAGTTGTGCTAAAATATGTTTTTGTTTCCTAACTGTCCTGACTTGAAATGAGTTCAGTGACCCTCTCCTGTCTGAGTAGTTGTTTTGTGAGATTGGAACAGATATTATTTCAGAAAGTCTATTATTTTTTGTGATATAACTGTCATGTACCATGAGTATATTAGGTAACTGTCATAGGAAACCCATAAATATGAATACTTTTCCAGCTGCTTTTCCATTAAACTCTGTTAGCTGAATGAAATTAGTAAATAATTATGTTGGTGGGGAACCTGCTATATCGATGTGCTGTGTAACAATTCACTTTTACAATGCAGCCTAATTTTTTCTATAGACTAAATTAGTTTTAGCATAATCTAAATTGCAAATTTGCCAATTTGCATTAAAACTATGCCTTCTTGTTCAGAATTGTCAACACCTCTTTTTTAAAAGTCTTTAACATTAAGCATGGGTGGGTAAGACCATCTGTTTATAAAGCTTGCCTGCAGCTCCATTACTTAACACAAGACAGGTTACAGCTGTTTAATTGTTATCATGTTGAACAATTATCTTTCAATCCAAAATTAATATTTGTATATGTATGCATGGAAAGCATATCGCTAAACATAAATGAGCTAAATGTGGATTAATGTCATTAAGCATTCATATTAATCCCTCAGGAGGGCTAAAGTTAGCATCATGGTACTTCCAGGCGACTTTGAGTGCTGCATGAGGCTGCTTTGGCTGGTATGCAGTGGTGTTTCACTGAGAAGTGTGCAGTTTATGTTTATATTCCAGTGAGAACTGGGATCTAATTGGTTTATTTTCTAAGAATTTCCCCTAAAATTTAGTTGAGAAACAGAACAAAATGGGAACAGCAAATTATTTGTTTTTAACCTTTTTCTTTGCATGAAAAATAGTAGCATGACATTCAAAATCAGTCAAACCAAAGAAATAAATTTTCCTCAGCAAGGAATTTCTAGTTTCATCTATTATAGCCAGAAAATCAGGAATGTCATCTGGTTTAGATATTCAGAATTATGAAAAAAATAAGTCTAGAGAACTTTCCCTTAAGTGTGTTTCCGTCAGCACAGACTGTTCTGGTGACTGATTAAAATGGTTTTCTGACTGGGGACAAACATGAAGGCGTCAGTGTGCGGGTTTTCCATGTGACCACAATCAGATCAGCATGAGCACAGAGGTACAGCAAGTATTGAGGAATACTGAGACAGAATCTCCTCCAGTAAGTTATATGGCCTGCACCTGTTCCCTTCAGCATGTGTTTAGCTTAGGGCTCCTTATATTACAGATTTCAAGTATGACTGCAGGGAAATGATACTTTATAAGATCAGAGAGCCAGTAAAGACAAATGTGTTCCTTCAGTTAATTAAACTAAATGCTTATAGAAGACTTGATAAGGCTGTATATTATTGCACTGTACATTTTTGACACGTGGGCTTGACAGAGTAAGTCATGAACCAGCTTGAGGGCTTGATCTATCTTCTCTGCCTTTGCATGTTGCAGTTAGGTTGGATAACCAGTATTATGATGCCCATTGTCATTTCAGTGCTGATGCTAATTGCCAAGTGTGGCTCACTTTTCTCAGAAGTTTAAATTCCTGACGATACTCACATTTCAGAGGGGTTTAATGTGCCACATATTTATTGTATCTTAAGCACAGTAATTTTTCAGAAATTTTGAGATTCTTGTGAATTTTTTTGTCCCTCAAATTGTAATAATTACTTCTGTATGAATATATTCTGTAATTATCAAAATTCCTAAATTTATGTTTTTCTTTTGTTACGAGTTTGTGGAATCATACCTGAATACAAGTTTCATCTTAAAAGTAAGATTGTATGTGAACGAAGGTATGACCTTTGACATTCAGTTTTCATCAGATAAAATCAATCAAATATTCAAAACTAATTATATCCAATGTCAATTAGTTCACCACAGTATTGTGAGTGAAATTCTATTTTCAAAACACCTGACCGCTTTGCAGTTGGAATTTTACAATATTTATACCTATACCCTCAATGCAAAAAGCCTGTGAGGAAGAGATGGCATCCAGAGGACTGATAATCACTGTTTAACAAGATTTCATGAAATTTAGAACAAATTTGGGGTTTATGTTTTCTGTGCCTAAAGGGCGCATTATTGATTTGCCAGACCAAGCTTTGAATATGCCAAATATTTGTACATTTGGTAACTATAAAAACACTCAATTTTCAGGTGAATTTAAGATAAAGCACACGTATTTGGAACTGTGAAAAAAAGTGAGTTATTGGTCAGGCCTTAACACATTTCAAGACTAAGTATCTCAAATACAAATTAACTGTTAGCATACTTTAAATTGCTAATTGGTTACTTTGCATTTAAATGAGGACCACATGTGAAGTTCAAGTTAGGCACATTTTCAGAAAGCAGCAGAATCCTCTGAGATGTGAAGAATTTTAAAGCTTGTTGTGAAGCTTATTTGAGCTGAAGTGGCCAGAGAGTAAGCGCTTTTGTACATTGTATTGTTGCATGCTGGTCAGACCACATTCCAAAAGTAATTTCAGTCTGGGAGAAAGATGGAAACAATAATGATTCCCACCCTGATCCCTGCCCCAATGTGTTTTCAAGCTAAATTTATCTTCCATGCAGTTTTTAATGTGTCAGGTTTTTACCTGTATCTGAGGCAGATCTTCACAAGTTTGTTGATTCAAATGGACATTTGAACTTTTTCAACCTGAACATGTGGGGTAGTTTTAACTCCTTAATGGCATATACCCTTTCTTTTAAATCCTCTTCCAGCTAAACTAATATTAAATAGGAAACAACACTGCTTATGATCTTACCGGTAGTCCTAAATTTACTGTGTCTACTACATCCTTAAAAGTAACTGAATCTTTTGGTCTAATACATATGTAGCTTTCCAGTAATAATGATTAGAAATCTTACTTTACAGTAAAATTTGGATGGTCTCCAGAACAAAAAATCTAAAGCATAATGGGCTTATGTGCCTTTGTATATAAAGCCCATAAATGATTGCTGCAAAGAACAGTTGCAATTTTGGCAAGGGATAAATTGCAGTGAAGTCAGGTCTCTGCAAATATTTAAAATGCATAAACTATTAAGAAGGTATGAGTTCAGGGTGACAACAGTGTTTTGGCCTGTGTAAGGAGGAAAATAAATAAAATTGTGCGAAACTATAATTCCATCCATGTGCTCTCCTTTACAAGAAGGGCAAAGGGAAATTTAGGAGTAAGAAAGTATTAAAGGGAAGAGTGTTTGTAATCCTCCTCTATTGGCAGCAATGCTCTGAACATATGGTGTGTCTAAGACAAGGTTCTTACAAACTCAGAGAATGGATGATGACTATGAGCTGCTTACAGTGGAAGAACATGTGCTTTCAGTACTGTTCAGTGATGAATAGAAAGAATTGCATTTGCAAATGATACCAAAGCCTGCTGCCCCCAAGCACTTTGGAAGACAGGACAAGAATTTCAAATTACTTTAACAAATAGCACAGACTACGCAGAAAAATAAGGTGCAATTCAACAAATGCTTAAGAATAATCAGCTGCACAAATCCAAGTTAGGAAGCAGCTTGCCAGGCAGAAAATACTGTAAGAGATACTGGATTTGACATGAGAGAACTTTTCTGAAGACAGGCTACAAGAGTAGCTTTAAAATTTTGTGAATTCTGGACCTCTGTAAGTTTTTTGGTGGAGGCGTGGAACTCCTCAGAATTTGCATATGGATGCATGGTTTTTTTAGTCATTCTTAGGGAGGGAAAGTAGTTGCCTAAAGGAATCACTATGCTATTCCCTAGGTCTGCTGTGGGTAGAATAAGAAATGCTGGGCTTAAATATTACAAGGGTTATTTGAGGTTTTATGTTCAAAAGGTAGTTTAATTGTCAAAATAGTTAAACTGTGGCTGGCTGGAAATGACAGGAAATAAGGGTGATCTGGTAGCCATGTCAGGAGGAGTAAGTGGACTGACTAGAGAAGTCAGACCAGACCTGTCAGCTCTGAGTTTTGTAGCAGTTCCCCCCCAAAAAGCAGCAAAACTTGTTTACAAACTGTATACTCCCTAAAGCTTGCAGTAAGTTATCTCTTCTGCTGGCAAGTGCTTGTGAAACCACTGATAAAGTGGGTGCCTCATCCCCTGCTGCTGTTTGGCTGGATTTGGGAGTAAAAAGTAATGTTTGTAAGAAGAGACTGGTGCACAGGATGAACTGGCTAAGGCTTATTTTGAAGACCTGGATTCCACCCTTGATTCTGTTAGTTGCTCACAAATACAAACTTTAAAGTGCTCTCTGACTGTTATTCACTTTCTGGGAACAAGATTTGCACATTGTGAGTTGCTTAAAATGTTGGTTTGTGTATGAAATACTATATAATCCTAAGTATTCCAGAAAATCACATCATAGGTACTTGTAACCAAGTGAATTGAGATTTCTCACTCTGATATTTTTATGCTTTAGTTACTGGTAAAATGAGGTAAGAATGTATTCTCTTCACACCAGTAGTATGAAAATAGTGTGCTAAATAATTGTGACTTAGGGGGGAAGGTGATAGGAAAATCTGAAAGATAGTTGTTGCTTCTTTAGGTTTAGGTTAGCATAGTGTGCCTTCTACTAGGGCATCAGCTGTTGTTTGTGGGAGAATGAATGCTGAATGAGGACTGTGAGCGCTGTACATTCACAATGGAAGGAGTGTATAGAGGTTGCACATGTAGACATAAGCCCATCGTTGCCTAAATTTTGGATGCTTGACATGACCACTGTGATGGTATTCTTCTAATGCGTTCAGTTTTTTCTGGCATATGTATTGTAAACAAAGTTTCTACAAATACTAAAAATAAATGAAATTAAGTGAAGATATTAAAACTTTCTACCTCTAAGCAAACAGATAAATGTGTGGAAAGCTTAAGGGAAACCATATGGTAACAACATAGCATAGTTTGCTTACGGTCAGTTTTTATTCCAATAAAAATCTGCTGTCTCCCTGTATGACACTTGGTGCAAGGTTATGTAGAAGCGTAAACATGACTGATGCACAGTATGTTGTTCACGTGTTCCTGTAGAGGATGGGTATTAGAGCAGCAGAGATACTTATGCAGGAAATGGGAACTGCAATAAAGAGCTGTGGGAGATGAGGAGGGGAAGCAGAGCAGAGGTTGCTCTGAGAGGAGCAGAGCAGCGTTCTTCCTTGTTTCCGATACTGAAATTTTTTCCTCATATCTCTCTTTTCTTTTCTTCCCCACTTTGGTTCTTTTCTTCTTCCCTTTGGTTCACTTTTTCTATTTTCTCCTGTCTTTTTTTAGATGAAAAGGTTGTAATGCAGTAAGGAAGGGAGAAAGCTGATTGTATTAGTGGAGAGGAGGCAAGTGACTCACACCTTCAAGGTGTCGAAAGCAAAAAAAAAAACTTTAAAAAAAAAGATTTTTATTTGGGCTGACCTAGGTCAATATGGCTTTGGTCATGTTCATTTGTGGTTTTGCTTCTTGTCTGGTGGTGCTATGACATTAAATCTGCTCTTACAGAAAAGTAATTCATGACTCTTGAGCTATTGAGTTGACTCTGCAACAGGCCTATATATACATTAAAAAAACATGGAGCATGTTACAGTCTAGTGTACAGCTTACAAAGATTATAATGGGTGAAGATATCTGGTGGAGGATAATGATTTAAACTAATAGAGATATAAATTCACTATACAGCATTTAAAAGCATATCACTATTGTAATCCCATATGACAGAATAATCAGAATAAAGCAGTGTTATAAGTACCAATTAAGGAACATCAAATCAATGAGTATGTGACTCATACTGATTTAAACAGGAGCCAATTGGAATAAACGTATTTAATATGTACTTTTATTCTTAGGCTATTCTGTCGTACCTGGAGGAAACAGTATATGAATAAGGAAGATGCTGACTTACATATCTGATAGAAAACTAATGGAAGACATTAAATAATTTTTTTTTTAAAGTCAGGGTTCTGACTGGTTAACAAATATGCTATGTTGAATGTAAATTTGCCTGACTGTTAACGTTTCTTTGTAAAATCATTTATCTGCCATATACTTATATAAATACCCACACAGACTGACAGCATTATTTCTATTTTATTTTGTATGAATTTTGAATACCATTTAGATCTTCTTGGGGTTTGAGTAGCCTAGAAAATGTACAGATCTTGTATTTTCATTTTTGTTTTTCTTTTTTCCACTTGGAGTTACATGAAGTCCTTCTACTCCTGGAGATAATAGCAAGATTTTAAATGGCACAGTCTTAAACTCTGCAAGAAAACTCTTGTAGGTATATTGTCTGGTCTGTAACTGGACTTTTTAAGGACGTAAGATAACTTTTATGTGCCAAGCGTGTAAATATCTTGCCAAGGAGCACCTGTGAGATGCTCCATCTTACTGAAGTGCTTCAAATCCCACCTGGAATTCTCTATACAGAGAGGTGAAAAGGTATTTTTTATTTCTACACAGGTTAATTCCTCTTTCAGTTGTGGTGCCATGAAGATAAGGAAGACAACATGGCTATTTAAACTTCACTGTAAAGTTATACAATTTTTGGTCATTCACTTTCTGCTTTGTGGTTTTCCTACAGTGCTGCATATTAACCAAAATAGTTTCTAGCATTGTCCGTAATGTCAACTGACCATGAGTAAAAGGATGCTAGAAGGTAGAACTTGTTTTCTGAGCATTACAGTTTTGTGGTTTGGAGCTGACTTCTTAGAAGACTGCTGGATAAAAACAGTCTTCAAAGAGCATTTTCTTAATCTCTCTTGTGTTTGGGAGGGGTTTCTTGGTTTGTTTTTATTTTAGTTGTAGTTGTTTTGATGTTGTTTGTTTGGGATTTTTTTAATGACGATTGGATTCTGAAAATAAATGGTGGGGGGGTGATTACAGGGACTGTTTTCAGTTGCCTAGGAGGTTTTTTAATGTTCTCTTACCTTTCCTTACACTTGTAGAAGCATTTTAT
This sequence comes from Certhia americana, assembly GCA_018697195.1. Taxonomy (NCBI): domain Eukaryota; kingdom Metazoa; phylum Chordata; class Aves; order Passeriformes; family Certhiidae; genus Certhia; species Certhia americana. The sequence continues at coordinate 33,618,091 of CM031860.1, forward strand.
GTTTTACTGGTGGACAGATGAATTTCCCAGAGACCTGATTGCTTTCATTTTATGAAGTAAAGCTTGATTTTTCCTCTGCACATACCATGTTTTAAGCTGTTTAGGAGCAAGGGGAATTATACTGGATGAGTAAGAGAAGAATTTGATCCACCCTGAAATGTAGCTGTATCATTTTTCTGTTTGTGGCAAATGTGAAAAGCTCCTAGTTTGTTGCTGCTGCTCTAAATGTTCTGTAATTGATGTTTTCATCTCACTTTGTCTTGCGTTAACTTTACCATTATAGGGGAAGAACAAAAAAGCTATGTACTGGTCACCTGACACTTTCTTCAAGAAAAAGGAGCTAGAAAATTTCTTCCTCTTAGTTGTAGCAGTGACTGTGCCTCCTGATAGATATCATCTCCCTCCTTGGAGTGCAGAGCAGCTTTTTTCTGTTCATCCAAACTGGAGGGAATGCTATAGCTGGAAAGGCCTTTGTTACCCATCCAAAGGAATCCTAGCAATGACAGAGAACTTGCAAGACAGGGGCCATCATCCATCAGGGATTTAGGAAAGTCAGATTTTAAAAGAAAGAGAGGCTGTGAGGGCTGTATGGAGAGACCTTGTCCCCAGCAAAACCAGGGGATCGAATCCAGCGCTCCTGGCTCAGCTTGGCATGTCACCACTGCAGTGGTTTGTAGTCTCCCATCTCCTTGGGCATGGGTGGCTGGCTTTGGTAGCCTGGTGGCTTTGCTATGTGACGTTAACCCCTTTCACACAACTGCAGTTGATGTCTGTTTCCTGGAAGAACGGAGGGAATATGTTACCCATCTGTGCTGTGTCTCATGTTTTAATAGTAGGCCCTGCTGCTTGAAATCCATTTTATGCTCTGTATGTCATTCATCCATCTGCCTCCTCAAATCTTTTGTGAAATCTTAAGTACCATAACTTACAAAAAGAAGTCTTGCTATTCTTGTATATAATACCATGTTATTTATTTTTTATACATCCGAAGCCTAAGTTTCATTTTCACCTGCTTTTCAAAATTAAATGGATCATCACGCTACTAACCCCACTACACCCTCTTCCACCCCATATTTACAATGCAGCTTATTTTACATACTTGGTTTGTGTGCTCAGAAGAATAACTGTGACTGAGTTGAAGCAGAAGGAAAAAATCCTCCTAAAAATCCTATTAGTCCATTGAGAATTAAGATAGTGTGCTGATTATGCTGTCAGTCATGAGTGACCTGCAAATCAAAAATCTTCCTGCATGGTTAGTGTTTTAAAGCTCGTAAGCTAAGGAATAGGAATTGCTCTTACATTGTGTTGAAAATTGAATTTTTAAACTAGCTTTGATTTTATTTTTGTTATATAAAAAAATCAAAGCATGTGAAGTCAGAAGAAAATGTCTCAGAAATGTAGCTTCCCTTATGCTTCTGCAGACCTACTTTCTAAAACAGTTTCATTGATTCATGACGATATTTGCTGAAAAGAGAGTTTCTTGCATTTTTAAAAACCTTGAAATGCATTTTCATTTTGTAATGTAAGACCTCTCATGTCAGGTGCACCTGCTTGATTTGCATGTGAATTCTGAACAATTCTTGTTTCATGTGACACTTCTGAAATGTCTGTCTGTTTTTTTTTTCTTCTTTTTAATTCTCAAGCTCACTATTTGGATAAGATAGTGAAAGGTACTGTATATTTGCTCTTTGACATGCCTTTATCTACATGTTTTGGGGGTTTCTTATAATAATATGTAGTTAAAATACTAGTCTGGGCAAAAGAATCTTCTCTTACATACATTCCATGGATTATATATATAACTCATGTGGCTTTCAACTCATCTCAAAATTTTGCTCCTGTTATATGGTAACACTTTATCAGTAATTATACATTTATGTACAAACTGTATACATGTATTAGATTTAATCTGAACCAATAGCTGAAGATAGTATTCATTTGCTGTTTGGAACTTTTTTTTTGTTAGTTTTGTCATTGGACCTCTACCTAGTAAACCCTAAATATCAAGGAAACAAAGCAAAGTGATACACTTGTTACAGAACGAGTGTCATTAGTTCTAAAGAACAGATTAATTATAGAGATGTATGTTTTTATATGCTGACACATCAATAGAATTCCTGAGACTTTTAAGCTTTTGATTATCTGAATGTAGAAAAGCTGTAGGAAATTATGACTTGTATCTTGTATGAGTCTTGAAAAATCTTTTATAGTCTATGCAACATTATCAGTTAAGAGGTTCAAGGATGCAAAAGCCTAACATGAAACAGCAAAGATTCTTGTATCTTCAGTTACGGTGAAAAATTGATTTAGAAAAATGTTTAAAATATTCCTACCCCTCTTTCCCTGAGTATCTTCCTCAATTCCTTGTGTTTTTTCATTAGAGTATGGCAATATTGATGGCAATATCCAGGCTTTCACACAATAAGTCTTGAGTGTACCCAGTTGACTCCTAAATTGCTTTGTCATTATTGCAATTATATATGTAAGTCTTCCATAAGTCAAATAGAAGAAATATTAAGAAAAAAATAGATCTCAGTATATTAACAAATACTATTAGCAGCTGCAGTCCAAAAGAATAAAAGTAGCAAGATTAATTTCAGCCTGGCATGATGGCACATCCATAACTGTAGTATCCCCATCCTTCCTCACGAGAGATTTTCCTGACTCTCTGCCTTCTAAGAGTTGACAAGAGTTAAGCACCCTTTTTAACATTTTTCTGTATGTTTGTAATTTGGAGCTACAAGGTGAAAAGGAGTCAGTAAATTCAAAATTCTTTAGAAGAAAGAGGCAACTTACTTCTGAAAAACCACTTTAGGCTTGACCAAAACGCATGAGTAGGTTAGTTGACAAAGATAGGTGTTCTAAATAGTGAAGAATTGTTTACCCCGTTACTTAGGGTTTTTGGATGAAAGTTTACAGAAAATTGTTGTGTCCAGAAATATCTGATTTGTAGCCACCTTCTCATAAGATAGTTAGTGCCATATCTGTACTTGCTTCTGTCAGTGTCTTATCATAGTCATAGATAAGGAACACCAAAATCTACATACTTATAGCGTTGTCATCCTCATACAGATCATGTTGGCTGCATGCCAGATTTCATCACTAGAAAGTGAGCGATACTGTTTTTTTAATGCAATGTTAGACTGAAAACAATTATCGATTTTGGATATATTAAATTATGTTAATTGTTTCCCAAATTTTCCCTCCTTGGCCATAAAAGCAGACAAGATAGGATATAAAGGTAACAGCACAAAAGCCTTAGGGAGATTGTCACAAAAAATCACTCTCTGCTATCTGTCTTGAAGCACGTCACTACCGTGTTTTTGTTCAGTCTATCAATGTTTATTGTGGTCCTTATGGTATTTCATTTTGTCCGTCCTAAGTAATCAAATACGCACAGCTATTACATTAAGTTGGAAATCCTGTTGGTCCTGTCCCATCCGTATGCAGCCTGAATCCTGATGTTTGTTAGAATAGATGCTAAGCTGCTTCACTATTCCTGGGCTTTGCTTATTCTGTGAAAAGGAATGTATTTTTGGCATAAAGTATAGTCATTAAAACTGGCCTATACTTTGTGCAATTATTTAACGCACTGTAATTTCACATGAATACACGGCAACTCTGAGACCAGATAAAGTTAACCTTCTCTTTTATTACTTGCCTAAAATCATACCCATTTTCCTGCTTAAGAATTTGGAGGGATTTGTTCATAGTAACAGGGAGCTTAATCATTTGTGCCAGTAATTAATCAATACTGCATAGAGCAAATAATGATCTATTCTATGAGCACAGAAAAATGTATCATTTTACACAGCTGTGTTTGCACTATGCACTCATCTAGTTACTTTGAAAAAAAAATTAAAAAAAACAAACTTAATTTTGTCTGGCCTGCAGGTATTTAGAGGATTGGTGCATTTATTTCCTGCCTTTACAGGTAAGTGGTGTCTCAAGTGTCAGGCCAATCAAAGATGCCACTTTGTTAAGAATTACATTCCCCAGGTAATGTTGCTGTTCCACTCCATGTGCAATTACAGTATTTGTGCTGTTCTTAAGGCCTGTTCCCAATAAGTGTCCCTTGTTTGTATCTTTTTCTCTTTTTATATTATTACAATATTTAAATCACTTGTGCTTTTTCTTTGCCTGTTTCAACAGAGGGCTGCCCTGGTTTGTGCAACAGCAATGGGAGATGCACACTGGACCAAAATGGCTGGCACTGTGTCTGCCAGCCAGGATGGAGGGGAGCAGGTTGTGATGTAGCCATGGAAACTCTCTGCACTGACAGCAAGGACAATGAAGGAGGTAAGAGACACCAACTGGATCTTTAACTCTGGGGAGAATGTGTTGAGGAACATGTTTCCCTGCAGTGTACTTTCATGTTGGAAAAAAACATAGTTTCAACTCAGTGAGCTGTTGTAGAGGGGAAGAAAAGGAAGGACTTGAAAATTTCTGTGACCTCACAAGGAAATTGTCCCAAGAGAATAGGCCAGACTGGGAGTTCATATTTTGAATTATGATGCAATTTCTGGAAACAAATGGTTGCCCAACCTACAGAGATCTTATCTCTCTATAAGCCCCGAATGTTCACATAACTGACCGGATGCTCCCAGAAGTTTGGTTTGTTTTTTTTTTTAAGCTTACTTTTCCACAGTCTGTCATTCAGGTGACAGGTTACAATCTGCAGCAAGGTGCAGACAGGACAGCTAACCTAAGGAATCAATCTATGATTATTGTTGTAGTCTAGGGAAGCTAGAGGGGCTGTGACTTAGCATGATCCCAGAATCACATAAGAATTACCACAAAAACATGATTAAATGTGAATGCAGTCCAATATTAGATCAGCATAATGCTTTTATTGTCTTTCTTCCCCTTCTCTCATCAATTCTTTTTGCTTAGTACCTAAAGATTCAGAGAAGAGATAAAAACACTGTTAGGGCCTCTGAATGATGATAAAGTCATCTGGGACTTAGTCTTTCCATTTTAGAATGTGTATGCCTTTGCAATTGCTAGTTGACTCTTTGCTCTCATATCCCTACTGCAGCTGGGATCTTAGACATCACAAACTATAAATAACAGCAGCGTTTACTTCCTGAGGAAAATAAGTAACATGGTTAAAACTGGGCTCCTGTTTATTACTGTACACATCACTTGGCTTGTCATCTTTCTCCGTTACATATTACATATTTTGAAGGAGTTTTCCATAATTAGGGGCCTAAACAGCCTGACCCAGATTCCAGCAGTAATGTGCTTGTCTGGGGAATTAAGTTCAGGTGGGCCAAGGAATTACAAGATAAGGAAAAAAGATACCTATGAACATGAAGAGAGAAAGCAAGGAGGAGGAGGAGGGAGAAACTAGGTGGAAGTATAAACAACTTGGAGAAAAAAATAGATTATGGCGGGGGGGGGGGAAGGAAAATACATTCAAAGCCCAATAGTAGACTAAAACAGATTCAGTAAATGTTAAAGATCATATAAGGATGTGACACAGGACAGCAAGAGTCAGGAGCAGGTAATGGAATAGTAGGAGGAGGAAGAACAAGGTGAACAGTAAATGGAACAAGAGAAAAGAAGTTGCTCCTTCAGACTGAAAACAATAAGAGCTTTTTGTGGGGAGAAGGAACAAGGAATTGGAGCAGAACAATCTAACAGGATGACTTAAAGAACAAAGAATGATTTTGGGGGAAAATAGCTAATGCTGGTATTTTGTTGCTTTTTTCTCTCTCTCATTTCCTTTTTTTGTATTGCCTTTATGGACATCATTATGCAGCTATGCATAAGAAAGAGGTTGGCCAAGCACTTGTTTTGCTGTGATTGGCCTGTATAATGCTATTTGTCAATGGTATTTCTCTTACTTTAATTTAAATGCTTCAGTACAGTGCATATTTGCTTCAATCTTTGACTGTGGCTGAGGAGAAGGGTTAAAATTTAACAAATGGAATTGAAAGTGGAAGTGTACCTAACTAAACTAGGGAAAGAAAGTCTCCTTTGTAAGCTACCTGGAAAGAGAAGTATTACTTCCCTTTCCTGTGATCAATCCACTAATCTCCAAGCAAGCCATTAAAATTTCAGACAGCTACAGGGAATGGCACAAGTATTCTTCTGCTGTATTTGTTTATCGTGGGAGATTAGGTTATCTGAGCACTTGCACTGGATTTATAGTATGACTGCGGGTAGTGTGATCTACATCTCACTAGGCTCAGTGGTTATATAATTAAAGTTAGCTCAGTTGTTGCCTATTTGATATGCTGTGGTTAGTGTTTATGCTTTATCCTACACTGGGTAAAATAGATTTCATATATTAATAGGAGCACAGTTCATTAATAAAAGTATCTGCTGTTCCTTTGATTCTTAGCTCTTTCTGGGACTGATTATTCAAATTCTGTGAACGTGAGCATCCTAAGGATCCTAACAGGAATATTCTCCATGGAAAATGCTAATGGCATCGAGGCATGCCTGAGTATTTTCCTTTCTAGATACTACTGACGTATGATGGGACGATTATTACTTATCTTCTTTTTAATCCAGATTTTTCAGAATCTTGGAAATCATTTCAGTTCTTGTTAAGGCTCACTCTTTACTTTCCCCTGTGTTTGGCTGGATTTTTCTTTACATTTTAGCAGCCCACAAGGAGGTGTGTGCATCAAGCAGATCTTAGTCTGAATTAAACTCCTAATGACTTTGTGAGGAGAGGGAAGTCAGAGCAGTCTGTGGACGGAATAAGCCTAACTTCTTGAGGAAAAAAGGTGTCACTATTATACTTGAACAAAGTGGGCCATGCTTTGTTATTACTTTAGGAAGAATAAGAAACAGGAAGAGTCGTTGTTTATTCCTTAGTTTAGGTGGGTCCTTATTGAACACATTCCTTAGTTAAGTTTGCTTTTTATTAGCTCCTATCCAATTATTTAGAGTAGTTACAGGTTTCCACAAGCAATATTTTAGAGATCATTAATAGCCTGTCTTTTCTGAAATGAAAATAATTATTGTAATAAAACAAAGCATACTTAGCACTACTGTATTTTTTTAATTACTTGCATAGTCTAGGACAGGCTGTTCCTGGCAAATGTCACAAGATAGTGCAAATTCAGCCTAAAGATTGCCTAAACCAGGGCCTCTTCTCTGATAGCGGCTAATAGATGTTGCTTAGCAAAACATTATAATAGGGTAGATGTGAACTTACGTTTTCTTTTGTATGCTAACAGGCTGCTAATTAAAGTGAGGAATTACTGCCACAGAATGTTTTGAGTATCAGAAGAGTTGCTAAGTGAAAAGATAACCCATGCTAAGGAAATCTCAGGAAGTATCTGCTTGAACTAGGAGTAATACAGTGGCATGCTCATCTTCTCTGGCTTGTGCTCTGACACTTCCCATTATTCTTCAGCTTTTTGATTGCATCTATGGTAGCTGGTGAATGCTGGGTTCATATATCATGGGACTTATCCACAGTGGCTCCAAGATTTCTTTCTGGAGTGAGAATTCATTTGGAGCCCCACATTTCTTATTTTAGGTTTCTTCACTCACAGTAAAGCTGAATTTCAGTATACTATAGGTATTCTTGCAGAGATACTGCAATAGTAACACTGAGCAAAGGACCTGAGTAAGGTCCTTTCACACTGTTCAGGAATAAATCAAGGGCTGTTGGTGCTTTTCTGGCTTTTCTGACCAGCTGTTCCAACGAGCAGTCATTTTGATTCTATGACTGTGTCCATTCGTTATAGCCTGGTGCATGAGGATAACTGAAATTTGTTCATACAATTTCCTTTCCTGTCTCTCGCCTTAGTTTGCCAGCCACCAAAACTGTCCTGGTGGAATCGCCAGCATCATAATTCCAAAACTATATTCTTCCTATGTAGGCACTGAATTTCCCTCTATGGAGATTTTTGTTGCCTAAATATATAATCAACTTATTTACCAAGAATGGGATTTATGTAGGTCCTTGGCTACCATCTCCCCTTGACACTGACAGATCGTTTGCCCAGGACTTACTTTGTCCCTCTATTTTTCTTTCTTCCAGCAGTTTTATTCCATTCAAAAGCAAACAATCACACTATACATCTTAATTTTCAGATATGCATTGTGGGGATCCTCTGTCTTTACTCCTCTCATTTAATCACATAAAGGGAGCCTAGAAAAGAGCATACTCAGGTTGGGTTGAAAGTGCCCTTAAAGATCTAGCTCCTGCCATGAACAGGGATACGTTCCACTATACCAGGCTTCTGAAAACACCATCCAACCTGGTGTTAAATACTGCCAGGGATGGTGAAACCACACCTTCTCTGGTCAACCTGTTCCAGTGCCTCACCTCCCTCACAATAAACAATTTCTTCCTTATAGCTAATCTAAACCTGCCATCTTTCAGTTTAAAGCCATTCATCCTTGTTCCCTCACCATCTGCCCTTGACAAGAGTTCCTCTCCAGGTCTTGCAGGCCCTCTTCTGGTACTTGGATGATGGTACAAGGTCTCCTTGGAGCTTTCTCTTCATGCTGAGCAACCCCAAGTCACTCAGCCTGTCACCATAGTAAAGGTGCTTCAGCCCCCAGTCATCTTCCTGGCCTCCTCTAGACTCACTGTAACAGGTCCATGTCCTTCTTACACTGGGGGCCCCAGAGCTGGATGCAGAGCTCCAGGTGGGTGTCTCACGAGAGCAGAGTTTTGATGGTTTTAAGAATCCCTTCAAATAAGCAATTTTATCAACAGTCCATGCTCTACTGCAATTCAGTGCATTTTGCAACAAAGGGAAAAGTAACATTAGTCAAGATTTTTCCAGCTAAACTTCAGCTTTTGAGGGAGAAAACAATAATAATTACATCTTTTGTATATAAAACCATTTACATCCAGAACAAGAAAATATAAATAGCCTTCTGAGACTGATAATGACTGTCCAGCTGCCTGTAGGAGTTTCTATTTTCTTTATAATTTCACTGTCATATTTGAGTGATATATGTGACAAGGCACTGTTGAGCTAAGTCTCATATTTTTCAGGCTAAACAAAATTCATCAATAATTTTACAGAGCCATTTCAGAAAGGAAATTTTACTCTGCTTCACACATTGCAATAGAGTACTTGACTTAGTGGTACTAGATAGCTCTAGCCACATAAGTACAGAGAAAGAATGAAAAATGTTTTCTCAAGTTATAAGAAGCCAGATTCATAACCATCCGTCACTCGCCTGGGCAAGTTACTGATAAACTCCACAGGAAAATAACAAACAGCATATCCCTGTATCTTGGCTGGTGAAAATGAGATTCTTTCTCTGATTGATGTTAGTGGAGAGGCTTGTAAAAATGCATTTCCAGCTGATTAGTTCAGAAGGTGTCAATCTCATGCAGTTTTATGACCTGCAGACTATACTCCAGATGTACATTTGCTTTTTATAAACTAACAAAGATGAATGGAGAAATTTGAGCATTTCTTTGGCAACTGCACCAGATATTGCATGGGGGACCATTCAGATAAATAAAACCCCAAAAATACTCTTTTAAGAAACCATCCAGTCCCACCCCCTGCTCAAAGCCAGATTAGCTGGAGCAGGTTGCTCAGGTATGTCCCCAGTTGGGTTTTGAATGTCTCCAAGGATGAAGACTTCAGAATTTGCCTGAGCAACTTGTTACGGTATCCAGCCACTTTCACAGTAAAAAAAAAAAAAACAAACATTTTTCTGCTGTTTAGACCAAATTTCCTGTGTTTCAGTCTGTGCCCATTGCCTCTTTCCCATTGCTGGGCACCACTGGAAAGTGACTTTTTTACACCCTCCCATCAGGTATCTTTACACATTGATGAGACATCCCCCATGCTTTCTGTTCTCCAGGCTCTACAGTCTCAACTCTCTCAGCCTTTCCATGTGGAAGAGACATGTCAAGCCCTTAACAGTCTTCATGGGCCTTCACTGAGCTTTCTCAAGTAGATTCATGTCTCTTGAACCAGAAAGCCCAGGCTACACACAGACCTGTGTGCTCCTAACGCAGCCCAGGTTGGTGTTGGCATCTTTGCTGCAGGGCTTGTTGCTTGCTCATGTTAATTTTGTGTCCATCAGGACTCCCAAGGTATTCTCCACAAAACAATGTTATGATGCAGAAGGTTGTTTTTCCCCAGGTGCAGGACTTGGCACTTCTCATTGTGGAAACTTCATGTGGTTTCTGTCAGCCCATTTTTCCAGCCTATCAGTGTCTACTTGAATGGCAATGTGACCTCTGGTGTATCCTCATTCCAGGAAAAATCAATGCTCTTTCTTGTCTCTTAAAAAAGTTTAAACTTTGATACACTTAATGATGGTTTTTTCAGCCTTTTTATTTTCCCTGAACTGATTTCAAAGTCAGGCAAGTTAAGTAAGATTTTTAGATGTGCAAAACAACAGAAATCCCACTCCTTTACTATTTTGCCAGTCCTCTAACTGATCCACTTAGCATGGCAATATTTAGAAGAATACCTTTAGAAGATCTCTGTTTACTTACACTCTTTCAACACAAGATTGAACAAAAATGGGTGGTATTTTTCCTTTCAGAAAGAAGTTTTACTCTAAAGGCAGATTCTTTTGTGAGACTAGCAGTCAAGGGTTTCCTCCAAGTGCTGCATTGGTATATTTTTCAGCTCAGTGCAGCAGGCAAGCTCCCTCTCTAACCTAAATGGAATAATAAAATGTTTGAGCTATTTTAGTCTTGCTGTTCTTTTGGGGAAACAATTATCAGTTCTGTGATACCAGATTACATTCATCTAGAAATTTTCTGTAGCTGACATTTCCAGGCTCATTTTCCTTTTGACTTTACTTACAGCAAAGTAGTAGTTATCAATTAGATCTTGATTTTAATCTTTGATCAAATTAGATTTCCAGTGATGTGACAGATCTGATGTTCCACATATGGGACTATTTCAGCACATAAGCTTAAAAGCACCCATGTGTTTAAATCTTGTTTATACTAGCCAGCATTTCCCATCAGTTTATTCAGAGTAAAATCTAAATGTTAAATACAGATTTTGTTCTCTCATACATTTTCATGTAAGAAACTTGTGGAAATTGCCTTGCTACTAGAAACAAAATCTTTCTTCCAAGGTATAAAGGAATTCACCTTGATACATGTTGTGAAATATTTAAAGCTACTTGCAGCATAGATATTGCTAAAAAAACTTGAGGAAAACAGCAGAGTGGGAGTTACTTGTTTCTTTTCTCTAGCAAGTCAAATAACCTCACATAAAAGCTAATTAGGCCCACCTAAAATGTTTAATATTTATAAGTTAACAGTGTATGCAGAGCCTGAGTGCCTTCATTTTCTGGTTTGTTCAACATGTTTTTAGAAAAGTATTGAATAAATAGGTTCATTTTTACATGATACTGAGTATATTCAGCTTGCATGGATTTCCATGGGAGTTTAAGAACTCAGTGGAAACAAATTCTCTTTCTTTAATTGAAAGTGAATTCATTAAAATCTTAATTATGAGTATTCGTTCATACCACATGAATTTTTTCATCTCCCTGCTGGCCGGCTCATTCCAATGCACAGGGGCAGGAGGAAGAGTTTGTTCACTTGTGTGACTTTCTGCCAACAGATGGGCTAGCTGACTGTATGGATCCTGACTGCTGTTTGCAGAGTTCTTGCCAAAACCAGCCTTATTGTCGTGGATTGCCTGATCCCCAGGATATTATCAGCCAAAGCCAACAGTCGCCATCTCAGCAAGCTGCCAAAGCGTTTTATGACCGGATCAGTTTCCTCATCGGCACAGACAGCACCCATGTCATACCTGGGGAAAGCCCTTTTAATAAGAGGTGAGCCTGACTCATCTTGTACTCATGAGCACAATCGAAACTGAAGAGTGTGAGGAGAAGATTCATGTGAGGAGAAGATCCCCTATGATTGTGAATTTCTGGTGTGGATTTGGAGCAAAGGCCTTTTCTCTTAATATATCAAATTGCTATTTCCTGCAAAATTCAATTTACCAGTGCCACTAGGTTACAGAAGGTACTTGCCATGCTTAGTATCTGTATTCTAACAGGGCACTTCATTAATGATTAAATAAATCTTTATTTAACCAGTTGATTTGGGCTAGCACAGTTGGAAATATATCAAAGCAATGAAAACACTTCAGAAGGAAAAGCAAAGCTGCACTTTTTAAACTGTGCTCACTAAATAATATAAATTATGAATTAATGTAATAGAACTGTTAAGTGCACGACAGTATAATTGCATAAACTATTTGACTGGTGCTCTATGAAGCAGTAATGACCTGAAAATAAGCCAGTAACAGGAAGCAGGTGTCTGGGATCTCACTGAGTGAAAGAAGATGATTTACACTAGAACTACTGCGTTTGCAGTAATTTAACAGCATTAATGTGTTTGGGCACAGCAGTTGATTAAAAGTTGTTGCACTGATGTTCCTTATTGCTCTTTTAAATGTTGTACTTCACAGTCCCTCTGCAGTTTTACAGATTGCTTTGATACTAATTGAAAAGTACATTTTTCTTTAAGAGTCTGCCAGAAATATGACTTATAGTGAGAACATACAGAGTTTTTAAGTTCTTAAAATTCTTCAGTTAATTTCTGGTCTTAGTAACTCAGTACAGACAAAATAAACCAAAGTAAAATCAACAATACTGAGACAAAATTATTATCTTCAGATTCTAAGGCATATGTTTATACAGTGTAAATTATGTGAACTTGTAAAAGGGTTAGAGTCTGAGGAATGTTTTTTAAATGATAGTTGATAGCATGTGAAGAAGGGTAGGTGGGTGGATGTATGTGTTCACTCACTAGCTTTTTTTCATGCAAAAAGAATAAAAACTCCCAAACTTGTAATTTTATCCTGCATCTTTTTCACAGTCTTGCATCTGTCATAAGAGGCCAAGTATTAACTGCTGATGGAACACCACTCATTGGAGTCAATGTTTCCTTCCTACACTATCCAGACTATGGATATACAATCACTCGCCAGGACGGAATGTAAGTTCCTTTTGAAGCTCTTATAAGTCATAAAGACAGCAAAGGTGTTACAGAAGAGCTGCTTATAAAATTGAGATTATAAAATAACAGGAAAAAAAGACATTAGCAAACAGATTGACTAAAGTTGTACACTCTTAAAATGTAAAACATGCTGATTATTATATGCCTTAGAAGTAGGAGGACTTGCTTAATTTAAGCGCAGCATCCCAAATTCTCTCTTCTCTCTGTGCAGTATAATTTAATGTAATTTAATTGATTTCTCCGTTGTTCCCAGTAGAGCCATTCTGCTTTCAGAACAGTACAATGGAATGAAGAATCAATCTGTGAAATAGAGGCTGTGGATGGCTTTGGGAATTTGATGACTAGCTAGCCCTCTTGGGGTTTTTTCCTAGGTTTGACTTGGTAGCGAATTGTGGTGCCTCTCTGACACTGGTGTTTGAGCGATCCCCGTTCCTGACACAGTATCACACTGTATGGATTCCCTGGAATGTCTTTTATGTTATGGATACCCTTGTCATGAAGAAGGAAGAGAATGACATTCCCAGTTGTGATCTAAGCGGATTTGTAAGGCCAAACCCCGTTATCGTGTCATCGCCTTTATCCACTTTCTTTAGAATTTCTCCTGAAGATAGTCCCATCATCCCAGAGACACAGGTAAGGTGTGCTTTAAATAAAGACAATTTTATCCCAGGCTAGTGTTGAGCAACCAGAAGGAAAACGGTGTGCTGCTGTTCAAAAATTAGTAATTCTGAGTAAGTGCTAGGAATTTGCAACATGTGATTATTTTCAGACTAATTTATTTATTTAATTCTATGGGATGATTTTTGAAATTTCATCTGAAAAAGAAAAATAAGAAAGCTGTGTATACATCACACAGTTTTACTGTTATACGTTTTGCATTTGTTTGCATCACTTAATTTACAGGATGTGTTTGGCATTCAAACAGTGGCCCATAAAAAGGACACACTATAGTACGTTGGCCTTTTAGGATTGCCCTCTTGGTAGAAGTCACCTCAGAGACTGCAAACAAAAGGTGTTTTTCCACTGTGTCTTGAAGTCACACACAGTTTGAATTATCTGTTTAGTCCTAATAAATAGCATGACACACAGATTTTTATGAAGTAAAATAACTCTCTGCAACACTGAGGACAAGCCAGCAAGCTTGTGGTCTAATCAACTTCTTCAGAACTTGTAATACCAAGTGTAAGACTTAATATTGAAACCTTGATTTAAGTGGAAAAAAACTGCACATGAAATGTGTTATGTTTTTAATTTTTCCAAGACAGGTGTATTAGATTCCTCCATCTCAAATAATAATCACTAATACAATGAATAGATCTTGGCTCTTAAAGCATTTCAGTTGCATTTTAAGAAGTAATGTATGTCTCAGTGTTGATTTTCAAACTTCTTCTAGTGAAACAGTCCTCCTTCTGCCACCCTCTTTCTCTCTTTTTCTTGCCCCTACTTCCACAATGTCATAATTATATAGAGCACTCTTTTTCGCATTCACTAAGAAATGTCCTTGTCTCTTCAAGAGAAACACAGAAAATGTATTCAAATGTTTTCATGCAAAGCTCTTAAGAAAAGAGCTAAATCATTAAGCAATTCATGGTAGGAGCAGATTTAAAGGAAAGATGTAAGAAAATTACAACTAAACACTCATACAAATCTAGACAGTGCTAGGAAATTGTTGCTTTTATCCTCGCTATCATTTCTGTGCCTTTGATAGCTGCAAGTCAATTAAAAGAAAGTGTTTGCAAAACAGAGTCCACTGAAAAACAGCTCTGATTTACTTGTTTTGGCAACAGATGATAGATTCAGTTCCTGAAATTATGGAAAATGGCTTAACTAGATATAAATCAAGAAAAAAGTTATGATAGAAGAATGTCAGAAAATACAAATCTTAAAAAAACACTTGTAGTGTCTAGGTAAACAAGTTATTTCATGAGCAGTGGGACTAATGAGGTCTGGATTCCTACTAATTCCTACCCACTGCTGTAATTCCATCTGTCTGTCACATCCAGTCCTTCCCCACAGTCTGCATTCAGCCTTTTTCTTCTTTGTCACGAATTGACTACTTCTTCCCCATCGGAACCCTTTTTTCTGCAAACATAAAGGAACTGAATTATCTTTAGAGGTTTCTACTGTTACTTAAAATGTGGTTGAAATTGTCTACCAGGTTCAAAATTTTTGAGGTGGGAGGTCTGATGGGCAGGACTGTTGGGTCAAGTTGTTTCCCTGGGAAACCAGCTGGAAGGAAAGATATTCTCAGTGGATCCTAGGCAATTGGTGCTGCTGCTGGGTGATTTTTGATGAGGGAAAATGGTACTCTAGTTATGTATGCAAAAAATCCAGTTCAGTACTATGTAAAAAATTAAGAAGTATCTTCTTCTATATTCTTTGCTTATCCCACACATAAATTGCCCACACATAATTTTCTGTTTCAGCAAGTGGGAGCTGCCCAACTGTGACTGGCATGTACCCCTTCAGGTCAGGTTCCCCTCAGGAATGCATAATGCTCAACAATCTGTCACACAAAAAAATCATTCCTCTCATAAAAAGATGGGCAGAACCAGTTTCTATTCAGAACTGTATGTTCAGCTCCAAAGGCACTGCTGTTGATCTTTTCATATAAAAGGGGCAATACCAGTTTAAAGTCTGTGAGACTGGAGGAAAGCACAGAGAAATAAATCATTCCCCATGTTCTTGCAGTCAGTATTAGCCACCCTGGTTCGTGTGCTGTCACAGCACTCACTGTCACGTACTGCAGGAGAAAATGATGTGCTGCTGTAATCATCATCCCTTGAAGTGCTTCATCATCCCTTGGAGATAATGTTTCCAAGAGTGTACTTAGTGGCTTATGAATCCCAAATTGATCAGAGGGGGAATTAAAGACTGTGCCAAAGGAGCAGCATGAAAGAAAACTGAAAGAAAAAGGGCAAGCAAGGGGAAAGAACAAACACAGCGGGTAAAGAGGTGATCACAGACCCAACAGATCATTACTCAAGAGGGTTGATAATAACATGTTAACTAAATTTGGACTGTTTAGGCATGATTTTATCTACTATTAATTGCAAGTTACCATGCTTTGCCTAGACTTAAGTAGCTGAGATTAATTGGTGTGGAACAAGGCAATGAACTGCATTCAAATGAGGGAGTTCAGGTTAAGCTGGAACTGCTTCTATGTATTAGGTAATATTGTTACTCTCTTTTTCCTAATAATTTCCTCTTTTCCATATATTGCCGTGTGGTCTGGCAGAAACCCGTGTGAGTCACAGTGATCACTTCTGAAGCTGAGTATTTGAGTGTTTCCCTCCCCTAAACTTCTATTATCCACTGTTACATGTGCTTGCAAGATGCCTTCTGCAGGCCCTAAGCATCTTGTTTCCATCACTTCAAGTGTATGAGAGAATGAAAACTGGATGTTTTCCTTCAAATTATATATTCCAGGTTCTTCTCCTCCGACTCTCTCTCACTACTGGCAGCAGTGCAGCAGAAGCTGGCAAAATTTATTTACCCAAAGGAATTCAGGATAAAATATGAGCCTCAGTGACTAAATAAAAATAATTATTGGTAATTTCAGGGCAGATAGATTTTCAGAAAAGAAATTAACATATTTTAACATTGAAACTAACAACATAATAGGATTTCTAAAAATCTTAGTATTCTATGGATGCTACACCCTAGATTTACCTACATAAAACGAACAGAATTTCAAGTTTATGCTGAGAAAAAAATGGAGATTATTTGTAGAAATCAATATCTTCATTTATATATCTCCTTCTTTTCCAGCACGTTTTATGGTTTTCTTCCGTTTTGCTTTCTGCTTGAGACTATATACATACCTTTTTCTTTATTTTGTAATAGACACATTTTTATATTTGTATATGGCTTTTTTCTACCCCTCTTCTCTGGTACGTAAACGATGTTTTAAGTCTAGAAAAACAAAGTATTTTTACCCTTTTTATTTTTCTTTTATTTAAATGCTGTTTTTAAGAGTCTCACTTGTAGGGTAAGGTTTTTTTTTTAAGGAAAACATTTTTTCTGTCCTGAAATGAGCAGTTTCTGCTTCTACTTAGAGTATAATTTTGGTACTCCTTAATCTCAGCCTTTATGTAATGGCAGCAGTTGCCAGTATCTAAAAATTCTATCTTTACCACTCTCAAACCTAGATCATGTTACATTTTAATGCAGCAGTTCAGCTGTTACTTCTCAGTAAACAACCTTTTTCTGACACTAGGACTAAAGTTTGCACTCATTTGTGAAATTTGTCCTCAAATCCTCTATTGAATTTGTTCAATTTTCAAAAAAAAAAAAAAAAATCACAGCAACACAGCAGGCATTTCTCCCCCTAACTGAATTACTTATTCAGTGTTCTGAATACCATCAGAGCATGTCAGTTGAATCATATATTTTGGAGCAGGAAAGCATTCTAGAGCCTGGACAGCTTCAGTCCAGCTGGCCATGAGAGACAAGGAGCCTTGCATAATCTACTCGGACACCAGCTTGAACTCTCAGGACAACAAACTCTGTGGAAATTGAGGTGACCCTTATCTCAGTCCCTAAGTTAAATATTTCATAGTTGTCCTTAGGGGAAGCTTGATCATCCATATGTAAAATGTCAGCCATTAGAATTTGGTGGTTGAGCAATAACTCAGTCCCCTTAGGGTATCAGCCTTTCTGAAGGTAGCTTGATACTCAGTCTGGAAAAGGTGAAGTACAGACAGCTTGGTTGTGTTGGTGATTCCTGATGTGACTTTTATTCCTGGTGACTTTCCCGATTGCTTTACAATTGATGTGTTGTCATGGCTCCCATAGGAGCTCTCTGCTGTGCCTGATGATTTACCTTTTCGGATGAACATTAAACTGTTTAATTCTCTTGGTAATGCTTGATTCTGGGAGAGAGATTGAGTTGCATAACCTTACCTATACATTTCTAAAGTTCTCAAGAAAATAAGTTACTACAGGGGATATTTTATGGAAAAAAAGGATAAGTCAGATATCCAGCAGGCATTGGAGGCTTCTGCAGAAACTAATAATAGGGGTTTAGGTTTTGTTTTAAACCTCGCTGAGAACCGCATGAGTGTCCTAGTTTCTAATTTGATAGTAATCCAAATACACAGTGGAATTTCTTGAAAATTGAAACTTCAAGGTGTCCTCTTTATTGCTTGTTATCTCAGCCAAGAGTACTGGAAGACCACCTATGTGTTTAACACTGCTCTTCCACAGTTGCAGTTGTAAAAGAAGCAATGGTCGTAACAGGAGACCACTGAAGTCCATTAAATTGTGTCCTATTACAAGCATATTATTTCTTTTTCTCCTCTTGCTTACAGAGACCTCCATCTGTTAGATTAGTTTTAATGTGCAGTATATGAGAGTCCTGCTGATGTCTTGAGGAGGAATTTGTCTTTTGTTCCTGGGTGGTTTGTGCTTTTCCTTCAAAGTCTCAGAAAAGGGATGTGTTCACAATCACTTACCTCTCTAGAGAGAGGTGGTTTTGTTCATGTAGAAAAGATTTGCCTGTTCTCTGGATTAGACACTGTCTGTATATTGAGCTGAGGGAAAGCAGACTAGATTTACAAAGAGAAATGAGGCCACGCTCACCTCCTTCAAGGTGACTACTTGTCATTTCTTTTCAGCCAGGTTCTTAGTGGGGAACAAAGATATATTCAAAGAATAAGAATTAAGAATTTAAAAATTGTAATTTATTTGTCTTGTATCTTCCAATTCCTACTTTATTTCCTACAGCTCTATTATAGACTTACTGGAGAACAACAGTTTTATGTCTACATGTATCAGACATAAATAATTATAATGCCAGACAATGATTCAAAATAGTATTTCTGAATTTTTGTTACTGTTATTGGGAAAGAAGTAGATATAATTAATACTGTATAAACCTTTCTGTAGATCCAACCAAAATGCTAATACAGAGGATGGTGTAGCACGTGTTGTCCCCCTTGAGCATCAACCACACTACTTCATCCTATTCAATACAGTTTTTTAGAAGCAGTGTCCAAGGTTTTTTCTGGCATAGAGAGCTAGCACTTGTTTAGGTTTTGATCCCACTGAAGTCTTAAGCCTACTATTTGTGATAGTGCTCTTCTTTTAGCATTAATGGACTGCTTTCCACTAATACTAAATAGTGCTTGGTTTTCAGACTTCAGGACCAGGAGACAGAAAAGTAAAATAAACCTCTTAATTTACTTCCCAAGAGTGTTCCTGTAATACCGCTAAGGTTCTGGAATAGTGCTTCAGCATCCTTTGCAACCTTTACACTCTCCACCAAGGAAGCATTACCTTTACAAACGTGTCTAGATACCTTTTTCTTCTTTTGTTTGTTTCAATAAACCAGGATACCTGGTTGCTGTTCAAGTACTGGCTGCAATGTTTATGTTCTGACTGAGGCATAGAACAATATAGGCTGCTTTTATCCACGTTGCACAGAAACATTTCACATCCATCCATCACCTACAAAAGCTCCTCAGCTCTGATGAAATGACAAGGTGGAGGAGGGGAGGAACCTTTTAAAAATAAAATTGACTCATTCCACCTCTCAGAAATGTGAAAGTGATAAGCTGATATCTGAGTAGTGAATATTGATCAGAAAATATGGAAAAACTTTCCCTGAGGCATCCTACTTATCTGTCTTCAAAATAAATGGAAGAATGCTCTAGTTTGAAGTATTTACAATCCACTGGTGATGCAAATAATAAAATACCTAGAAGTTTTTCCTGCTCCTACAGGAAAATTTAGGCATCCCAACCCAAATCTCAAGCTTTGCTCTCCTTTGAGGCTCTACTGCCTTTATTACAAATCTTTATTAGTTGGGACATGGGTGTCACCATAATCAGGGGCAATTTCCACTTAGTTGAAAGACAGTTTTATGCCTCTCCAGGAAAAATCAGTTGGGAATGTTTTCTCATGCTTCCTTTGCCCCGCCCCCTGAAAATAAAGAAGATAATTCTGAAATGTTTGAGCAGAAAGAACCAACTTAGCAGCTTCAGTATAATGAAGAATTTAAACTTGACTTTTTAGAAAAAGTGTGAAATGTTATTTTTTTTATGTTTTTTTTAACAATGAAGGCCAAATATAAATAATACTTCCTAATGGATTGTCATGTAACATGTTAGGCAGCCTTTTATGATAGCTGCATTGTTTTGTTTAATTTCCAAATAATTTAAATACTGTATTTTTCTCTTAACAACGTATAGGTACTTCATGAAGAAACAACAATACCGGGAACTGATTTGAAGTTATCATACTTGAGCTCCAGGGCTGCAGGATATAAATCTGTACTGAAGATTACTATGACCCAATCTGTTATACCATTTAATTTAATGAAGGTTCATCTTATGGTGGCAGTGGTGGGAAGACTTTTCCAGAAATGGTTCCCTGCATCCCCAAATCTAGCATACACCTTCATATGGGATAAAACTGATGCATACAATCAGAGGGTCTATGGATTGTCTGAAGCTGTTGGTATGTGTTACAGAGGATTTTTGCACTTCTAGTGTTGTCTTGAACATAGGGAAGCACACCTCAAATACTCGTATCCATTAAGTAGAAAGTTTTGTAGAATAAAATTATGTCAGTGGGTATTAAAACATATTAAAAAATACTAAGCTTTGAATTATGAGGAAAAAAATTCCTTAGAAGGAAAAAGGAAGCATTTTTTATTCACATGAAAAGTGAAGTTTTTGACTTCTATTCCTTCCCATAAAGCAGCTCTCTGCCTAATAATACATTATGGTGTTTAGTCTGCACAGTTTAAGTAAAACACAATAGCAGTCTGACCTACATCACAAAATGGCTTTCCTCTGTACCTGTCTTAATTCACTTAAATCTTAATAGCTAAAAATATTTTAATAACCTAAGATTCTGGTTAGCATTTTCAACATGGTTAAGAAGCCATAGTAATTTTCATGTGTCCTATGAGAGCAAAAGAATGTATGTAGTTTAAGGAAATCACGTTCTTTAAACTCTTGTTTAGAATGAGATCCTGTACTTAATGAGGACATGTGCTGTTATTTCAGTGTCTGTAGGTTATGAGTATGAGTCTTGCTTGGATCTAACTCTCTGGGAAAAGCGGACTGCCATTTTGCAGGGTTATGAACTGGATGCCTCCAACATGGGTGGTTGGACATTGGATAAGCATCATGTATTGGATGTTCAGAATGGTAAGGAGTTCATTTTCTTCTTGCTAGTTTTACTGCTCCACTGCCCAGCACTTCAGGTCTCTCATTCAGACTTTTTCCTATTTGCTCTGTTATTTTTTAAAAAGGAAATTATAGAACATTTTGCAAATGGTAAATGCTTTGATCTTCTCTGTCTCCCCAGGGAAATGGTCACATCACCGAGCCAGTCAAAGTTGGCAGGAAGTGTTAGGACAATGTTCTCACATTGTGTGTGAGACACGGCATATGGTGTGATTCTTGGGGTTGTCCTGTGCAGGGCCAGGAGTTGGACTCAGTAATCATGTGGGTCCCTTCCACCTCAGCATATTCTTTGTTTCTATAATTTACATTGAATGTCTTGCTTCTGCATCCTATAAACACATATGCATGAATAAATTCATCTAACAGTCTGTATCGGATATGCCGTGGTGGGTTGACTCTGGCTGGACACTAAAGCCAGCCAGTCACTCCCCAGCTGGATAGGGGAGAGTAAACAGAATGAAAAGCTCATGGGTTGAGATGAGGACAGGGACAGATCTCTCAGCAGTCACTGTCATAGGTAAAACAAAATTGACTTGGGAAAATTATTTTAATTTATTACCAGTCAAATCACAGTAATGTAGTGACAAAGAAAACCAGTCTTAAAAACTACTTGCCTGATCCTCTGTTCTTTCCAGGCTTAACTTTACTCCTGAATTCTCCACCTTCTCCCTGCCAGTGCTGCAGGGACATGGGGAATGGGAGCTGTGGTCAGTTCATCACACCCTGTCTCTGTCACTCCTTCCTCCTCAGTGGAAGGACTCCTCACACTTTTCCCTGCTCCAGCATGGGCTCCCTCCCACGCTAGACAGAACATCTGAACATCTCCAATATGAGTCCTTCCCATGGGCTGCAGTTCTTCACACCTGCTCCAGTGTGGGTCTGCTCCATGGGGTGCATTATTTCAGGAACAGATGGCTTCAATGGGATCACAAGTCCTGGCAGCATACCTGCTCCAGCACAGGCTCCTCTTTTCCATGTGTCCAGAGGCCCTGGCAAGAGCCTGCTTCAGCATGAGCCTCCTTTGGACATCCCCTTGCTCTGGCGTGGGCCCTCCAGGTGGATATGTGCTCCACCGTAGACCCCCATGTTCTGCAGTGGCACAGCTGCCTCACCATGGTCTTCCCATGGGCTGCAGGGGAATCTGAGCTCTGGTACCTGCAGCACCTCCTCCCTCTCCTGCAGACCTTGGTGTCTGCAGAGCTGTCGCTTGCTCATGTTCTCACTCCTCTCTCCAGCTGCAGTTTGCTGTTGCACAGTAACTTTGGCATCAAAGTATATTTGTTGAGCATGCTGCTCAGCAACTATTTGCAGGGTGCAATGCTGAGGAAACCTCAGCTCTACACTGAACAGGAAGAAATTTGGAAAAACTTGGCTGGAAGCACATAGGAAAGGTGAAGTAAACAATCACATAGCTTAAAGCAGTAATTGGTAGCACTGGACTTTCATGCAAGAGAGGAATCCAGAGTAATTATCAGGTAGATTGTCTCTTCTGCAGTACTTGATGTCCCATGAAGGTCTCCCCCTAGTACACCTGCTTGTTATGTATAACACAGCCTTTCACACCTAAAGCTTTGCTTCTGACTGGTAAGGAAACAAGGTAACCAAATCAAGGGAAAAGGTGTCATTCACCTAATTTAAAATGTAAAAAAAAAAAAAAAAGCTGTGCAAATTATTGTAAAGTAATCCATCTAAAAATGTAAGAAGCTAAAGAAGCTATAATTATAAATATATATGTAAGATTGATTCTGTTCACTGGGTAAATTGATGATGGCTTTAAATTATGTTTAAGAGTACATTTGACAAGTAATGACTTTTCAAAGTGTCGTGTGTCTAATTGAATAAACCAAGTGGAGAGTTGTAATGACAAGGTGGATGAGATGCATAAATCTATTGAGAGGAGAGTGCAGACAGTGTTTGCATGGAAATCCAAACTACTGCAGTAAATAGTCTAATGTACATCTTTTAGTCTGTGATAATAGAGGAGAAATGTGAAGGACCAATTTTTCAAGGTAATGACAGAATAAATCAGGTGCAATAGTGCACTGTGCTGACTTCTAGAATTCCTCTGATGAAAATTGTAGAACTCAGCTATTTCAGGCAAAATTATAGTGCCATGATTGTCATAAATGATGTAATCATAGGAGAGGGGATTTCGTATACTGTTAATGCATTCTGGCTTTAACTATTCATGAAAAATACATTCCTCCTCTTTTGATTTAGATTACTTATTTAGATTACTTGCCATTAGGCTTCCATAAACCATTTTCATTTTTTCCAATTTTATCATGTATATTGGTTTTACATTTATAATCTCTTGCATTTTATAACATTAAAAGTGAAGATACTTAAAACATTTAAAGAGGAAAGCAAAGTATTTTTTCTCCTACCTTTCAGTACAAATCGTGTACTTTGGGAGTGAGGAGGGAAAGAGAAATACATCTTAAATTTCTTATAAACTTCTCAAAAGATTACTGTATCCCTCAGCTTCAAACTGCATGAAACTCTGGGCATGCAATCAATAAAACCCAGATCTCTATACAGTACAAATTGATGTGTGGTTTACATGGATTATACCATGGAAAGACATATGGTGACTTACAAGTAGAACTGTAATATAGCTGACCATTTTTAGAGGATACCTTAATGGATTCATCATGACATTGAACAATGAGGGTCCTGGCAACACTTTAACATGCTTTTTTTTTTTTTTCCCTCAAGACTGAAGATTTAACATAAAGCATCCATTTTTCCTCTCAAACTTCCTACGTAGGCTATAAGGAAGAAAAATACTGCTGGCACATTGCTTTGTCTTCACAAAATTATTGTTTCTTTCATGCCTTGCAGCAGAATTAAGTTTTAGAGGCAGGTTGGCCTGGCACCACATTTTTTTTTTGGTTTTTTGACATTTTTAATAACTGTCTATAACTGCAGATATGGTATTGAGGCAGACTTTGTTGCCAGAGAAACACTTACATGGTGAGCTGAGTAAAGAATGTTTTATAATGTAAAATTGAGGCAATCTACAACTTTTTGAAGTGGCTCTTTAATTAATATTTACAATTTTCAACAGTAATCCACTTCAGATTGCATTTGACATGATATTCATAATTAGTTATACTAGAACTTTAGGAATTCAATTTGCAAATATATTCTTTTTCTTTTTTTATAAAGCACATCAGAAGTTCAGTCCTTTCTGGGCTATTTCAAAACTTTAAAGATGCAGGAACACAGACCTTCCATCCATTAATATGCTTTACATTTCCTTCAGCATAACAGTTTTTATTTTGAATTATAAATATAAAAATCATTAACATTTAAAAGTAGTGGCTGAAAACATATGAGGTTTTTAAGCGCTACAATATTTCATGTTTCCACTAAATTTTGTGGACAAGATAATCTATGTTTACATGTTTATAACCTAAATATAACTTTAGATGTTTTAATAAAGTTGTTACTTGTATTTAGGAAAATAAGGTGGTGAAAGAATAAAAATTCATTAAACTTACACTAACTAGCTAAAAAAATATTTAGGATACTTTTGCCTCATTTTATTATTATTAACATTCAGAGTTTTTATAAATATTATTGTGATTTCAGTTTTTTTCTATATTATCTGGCAGGAATCCTCTACAAAGGGAATGGTGAAAATCAATTTATATCTCAGCAACCCCCAGTTGTTAGTAGCATTATGGGCAATGGGAGACGACGCAGCATCTCCTGTCCAAGCTGTAATGGTCAAGCTGATGGTAATAAATTACTGGCTCCAGTTGCCTTAGCTTGCGGGATAGATGGCAGTCTGTACGTGGGGGATTTCAACTACGTTCGGCGGATATTCCCATCTGGAAATGTAACTAGTGTTCTGGAGCTAAGGTATGTTTTTTTCTCATCCTGGCCTTTTGGAGTTATGAGTTACTGTGGGAAATTAAAGTATTGAATAAATTTCTGACATTGTGAAAGTTTGAGTTTGTGAATGCTTTGGGGAATAAAACAGAAGTTGAGTCAAAAGATCTTTAAGCTATTTAAAACTGAAATGAAAACATTTTACCCTCATAAAATATTTTAACTATGCTTATCTAAATGTGAGAAATTTAACCTACACAAAGTAATAATTTTGCAGATTTTAAGAGTTAACATATGTGGTCAACATAAGCGGATAAGGGACAATCATTCACCACTTCACTAATGATAGATATAAATGTTGCCTTCTTCTCATCTTTTAACATCCTTTCTGAATGTTTGTCTAATAATGTTTTTCTGTTCTTTTTTACTTGCTCCCACCAAGAAATAAAGATTTTAGACATAGGTAAGCATTCCTTAAAGAAGATTTATATTTTTCTAACTGTTCTTCTTTTTTTTTTTAACAAATGAATGCTTATAATGGGCAAGTCATTTCTGAGATGTATTACTAGAAAAGAGGAGTATTTTTCAAAAATAATGAGTTCATATGTTTTAGTTATGTCAACTGTCAGGCTGTATCGTCCTTTCCGATGAGTTCTTCTTTTCTCATCACTCTCTGTCCACAGTCAGGCTTCTTGTTATGCTTCTGTGTGCCCTCCTTTGCTGTTCCCTCATCTCTGCTCACTCCTTGCTGGCAGCACTTTTGCTGATCCTATCAAAACTCAGTCATTAATCAGATACACCAAATATGATGAGAATGGCATATAAAAGTATCAAGGGAGTTCATTTCATTAGCCTTTTGATGTTGAATCTTTTCAGGCTCTCATTTAACAGATTTGTTTCTTTAAAGGTGAGCTTCTTTTAATAATGGAAGTTGAAATAACAATAATACAGCTCCAGGAGTTAGGATTTTAAAATACACTGAGACTCACAAAATTGGTCACAGAAACAGCAGTAATCGGATGATTGTAGTACAGCACTCATCCATCCTGGCATCGCTACAATATTGTCAAGAACAGAAGAGTAGGTGGATGCTTAGTATTGCTTTGCCACAGCAGCTGCTGCTGATAAGGAGAAAAAGAACAGCGTCATGCTAAAATCTTGTTGCAGGCACGAAACCCTGCAAACCTTTGTGGCAGAACTGCTAAGTATACAGCTTAGCAGGCCCACTGGTACCTTTCTCTCCTTTTTGCTGCCAATTATTTTCCTTCCTTGTTTTTAAACAAATCCCAGAGTCATATCTCTGTTGTCCTTGTTTTTCAAATTCACTTTTCTTTGGACATACTTCTGTATGAGGAAGGGTTTTATGTTTTCAAAAATATGTTTCAGATGTGATAGGCAAAAAATGCCATGACTAAATAAGGTGTCTGCATCAGTGCTAATGATCAGAATTGCTTTTGTGGTTTTTTTTCCAGGGATGACTCAGAGGCAGTCTCTTCTGTTTGGTGGGTTTAGGGTTTCACTATTGCAATTAGTTTGTGTTCCACCGCTCTTGAAAGAATTATATCCCTTGAGGTATCACAGAGTTGTGATTGCAGCTAGATAGGACATTGTCTTGGCAAATATATAGAACATGGAATAATAGTTAAAATGGGGATGGGGAATGTACAAAAAGGGATTAAAGGGTGGATGCATATTGAGGTTTGTTTTACTGTAATTTAGTAGTGCCACCCTCTCATGCCTCTGGCAGAACAGCCTCAACTGCAGCATTTCAGAAACTGGATTCCTGCATGTAGCAAAAGTTCGTGATGGTGAATACGGAAGCTTTTCTGCTTTATTCATGCCTAAACATGCAGAAACTCCAGGTAGCAAAATCGCAATCATACCACACAAATTAGTGTAACAGCATGAGCCCATATAGCAGCTGTGAAGTGGGGGTTCCTCCTGAGGCAGAAGGAGACATAAAGGACTCTGGAGAACTGGCTCTGCAGGAGCAATTGTGGAGCCAGTAGGCAGGAGGTGTGGAGCCCACTGTGCAGGCCAAACAGATTTATTATGAGTCTGAGTTTTCTCTCATATCATGCAACACTTTCCCAGTGTCCACTCTCAGCCTTAGAGATTTGCTGATGAGACTTCCTAAACCAAGAATGGGATCTTTATGCTTAATATCCCCTGGCAGCTTTTTGTTCTATTAATTTAGATGCCTTTTATTTAGGATGTGTAAACTTTTAGGATCCACCAAATCCTCTTGCCATGGGCTCTTCCATCTAAGGACACACTGTGAGACCAAATACCTTCTTTAGGCTGCATGAATTTGTGCAGACTCCTGTGAAATGCTGCAGAGGGAAGCACATCTGTCTGGACTGTAAGAGGAGAAGGGAGCAAATGTCCAGTTTCACTGGCAAGCCTTTCAGACTGCTGAGGAGATTTCTACTTAAACTGCAGTTTGGAAAACAGCCCTCAACAGACCACTTTGCAAAAGATAATTGCGGTAAAAAATGCATTCCCCAAATAAAACTACTGAATGAGGCTAAATACTAGTTCAGATCTCTTGTCTATTCAAACATTCACCTTTCCTGGCCTATAAACACAGTAGTTCAGCACATTGTGATGTGTCTCCTACCTCAAGAAGCCTGTACTCTATTTTAGAAAGAGAATGCAGATCAAATTTCTCCTCTCATGTACCAGTGACCTCACATTTTTTCAGTCTCACAGCTGAAATGATGTCTTTATACACACTGCTGCCTGTGGGTGATTAATGCTTATAGACATTCATGGAAGTAATTTTTCGAAGGACTTTGAAGACAGGGAGGTCTTTTGTAGGCTATGGCACTATCCCAAGTCTGTAGAGAGCCAGAAAAAAAATTTAACAAACATAAAAACAGCTTTGAGGGGATATATGATACAGAGGACATACAGTGAAGACGAGAGAGACAGAGACTGCAGCAGGAGTAGTATTTTCCAAAAAAATCTGTACATGGAGAATAGTCCAGGTGATCTGACAGCTGAAGAATTAAAAGATCAGCCCAAGCAAGATAAAAGCAAAGGGAAATAGATCATTACAGCTCTGTGCATGTGTGTGCACACTTGCAATTCAAAACTCTTACTATTATTCAGCATAGACAGAACAAGTTAATTTTTAGACATTTGTCTTTACAGGAGCCACTGTGGGTATGTAACTCCATGTTTTGCAGGCTACTGAAAGTGATTAGGCAGTACTGAATGAGTCAATAAGTCACGGGCTGGGGATTTCATTTCTTTGCATTTGTTTTGATTGGTAGAAGGCAGAAGCTTAATTTCATTTCAGGGTACAATGAAATTGCATAAACTGCAGCTTTCCAGCTGCTAGCTGCTTATCCCTGTACTATTTTTGAGATCTGCATAGTGCTCATGGATGTTTTCTGGCTAGAAAACAAATGTAGTTTTCACTTGACAGTTATTCAGTTCCTCAAATTGTGCCTTTCTCACATCTCACATAAATTATTGGGGGTTTCTATCAGCTAAAGCCTGCTCAGCTGTTTAACCTTCTCTAGAAAAGAAATGCTGAGGTTAAGCCTGTTGTATCAGCTCAGAAAGGAGCCATTATACATCTGTGTATGGCAAGTTGGAGAGTTTCTGTTGATTCAGTAGTAACATCGTGTGCACTTCCAAACTTGGGGGAATTTTTCAATAAAATGAGAAAATACATTTAAATTATCAGGTGTATTTTTTTGGTTTGATGAGGATACATACTTACCATGAAAACTTATTCCCTGATTTCTTTTTTGTTGGAATTAATTAGAATGTCCATCTTCATATTTATTTATGAAGAAAAGAGCTTTAAAAGTTGTTTTTGGAAATAAATGTGTTAGGCATAAATTACTTTTTTATTTGATGACTTTTTACTCCAATGGCTGAAAAATATGTTTGAGGCAGTGTTAGACAGGTTCAAGAGAGGTACTTTGATTTAGATTTCAGTAGTATAGGAAAGAACTTTATTTTGAATTACAATTAAATAAAATTCAATTGCACATTTTACATCTTGGAATGTGTTTATATTTGAAGTGTTTGCAAAGTTTTTTAAAGACCAAAGTAATCATGTAAATGGGTATAATTTAATTTACAGCCTATGGAGGTATAAATAATTTGTACACTACATAGTGATCATATTAAATAATCACTGCATAAATTAAGGTTTTGAAAATACCTTCCAAATGTTTAGCACAGTGGCAATAATAGATTTGTAACAGAGAGAAATTTGAAGTTAGCCTACATTTGATTATTTTCAGACATGCTGTACAACAGTCGGTGCAATAGCAGAGCTTTTTAAGAGGTGCTAATCACTGTGTATTTGATTTCATTAGTCTGTTTCAATTGGTTTCATTCGTTCTGAACCAACATGTTAAAAGTCTTAAAATCAAATAAAATCCTATTTATGCAACACATTTTTTCTGTGTTTTTGTAATTGGATAGCTATAAAAATCTGTCCCTGCTAAAAGACATAATTTGTTCACAAGTTGTTCCTGTTGGTCTCTTGTTGCGTTTCCAAGTGGCAGTACATAAAAATGTGTTACATTAGCACAGTTATCTATTTACAAAACGTGAAGTATAGCATTCTGCGAGCAGATGTTTGGCTACCACCAGACTGGTAGATCTGTTTAAGCAGCACTTTTGCAAACATCAGAAGTGACTGTTCTGACACTCTGCTTCAATCCATGAGGGGAGCATCTGAAATTACCTCATGTATTTACATGACCTTATTTCAGCTCTTCATGCCATAAATTAGGTCAGGAATCCCAACTGCAGTGGGTTAAGTTTCTACATCATAATATATCAACACAAAAGGTAATCTCCAGGGCTGTTTTTTTCACCAGCAGGGAAGAAAAGACAGTAATTCTCAATTATGTGGCACCAGTGGAGAGGCAAAATGTACGTTTCTGGGAAAATGGTTAGCAATATATATTTTCACTGTAATAAAGACTGTGCTGGCATAGTTAGTGGTTTTGTGCCAATGTGTACAGTTATTTGAAATATGACTCTGACTTAAGAAGAATGGAAAAGCTCTGCTTGGTCTCTGGTGGAAGAGATGACATTTCCTAACGTGTTAAATCATGTGTATCACGCATTTGAAAGCAGTGGATTAAACAAATACTTATGAATGATGTCTTATCTTTTGCCTGGAAACTCATCATTCAGACTGTCTTATCTGTTTATAAATTACATAAACCATGAACCCCAGCAGCCTTATATAAATTATAATAAAACAGATAGGATAATACCAACAAAATGTAAGTGAGGGCTGGGCTCCTGCTGCAAAATTTGGGACTAGATCAAGGTTCGCAGAACTCTCAGAAGGTTTTAAACACCAGTATTTTGATTTGGCTTATTTGAGAGAAATTTGCAGTCTCTAATGAGAAAGCCAGAACTGACCTGAGAGCATCATGAAAAATTGGACCTTCATTTCCCAGAGGATTAATCTAGATTGGGCTGCCTGTGACACAGATGAGAAATGTGGACCAAAACTGTTCTGGGGCCATGACCTGTGCTACCTATGCATGGAGCATCACCATTGACTTCAGCTCTGTCTGTGTTACTGCGCATTGCATAGGAACTAAATCATTTTCTCCTTGATCCAATGTTAGGTGCAATTAACTGCAGCATATGCAATGTGTAATTCCATTTTACAGCAACAACCCAGCTCACAGGTACTACCTCGCAACGGACCCTGTGACAGGAGATCTGTACGTTTCTGACACAAACACACGCAGGATTTATCGGCCCAAGTCGCTCACTGGGGCGAAAGACCTGACCAAAAATGTTGAGGTAATTGGAGGAACAGGGGAGCAGTGCCTGCCGTTCGATGAGGCGAGGTGTGGTGATGGAGGCAAGGCGGTGGAGGCAACTCTCATGAGCCCTAAAGGTAAAAAGAGTTCTTCCTCTCTAACATTCAAAATAATACAGAAGTTCAGAGCCGGGGACATGATCATATTTAATTACTTAATTCAATAGTTGGCTCAAAAATAGGGGATTTGAGTGATTTTTTCCAAGTAGAAAGTCTATCAAGGAAGAGAACTACAGGGCACTGATTTTTTTGAAATCAATTAGGGTTGATTTTTTAGGAAGTATTTGGCTTGAGTGGTTATTGAGCATTTTTAAATGCTCAGTAAGAGCATTTAGATTATGTGTTTGGCAGGCAGCAGTGAATATCTAAAATGAGCATTGCTTTTGGTTCCATTTATCCTATGTTTAAAGTTAACCTAAAAGCTAGTCCCTTCCCAACATAGGAAAGCAAATGAACAGCAAATGCAATCAACAGTAGTAGATTTCATGATGATTATACAAAATACAAATACAAGCTGTATTACTGCCTACTGCCTGAGACCAGATTTTCTGCCTACAGTTTCCACTAGATACGTGCTACCTATACCCTTAGTTATGGATAATATATTCTTTGCTAGTACAACAAAAAAAAAAACCCTAATTTATTTTTGCTTCACTGAAGGAATAGCTATAGACAAGAATGGGTTAATCTACTTTGTTGATGGGACCATGATCAGAAAAGTGGATCAGAATGGAATAATATCGACTTTGCTTGGCTCCAATGACCTCACCTCAGCACGACCTCTAACCTGTGATACCAGCATGCACATCAGCCAGGTACTTTTCAGTTGCTGCTAATTTGGAAAGCTGAGCTGGAGATAGAAATGGAATGCAGATTTTGTGCCACTTGAAATAAAACTGGGTGGAACATGATGGATATTTAACAGCAGATTTGGGGGAGAAAGCAACCTGTTCCACAGGCGTGAATTGCACTGTATTCTCTTAGCTATAAACACTGCTGTAGTCAATTTTTCTGCCCGTAAAGTTCGGTTTGGTTTAGAACCGCAAAACTATCAGAAAACATTAAGCCTGGTAGTAAATACTGGGAGAATGGCATATCTGTTAGAACTATCTTGGCACATTGATGTTTTCTGAATTGCTAGAAATTATCTTAACCTACTAGAGTGAATGAAAGGATTTACACAAAACCCCTGTATTTTTCTGTTTGTCTTAAAAACTTGTGTAGGTAAGAAGGGACATGTCAGTAGTGGTATATTCAAAAAATGGAGTGCAGTGTTTCATAATCTGGAAGGTAGTATGTTATTTTTGCTACTACAAGAATAAAAGATGAATACTGTTGACAGGTATTTAGACATTGATATCTGTCTCTATAGTTATTTGTGCATTTGTGATGCAGAAAAGTATTGCATTTGTTGGAGGGGAAACTCAGCCTGTGTTACAGTTTCAATGCAACTGGCTTTCTTTTCAATAAAATGGATGCTTGAATATTGTTTCCCTTGCCTCCCTGAAAAGCTTTAGTTTGCTGCATGTATTCATGCAAGTTCTTCAGCCATGACTGCTTACAGCAGATGGAAAATATCTTTACAGCAGTGTCTAAAACTGATTAATTAATTCATTTAATCTGCACTGGTTAACTGTCTAACAAGACACTTCTATTTGTTTAGGTTCGTCTGGAATGGCCTACAGATTTAGCCATCAACCCAATGGATAACTCCATTTACGTTTTGGATAACAACGTGGTTCTGCAGATCACTGAAAACCGTCAGGTTCGCATTGCTGCAGGGAGGCCAATGCACTGCCAGGTCCCCGGGGTGGAGTACACAGTGGGCAAACACGCTGTCCAGACCACGCTGGAGTCAGCCACTGCCATTGCCGTGTCCTACAGCGGCGTGCTGTACATTACTGAAACTGATGAAAAAAAGATAAATAGGATAAGACAGGTCACAACCGATGGAGAGATATCTTTAGTTGCTGGAATACCCTCAGAGTGTGATTGCAAAAATGATGTTAACTGTGACTGTTACCAAAATGGAGATGGCTATGCTAAAGATGCCAAACTTAATGCCCCTTCCTCCTTAGCTGTGTCTCCAGATGGTACCCTGTACATTGCTGATCTGGGAAACATTAGGATACGGGCTGTGTCAAAGAACAAACCCTTAATGAATTCAATGAATTTCTATGAAGTTGCTTCTCCAACTGACCAAGAGCTGTATATCTTTGATGTCAATGGTACTCACCAGTACACTGTGAGTTTAGTCACTGGAGACTACCTGTACAATTTCAGCTACAGTAATGACAATGATATTACTGCAGTGACAGACAGCAATGGGAATACTCTTCGGATCAGGCGGGATCCCAACCGGATGCCAGTAAGAGTGGTCTCTCCTGATAACCAAGTCATCTGGCTGACCATAGGTACCAATGGATGTTTGAAAAGCATGACTGCACAAGGGCAGGAGCTGGTCTTATTTACCTACCATGGCAACAGTGGACTTCTGGCAACAAAAAGCGATGAGACTGGATGGACCACGTTTTTTGAGTAAGTATATAAAATAAATTCAGATGCCTTATAGTTTTATTGAGTTCTGCAGGACCCTTTGAAATATTTCTGGGTAAAGTAACTGTAAGTTGACCCTTGATAACAAAAAGCACAGAAAGATACATTTAATTTCCAATGCTGTCTTCCGCTGTCTTACTTGTCTGACTTCTTCTGAACATTGGGTCTGAATAATTTTGAATTCATTATTTTAAACTTCAGTTTTATATATTGAAATAATAGTGAGACAACATTTCACTCTTGTCAAGAAATTTGTAACTCAGACAAGCATGGGTTTGTAGATTTGCATCAAAAACTAGATTTTCATCCCACTTGCTCATTAGATTGACATTCTTCTGCTGCAAATACTGACAAGAAATTTGTCTTCACTGCTCAGGTTTTTTTTCTTTTTTTTTTTTTTTTTTAAGTAAAAGCATTTCTGTGTGGTCTTTCACCCAAAAATAACATCTGGTTGGGTAGAAAAGGTTGTGTTTCAGTGAGTGGCAAGTATGCAGGAAGGACCTCCTAGACAGCACAGTAGGCTTTCACACAGGTGGACCCAGTTGGAGGAAGCTGAGAAAAGAAATGTGGGCCATGGGGGAAGTGTCATTCCTGTAGGTATAAACTGAAAAACACAGAAACCACCAGCACCACGTCATGTACAGGTGCAAGCACAACAGCAAGAGGTATTACTGGAACAGTAGGACATGGAATTTCACCCACCTCAGAAAAAATCTTTTCAGTGAATTGCATTAGCTTGTGTACAATACACTCATTAAGTCGTTCATGCCTGTTCATAACAGACAGATTTGCAAAGTGTTTTACAGAATCCTCAATTATATTGATTAAGGAAGATCATGACAATTTATAGATAAACTAGTAGAACCAGAGAATTCACATACAGGCTTTATAGGCAAATGGTCTGAACTGCCAACAGATACACTGAGCAAAATTTAACAAAAATATACCTCGAAACAGAAACCATTATTTCAAAAAAGATCAATGTAGAATTTATGAAAAGTTTTTTCAGTTGTCTCTGCCAGCTGGAAAAATATGTCTATTTTTAACTCACATGAAAGATATGATGAGGTTGGGTAAAAAGGTATCTGTGAAGGAGTGGAAGATATAGTGTTAGTGTGATAAGTAAAATTGTTATGAGGGCCTTTAGTTGAACTATTCTGGATTACAAAGGGCATCATGAAAATTCAGTAAGTCCCTCTTCTTTTTTAGTCCCTCTTCTTTTCTCATATCTTTATGATGAAATGCAGTAGCAACTGCTGCCAAGGTCAGGGCCTAAAAAAAAGCTCTCAATTCAACACACATGATAAAGAAAATAAAGTGCCAGTGTCAGGCAGTGGCAGCAAAGGCAAACATCTGTGTTCTGAGATAACTTCATATTCCTGTCAGTGTACATTTGGCTGAGGCAGTGTGCAGGAGCACCTGTATCTACTCTTCAGCCTTTACAGATGCCCATCAGAGACACAAGAGCAGCAGGTGTTGCTTCACTGCATATTGTGTCCTAAAGTGGAGACTGGGCTAGAAATGCTGATCCCTGACAAAGACAGCAGGTGGGATGGTACTGCTGCCAGTTTTAAGGTATTCTTACAATAATCTGTAAATTGGCAGGGCTTTGGTAGCGGGCACCTTCCCAAAGCATTAGCACACATCTGTAATATTTAATTCTGCTTTGGTGCATCCGCTGTGTATCTTTTTAGGTCCTGCCAAGAGGACACAGAGGCACAGCGAGAGTACAGAGGAATGAGAAAGTGTTTGACTGGGAGGGCAAGTGTCCTCCTTCTCATGTGTTAGCCCTGTCCTGTATGCTGAGAGACCAAGCACAGCTTTGGGTGGACTGGGAATAACCCATCCATTTCCACAGAGAGTATAATCAGTGTTTAGCTGTGACAGACAGAGATACTTGTTTCCAATAGGTAAGTTGGGCAGGACAGTCTAGGGGATCATGAAGTCCTGTACAGAAATTAAGGCATCTGCTGGCTACAGCAGGCACTTTAAATCATGCTGGCATTCATACTGGCTAATTAAAGACCTAGAGTTTTAATCAGGACAGTAATTTCTCACCATGTTGTCTGTAGTTTCTGTGTAGCCTACTGTGGTGTACCACAGTAACTGGTGGCTCCTGAATATATCCTAATGGCATCTGTGTGATTGCAAAAAAGTGGATATTATATTCACTATTCAGTGGGTGACAGGTCTATAGTTGTCATCATAGGCAGAATTTAGGGTACTGTGTGTCATGAAGTACATAGATATTTCCTGAGTCAGTAAATAGCCATCTTTCACACCTGATCTGCTTTCATGCAGACTTTCTGGTCTGAGTTAGGTTATGTCCAGCTGGTTTACAGAGAGCCCAAAGGGCAGGCTATTCCCCTCAGTAAGTATTAGTAGTATTTCCAAGCTGCTGCTTATGCACTTCCTAAACAATTAGCTCCAACCAATGTCTCATTAGAATTCTCAAGCTGAAGTAATTATGGAAAAAGCTAGGCAATTTCACTCTCCCCAAATTTGCAAGTGTATGAGGCTTTTGCAGAAGCAAAGATATTTATCTCCTCCCTGTAGCGATGGTGAAGCAGTAATCTGTTTAATTGCAACAAGGAAGATTCAGATCAGACATTTGGAGGAACTTCACGGTGAAGATTTTGGAGCCCTGGAGCAGACAACAATGATAGTGACCCCTTGCCCTTCATAGGCTGTTTTTAAAAACAGATCAGACATCTTTCAGGACCAGTGCAGGAAGAACAGATCCTGCCCTGGGGTAGAGGTTGGACTGCATGACCTCTCAAGGTCCCTTCCAGAAATGTTTTCTATGATGCTCTGTACAAGTTAAAACCAAAAATAAAAAATTGTACTGATTATGTAAAGCTATAGGGAATAAGTGGCAGGGGGAAGGCACTGTGTTATTTTTCTTGCCAAAACAGCCTTCTTAAAAACATCCATCAGTCATCATAGCTGCTTGCTTCTTTTGAACATAATATCCCCATACATTCTATGTCTGTATATTTCCCTTTTGAAGGAAAAAATAATTGTGAGCAACTCTTCTGCCATTTTTTATTCGGAATTCAGTATTATTGTGACTTTCTGGTGCTGTTGATTTGTAACATTAACTCTGCCAGCACTGGGTTTCAAGAGGTTTCTGCTACTATTGCCAAAACAGATGGAGACAGTGAATTACCATAGAAGAGTTTGTGTGGGGGTGAGATGATGTGCAAGTATGTATCTCTCTTAGCTTCTGCATATCCATGTTTGTATGTAGTATGCACTAAAAAATTTTCAGGTTTTCTCTTGAGAAAAATGAAACCTTGTTAAAATGGAAAGGTACCCCTCAAACATCAAGTGAGTAAAAAGAAATTATGAAATCATTCTGACTTCATAGCATAATATTTCAGCCTCATTGCTGAGTGCATTTTCTTTTGATATCACAGTTTATTTATGTATTTCATTTACTCTGTTACTCAAATTCTCAAAATATTTTGAGAAAAGGGTACAATTTATATTCCATGGTGAATTCAGAATTTCTTCCCACTCACTGTTAAAAAATGTTCAACTGTTTGAAAGTCCAATGGTCTACAAATGCCTTTTGTCAACTAGCTTTGAGTATAGCTGGGGGTTTTGACCTTTTGATTGTCACACATCTGTTTAAGTGGCAGAAGATAGAAGAAAAATACTGTGGGTTTAGTAATAAAAAGATCAGCCTTGGGAGTAACTCAGGAATAGCTTTGTTAACTATTCTCCTGTGCAAATCCAGTTGAATAAGAGGAGCATGGATCCAAAGAACTTATTTCAGCTGAGTTCTCAGTGGTCTGAGAGCAGGTTTGTGAAAATAATTCAGTCTTCCTTTTTTTCCTTTTGCAGAACTTACCAGTGCAAAGGGGAAATATTTGCAATAACATTGCATCCAAAAAATTGGCAATCACTGCTATGGCACATACTAAAGCATTTAGTCTTATTTCTTTTCATGGCTTTTTTCCCACAGTTTAAATCACACTAATACCAGATCCAAAAGAAATCTAATGTTACCTTTGTTTTAGCCTGGACACTAATTAATCTAACATTTATTTTATTTAGTCCCCTCTTTCTCTGAAGAAGGGAAGGACAGACACACAAGAAATATTTTTTTTTACATTCTTTTTGGGTTTTTTATAGTGAAATAGTAAGTACTATCTTGAATTACTTAGGATATCATATAATCTGTTTTCTTTGTTTGTTTACAGACTTGGGGGATTTTTAATATCTTTATGGCAAAATGGATTTTTAAATTTCTATTTTGCTAAGGGCTATAGTGTACTGATCAAAACTGACACCTTATATTTCAGGAATGTGTACTTTTTTAAAGCACTGTTGCTCAAATTCATAGTACTGTTATCTGTTTTCAGAGGTCCAAAAACTTGCTGAATAAAAATTATATTAACAGAGCATTTACAAAAATGATTGAAAATGCATGCATACTAAAAATCAGTGGAGCTGTATGAAGCTAAAAGTTGCCCAGGTTAGGTTTTATAATGAAATTACAGTATTAAGCAAGATATAAAAGTAATCAACCTAATCAAATTCTCTTAAAAATTTCTGAGATATCTGAGCTGGAAACTATTAACTATAACAGCATATTATGTATGCATAATATGAACATTTAAACAGATAAATCTTAAAAGTTAAACTAATTATCTGCATATTAGCTCTTTGGAAGTGACACTTCCTAGCTATCCTATATGGCATTATTTCTATGCAACAGTTTCTATTCTGAGGTTACATACAGATAGCTAAGCCAGGTGCACAAAAAGAGCATTTTCTCTTGGCCTAAGTTTTGAAATACCAGAAGCAAATGGTATTTCAAAAAAAGCCTTGCAGGTGCCCCTGTGCAATTGCCCAGCCCCCAGCCTGCAAGCCCTGGTGTCCATCAAAGCGCTGGCGTTCCAGCAGTTGCCAGCCAGGCAGCCGTGGCAGCCTGAGGCTGCTCTGTACTCCTTGGATTGCGTGAGGAACTGGCTGCGGCTGCTCTGCGAGGAGGGAGAATCCCTCCAGGACAAGCAGCCAGCAGCCTTGGCTGCCCGGGCAGAGCTGCTGGGGCAGGGCTGCGGTTTGTGTGCGCATGGGAGCACTCGGCACTGTGCCCATCTCTCACAGACTCGGAGTTTTTTCCCTACAGCTGCTTTGGAACAAAGCCTGGTCAGCCCAGTGTTTGGGGCATCTGGGATCTGTCCCTCTGCAGTCACAGCCCGGGTGCTTCTGTAAAAGGACAGGTGTTCCTTTCCCCCCCAAAGCTCTTCTGGAGGGCTCAGGCTGTGTGTGCTCTCCTTAGACATGAAGTAATCCCAGTAGCCACTGTTCCTTATCTTTTCAGCTTTCTCTCATTTTTCTTCTTCTTCCTTTAGAAGCAGTATCAGCAGGCAGAGATCTGATCCAGACCAAGATGGCTTCTCCTTTCTGGAAATCCTCTGCCTTTCTTCCATTACTCTACTTTGCTCTCCACACCTCCTACTTTATTTCCTTACTTTCTTACCTTGTATCTTGCTCCTTCCCATATCTCCCATTATTTCCCTAAGGTGTGTTTGACTTTCCTGCTTTTTCCTTTCCCAGCAGGGAATTTCTTCACAGTCCCCTCTTGAATCTCTTGACAGTCCATCCAATGTTTCCCCTGACACTTCCTGACCTGAGCTCATTTGTCTTCTTCCCCTCCTCTCTCTCCCACTCAATCCTTGTCTTCAAGGCAGTGCAACAAGATGCAAAGAGAGTGACATTAGCAAGCACAATTCTTACAAGTTTACTTTGCTCCCACAGTTAAATTACCCAGCTTTCCAGCTATTCTGGAAAGGTGGTGAAATGATGCAGAATGTGAAATCCTTACAGTAATTTATAGACCCTAGAGAATCACAAGCAAAACTCTTTTTTTCACTGTGTGCTGCAGAGTTTGCATATTATGCTTTTATTAGCAATGCATTCAGTGCTGTGGTTTCCCTAAAATTCTGTGATACAGAGTCAGATATTGCCTCTGGCTTGGACTTGTTTAGTTTCCCCAAGTACCAGGCACATCATCTGTAACTGTCAACAGTTGGCAACAGAGAATAGATTGTGTTTTGCAGTTTTTCTTTTGCTTCATCTTAATACATTGCTTGTGGAGTCTGACTTTGAAATACTGAAATTTGGCTATGGAAAAGTCTATGGAACTTATGCTGAAAAGCAAGTATTTAATTTGTTCAGATGAAAATTATACCCTAATATTAGTGTCAGTTCACTTGCACTTTTACTGTATATTAAGAGTTCAAAATCCAGTTCCATAATTACTATTTCTGTACCATTTCCGGTAACATTGGTGGGGGGTTATTTTCCTGTAACATTTGTGTTTCTATTTGTGTTCATTTTTCTATCCCATTTATACTTCAGTAGTATGAGTATCTAAAAATGTCTAGGATTCTTTTTACTTGTAGTTTTGGGGCTTTCATTCTAATTTGATTGTGCTTTCTTACAAATACCAGAACTTTGTACAAAATTGTAATCTGGATTTTTTTCATCGCTATTAAACAACAATATCTAAATGTCCTTGGTATTATAGTGCTTTTTAGGTATCTTTATCCTTTTACTTTCAACAGTCTTTGGTACCTTCTGCTTTTGCTGTTGCTGCTTCTTTCTTCATCAGCGTAAAATGTAGTGGTTATGAAATAATTACCCATATTCATTCAAGCATTTATGTTTAGCCAGTTATCATGTTCTTGCATTGACTTTTGTGGAATCACATGAGCCCTTGATTGCAGACTGTGACATAATAGTGCAATGTCTTTAATCTTCCTATTCTATATATACTCAAGCAACTAAAAACTTAATCTCTTCGTTCTTGATTGTTTCTGAACTGTCTTTTTGGGAACATTTTTGGGATATCTAGTCCTTGCATAAGTGCCTCTGTATCCACATTGCCTGGCACAATGCAGCATGCAATACATATATTTCTCTCTTAAAGCATATTTGCTTCTTCTCCTCTCAGTATGATATAGATTGAAGATGTAGTAGCCATAACCCTCTCTTACATCTTCATGTAGACCTATGGATGCAAGGCTGGCCAAAATGCAATTAAAACTCTTCCTCTTTATTCAAACAAGCTAAGTATGCCCCCTACACAAAGACAATGTGTAGGGAAAGATATCAAGCTGACAAATTTAATTTTTTTTTTTAACTTTTCACTGAGTACATCAACACTACACAAGTATGTAACCATGTTTCATGCAACATGCAGTTTCTGAGAGGAACTTCGTGATGGCTGGGCTTGCCAACAGGACTTACCATGTTTCTTCTTAAGATAAATCATTCAACAGATTTTTTTCAATTTCTGTCTTCAACTTTAAAGAATAGGGGTTATGTCTCACAGTTTTCTAAACCAGAACTGTAACTCAGCTTTACAGCAGATGTCATAATACAACATTGTATTATTTAGTCTTATAAGACTTGTGATAACATTGGAGCACAAACTTGCTGTTTCAAACTCATCCTGCTTAATAAAAAAGCAGCCATGTTACAAATAATCCCTTAATATATAACATTAGATACGAATGTGACATTCAGTGTGTCCCCTAATTGCTCTGATAGCAGTAGTATGTCTCATCTCATAGACATTTACCCATTTCTTCCTTCTTGAATGTTACTGTTTCTTCTCCGTAGAACTAGGCTACATAATAAAAGCAGACCTGAGGAGCCATTGAATAGATAATAATATCAAAATCAGAATGCTGAAGACACATAGCAATATTACTACATCTTACATATATGAAAAAGGAAGAACTGCTTTGATTTCTGTCAAGAAAGTCAGTATGTGATGTCTCTGGTTTCAGGAAGCACTTAGAAGTAAGGTACCAAAAAATAAACAGTTTTGTTTGTGTTAATGAAAAAAATGTCCTGCACTGTCAATCCAGTCAGCTCTTCCCAGGCTCCTGAAAGTATGTGTCTCACTTCTGGCTTTATGAACGATTTCACAATACCATTTTTTCAGCTATTGACAGGTTAATATTCTTGTTCCATGTTAGTTTTCTTTATCAAACAGAAGTGAGGAAGGCTAGAGTCAAGCCAGCTCACCCTCCTTGATATTCACTTCACAGGGAACCTGGTGTGGTGAGGGTGGAAGGACAACTCAGGATCACATGTGAAAAGGCTAATCTCTGTTTTCAGTCATGCTGTATTCAAACATATTTTCAAGGCTCATCAAGTTATTAGATCTTCCTTGAGGTCCCAGTGAGACCAGACTGATCTAGGAAGCCTACAAGCGACATGCA
Source organism: Certhia americana (assembly GCA_018697195.1). NCBI lineage: Eukaryota > Metazoa > Chordata > Aves > Passeriformes > Certhiidae > Certhia > Certhia americana. Next base: position 33,659,698 of record CM031860.1, read on the forward strand.
GTTTGAAGTCTTACCTTTGGAGTCCCCTCTCAAGAAGGGAGTCTCGCACTTCTGAAGCCTGCATTTATTTGGTGTGACTTATACTCTGAAGGATTAAGGTTGTTATTCTAAATTAAACACAGAACCTCAATCTGACAATTACTGCTTACTATCTTGGTATTCCACTGCCCAAAAAGAAAATACACCCACATAATTTTGTTTTACTGTTGCTGGGTTTGCTTTTCAAACATAATGTAATGTAGTAAGTTCATTTGTCCACTTTTTGTGACCCTGTAAAAACAGCTTTGTCACGTTTTTACCTTTCAAAATAAAAATTAAATTAAATTAAATTAAATCCCCACCCACCACCAAGTAAGACTTATGGGGAAAAAAGCAGCATTGCAGCTTATTCTGTGAACAAAATATCAAAATATCTGGCAGATATAAACAGACTAGCCTTATGTCCTTTTTATACTAAAGGCCTCTACACTCAGCTCTAACAGTGTAAGCAGTCCTTACAGCAAGGAACAATCTGTCACACAAAGTATATATACACCAACATTTCTTTTATTTGAAAGGCCATACTCTGGTATTTATATCAACAATGCACACAGTTTATTTGTGCAGTAATAGATGACCTAAAAAGGGGGGGGCGGGGAGGTAACATACAGACAAGGCAGCAGCTCCAAGGAGCCCTGAGGTTAGGGAAGCTTCCTGCCAGCACACTCTGGCAAATCCAGAATCCATCCTCTCTGCATCCTACAGGGCTCAGGGACAGTGAATTCCCATTACAGGGAAGTTGAAAAGTGAGGGATGAATGTTGAGGTCTTGTAGATAACAGTCTAGCTACTGTATTTAGTCTCATCTTCATAAGAACGAGCCCACTTGAATTGCTTCTGAATTGACTGCATTCAGTTGGAAGGAGTGTGAGCTGCTGAGACACTCCCTCAGCCCTGGGAAGCTGCTCCATCCCCAAAAATGCCTCTCACATAAGCCACACTGCTGATATCCCACTGCTCCTAGTGCACCCTTTCTCCAGGCACATACACTGGAGTTGTTCATCCTGCCCTTCAGAAAGCACCAACTGCATTGACCCTGTTCATTTGTGCAAGTTCACATGCACGTAGGGTGCATGTCAGATATGTGAGTTGTGAGAGACTCCTTGGTTTTGTGGCTCCTTATGAGAATATACATGGCAGTGATTGCTGCAGCACACCACAGAGGACTGCAGTACCATACAGCAGTAAGTGAGAAGTATGGCAGTATCCTGGCAAAAAGTAAAGCATTCCTGGCATGGTAAATTCATGTATTGCTTCTTTCTCTACGAAGCACCACTCTCCAAAATACCTGGCTCCAAATACCTGGACGTCAGTTTGGATTGGGCTGTGAAAGTGGCCCATCTTATGCAGCATAAGCACTGAACTCAAGCTTGTTTGTCTGGTTGTGCAATGAAGTGGAAAATGAGCATCAAAACCTTCTCCGTATGGAAGTGAATGAGCTATCATGGGAAAAGGTGTTGATTCATTCCTTTGAGCTCCCTTTCCAGCAGACACATTTCCTGCCGTGATTCTCGTTTAGAGTGTGCCCGTTGTTTTGCAGATGAGTTATGGCTGTCAAGAAAGGACTATTTCAGTGAATTGTTCACATCTGGTGTGCTGAATACCTGTTTACAAAAAAAAGACCGAAAACTGTACTTTTAACATTATGACAAAATAGACATACCAAATAAAAAGCCTCAAGAGCTGCAGTTATAACAGGATAAAGTGAAAAGAGAAATTGTCAATCCCTTTCCAGCTGAGGAAATCTCTTCATTAAACCTGGACTAAAAATTTTGTCCTGACCACAGTACTAAGATAAAAGACCATTACCAGAATTATTTAACCAGCTGTGCAAACAGTTTTATAAGACTTCTCCAAATGAAAACAGGGTAAAGACCCTTTCCCCATGGAAAAGCCATCAGATAAAGGAACAGAAAAAGCTTGAGTTGCCTGACATTTGGTTGGACAGGACAGAGAAATGTAGCTGATACTAATATTTTTAATGACCTTCTAACTTCTGTGGTTTTAGGAGTGTACATTTCTGCCCAAATTCCATTAAAAAACAAGTAGGCATATAAATTTCTGTCCAGAATTAGGATTCTGGCTGTAAATTTAAAAGTTAAGTAAAGTTAAATTTAAAAAAGTAAAGTTAAATTTAGCTTTTTCCTAGAATCACTCTTGAACCTATTTTCTGTAATTCCTGTTTATCCACCTTTTTCTCAGAGCTAGGCACAACAGAAGGGAAAAGGAAAATAAAAAGGGACAGGTGAAAGGAAAAAAGGAGAGGGAGAGGGGAGAGGAATAAAGCAGGAAAGAAAGGGGAAAGAAAGGAAGAAATTTTTTTTCATGTATTTAGAATATTGATTTTTTTTCATAAAATCATAGAATATTCTGAGTTGGAAGGGACTCACAAGGATCATCAATGTCCAGCTCCCAGCCCTGGCCCTGCAAAGAACAACCCCAAGAGTCACACCATATGTCTGAGAGTGTTGTGCAAACAAGTCTTGAATTCTGTCAGGCTTGGTGCTGTGACCACTTCCCTGGGGAGCCTGTTCCAGTGCCTGACCATTGTCTAGATGAACTTTTCCAGTACAGACCGTATCCAACCTAAACCTCTCCTGACACAGCTTCAGGCTGTTCCCTCGGGTCCTGTCACTGTCACCAGAGAAGAGATCAGAGCCTGCTCCTCCTCTTCCCCTCATGAGTATGTTGAAGACCACAGTGAGGTCTCCCCTCAGTCTCCTCCATTCTGAACTGACCAAGTGACCTCAGCTGCTCCTCACACAGCTTCCCCTCAAGGCCCTTCTCCATCCTCGTGACCTTCCCTTGGATGCTCAGCTTTATATCCTTCTTATATTGTGGCACCCAAAACTGCCCCAGGACTTGAGATGAGACCACTCCAGTGGAGAGCAGAGTGGGACAATCCCCTCCTTTGCCTGGCTGGTGATGCTGTGCCTGATGCACTCCAGGACATGGCTGACCCTCCTGGCTGCATTTTTTCTCATGCTTAACAATATTCCAGATAAGAAAAAAAGAAAAATGCTATCACTTCTTTGACAATAATAAAATAAAATTTTAAAAATCCACTTGTCATAATTTACAAGCTACTAATATATATCAAATTGTCATTTGCTTTCTTCTTGTTAAGCAAAACAAAATATTAGGAAGACATACCACAGTATTCTTTATTGTTTGGGGTTTAAAAAAAAAAAAAAGAATTTGTTACATCCCCAAAGGAAGTCGTAGTTTAATATTTCAGGTTTCCCAGTACAATTGTACTGTGAATTCACAAGCAAGATGCTAAACCTTTTAAGATACAAATACAAATGTACTGTGTGCAAATAAAGGAATATGGCAGGTTATAAATGAGTAGTTGTGGATCCACTGAAGTGTCTATTTCGATCAGACTAAATAAGAAATGCCAAAAAAAAAAAAAAAAACAAAGGACAAATCATTTCTGTCTATGCATCTTTAGAATTTCACCTTTTTCATTCTTAGCAGGCTCATTCAGTCTCTCTTCAGACATATAAAAAGAAAAAATGCCTATCAAAATGAGGAAAGCAATTGAAATTGAGAAAAGGAGAAAAAAAATGCAAAATTCATTACAATCAAGTTGAAAGTTTTTTCTTTACTTCTACAACCCACATAATGGTTAGTGGCCAGAACTAGAGCTTCCAGTAACTTGCCATGCCCCATGTTAAACCAGTAGGGGACAGGAGAGCTCCCTACAGGTGATGAAATGCTAATAAAAGTGATGGTATATGAATTGTGGGCTTCTTTCCTTTTGATCAGCAAGATAACCATTTTGATACTGGTTGAGCATGCAGTTAAAGTGCTAATAGAGTGGCTTGTTTTTAACTATCATTTTCCAACTTTGAATTCACTTTCGTTTGGGAGGGACTAAACCTGCAGTGTGCTACGGAGGCTGAATACAAGTGGAAGAATGTATTTGGACATGTTAAAATTCTGTCATGTTAAAGACAACAGTTCTTTATGTCAAAAAAAGAACTGTAGCTTAAATGGCCTCAACAAGCCAAGGGAGACATTTCATTGCCAGGTTAGGACAGATTCTTCAGCATATTGTCAACATGGTATGCACCTAAAACAACAACACATTGCACTCCTGAATGTCAGCCTTGAACCTTCTGTTCTCACCTGCCAAGAAGCAGCACCTGGTATAAAAGGCTTCCCATTAATAGTTTGAAACAACTAGGATAATGTTCCATAAATTTTTTAGCCACTCTTGGCAATCAGAGATGCGTAGAGGAAATACCTGATGTGAGTTGAGTGAAAGTGTAACAGTACTTTTCTTTTCTACTGTCAAAATTATACATGGCTATATTATGAAATGCATTCATGCTTCATTTCTCTATTACAGTATCCCAACTAATAGTATAATCTGTAACCAGTCTTAAATACTTAATATGCATTTGGACTGTATGTCTTGTTATCTGAAATGTGCTGGAACTGGTGTGCCTTGCTCTTCAACCTGACATGTTTACAACAGAAAAAAAAAAAAAAATCACAGAATTCATTTTGCTGAGGGATTGTGCTGCAGAGGTCTGGGAAAAACAGTATCAGTCATAACTTAGCAAGTGGCTTTAGGTGCAGCCTTTACTATACACTTTATTTCTGCAGCTCCCTATTCTATGTTGAAATAACTTCTGATATAAAACATTAATAATGCTCTGCAAGTTGGGGTTGAGCTAAGTGTGCTACAGACGAAGATAAAATACACTTGAGAAACAAGTCAAAAACAAAGAAAGTAGGACATTTCCATCTGTAGCTAGGCTTGCCAGGAAGTTATTACTGCAAAGTGAAGTGCCCTACATAGCCTGGAACAGAAAATGGTCTGGGAAGGCATGTAATTAAAACTGAAGGAGATGAGCAATGGAAGAGAGACTTCCAGCAGGTGAAGAGCAAAAGGTCGAGAATCTGGGAAGTTGATAATCATTATCTCTGAGAAATTCTCACTGCAGAAGTGGAAAACTATCTGGCAGTGGCAGCTCATCCTAAAGAAGAAAAAGGGTTTGATCTAAGGGGAGCTTCAGCTAGCGATTGTGGCAGCTGCCCCCACTGCTGCCTTCGTAGTTATTGACTAAATATGAAGATTGTTGCGTTAATGCCAACAGAAATGAGCTGAGCGGATTAATGCACACAAGGTCACGTCCAGGGAGCAAGTTTCTAGTTTAGATTCTTGAAAAGTTTATGTGAGACTCTCTCTTGAGGAATTGAAGAGGTTGGTGGAACAGCTTTGCTGTGGAGCCTGGCAAAGAAGAAAGATCAGAGGGCTCCATGGTAACACGTGCGCCTGAGCTTGTGTTTGGATGAAAAGATCAAAGAGGCTGTGAAATGCCAAATATAGGCGCTCGCCCTCTAGACTTCAGATCTCATTCCTTCTAGGGCAATTTCAATATTAGAACACTAGGCAGATAAAAAGAAATCTCTCAGTCTAAAACTGACAATCTTGGATGAATAAATTCACCTTGGCAGCAGAATGCAAGGATATTTGAATGTAATAAGAAAAATGGCTGAAGAATGCCCAAAGGTATGAGTGATGTTGCTATGCTGTGCATTGATAAGGCTTTGATTGTGGGCAAGAAGATAGCAAGTATAAAGTAAGTTTAGTATTCGATGTACAGTGAACAAAATGAAGGACACACAGAGAAATCTGTCATAAAATGGAATATGTAGTGAATTGTAGAAAGGCCTATTTCCCCTTTTTCTTTTTTTGTTCCTGGCTATAAAAGTATGAGAAATCCTATTCTTACCTTTCACATCTCAGTCACATTTTCTTCTTGCATTAGGACGCCTGAACCAAGCAATCATGGCTTTTAAGATTCTTTCAGCTTTAAAGTCATGTTTTTAAGAACGTGAAGGTGTAGCATGATTTCTTGCTGGTCTTTGAGCTCTCCCCCACTGTAATAATATTAACTGCTTATCTCAGGCCCTCCCATATTTGTGAAAGACAAGACCAGTTCAAGAACTACAGGCACAGTCAAAAAATAATAATGTGGAAGCAAGAATGAATAAAAAAAGGCTAGCACAGTTCAGTGCTGTGTAGTGCAGTAAAGCCACACACTGAGCTGAATACTACTGATGTGTAGCATTTTCCAGCTCAGGTGGTATACTGAGAAATACGGTAATTAGTTTCTCACAGATACTGTGATTAAAAGGGTAAAAAGTTCTTAGAGGAAAATCTTACCGTCTGTGGCTTTAGGAAGCATTGTTTGAAATAAAGACGTGTACTTGACTACTGCAATCAAAGGATGGAAGTAATTTCCAACTAAGTAATTTGGTACCATTTTCAAACCTAAAGCAGAAAATAGAAAGGGACACTAATTGGACAATATATGCTCCCCAGGGAGTTGGAAAGGGAAGTTGTGCATGAAAATAAAATAAGTTCTTGGAACTGAGGCATGAGACTGAAGGTCATGAATAGGCTAGCAGTCACATTCATGCACAAGGAACTTCAGTATGTTTGTTTTGGTCTCCTGCATAAATGGAATACCTCAGCTTGCCAAGTCCAGTATGTGAAAAAGAACCACAATTAGGGACAGAAACACACTGGAAGAAACCCCATTATCTTGAAATGTACTTAACTTCAAAAAATAAGTTTCCTCACTTGACTTCCCTGGCTTGCAGTATGGTTTCTGATTTTTAAACATTCTTTTCTCTTGCCTGTTGCTAAGTGAAAGTCTTACATAAACAAAGGAAATCAACTGTGCTAAAAGGATGGAAATGACTGTATGCAAAAAGCTGTCAAATCTACAGAGTAAGCAAACTGTAAGAAAACATTTCTTAACTTAATCCTTTCAGTTACAGCAATGCTATGCAGTACTCATGCTGTTCAGAGAAAGTTAGTGTTGTGGGTTACAGCTGTTAGGATTAATTCTCTCATTTTAAGGAAAAGAGTTTCTGTAATCTCAGTGATATGCTTGGGGCTTTTGGGGGACTTTTTTTGGTTTTGCTTTTCTTTTCCAGTAGGAGCAATTTTGATGATAAATATCAGCATGAAATGTCCAGCACACTGTGAGGACCTGCAGGGTCATGTTCTAGTTACTTTAAGGTGTTGTTCAGCTTCCCATTACATGGTCACAGGAGAGGGATGGAAAACTCCTGAGAGCAAACAGGTCATACATGGGCATGCAATCATCCTTTGGATGCTTTTTTCTCTCTGTTGCAGCTATGGCCAGGCTATACTTTAAAACAAGGAGCTTCAGCTGAACACTTAGGCTGTAAAATCAAGACTTTTGTGCTGGAAGAGCTAATCTTAAAGACAAGCTTTATGACCAGAAGCTCACACAGTGCTTTACCTCTCTCTATACTGAAACCAAAATACATGTTTGGATGTAAGCATGATCTCTGGTCATGTACCAAGATCTACTTCAATTACAGAAATTCTATCTACTTATTTGTATTAAATGGATATGTAACTTGGTTTAAATAAATGTCTAGACACAGAAAAAAAATCTCATTGTTTGTGTCACAATTCTCAAACTACAATCTGCAGGCAGTTAACAAGTTAGAGATGCTAGCTCTTCTGGTTTCCAGCTACACACAGCTTAAGTAGATTAAATATTACCCCAGATTCTGCTCATAATAATACAAGGGATGTTAAGCACTCAGGAGTAGAGGTGTTCTGCATACTCGTTGAATAAGAAAGGCCCAAGAGACACTCTTATTAAGATAACCTTTTTTAAAAATTTTGAGGATTCCTACAGTAACAGCAAAATCTAGTCCAGTAAGAGGGAGTGAGTACAGAATGCTACAGAATTTAGCACCAACAAATATACTTCCTTTGAAATGGTGAATTAGATGTGCAGCAGCATCTGGTCACACTTCAAAGAATAATATGCAGAGCTGAAGATCCATCTGTTTTCTCTTGCTATCACCATTAAGGCTGCTGTATGTTAAGCAGTCTTTTGAGTACTTCAAAGCATGTTTGAAGTCTTTGCTATGCCTATCCCATGCACACAAAAAAAAGCATAAGTGCCTTAACAGTATGAGTAGCTGGTGGTCTTGTTCATTTTAGTTGTAAGTGAGAACAATTTGTTCCTGCTATGTATCATTTCTGGACTTTCATATTTTATTTTATTTTATTTATTTATTTATTAGCTACGATAGCGAGGGCCGTCTAACAAATGTTACATTCCCAACTGGAGTCGTAACTAACCTTCATGGGGAGATGGAAAGGGCCATTACAGTGGACATTGAGTCATCCAGCAGAGAGGAAGATGTCAGCATCACTTCCAACTTATCGTCAATCGATTCTTTCTATACCATGGTTCAAGGTACTGTAAACAAAAGATTTGTCAGCAGATACCGACCTGAAAATTGTTTTCTTGTGGTACAAGCAGCTCCAATAGAAGTGAAACTTTAGAGGCATAGTGTCTGGAGGAATGGGTGATATATACACAGTTTTACACCTATACAGAAACAACTGTTTCAAGAAAAGCAGTAGTTGCAACAAAAGTAGCATTAAGTAAGTTTTCTAACCAAATAACTTTTGTAAGCAGCTCTGGGAAGTAGAATACTTACTTTGTATTAAAATGGAATCTTGGAAAGAAGAGATGGATTGGAAGAGAAATAGGTACAGAAATAGTATGAAGTGATATTTTTGCTTAAAAATAGCATGTAATATCCCAGCAACTACATCCTTGCAAAAGTGAATAGTCAAAGTATGCTTAGGATTAGGCCAAAAATGCCTAATTAAACGGCAGAGAATGTGTTTTGTGCCAGTCCAAAGAATATACTGAGGATGAGACTTTCCTAGGTGTTTAAGTAACTTTGATAATAGGTTCTAAAGGCATTTTTGTTCCTCTGCGACACACCTATTCTTAACAATCTCACCCTGGCTCTTTATTACCATTGGGTCAGTTATGTGAAGTCAAGATGCACGTATTGCATAAAGTGTCCAGTACAAAGGCAGAGTCTTAACCCTGTAGGTAACCTGTAATTCTCTTTCTGACCTTTTCAGATCAGTTAAGAAATAGCTACCAGATTGGTTATGATGGCTCACTGAGAATCCTGTATGCCAGTGGCCTGGACTCACACTACCAGACAGAACCGCACGTCTTGGCTGGCACTGCCAACCCAACCATGGCAAAAAGAAACATGACTCTCCCTGGGGAGAACGGGCAGAACCTGGTGGAGTGGAGATTCCGGAAAGAACAAGCTCAAGGAAAAGTCAATGTCTTTGGCCGAAAGCTTAGGGTAAGCACACAAGCATGAATGGTATCTACTGCATTCTCATTAAGGAATGAGGAAATGTATATACATTCCTGTAGGTATTGCCATCCAGCAACCACAGAATATTTACTGTAAACAAGCTGACTGTAGAGCTGGAAGTACTTGTTTTTATTACTTCATTTTATTTATTAATTGCTCTTTTCTGTGTGTTGTGGTTTAACCCCAGGCAGCAGCCAAGCCACACAGCTTCTCACTCACTCCCCCACCAGCAGGATCGGGGAGCATTGGAATGGTAAAACCCAGAGAACTCTTGGGTTAAGATAAAGGCAGTTTAACAGGGAAAGCAAAAGCCACACACACTAAAAAAGCAAAACAAGGAATGAATTCACTGCTTCCCATGGACAGGCAGGTGTTCAGCCATCTCCAGGAGACCAGGAAACCATCACATTTAACAGTGACTTGGGAGAACAAAGCCATCACTCCAAACATCCCCCACTTTACATTCTGACCATGATGGTATATGGTCTGGAATATCCCTTTGGTCAGTTGGGGTGACCTATCCTGGCTGTGTCTCCTCCCAGTCTCCCATACCCTCCAGTGTTGCAGTACAAAAAGCAGAAAAGGTCTTGCCTCTGTGGAAGTCTTCCCAGCAATAATAAAAACATCTCTAGGTTATCAACCCTGTGTTCAGCACAAGTCCAAAACATAGCCTTGTACTAGCCTCTGTGAAGAAATACCTCAGCTAAAATCAGCAGTCTGTGGAATTTAAACAGTTGGGTTTAGCTTGGAATGGCTAAAAAGAATAATTTTCTGCTTTCTTTCACTGTTTTTCTTTCTGGTACTGAACTCATGTAACTGTTTTGGCATCCTGTTTTAAATTATTATACCGTAAGACAGCACAATCCCTGGATTTTATTTCTTCTTTTTATTTATTTTAAATGACAATTTTACAAAGACTTACAGTAGAAAGGGTTTAACTGTGTGTGCATGAGTATGGCATATTCCTCTAACATATGTCTTTACCATTTTGTTGGCATTTCTTCTTCCTATATAGTGAGCGAAATACAAGTAGGAAGCAAACTATGATTTATGACAGCCATTTGGTAAAGACAACACAGATTAAGCATTTAAAATTGTGTTGCCAGGAGACCATTTCAAGACCACATCAAAGGTCTGACTTACTATTAGAACTGAACTCAGTTCTTCAAAATAAGGCCTAGGGAGTGTAGCAAATGAAGGTAAGTAATTTCCAACCACTTGACTTCTTGCCATTTGAAATCTTAAAATATTTTGTATCTTCCATCAGGATAATAAAGGAGGGGATATATATATATAACCTGCTGTTATGCAGGTTATAATCCTCTTGACCACTTTATCTACAAGAGGAATGTACTTTTTCCAAGAAGGAAGAACAATTACACACAGTAGCAGCTGCTTAAGAACAATATATTAATAACTACCTGTGCAGCTGTCTTACATTTATAAGGAAGAGGAAAAGGAAGCTGTAATTCTGAAATTCAGCTGTGGTTCTGGTTCATAGGCATGTCATTATATACCACAGGGGTACAATACACCTGCCAAGTCCTTTGCGAAAGAAGCCCAAGAGAGGTTGGCAGTAAAACAAACCACCACAGTACAGTTCTCAGAAGTGACACTAAGTTGTGGCATTCAAGTGCAGAGGAGGTAAAATTTTAAAAGTGGAAGTAACGTTATCATGGGCAATTCTAAAAGAATTAACACCAAAACCAACCAACCAACCAACCAACCAAAAAAAAAAAAAAAAAAGGAAGAAAGAGAAAACAAAAGGGAAAGATTTAATGAGATGGAAGGGAAAAAGAAAGATTACAGATTAAGATAAAATAGTGCTAATTAAAAGTATACACAGAAATGGGAGAAGTAGGGCAGCTGTAGAATGACCTAATAAGAGATAAATGCCTCAAAAAAAAAAAAAGGAAAGAAACTTGTTAGCAATGAAAATGGAAAAAAAAAGGAATGTTTTGTGAAATTGATTTACGTGGAAAGATATTACCAAGATGTCAGTTGGGGGTGGATGGGGGGGTGTAGGAAAGCAGAAAAAGGAAACAAGAGTAAGAAGAACAGAAATAATTTATGGAGCTCATCATTTCCATGTACAGACAGATATGTCATCAACATTTTCCTGCAAAGAAGACAAATGTAGACAAAAAACAGTGACAAAATGTATTGCCAGTAAATGTACTCATCTCTGTGACACTCACTGTGTTATATATGCATATATAATATATGTTATATAATATGCAATATCTAATGTTAAACAGTACGCTGTCAGGTATTGTCTTGGTTTTCTATCTTGTATTAGTTCCACCCAGTACTAGTAACCTTTCTAAAGAAATTAATTAGGAATTATGTTGCCCTTCCTTAACTCAACAATCTTCAGTCAATCTCACTTTTGTTCTGACTTGGTTTGTAGTTGTTCAATAAGCTAGTTCTTCTCTGGAGCTGTATGTTTAGTCTACAAGCTGATCATAGGCAAAGGTCCTGCCAGTTCTCTGCACGAAAGAGCCTTTTTAGGGCCTTTGTACTGAGGGTCTCACAAAGGTCTCAGATAAAGGAGCTGATATGGACTCTTGTCTCAAAGGATGCACCCAGGGCAGACAGGTGACACAGATGAGGGAACTCACAAGAGGAAGTCTCCCCCTGAGACCAACATACCCCAAGCTATGCAGAGGTTCCCAGTTTTCACAGTTCCTCTTGATTCTCTCTGTAAGACACAGCAATATATTCCTACTCCTAACAGAGGAATCACAGACAGATTTCATACTTCTCACTGGAAAGACAAAACAAGAATTAAAATAGAGAAGTGTAAATGGAGACAAAAAATTATTGAAACATATCAGGACAATAGGTAAGGACTGTCAAAAGATTCAGTTTTGTGTCATTAAGTGTTTCTTCACTGGAAATTTCCTCAAGTACAGTTTTTATCATAATGAAATCCAGAGGTTTCAAATGTATTTGGAATGTGGGTACGTTGGACTTAATAAAAACATTCAACTTTTCCTCTAAAAATGTTTTGCTAGCAGAGATGTTATTAAGAAGCACTTCAGAGGGAGACAGTGCTTTAGCTGAAATGTGTTATTCCAGCCCTGCACTGCCCAATGAAACAAGATATATCACCAAAACTCATTGTTACTATAATTGCCATCTCTATTGTGAGATTAGGCAAGCACAGCCAAAATTTCACCAAAAGCTCACATGCCTGAATGCAAGAGCTCTGTCAGCGAAGTCTGAAAACATGAAAGTGGCTGGAACCAGAGTTATTTCTTTTCCCCTCATATCCTGCCCATACACAGACCAGACAGATGGAAAGTGAGAAGGCAAGGGATATTATCATCTCAGTTAGCAGCTAGGGCAGTGAGACAGAGGATTATGTACTTCGTTGCAATTTATACAGGAAGGATGTGCTTAGCCAAGAAATTACCCGCAATTGCTTGGACGTCTGCCTTAACCATAAAACCACACTCTTTCTTTGCCAGTTCAGAAATCAAAAGTGTCCATTTTAACTTCAGTGTCTAATCCCAAGAGGTGGACAAGAAAATTTATAAAAATCATAATTAAATGTAAAATAAGGAAGGGGAGGTGGAGATAAAGGGAAGGAAAAAAATCAGAAAAGCAAAACAGGCAGGGACATGCAGAGACGAGTGCAGACATATGTGGAAGACACTGGGAAAAAAATCCAGAGGTAAAGAAAATTTAAAAATTAATTTAGGTAAATGAGCTAAAATTAGATGTTGGAAAAACTCTCTGAAAACAAGTAAACCAAAATATTACAGAAAAGGAGCTGAATGGAAGTACTTCACAGCTAAGTATAACCTACTTCTAGAATCACTCTTGTAGCATTAATTTTTCAGATTATATTTAAATGACTTTTGATGACTCATTAAATAGGTAAAACAGCTATTCTGCATCTGCTAGACTGTGTTCTTTACTTAGGAGATTTACATGAAAGTGTGATTTTTTTTTTTTTCCTAAATTGGTTGTGCAGATTCTTCTCATGCCAGTGATTTCATATGAACAAAGAGAAAGGTATTGTACATACATAGAGAGACAGACTGAGCAAAACAGAGCATTTGGAGGAACTTTTTTCCTATTTGCCTATGACCTATCACCAGCACTTTAATACTTTCTGCACTAATAATAAAGGATCTAATTTATATTGATCTTTTAGAAGCTTAACAGCCTCTGGGTGTAAGTACCAACATCCATGGCATATGGAGCTTTAAACATTCAGCCTGAAAAAAGGCAAAAATCTTCCAGTCATTTCTTTGGTGTATCCCTATCTATTCTCTTGGTTTTTTCTGAATGTTATTTAGCCATCTTTGTTCACCCTTTGTAATGTATGTATGAGGTACTTGAAAAGGAATTTTTTAAAAATTCTAAATACACTTAGCTCTCTGTCCATTTCTACCATACTTCCCACATGTTAGCAAAACACAGTCTTGAAAAAATCTCAGTTACCAGTTTTTCACCCCACCTGGAACAACTCTAAAAAGATACAGCAGATACAGAAATGGTTTACAGATGAACAAAGAAGTCCTCAAGGCCTGTTGGAGAACACTAAAGCACAATTCAGTACTGAGGGGAATGGAGAAGTGCAAAGATACTGATATAGGAAAAGAAACCCAGACCTTTTCCTTTTGTAAATCCAATAAAACTGAAAGTTGGAATATTTTGAACACTAAAGGGACGTGGGGTGGTTTTCAGTGTAAAAGTATTACATAGAAATCACTAACCATCACTGTAGTTTACATATATCAATAACAAGGTTTTCAACATAAATGTATCTATGCTAAGGCTTTATGTTCAAATTAAAATGCTTATATTTTTAACTGGTTTTAAATGTTTCAGTAGTCTTCCAGTCATTTATGGCTTTAAGTGGTCAGTTAACTATGAGAAAGATATAATCCTCTTCTAAGGATCTGAGCCTTATAAATACATTGCAGCAATGGATGGTATACTCAGTTAAATTTCCATTTGATCCAGAACGGGAATGCCTATGTTCTAAAAACTGATTAACCTTAATTTGAAGATCTAAGGTGCTTTTGAACATCTTAATCTTGTATTTACAATTTTGAAAAATACTTGCTGTGAAGGACTGGGATTCAGTTCTTTTTAGTGTGATTGTTACAAATTGGAAAAGCAGTTGCTGGGAATATATTTTGACAATAATTTGCTAGATATACTTCAGACTGCCTACAAAAGAAGTGGTTTGTTCATTGAAATGACCCCATTTATTACAGAAGTCTTCAGTACACATCTTTCAGTATTTTCTAAACAGTTGACTACACATCAAGAAAGAACACATTGCAACAAATTCTGAGCCCTCTCTTCATATAATCAGACCTTCTAATGTAGATACTAATAGAGAGCTGTGCAATTATATCAAGAAGTTGCTAAAATACTTTACACATACAGCAAATCAATCACTGCAAATGGTATTTAAAGAATAGATAGCTTTGTGGAAATAACAGGTGGCTGGGGTTTGAACAGCATGATTTATTGTGTCATTTTGTTTGCTTTAAAAAGGTTAATGGCAGAAACCTCCTTTCAGTTGACTTTGATCGAACTACAAAGACAGAAAAGATCTACGATGACCACCGTAAATTCCTGCTGAGGATTGCCTACGACACGTCAGGGCACCCCACCCTGTGGCTCCCAAGCAGCAAGCTGATGGCTGTCAATGTTACCTATTCATCCACAGGTCAAATAGGCAGCATACAGCGAGGCACGACTAGTGAAAAAATAGAGTATGATGGACAGGGAAGGATAGTGTCTAGAGTGTTTGCTGATGGGAAAACCTGGAGTTACACATATTTGGAAAAGGTAAAGAACACTCAGGTTTTTAAAAATGCTTGGAAATGCTGAAATTCTGCAGCACCTCACTGCTGCATACAAAGCGAACAATAGGTAGTAGAAGCGCATTGCAAATATTTTAAGTATCAACATGTGATTCCAAGGGGAATGCTTCATTCCACAGATCTGTAATCATGCTGTAGCTAATTGCTAGGAATTGATATGTTTTTAAATTATTTAGGCCACTGATTAACAAGAAGCATCTGCATTTACCTTTTATCTTAACACTTAAAATAAGGTACAGGGACTATCTGCAATTCAATTAAACTGAAAATAATTTGTCTGCAAATGTTCCACTGTTGTGGGCTTTTTTCACTACCAAGAGAAGCTTTTTTCTGAATAGTTACAGCTGTCAATTTGTTCTTGCTTTACATTGTAGCATCCAAATAAGGGATAGGCAAAGATCAGGAATCAATATATATGTAACAATTGCTGAATGACAGCTCTCCTTCTAGAAATATCTGTGAAAAACACCCTTGTGAGATCTCATGTCTGCTGGGCAGAAGGAGAATCCATTTCTTTTCGGGGTCTAAATATATTTCTGTTGAAAATGTTGCTCAGCAAATATTGTTTACTAGTTACCACAAACATAATTTAATCAAGACCTATGATACACAATAGCCATGCATTAGGAAAAGGTCAGAATAATTCAAGGAGCTCCTTTTGATATGAATAATCAAACAATTGTTTTGCCTATATCTCAAAAGCTTGCAGAACAAGAACACAGTATTCACAGATCTCAGGCTATTCAAATTCTTCAAAATCATCTCTAATTGTAGGGAAGAAATTGTATCTCCCATATGTTGTTCTCCTTGTGAGTTAATGGCTTTAAGACAGTTTTACTTCTTCTCATATTAAACATGACTTATCTGAATCCATTGACAATCTGCTATTTGGCTGTGAATGCTTGATAAAAGAGTGATACAGTCATAACAAGTAGCAAATTATGAATGTGGAACTACTAATTACAGAACCCCTTACAATTAAGCATACGAGTAAATTAGGCAGGGAGATGTTAACAACATATAAGGTCAATGATAACTCAATTAAAGAGGAGATAATTTTCTCAAGTGGGAATGTCACATTTTTGTGAAGAAATAGTATCAGTATATGGCGGGAGGGGAGATACTGCACCATTTGTCACATGATAAAAATCTGTTCTTAATTTTCAGTCAATGGTTCTTCTGCTCCATAGCCAACGGCAGTATATCTTCGAATATGATTTGTTGGATCGGCTTTCTGCTGTCACCATGCCCAGTGTTGCTCGTCATACCATGCAGACTATCCGCTCCATCGGCTATTACCGGAATATATACAACCCCCCGGAAAGCAATGCTTCTGTTATAATGGACTACAATGAAGAAGGGCAGCTTCTTCAAACTGCTTTCCTGGGGACAAGCCGGAGAGTATTATTCAAGTACAGACGGCAGACTAAGCTCTCAGAAATTTTATATGATAGTACAAGAGTTAGTTTTACTTATGATGAGACAGCAGGAGTCCTGAAAACAGTAAACCTCCAAAGCGATGGTTTTATCTGCACCATTAGATACAGACAAATTGGCCCATTGATTGACAGACAGATTTTCCGCTTTAGTGAAGATGGAATGGTAAATGCCCGATTTGACTACAGCTATGACAATAGCTTCAGAGTGACTAGCATGCAAGGTGTCATCAATGAAACCCCATTGCCTATTGATCTCTATCAGTTTGATGATATCTCTGGCAAAGTTGAACAGTTTGGAAAATTTGGAGTTATATATTATGATATTAACCAGATAATTTCAACAGCTGTAATGACGTACACAAAGCACTTCGATGCACATGGGCGCATCAAGGAAATTCAGTATGAAATATTTCGGTCGTTAATGTATTGGATTACAATTCAGTATGATAACATGGGACGAGTGACAAAAAGAGAAATTAAGATTGGGCCGTTTGCCAACACCACAAAATATGCTTACGAATATGACGTAGATGGTCAGCTCCAGACAGTTTATCTGAATGAAAAAATAATGTGGCGATACAACTATGACCTGAATGGCAACCTGCACTTGCTCAACCCCAGCAGCAGCGCCCGTTTGACACCACTCCGGTACGACCTGAGAGACAGAATAACTCGACTAGGAGATGTACAGTACAGGTTAGATGAAGACGGATTTCTGCGTCAGAGGGGTACCGAAATCTTTGAATACAGTTCAAAGGGCCTTCTTACTCGAGTTTATAGCAAAGGCAGTGGGTGGACAGTGATTTACCGTTATGATGGACTTGGACGACGAGTTTCCAGTAAAACTAGCCTTGGGCAGCATCTCCAGTTCTTTTACGCAGACCTTACTTACCCAACCAGGATAACTCATGTATACAACCACTCAAGTTCTGAAATCACATCTCTATACTATGATCTGCAAGGACATCTTTTTGCCATGGAAATTAGCAGTGGAGATGAGTTTTACATTGCATCAGACAATACAGGGACACCACTGGCTGTTTTTAGTAGTAATGGTCTCATGCTTAAACAAATTCAATACACTGCTTATGGAGAGATCTATTTTGACTCTAACCTTGACTTCCAGCTGGTAATTGGATTCCACGGAGGCTTGTACGACCCACTGACCAAACTAGTTCACTTTGGAGAAAGAGATTATGACATACTGGCAGGCCGGTGGACAACACCTGATATTGAAATCTGGAAGAGAATTGGGAGGGATCCAGCTCCTTTTAATTTGTACATGTTTAGAAATAACAATCCAGCCAGTAAAATACATGATGTGAAGGATTATATCACAGGTAAGAGAAGGTTACTTGATTGCAGCTCGGGGATGCTGGATCTACAAGTGTCCAATTTAGAGGGAGTGAGACTGTAGGTAGCAAGAGCAGGAAGGGTCCTTCTGTGATCAGTTTAACATACCAGCATCACAGAAAATACTCACTGGAAGTTGGTTGACATTTTCCGGGGTAGACTTCTGCAAGGCTGCTAATGTAAATTGCTCAATAAGTTCCAGGGCTAGCACAAAGTAATGAGTAGACAGCCAGGTGCAGGGAAGGAGGAACAGGATACTCTAGAAAAAGGAGTGAACTTTTCTTTTAGCAAAAAAAGGTGCTAATGTGCTAACTTTCATAGCTCAATTCTTAGAGAACCTATATGCTTTTTGTTGTCCTAGAGTTAGTGATATGTAGTGTTTTCCATTATTCTACATACCAAAAATCTGACATGACACCAGAATTTTTGGGAAAATGTATGGACACCATGCATTTGATTGTTTGTATTTGAATTAGATGTAAATAATCCAAAATACACAGACATTGCCAATCTACAGGAAGGGCTCAGCCCCACTTACTTAGGAGCTGTGAGACTACCATTTGGAAGAGCATCCTGGGAATCAAGTGGGTTTGCATTCATTTAACAAACAGCAGCTATTAAGTGGGTTGCTAACAGGCTGCCTGGGAGTAAGAATAAACCAGACCTCTGAATCTGTCCTCTTTTAGCAGCATGTGCTGTAGGGCATGCAGTTGGAATCAGATTCTTTGTGGCATTGAAAACCATGCACTTAGTTCAGAAATAGCACTCAAAATATAGTTTTGAGTTCTTTTCTTAACATCTTTGATGTCTGAAATGCGCAGGCACACACTGCTTATATAAGGTTATTATTACAATTGGCAATTTGGCTGACTGGCAGCTTTAGATGCAGCGCCTCATGAGATATATCATTTATTTGAAAATGTTAGAAATTATTTTAAGATAAATATTTTTTGTTCTTGTAATTTTTGGAAAAATCTGCTTCCTTATTCCACATATTGTGAGCTTTATTAAATAAAAATTATTAGACTTGGTAAGGAGAACTCTGCCAAACTCTAAGTTTAGTATTTGTGGAAGATACTGTAAAACAACAGAAACAAGGTAGAGCGCTCATTCTTGCCAAACAATTGTTAACTGATTGTTGGCACCCCTAATTTATTTTTAATAGAACATAAAATGTATCATAAATAATGTTATCTAATGATAATTTAGCATCCCATCTGCTTACTGATGCATCTCATTAGCTTTTCATTTCATTGATCCCACATCATCTTGAAGAGGAGCAGATTTCTCTTGAATCAACAAAAAATATCTGCCAAATCCTTAAAAGGTAATTGGCCATATAGGTGCTATTTCAGAAGTAGTTTGAAGTCATTACAATAACACACACCAAAAGGACAGGATGTGCTCTGCATTACTTTTTTGTTTTGTTTTGTTTTAAAGTATTGATGATGAAGGTGTGACATAAAGCATGTTTAACCTGACCATGAAATTCCAGTTAGTATAGGCTGTATGACTAAGAAATCTCCCCTTAAATGCACTACTATAATTGTTCCGGAAGTCACCAAGGCCTTCAGATTTGCTGAACCCTGCAATAGCTTTCACCTGAGTCTACTGAAGCTCTTATACAGAACAGTCATTTTAAGTTTAGAACTGTAAGTTTCCTGTATAGTTGTTGCCATGCAAAAGGAAATGCCAAAAGCTATTATATGTAAAAATGTTATGATTGCAAAATACAGAACAATTCTAATATTTTTCTCTCTTTTTTTTTCTAATAATTATTCCCTTTCAGATGTTAACAGCTGGCTGGTGACATTTGGCTTCCATCTGCACAATGCCATCCCTGGCTTCCCTGTTCCAAAATTTGATTTAACAGAACCTTCTTATGAACTTGTGAAGAGCCAGCAGTGGGAAGACATACCAGTAAGAAACAAAATTAAACAAACAAATTGAACAAACTTGAATGTTCCCTTCTATTCAGATCTCCTTAGGCATGAATAATTCTGACAGCCAGGGTTATTTGCTAAGTTCAGTATGAACTTAGTACCTTTATCTAGTTTCAAAAGAATTTAAGAACTTACAGGTGGAGGGTTTTTTACAGATTTGCTAAGTTAGGTAGTATTTTATAAAAGCTTTTTTTTGCTTTAAGCATTAATAAAAATTTTAAAATACAGTGATCAATTTAAAGAAGTTTAAGATGCTTTAAAGATGTCTAATTTTCATAGCAGAAACTACAGAGATTATATTTGTACTAACATTCTTCCTAAGGACAGTAACTGAATACTGTAGCAAAACAGAGATGGTAAAATAAACAGAAGAAGAGGTGATATAACATGCACATACCAGGCACCACTATAATTTTACTTCTTTTTAATATTAACCATGCATTATGGACACCTTGTGTTATATGTAAAGATAAAATACTGAAACTCAAATTACCAGAGTTAAAACCTACTATATTACATAAAACTCAGGTGCTTATGAAGTTCTTTGAAAGCAAAAAAATGAACTTACACCCTAAAAACCTGCTCAGTTTTAAATAATGGAAGAAATGCATATGGAAGTAAAATCTAAGTCTGCTATTTAAGAAAATTGTATTTACAAATTAGGCTTACTCAAAGATCAAAGACATATGCCCTCAAAAATCCTATGGTTTTCAGTTTAGAAGGAAGAGTTAAGAGACATTAAAATGGGTGATCCCATTCTAAGCAGTCAAAAAAAGATCTTTTTTTTACAGGACTCATGATAGAGAATGTTACAAGAATTAGATGATACAAACAAACTTAGAAAATCCTACAATCTGATGTAGACCAAAAAGTCCTTAGAATGGTGGCCCAGCAGAAAGGAACATATGGAAGCTAGCTTTGCATTCAGGAAGTTAGTTAGTTAGTTAGTTAGTTAGTTAGTTAGTTAGTTAGTTAGT